>OX375814.1:22124456-22749456 GCA_947359405.1 Antitype chi | reverse complement strand
TGCATCCCATTTCCAGCGTACATCTTTTTTAAGTAAATTATGTAAAGGATACAACAATGTACTCAAATTACTAATGAATTTTCCGTAATAATTTAGCATTCCCAAAAAACTTTTCAATTGAGTTATATTCTCTGGTGTTGGTGCGCTGGAAATAGCCTCCAATTTAGCAGTGTCTGGCCGTAAACCCATTTTGTCAATAACAAAACCTAAGTATTTTACGCTGTCTTGTAAAAAACTACACTTACTAAACTTTACTGTTAAACCCGTCTCGCGCAACCTTTCGAGTACAGCTCGTAAATGACTTATGTGTTCTTTATCATTAGCCCCCGTTATGCAAATGTCATCTAGAAAAACGACGCAACCCGGAATACCACGTAGGGTTTCCTCCATTAATTTCTGAAACTTCCCGGGTATGCACGCTAGTCCGTACGGCGTACGACGATAGGCATAGGTCCCGAGGTGAGTTGTAATTGCTGTGTAGGGTTGTGACTCCTCTGTTAATAAACACTGTTCGTAAGCGTGAGTGAGATCTATTTTCGTAAATTTTTCTCCTCCACTTAAGTTGGCGAACAACTCATCAATGCGGGGCAAGGGATAATAATCACGTTTGAGTTTTGGGTTAATTGTAATTTTGTTATCCCCACAAATGCGTATATCCCCATTTTTTTTAACAACCGGCACAATGGGCGTTCCGTAGTTGGATAAGTCGATGCGGTATATGGATCCGTCGGACTCCAGTCGCGTCAGCTCGCGCTCCACGCGCGCGCGCAACGCCAGCGGCACAGACCGCGCACGCACGTAAACAGGTTCATCGTTAGTTAGCTGTAGTCGAATGGTTCGCTTACAAGTACCTAACTTATTCGTAAACACTTCCGGAAATTCAGCACATAAGCGGTTCACGAATCCATCGTCGGTTATCTTATTCAGATTTATTTGTGTTACTTTCAGCGCACGCAACCAATCTCGTCCCAGTAATGGGCACGCTCCGTTTTTAATTACGTAAAGTGGCAAGGATTTTACTTCTACATCTCGTAACCTAACTCTGACTTCTATATAACCAAGCGATTCGATGCATAACTACGTAACATCAAATTATCAGTTTTAATTATCTTATGTGAAAATTTGCGGGTATAAATGTCTTCATTGATTGCAGAGATACGACTACCGGTGTCGATTTCACACTTGGTCTCTAAGTTATCTATGATTACGTTTATAAAGTACGGTTTATTACCCTTACCTCCAACAACAATCTTAAACATATCGTCTGTATCGTCCTCACTACTCATATAATTTTGCTGATTGTCTGCCCGGTTGCCACTACCTTTCACTGATTTGCACATCACTCGTAAATAACCTCTTTGTTTACACTCGTCACAATTATAATTCACATAACGGCACCTGTCCGCGCGATGCGCCTTCCCGCAACGCCAGCATGCTGGCGCAGTCGCCGCGCCGCTCAGCGATGTGCCCGCCGTGCGCTCCGTGGCCGCCGCGCCTGCCGCGCCGGCTGGGCCAGCCGCACCACCCGCGCCAGCCGGAGTGCGCGAGCTGCGGGTGCGTCCTCGCCCCCCGCGTGTGTAGGGCAGGTGTGTAATGTCAGACTAATGTCAATTTTTGCCTCCAATTTTACTTTTGTGAAAAAGGCGTGTGACGCGCAAATAAAAACGTATAACATAAATTATGTTTAATTGCATCGGCCTCTGGCTATAAATAATAACATTACCATCACAAGTGACGAGCTGTGCCGCACGCGCCGCGTCGTGTGCTCCCTCAGGGTAGACGGATGCCATCCCTAGACGAGGTGGCTCTCATGGATTGCTCCTGTTATTTAGTTTCGAACATGTAACGCCTCTTGATGTAGTTAACATTTGTATTTTATTTTATTTTATTTTATTTACACACTTAAGTCTAAAAACACTGGAGATTACTGGAGAGTCTCCAATAAGCTTTTAAGTAATATAATCGACATCGTAGCCCCCTATCTAGCTATTACTTTTAATAAATGTGAATTTCTTGACTTAATGAAGAGTAGTAAAGTCATACCATTATTTAAATCAGGTAATAAAAATTACGTTGGCAATTTTAGGCCTATTTCTATCTTACCTGCATTTTGTATAATATTTAGTAAAATAGTTAAAAAGTTAATACTCAAGCAGTTGCTAAGACATTTTAATTTAAATAGCCTCCTTGATGATGAACAATATAGCTTTACAAAAGCTCGGTTAGTTTAATTTAGTTATTTTCAAAGTGTTATGTCCTACGGCATTCTGCTGTGGGGCAAAGCCGCTGACATTCAAAATATTATTGTTCTTGAAAAACGAGCTGTTCGAGCAATTTACCAACTAGGTTCTAGAGTTTCTCTGAGAGATTTTTTTAAAGATATTGCGATTCTCACGGTGGCATCGCAATTCATCTTCGCCAACATCTTATATATTAGGCAAAACATACACTTGTACACTAAAAACCGTGATATTCATAATAGTAATACTACAAATAAGGACAAAACTACGTGTTCCCTTTCACCGGCTTCTTATGGTTCATAACTCATTTGTTGGTCTGGGTATAACCTTTTATAACAAGCTACCCTCTTCCTTGCTAGATTTGCATTTTACTGCGTTTAAAGCTAAAGTAAAATCCACCCTTTGTTCAAAGGCATACTATTCTATCAACGACTACTTAAATGATAAGAATTGTTGGTCGCTGTGATTAACTCAAGACAATGTTTGTGTTCTTTCACCAGATTTAGCTTACCCACTGACAGGTTATATCATTATGATAGTTCTTATAATTGCTTATTTAATTTGACTGTATAATTCAGTTTATTTTATTTTATTGTTGACTTAATCTACTCATTACAACTTTTTTTTTTTTACTGACAGCTGTGCTGCTGGGGAGTTTGTTGCGCTACTTCTTCTTCCCAGCTAAAGCACTAGGAAGTGGTGAAGGGCGGGCCTTTTGGAAGGACTGTCTTATATAATTTTCACGTTCAAAAAGAGCTGACTCTCAGCCTAGTTTGAATAAATGTTTTTTGATTTTGATTTGATTTGATTTTGTTACAGTCGTTAGATAAGCGTGGCCGAGTAGGTGCGTAGTCACTTGTTGTGTGCAGTAACCACACGCAGCCACTTCAAATTTATTCCTTCACGCATATCTATCAAGTACCTCGCCAATGAAATGATATTGGATTTAGTTCATTGTGCGCCAACCGAGTCAGCTGCGTGCACACTCGACCAACAGCGAATTGCCTATCATGCTTTAATTACTCCTTGTGATCATTTAAGTACGTATGCGCGAGTTTATATGGACACATTAATATTAAACGCGATATTATTAATAGGTAACTCGAACACATCCGTCAATCAGTCACTCCAGCTGGTCAATGTCATGTATGTCCATGACAACCTGGTGTACCACTCCGACAAGTTCCACACCGTAGTGCTTGAGCAGCTGGGATGTTGTGTCTAGTGCATCTATCTACCCTCATTGACTGTAACTAATTCTCTTATCATGATGGGATGATTTTTTTTGGCTGGGAAATCATCAAATTACTTTTCCCGCTCTGGGTGGAGCAGGAGGGCGTGTCAGACTTTTACTGACTAAAACCCACCCATGTTCCCTCAGTTGCCTGTGTGCCAAGGGCCGCGGTATTTCTTTCAAACAACCCGCACCCCTGGCAGGCATCGGCCCTTGCGGACTCCACCAGTTGATGCTGACATCTCTTTGAGGCGCGCGTAGAACACAACGCGCCATCGACTCGGGCTTGGTCCTTACCGGACAGCGAGCTACCCATTACTCGCCGTCGGCAAGCGCGCGCCTACGGTGGCCGGGAAGCAGCCTGGGGTTCCCGACGCCCAGGGCGTCTCCCGCGGCGATGATGGGATGGTCATATCTCGAAAACATAAAAAAATTCACGAAAACTCCACCCATTTTAATTTGCCTTGTTTGTGATTTTAAATGAATGTTACGAAAAGTTTCATCTTACAAAATCAGTTCCCCTGATTATTGGTTTTCTGAGTCAAAGCATCGTAGATTCATAACAGAGTAATTATCTAAAAATAAGGTAAAACACAGCGGCGCGGACGGTGCGTTTGTAATTCTTTCAAAGTAAATTAGACGTGAGCGGCGCAAGCGTGTGGCGCGATAATTAGTGGCGTGACGAGAATCACGAGCGGTCGTACGAGCACAACACGAGCACCAGAAGCTCCACTCGCGGTCACTCGCGACAACCGTGCCCGCGGACTCCGGCATCGCGGCTCGGAGGCACGGGATAGTCTCCACTACTAGACGCAGGTTGCGGATGTATTCGCTACAGTTTGGCTTGGTGCGCTGTGCACGTGTACTACGTGCTTGGTGCGCTGTGCACGTGTACTACGTGCTTGCGAGTGTGCCTTCTGTCGGCGCCCGCCGCGCCGGGGCGATGTCCTTGCGGCGCAATCAGCGATGCTAATGCTCGCACAACAGCGCCGCGCTGATCAGTATTCCGCGCGCGCGCCGATTAGCTGCCAATGGCGGATGCGGCCGGCCTAGCAATGCGACCTACTCTCACTCCGCCTGTCTTGCTGTTCTTACACACTCAATGTCTCGGATCACAGTGGTTCGAGTTCGACCTGGCTCTGTCTTCGTCTTGGTTCTCTTTTCTATATTTTATCGCTACGGATGTAAAATTAAAACGAATGTAACATAATGATGTGTCGTGTCATCGGTAATATT
This sequence comes from Antitype chi, assembly GCA_947359405.1. Classification (NCBI taxonomy): domain Eukaryota; kingdom Metazoa; phylum Arthropoda; class Insecta; order Lepidoptera; family Noctuidae; genus Antitype; species Antitype chi. The sequence goes on along the minus strand of OX375814.1, from coordinate 22,744,746 downwards.
ATGTTTGTTGAACATTTTACAACAAATCCGCCTTTGAGAGCCTTCGTAGCAGTGCCACGACAAGCTAACACTGATTAGGAAACTTTCAGGTGTTGACACACGACACATCGCGTGCACACACGTGTAATATACACATGTAATGTTTTGTACTTATGTATATGTCACCGTAAGATTGTGAACACTGTTAGTTTATAATTTATCTACATAAGAAGTTTCACTCCAAAAAAGTGAAACCGACTTACTCTGTTGCGTCGGTTGCGTCAAACGTTTAACGCAACCTTGTTGAAAGTCGCATAAGAAGTTTCACTTCAAAAAGTGCGTGGAGTCCCTCCGCGCGGAAGAAGTGAAACCAACTCACTCTGTTGCGTCCTGGGCACGCCACGATAGCGGCAGTAAGTCCCCTCTTTGTGGAGTGGCTTGAGAGGCGCATGACGTCCTCCCCTTCCGCCTGACGCAGGTCCTCACCGCACACGGTTGTTTCGAGAGGTTCCTGTTTCGCATAAGGCGGGAGGAAACGCCCGGGTGTTTCCATTGCGAAGATCGCCCTGAGAACGCGGTGGAGCATACGGTGGCGGTCTGCCCGGCTTGGGCGGAGCAACGTCGTATCCTCGTGGAGACGATCGGCGGCGGCCATCTCTCGCAACCGGCCCTGGTCAAGGCCATGGTACGGAGCGAGAGTGCATAGTTAGCCGTCACCTCCTTCTGCGAGGCAGTAATGCTCGCGGAGAGGGAGGCGGCGAACGTGAGGGAGAGGCAGTATATGCGCCCTCATGGCCGTGGCCGCCGCGGAAGACGCCCTGGGCGTCGGGAATCCCAGGCTGATTCCCGGCCACCGTAGGCGTGGGCTTGCGGACGGCGAGTAATGGGTAGCTCGCTGTGCGGTAAGGCCCAAGCCCGTGTCGACAGCGCGTTGTGTTCCACGCCCGCCGCCGCGCCGCCGTAAAGAGATGTCAGCACCAACTGGTGGGGTCCTATAGACACTGATTTATTATTATTTAATGTTTATAATTATTTGTATTGTGTCCATTCTTTATTTGAATTGTTTGTATTATTAATATTAGATTGTATTTGCATGCCGCTGTGTCGGTGAAACTTGCTGAACCAAAAATTTAAATAATATCCTATAAGTACCGTGTTACAGGCAAATAAAGACATTCATTCATTCAAAGTAATACCTCATTACGACTGAGAACGTATCAATGCTTAATGCTCCGGCTACTCGGTTCCTGGCTCCCGGCTCCTCGGCGGCGGTGATACACGGCTTTTCTTCGTAGTATACAGAGAAAAAGATTTAATGTGGATGTTGTTGTACATAATTACAACACTTACACACACTTCTCGTTACCAAATGTACCCCAAGTAGGTCTAAATTTAAAACTTGATGGCAAAAAACTAGATGCTATTTCGGAAACTGTATTTTTGGGATTTACTTTAGATTCAAAATTGCAATGGGGTGCCCACATTAGAGCTCTTTCAAGCAGATTAAGCTCAGCTGATAACGCAGTAAGAAAAATAAGGCAGTTGACTGATGTAGCCACAGCTAGGTTAGTATACTTTTATTATTTTCGCAGTAATCTTATAGGAGACGTAGAGCGAGAAGGCCTCCCACAAGGTGGACCGATGACCTTGTGAAGGCCACGGGAATCCGCTGGATGTGGGAAGCACAAGACCGGTCGAAGTGAAGGAGCCTGGGGAGGCCTATGTCCAGCAGTGGACGTCTATCGGCTGAAATGATGATGATGATGTCATAAGGCGTTCTGCTGTGGGGATCGGCAGCGGACGTAGATTTAATTTTTATTTTACAAAATAAGGCAATCCGCGCAATTTATAAAATGGGGTCTCGCGAGTCTCTTAGAAATTAATTCAACGAAATTGATTTATGTACTAACTCTGCCTTCTCTTTATATCCTACAAAATATCTTGTATGTTCGCAAAAACTTAGGTCTTAAAAAAAAAGATGCGATTGCCATAATCTGAATACATAGAAATAGAAAATAGAAAATATTTATTGTCCAGGTAATACAGTAAGCATAGATAGATTAACAACAAGTTGACACGACATATGAGTAGCTTAAATATTACCTACAGCTAGTTACAAATATTATTTGCCAGTGAACCCCAAACTAGACAGTTAGTCTGTATCTTGGGGTTCAGGATACGAGTACAACAGTGGAGACTAGAGAGGTGCTTTCAAGTATGGTATTTTATGAGTGCATGTATGTGTAACGTTTGTGTAGTGTCTTGCGTGTGTGTGGTGTGTGTGTGTGTGGTGTGTGTGTGTGGTGTGTGTATGTGGCACTGGTAATACACGTAGTAAAGATGAAATTATGATTCCAAAATTTAGATTAACTAAAACTAGCAAGTCATTTCTAATAAACAGTATCCGCTTCTATAACAAGTTGCCAAAGTCGGTTACAGAACTTAGCCATGCAAAGTTTAAAACTCACATCAAACGTGTCCTTATCAAAAAAGCATAATATAAGCTAAAAGACTACGTTGAAGACAGGGAAGTTTGGCATTAATTCCTTCTGCACATGTGGCTTCCCTGGTACCTCATTAACAGCATAACTATGTGAAAGTCTATTAACTGCTCCCAAATTACAATGTAAGTTTTTATTCTTTTTAATTTTTGCAAAGTCTGACATATTCTCGTCATTATTTGACATTATGACATCAATTTTAATTTCGACTATTTATTAGTGATTTTATAGAAATCATGTCAGTTAGTTCAAATAGGATCATTTTAATAGGTAGATTCTTTTACATACTGTGAATGAGAGAACGTTGTAGGCCTTACAGACTAGATTGTACCTGTTACCTGTTGACCTGGTACTTATTGACAGGCCTGCACTGTCCCCCCATGCCTAACACTGTAATTTGAAAGCATTGTTAAGAGGGCTATTACAAATTGAAGTATTGAGTTTTAGGTAAATTTAACGGCGCGTGGTAGCTAATCGTGCGTGCGTGTATAGTGAAGTATGCTACTCAGTTATGCTAACCATTATGATTCGGACGCCCAGGAACAAACCGGCGCGAACTTATAGCTAAAACCCGCGCGTCCTGAGATATATTACTGATTCATAGCGTTGCATTCAAAAATTGTTTAAAATTTCAGACGAAAAATTTTCGTTAATTCTCTGTTTCACGGAATTATTTTTGGGTTATTATTGTATGAAACATAAAAAAAATGATTTGAGCATTCCAAATAACAAGCTACAGTCCTACCACTGACATTTTTATAAATTACTAATCTATTATATGTTCCATGTAACATAGCATCAAAAGATGCCCGAAAGTAACATTTTACGAAACATCCTTTGCCGAGACAAGGTTTTTACTGACTTATGTAAACAAATTGAAAAATTTGTTTAGAGCGCTCCCGAGACAAATAATGAAATTTTCCCGGACATATTTTTATTTTTTGCCTAGATCTAAACCATAATCACTCATCAAATCTCGAGTCAAACGCTCAAATTCAAGACAAAATGTGAAGCCAATTATTTTTAAAAGAGTAACCGTGGAGTCTCTTGCTGGTTCTTCTCCATAAGAAGCGACAAATTGGAACCGTGCACCTAGCTTCTGACGTTTCATAAGTGCCCATGCAGGTTTATGTGAAATAAAATATTAGATTTTTTTGATTTTACAAAAACAATGTACCCAAGCAATTTTTTTTTATATGACCCTCACTGTTTACACTATAGTCAAGTGGGGTAGACTCCTCAGGGTGCACCACATACATCACGTAGCCATTACCTACGCATTCTGTACATCAAACTGAATAACATTGAGCAAAAATTATTGCCGACAAACGACTTTTAGTTTTGGTAGTAAACAGTGAGGGTCATATTTTAAAATAAAGTATTTTTTTATAAAACTTTTTTAGGTACATTGTTGTTGTACATGAGTTCAACAAAAATGTTCTTCTCTGTATGCTACAACGAAAAGCCCTGTTCATAAAATAATTATCTCTTTTATAATGACCCGCGCCTCACCGCCGCCGCCGGCGCCGCTGAGGAGCCGGGAGCCGGGAGCCGGGAGCCGAGTAGCCGGGAGCAAGCACTGAGGAGCCGGGAGCCGGGAGCCGGGAGCCGGGAGCCGAGTAGCCGGGAGCATTAAGCACTGATTCGTTCTCAGTCGTAACAAGGTATTACTTGGAGACGCGGTGAGTCGCGGTTCGTGACAACAGTTAGGATTCGCCTTATGTCAGTAGTTATACGAGTAACTGATTGGTTGATTGGTTTGTAGGCTGATTGGTTTGCATTTAAAAAGGTTGTATCTTTTTAGACAGACGAATGTATACTATGTAAGTAGTGGGTTCGTTGGTCACTGCTGAGTGCTGCGCTGCTATCCACTCATCAGAGGACGAAGCGCTTGCACAGAAACGTTTTGAACTCGAAATAATACTTGAATAGAGTGTGATGTGTTTCTGTGGGTGTGTCGCTGTGTCGCTGCGACCTCTGCCTGGCTGCTCTACCGTGAGTGACACGTGACAACATCTTGACGTCCACACTTTACATGTGATCGTGCGCACTCACTGCACTTGCTTCACTCATTAGTTATTGCACTCACTACACTGTACTACATAATTAATCTGCTTCATTTGTGAGACAATGCTGAAAAGAACCGATTTTTTTGTTGTTGCAACTAGGCTCGTGACACGTTAATTCAGTTAACAAACAGTATTTACATTAGTACTTCGGTTCATGTTAAAAACAGTTTTAACTTTTAAGCTCCGAAAAACTTTACCCAATAAAGAGACTATTCTTCGAAAAACAATATTTTTTAATTAGAAAGCTCTAATCTGTGAAGCCTTTGTCTTGAACATTTCACAAAAATGAGTCGCTTTGCAGATAGCGTAGCTACGTGTTCAAAGATTTTGTGTAAAAGGGTAATTTTGACGGGCGTGGCTCTCCCGCTCTGCCCAGCCCCCCCCCCGCCCTCCGGCAGCTCATTGGAACACTCTCAGTGCCGCTCATGAAGACTGTTGGAACTTTAAGCTGATGAACTTGTGCCAGCGGAGCGTTAATTGTAATATATTGAAATACATTGTACGTACTTTTGCATAACTTTCCATTTGCGAGTTAAGTTCAAGTAAGAATAGTTGTTTAAAAACGTCAGTCCAAATGTGGCAGTTTTTCAAGGAACAAGGTCGAAGAAGTTAACTCAGTCGTTAAAATTTTATAAAACAGCAGTCACCATTCGCAGTCCGCACATGCTTATATTGAACAAGCACGCAGGCTTCACAATTTTGAGAAAAATCATTGCATTTAAACCAAACATGAAATGAAAGTGTTAAAGTAAAATAGAGCAGTGGTGACCCAGTGGTAGCTTCCGCGCTTACGAATTGTGGGTCTTAGGTTGGAACCCACCAGGTGATTTAATTGTGGGTCTTAGGTTGGAACCCACCAGGTGATTTAATTGTGGGTCTTAGGTTGGAACCCACCAGGTGATTTAATTGTAGGTCTTAGGTTGGAACCCACCAGGTGATTTAATTGTAGGTCTTAGGTTGGAACCCACCAGGTGCTTTAATTGTGTGAATTATTTTATAACGACTGCTCTCAAAACGGTGAAGGAAAACATCGTGAGCAAACGGCATGTTCTAGAACCAAACCGCACTGGGCCCGCGAGGTGGAATGCAGACCACTCCCTCTCACATAGAGGAGACTGTGTCCCAGCGGTGGGAACATTACAGGCTGATTATGGTATGCTATGCTTATGCTTTGAAATGAAATGATTACAACAAGCTTTTACGAATTACTCTTAACATTTTGTTTGTTGCAAATTTAATGAGCCCGTATTTGTACCAAAGTTAGCGAGACGAGTTGTCTCGCTAACTTTGGTTAATTGGCTAATTATTTTATGAACAGGGCTTTTCGTTGTAGTATACAGAGAAGAAGATTTTTGTTGTATTCATGTACAACAACAATGTACCTAAGCAACTGATATAAAAATACTTTATCTTAAAATATGACCCTCACTGTTTACTACCAAAACTAAAAGTCGTTTGTCGGCAATAATTTTTGCTCAATGTTATTCAGTTTGATGTACAGAACGCGTAGGTAATGGCTACGTGATGGATGTGGTGCACCCTGAGGAGTCTACCCCACTTGACTATAGTGTAAACAGTGAGGGTCATAATAAAAAATAAATTGCTTAGGTACATTGTTGTTGTAAAATCAAAAAAAAAATCAAAATATTTTATTTCACATAAACCAGTTAGCGAGACGTTTCGCTAACTTTGGTACAAATGCGGGCTCGGTAACGGGTACGGGCGGGGTAATAAAAAAATACACGTATATTCCTCGTATTGAGAGTCCTCAATGCGAAGAATATACGTGTTTTTTATTTTTATTAAAAAAAATATTTAAAATGTATAACACCAAAAAATCAATTGAAAGTACTTCAAAAACAGTTGAGAATAAGCACAGGCACCTTAAACGCCTTCCATTTTGCCGCGCTTGGTGAGACGTCCTAGTCTATGGCTAAAAAGGATATCATTGTTAACCCCAAAACCGCATTTCGACAAGAAGCCTTTAGAGTTAAACTCTTTAATAAATTACCAGTTTTGTGTACAAATTCTTATCCTAATCATCTTTATGATGATTTTTTAAAGATATATTGTAAACAATTTAATTCCACTTTTATTCCCAAGACTATCTCGATTAATAGTAACGTCTCTTTCAGTGACTGGGCTACCATTGGTATTCATAAAAGTAGAACAAGACTTTATGAGCCGTACAATGAAAGAAATTATGTAAACACTGCTGAATTTCACTTATATGTTAGAAATTATTCTAAATTATTTAAAAAAGTTTGTTAGATGGCCAAGTCGCGTTATTTGAGTTCAAAGATTAAAAACAGTAGTAATGTAATTAAAACGACTTGGAATATTATTAATGGTGAAACGGGAAGGTCTAGTAACCGAAATACTGACTACAGCCTGTCTATCAATGACAAAATAATAACAGCAGACTCACAAGTCGCTGCGGCTTTTGAAAATTTCTTTACAGATATTCCCGTTTCAACTACAAAATCTCTTAACTCATCACCTTCTGTTGCTGAGTCTTTGCTTAAGGAAAATGTTAATGTTTGTGATTCAGAATTTCATTTTGAACATATTAGCTGTAGAGATATAATTAAAACCTTTCATACTTTGAATGTAAAAAAGACTGCAGATCTATGGGGTAATTCAGTAGAAGTCGCTAAGTCAATTATAGACATTGTAGCACCTACTTTAGCTCTTATATTTAATAATTGTATCGACTGTGGGGAGTTTCCTGACCTAATGAAGAATAGTAAAATAATACCTTTGTTTAAATCAGGTAATACATCAGAACCCTCTAATTATAGACCTATTTTAGTACTACCTACCTTTAGTAAAAATTTGAGAAATTAATTTTAGACCAACTGCAAAGATTTTTTAATAAACATAATTTATTACACAGCAAACAGTTCGGTTTTACAAGGGGTCGTTCAACTACCGATGCCGGTGTTGAGCTCTTAGGGCATATTTACAATGCATGGGAAAATAAATACGATGCCTTGTGCATCTTTTGTGATTTATCTAAAGCATTCGATTGCGTGCTTCATGAAACTTTAATCAGGAAACTCCGCCACTACGGGATCCGGAACACCGCTCTGGATCTTCTTATTTCATACTTGTGTAATAGGATTCAGTGTGTTGATGTAAATGGAAAAAGATTTCCCGGATCCTTAGTATCAATGGGAGTCCCACAGGGCTCGATTCTTGGTCCTTTCTTGTTTCTTATTTATATTAATGACTTGCCTTACCTTATAAAGGATAATCATGAAATAGTGTTGTTTGCGGATGACACTTCACTTTTGTTTAAACTTAAACGTCAGCAGCTGGTTAATGACGATGTAAATAGCGCAATCTCAAAAGTAGTTCACTGGTTCAATGTTAATAATTTACTTCTTAATGAAAAAAAATACCAAATGCATTAAGTTTACGCTACCTCACGTTAGGCAGGTGAAAACTAATGTGTTGATAAAGGGCAAAGAATTGAATCCTGAAGATAGCACTGTATTCTTGGGCTTAACCTTGGATGCCAAGCTTCAGTGGGGCCCACATATAGATAAATTGTCGAAAAAGCTTAGCTCGGCAGCATACGCTGTTAGAAAAATTCGTAATTTAACTGATATCGAGACAGCCCGTTTAGTGTACTTCAGCTATTTTCATAGTGTAATGTCGTATGGTATTCTGTTGTGGGGAAATGCCGCCGACATTCAAACTATCTTTGTGTTGCAGAAAAGAGCTGTTCGATCAATTTATAAATTAAGTCCGAGACACTCTCTCAGAGAAAAATTTAAGGAAATTAATGTAATGACTGTGCCTTCACAGTATATTTTGGCTATAACTGAAACGGGACTTAACACATCTATACACGATGGTGAACTATTTCCGGCAGGATTTAATGTACTAAGATGTGATCGAGCGGACGGGCGTAAGCAGGGAGGAGTATTGTTAGCAGCTACAGCGCGGTTCCAACTGACGCGACTTCCAATCGTTGATATAGACGCGGCCTTATTCGAGTTGGTGTGTGGAACGGAATGTAATGCTGAGGAATTTATGCACTTGTTTCATATTTTAGAGGACATATGTGTAAAATATGAGAAAGTTTTAGTGATTGGGGACTTTAATTTGCCTTCAGCGACGTTGGAGACCAATAGTTATTTTGAATATGTCAATGCCTTTTGCGGATTTCGGCAGGTAAATGAAATACTTAATATTAATAATCGTGCGTTGGATTTAGTATTGACAACATTATTACCGCATAACTTAAAGGTACATTTAGCCGACGAACCATTAGTTGATATAGACGTGCAGCACCCACCGCTGATCGTTAGTATGAGCACCAGTGATCAGCGCAAGGAGGCGCCGCCGCCGCTGCTGACTCCACCACGTGACAGTACTAGTGATTGTTATCCAAGTTGGAATTTAAAAAAAGCTAATTTGCCTTATTTATATTATAACTTTCAATTAATTAATTGGGATTCGTTATGTGAGATTCAAAATTCAAGTACTGCTTTGGCTTATTTTTATAATCTTGTGAATAACACTATTGATATGTGTGCTCCTAGAAAAAAAATGTTAGTAGGTAAAAGTAACAAGTCCAGAGTTTACCCAGAGTGGTACACGTCGTATTTAATATGGGATATCAAACGAAAGTGGAGACATCATAAATTATTTAAAGTAACGTCATCCCTAAGTGATTACGAAGTGTTTACTCAGTACCGGTCAATAGTTAAACGTAAAATCACTTCAGCGTATCAAGCTTACCAAAATAAATTACAACTTAATTTTAAGGATGATCCCAAATCATTCTGGAACTTTGTTCGAGCAAAGCAATCCAGACGTAATAAGCCCCAAATCACAAAGGATGGCGTAGTGTTGAGGGAGGAGGAGGCTGCTGAGTTTTTTGCTTCCTACTTTCACTCGGTATACAGTGGGACACGGCCGATGTTAGACTCAGCCGCGGCGGAGCGCGCGGCCGGTGGTGGAGCGAGCGCGGCGCGCGTGCACATTGACCGCGTGAGTCAGAAGGAATTACGCGCGGCACTCCAGCGGCTCAAGCCCAAACAGTCGGTGGGTCCGGATGGAATACCACCTTTCATTGTCAAGGACTGTAGCTCAGTCTTTTGGAAACCACTGCTACACATTTACAATCTGTGCTTACAAGAAGGACGCTACCCAGATCAATGGAAAATGACGCGAGTTATCCCGGTACCAAAGGGAGGTTCAGGGTCGGACGTCGGTGGTTATCGACCAGTGGCCGTACTGTCGGCGTTCGCGAAGGTTTTTGAATCAGTGTTACACAAATATATTTACACGCAAGTGAGCCCACTGCTGCATGATGCTCAACATGGCTTTCGAGTCGGTCGGGGTACGGTTAGTAACTTGCTATCATTTGTGTCGTATTTGGCGCCAGTAGTGGATGCTGGAGGGCAAGTGGACGTTGCGTACTTCGACTTTCGGAAGGCTTTTGATATGGTGGACAATGACATTCTATTAACAAAATTTGCTGCGTTAGGTTTTACACCGCATTTACTAAAGTTCTTTGCGAGTTACCTAAGTGAGCGCCGGCAGTACGTGGAGTACGCCGGGCATAAATCTAAACCATTTTATACGTTTTCTGGGGTAAGCCAAGGCACTAATTTGGGTCCACTGGAATTCATAATTATGGTTAATGATCTCCCTGGGGTCGTGAGCAGTGCGAGGTGTTTGCTATTTGCAGATGATCTTAAAGTATTTATCTCGGTAGCGAGCACCTCGGACTGTGAGCAACTTCAACGGGATCTCGATAAGGTGGTACAGTGGAGTCAGGAAAACAAACTGGTCTTCAATGTGAATAAATGTTGCGTGATGACGTACAGTCGCGCGCGCGGCCCGCTACAAAATCAGTATGAGATGGATGGCTCAGTAATGCCGCGAGTCACGCATATGCGGGATCTTGGGGTTCATATGGTAGCAGAGTTGACGTTTCGCAACCATATTATAGGTTTGTGTAGCAAATCCTTTATGAGTTTGGGTTTTATATTAAGACAATGTACGGATTTTAAAAGTATAGCAGTGGTAAAAATATTTTATAATGCTTTAGTTCGTAGTCGTCTCGAGACAAGCGCCATCATATGGAATCCGCATGAAGCCAAATATAGTCTAATGGTAGAAAAAATACAAAATAAATTCACTAGGTATTTATATTTAAAACAATATGGGGTTTACCCATTCTATCCGTTGATGTATCCGAGTCTGTTTGTGTTGGGCATGGTCGGGTACACTAGGCTGGCAGTTAGGAGGGACATCGCATTAGTGAAGTACGTGGCGAGGGTGCTGCGCGGGCTGGTGCACCACCCGGATGTGCTGGAGGCGCTGCGGCTGCGTGTCCCGGACGGGTATGTGGGCGCGCGTCGCCGCCCCGCTTTGTTAGATATACCATGGGCTAGGACAAATTTGTTAAAGTTTGCCCCTTTGTCAAGGGCCGCTCGTATTATTAATAATATGCCGACGGAAGATATTTTCGATGACCTGCCGAAATTTGCATCAGGAGCACAAAGGTGCATTGAAGAAGGCATTATTTGAAATTGTAATTTTTATTTAATTTTTTGTTTTATTTTTATTGTTAAATTTTATGTTAGTGTATTTTATTGATATAAATAGTTTTAATAAGTCTGTATAACATCGTTTTGGGAAACTGTTAGATGTTGTACTTGTTGGTGTTAATAAATAAATAAATAAATTTTTGAAAATCTTTTATATGCCCACAAAAATATTAAATTGTTTAAAGAATACAGTGATATCCATAGTATAAATACTAGGAACAAACACAAATTTGTTGTACCATCAACAAGGCTCAAAAAAATAGGTGGATCATTCAGATGTCAATGTATACGCTTTTATAACAAACTTCCAAGCCATGTTCAAGATCTAAGTCTCAATAAATTTAAATCATTCATTAAACGTAAGTTGTGCCTGAAAGCCTTTTATACCGTTAAGGATTATATTGAGGACAAAACATCTTGGGATTGACCTGCTCCAATTTTTGCATACTGAATGTTGTTCTTTTTTTTTTTTTTTTTGCAAACTTATACTCTTCGACATTTGATTATTATTATATACACTTTGACTTGAATATTTAAACTGAGAAGTATAATATTATTATTGTTTAATTAAAACAATAATAATATTATACTTCTCAAAGTAAATTGTGAATGTGAGGACTGTGTGGGTCATGTTTAGTTTTTTTTTTTGTTTTGTGTTTCATCTCTTTCTCAGATAGTTTTAATGTTAATCTGGCAGTTTGAGTAATTAATGCGGCCTACCCAAATGTCCTTTCTTTGGTATTGTTCGTCAAATCTTTGAGCTCCTCAAGTTCTGAGTTGAGCTGCATGATTACTGATAAATGCGTGCACTGATTGGACAGGTCCACTCAATGTGTGTGGTTCTTTCTTCAAAAGACCATTTCAGACACCAATCCACATGGTCTTCACATGATCTGACCAAGATTATGTCTGGACTTTAAAAGAGACTGTGACCTCTGAGTTTGTTTCGGCCTTTCTTCTCAGAGTAGTCAGATAGGAAACGCCGAACTCATCTAGTTTAAAAAAAATATGATTGACGTGTAAAAGTGTTTGTACAAACCTACTTACAGAAATAAAATCATTTATCATTTATCATTTGTATGTCATTGACAACGGGCTGACTCGCAAAAACTTCTATAAAACACGATAACATGTATTGTTTTGTTGTCGTAGACTTTTCATCACAGTCTGTCCTTTTCTAATATGTATTCGGATTTCCCATAGTTCTTGCTCAAAATAAATTACATCGAAAATATTGATGCAGGCATAATTCTGAAGTAATACAGTTTATAACAAAAACGTATTTGACCCGTATTTGTATTACATGCATATTCTCTATTCAAACTGAGGTACACTTACAGTCCGTCACTCGAACTCCAGCTGTTATTGCACATTATTGGTTTAATCTGGTGGCAACTTCACAACAGGCGGCGCGCAGGGGAAGTGGGGGGGGGGGGGGGGGTTGAGCGCATTCTGGGACAAGTACCTACCGAAAAGGTTACTGCCCAGTTGATCGCGGGTCCGACGACTTTTGTTACTACTTCAGTACAAATCGGCGTAACAGTGCGCTGACTTGTATTCTCACAGTTAGAATTTATTTTGTTTTTTGATTCTCAATATTAAAAATACTCATCTTATTAAAAAATAAAAATCGGCATTAGGCACAAAGATAAACAAATTTTATTTAAAAAAATGACAGAAAATTTTATTGTTATTAATAACAATAAAATTTAATTTATTTGATTTATATTAATATCAACACAAACGCATAAAGAAAAGTACTTAGTAATTAAAACTAAATGGCAATGCTGCCAGTCTTCTGGGCACGTTTCCTGACGACAGTGATGCGGAGGAATTCTTCGACGCCTAATGTCCTTTTGTTTTTGTATTTATTTTGTATAACGTAGTTTTAATTATTAAGTACAGAAAATTCAATTAGGAATGTCAAAACGGCAATTTTTTTATTGATTTTCTTTATAGCTAAGGATAGAAATGTTAGTATAAATATAATATTATATGATAAATAAATAATAGTTTAAAAAACTAAAAACCAAACTAAAAAAGGAGAAAATAATTTAATTCAATTAAAAAGCGTGGGGTGCTTTTTGAGGTATTTTTATAATCAATTAATGTCAAGCACCCCACGCTTTTTAATTGAATTAAATTATTTTTTCCTTTTTTAGTTTGGTTTTTCAAGCGTGTTTTTTAGTTTTTTAAACTATTATTTATTTTCAATTTTTTAGTTCTGCTAACTACAAAACGTGTTTTTTTTCCCATTTTTTTTTTTTAAATTAGTAAATTGTCATCGGTCCTCGACAAGTTTACAAAGTTTCAATGAAATCTGACCGTTTAAAGTGGGTCAAAATCGCGCTCAAAGATTCCGTTACATACATACATACAACCCGAGCTTATATAAAGCGTGTAAATTATTTATTAGTGAGAATAAAATAATTATTTATAAACATTATAAATACGGGGAATCAGAGTTCGATTTCGGAGAGGGAGCCTGAGAAACGGCTACCAGAACCAAGGAAGGCCGAAGGCGCGCAAATTACCCACGGAGAGTTACATACTGACATACAAGTGAAGCTAATATAAAGCGTGTAAAAACAGCCTACACACCATTATCAGAGTTTTGTCATAAACAAAATCTTTATTGCGTTGTAACACTTTTCCAGTAGCAGTTTAGTTAACTTTTTTTACACGCTATAAATTAGCTTCACTTGTATGTTTGTTTGTTTGTATGTAACCGACTCCTTTGAGCGCGATTTTGACCCACTTTAAACGGTCAGATTTCATTGAAACTTTGTAAACTTGTCGAGGACCGATGACAATCAATAATTAAAAAAAAAAATGAGAAAAAAAAACACGTTTTTGTAGTTAGCAGAACTAAAAAATAGAAAATAAATAATAGTTTAAAAAATAATAGTTTAAAAAACTAAAAAACACGCTTTAGAAACCAAACTAAAAAAGGAGAAAATAATTTAATTCAATTAAAAAGCGTGGGGTGCTTTTTGAGGTATTTTTGTAATCAATTAATGTCAAGCACCCCACGCTTTTTAATTGAATTAAATTATTTTCTCCTTTTTTAGTTTGGTTTCTAAAGCATGTTTTTTAGTTTTTTAAACTATTATTTTTTAATTCGTTGATGGCTAATTCTTTTAAATGTATCGGCAGTTTATTATAATTATACAGAGTTACTGGTAACTTGACGTATTCGTTGCGGGGGGGCTCAGTAGCCGTGGTCCGCTCCCACGGTGAAGCGAAGAGGAACTCCATGGTGGGGCCGCTCGTCAGGGCTTTTGCTTCCAAGCCGACGACATAGCGGTCAAAAAGTAGGTTGCGGTGAGGTGCATCGCAACTGAGGCGGGCCGCGATGTGAATGGGAGGCATCGCGGTTGAGGGTTACACGCTGCGACGGAGGAGTGCCGGTACTTCTGAGTAGCGCTCTTCCCTTCCGTGGCCTGGACGGGGCCGCCACCGTTTGATGGCGGACGCGGTGGGGCCGCAAGGGAAGAGGAGTGTCTGTATAGCGTTGGCCGCTCTCCCTATCCCCTGTGGCCGAGAAGTGGTAGGCGGCGGCGGGGCCACTGCGCTGACCCGTCGCAGGGGGACCAAGGGTGCCAAGGGTGCCAGGGTAGTCTGGGGCCCTTGTGTTACTTGGTTCTTGGGGTGGTCACGGCGTGCCTTGTATCCTGGTGCGCCGGAATGGTGGGGTCCGTAAGGGCCGATGCCTGCCAGGGGTGCGGGTTGTTCGAAAGAGATACCGCGACCCCTGACACACAGGCAACTGAGGAAACACGGGTGGGTTTTAGTCAGTATAAGTCTGACACGCCTTCCTGCTCCACCCAGAGCGGGAGAAGTTTTTTGATGACTTATATTCCCACCCTAAAAAAAAAAAGTATTCCTTGCAGGACGCCATAGTAGGGTTAAATGCAACAATTTAAGCCACCAAATGTTCTAACGAAGTTCAGTTTTTGAGTTAGTTAGATTTTTAGATTTTTTTTTGAAAAATGTTTGCTATTACTTAATAAAAAGTTTGCCTAGTGCCAAAAAACAAATACTACGCCTGATGTACAAATTACTAGGAAAATATCCTTGTCTTATCAGCTATTCAAAATCAATCAAAATGAAAAGTCATTTATTCAAACTAGGCTGAGAGTCAGCTCTTTTTGAACGTCAAAATTACATAAGACAGTCCCCCCAAAAGGCCCAATCCAAATCGGTCCAGCCATCTTTGAGTAGGTAATCGGGGAACATACATAAAAAAAGTTCCGACGAATTGAGAACCTCCTCCTTTTTGAAGTCGGTTACAAATATTTTTAATGTCAGCGACTTTGCCCCACAGCAGAATGCCGTAGGACATAACGCTATGAAAATAACTAAAATAAACTAACCGAGCTGTATCGACGTCAGTGTATTGTCTTACTTTCCTGACGGCGGCGTAGGCGGCCGAACTGAGCCTTCCCGCTAGGCTTGATTTATGTAATCCCCACTGAAGTTTGGCAGCTACTGTTAAGCCTAGAAAAACTGCCTAAAAAATTCAGGAAGTTATGAAAGTTAATACAGTCATGGACTACATTACGAAAAGCGTTTTTGATTTAGTACAGGAAGGCGTGCGTCTCACAGAATTAAATTAAACAATTTCGTGAACATTATTATTTAGTACAGGAAGGCGTGCGACTCACAGAATTAAATTAAACAATTTCGTGAACATTATTATTTAGTACAGGAAGACGTGCATCTCACAGAATTAAATTAAACAATTTCGAGAACATTATTATTATTTTAGTACAGGAAGGCGTGCGTCTCACAGAATTAAATTAAACAATTTCGTGAACATTATTATTATTATTTTTAATCAATATCAATTTAAAAACTTTAATTACACACATTTCACACGTCTGGTTCGATGTGCTGCCCTCGGTTTCGAATACATGTTCTTATTTGCTTCCTCACTTCGGTTTTTGTGATTCTTGATGTGATTGTTGGCCTCATCTGGTCCACCACATCTGTTATTAATTTTCTCCCTTAGTGAGAGAAATTGAATTTACTGGGGTCACATAAACTAGGACTTTCATATGACCTCAGACGTAAAAGTCTAGCGGCGTCAGATCACTGACGCCGCTAGACTTTTGCAATAAATAACGTGTGCAATAAATTTAAGGCTTAGTGCAGTCCACGGAATCGGCCCTCCGCGCCCTATCTATCGGTTTGGATAGTTTTCATCCAGCAATTATCGAATTCTGTTTCGGAAGTGGCCTGGACATCCGTCATGTTGATCAATCATGTTTGCTCTTCTTTCTTCCGTTACATCCGTGAGCAGTGCTGTTAAATGATTTCCTAGGAAATCTTCATAAAATCTTATTACTTCATACAAAATGTTGTCATTTTGTATGAAGTAATAACAAAAATGGAATTGTTTGATTAGTGTTATTTGCCAAAGTTTTAGGCATTTTTAACTTTTAATTTTTAACAAAAATCTGCTATGGCATCAACAATGATAATAACTTAAATTTCAGTACAGTCGCGCCGTAAATATTTTTTAAATTAGTTTGAAATGATTTAATCTGGGATTTTTCATAAAATAACTAAAAATCTAACTAGCTCAAAACTACTGGACTTCGGTAGAACATTTCGGTGGCTTAATTTGTTGCATTTTAACCTTACTATGACGTCCTGCAAGGAATACGTCGAGTTACCAGTAACCCTGTATATGAGGACCCATGGTTATTTTTTTTTTTAAGTAAAGATGTTTGGAAACCACCTGTGTAAAGTTGATTTTATAATTATTGTGACCTTATTGGCCCCGAGCGTTGTCTTTTATCCACTACCGACGTAAACAGGTGCTTGTTTGTCCCCACCAGTTCGTGCTGACATCTCTTTATTTCTTTTTGGCAAACTTAGTTCTCATCTTCGGTAAGATTAGAAAACTAGCTCGGCGACTGCTACGTTGGGTTACTTGTTTTACTTTAGTAAACGATAAGTTAGTCTGTATACTTTGGTAAACGATAAGTTAGTCTGTATACTTTGGTTGAGTACCTTCCGAATGAAAATACATGTATTGTAAATATATAGCTGTCTAATGTTACTTGTTTTACTTTAGTAAACGATAAGTTAGTCTGTATACTTTGGTAAACGATAAGTTAGTCTGTATACTTTGGTAAACGATAAGTTAGTCTGTATACTTTGGTAAACGATAAGTTAGTCTGTATACTTTAGTAAACGATAAGTTAGTCTGTATACTTTGGTTGAGTACCTTCCGAATGAAAATACATGTATTGTAAATATATAGCTGTCTAATGTTACTTGTTTTACTTTAGTAAACGATAAGTTAGTCTGTATACTTTGGTTGAGTACCTTCCGAATGAAAATACATGTATTGTAAATATATAGCTGTCTAATGTTACTTGTTTTACTTTAGTAAACGATAAGTTAGTCTGTATACTTTGGTAAACGATAAGTTAGTCTGTATACTTTGGTAAACGATAAGTTAGTCTGTATACTTTGGTAAACGATAAGTTAGTCTGTATACTTTGGTTGAGTACCTTCCGAATGAAAATACATGTATTGTAAATATATAGCTGTCTAATGTTCATTATTTTCGTTTCTTCATAAATTTTTCATGTTGATGTTAAGTATGGGTAGTTAAAAATACTTTTTATTACTTTATTTTGTGCGACTTGAAGGCTAGCTAGCTTCGACTTGGCCACGCTGCCCCAAACTTCAATCAGATATAGTAGGTGTGGTTTTACTAAGGTGTTATAGATGGTGTGACGCAGTCTATGTGGAATACATCGCACTATGTTTTGGAGGGATTCAAGTTGTGACGTAAGCTTTGTTTTTATATACTCTATGTGGGTAGACCATGATAGAAAACTGTCCAATCTTAGTCCAAGAAATTTTTCAACTAGGGTCTAGAGCTTCTCTGAGAGATTTTTTAAAAGATGTTGCGATTCTCACAGTGGCATCGCAATTCATCTTCGCCAACATCTTATATATTAGGCAAAATATACACTTGTACACTAAAAACAGTGATATTCATAATATTAATACTAGAAATAAGGACAAACTAAGTGTTCCCTTTCACCGGCTACATAAGGTTCCTCATTTGTTGGTCTGGGTATAACCTTCTATAACAAGCTACCCTCTTCCTTGCTAGATTTGCATTTTAGAGCGTTTAAAGCTAAAGTAAAATCATTGATTAACTCAAGACAATGTTTGTGTTCTTTCACCAGAATTAGCTTACCCACTGACAGGTTATATCATTATGTTATTTCATATAATTGCTTATTTTATCTGACTGTATAATTCAGTTTTTTCTTTTTTTTTATTTATTGTTGACTTAATCTACTCATTACAATGTTTTTTTTTAATGAATAGTATTGCAATATCAAATATGTAGTTAGCTAGCGACCTTGACAATTCATGATTATTCTTGCCAGTGCAACCGGCAGCAAGTTCGTCATGCTCCCTTAGATGTCACTGCTTGCGGTAGCGTCGGGAGTCGGGTTGCCTCCTTCCCTCAAATATGGCGAGGAGGTAATGGTGCCGATTCTGTTGTCACAAAATTCTCTAAACTAAACTAAAAATCACCAAACTTTTGTTTAGTCCTGTCAAACGACGATTTCCCATTCTGAAATTGACTAAAGTGACACAACTTAACTATATTTTAGTTTCACAGCACTAAGATTTCACTGCATTATTAATTTAGTGAAGATGGTAATTTTGCTATTCTGAGTTTGCCGTTTTTCACCAAAAATGTTGACTATATTAATTTTTCTAACTAAATGTGACTAATTTTAATCGCGATTAAACAAGTGTGGAATAAAACTAGTGGTCATGAACTAAAATTCACACCAACACTTCGACTTCAGATGCAAAAACAGTACTGTATCTTTTTTTTTTCGTTTGCTTATATCTCGAAAATGGTGTGTCCTATCGCAAAAATGATGATAATTTGGACCCCCTTTATTAAACCCGTAAGCCCCAAAATCTCAACATGTAGGTAATATTTTTTTTTTTCTATACAATTGTGAAAAAATCGTTGTGTGAGAAGCGTTTTGTCGACGGAAGACTAGACAAAAATGACGTTTCCGTGTAGACAGTTGGCAGTTTTTCACCGAGAAATGTAGACAAGCGATTTCTATTCTACAGAAGAGTAGAAATAGAAAGCGTCATGCTAAGCCTGCAAGAGTCGCGATTGTCAAATTCGATTTTAGTTATGTCAAAATTATTTTTAAGTTTAGAGATTTTATTTTGCAGAATAGCTTTAAGATTCTCATAGCCAAAAGTAAGGAATTTTAGTGATAGTTTAGTTAGTTTAGTTCGGTGTACAACAGAATCGGCACCAATGGCTGATCTTTGCGTTATGCTCGTGAACGGGTGCTGCTCGTGGTGACTGGTCGTTTTGCTGACCATGGTTTTGTTATTGTTAATTGTATTAATTTTTTATTAATTTTAGTCCAGAGGTCCTAGTTTAACTTTTGTTACTTTAAGTTCTAGCTATATTTGCATAATGCAGAATAGTATATGTAAGCGGGCATGCCCTTTATGTAAGCGGGCATGCCCTTTATGCCTGGAGGCTTTTATTTAGATTGGAAGTTCTGTTTACGTTGTAATTTAATTTTTTATTATTTTTAGTTTTAAAGGAGATGGAAAACGGTGGGCCCAAATGTAATAAGTTGAGATATGATCTAAAAAATTAGACATATTTTTTTATCTAAGAATATGAAAAATCACTTCAATTCTCAATCTGGAAGCGGAGAAATATGAGAAAGATAGTTTTCGTGAGATTATCGATTCAATAATCGATTACACAGTTACGAAAATAAAACTTTTGCACTAAACAATTAACTCAAAGTAATTAAATGCACCATATATACTTACGAGGTCATATTAATAAATCAAATATCAATTAATTACTTACTGAAAAACCAATATTAATGATTATCGATTTCATATCGATTCAAATCTCTCTTATATTTTTAGTCTGTCACTGACATGACAGCTGACTGACATTGACACTAGACAGTTGCCGACTGTTCTTGTTTGCTCACTCGTTTAGTGTTTTCCGATGCGTTTTGAGTGCTTTCCCGATTATTCGCCATTTTTCACGACCACTGCTTTGTATTTTACGGATTCTGACCCTGCCTACCTTGTACGACCCTTGCTTTCACCTTGGACACCGAAGATCGCTCACACGTTTGACTTGGAATTGTTATTTTGGATTTTACCGCGGGCTTGTGGATTGGATATTTCAAACATTTTCTAGTAAATATAATAACTATTAGTGCAAAAGAACACATTTTGCACTTCAGTAATCAGCTGTTAGTTATAGATTGTAACATAACCTCACTTTTACTTAATCTCTTTATCTCTTATATCTCTGTTCTCAGATTGACAAAATCCGCAGAATTTTCAGTGAAAGGTTGATAATATATAAGCTATTAATTGACACCACTTTCATCTTCTTACACCTAGGCCCAAGATTGTATGTAATCGTTTCAGTCTCCTTTTTGATGGTATATTGGCGTGTGCTAGCTGACATATGGCAAATTTAACGTTTTTTTTTTGTGTTTCGTAAGTTTAATTACCTATTATTGTATTGAATCAAGTTCTTCTAACTTAACAGACAGAGCTGTGCTGCTGCGGAGTTTGTTGCGCTACTTCTTCTTCCCAGCTAAAGCACTAGGAAGTGGTGAAGGGCGGGCGTTTTGGGGGGACTGCCTTATGTAATTTTATTTTGACGTTCAAAAAGAGCTGACTCTCAGCCTAGTTTGAATAAATGAGTTTTGATTTTGATTTTGATTTTTTCACAAGATCTTTACTGTAAGGGTACATTATTGATGAGTAATGGAATTAGTGGAGGTATTATTAAATTTTTTGCTTTAGACAAGATCTGGCATGTTTTTGAAATATTTATAGTTAATCAATTGGACTGAAACCATGAAACAAGGGTGTTTAAATCCTCTTGAGCCTGTGAAACTAGGTCATGGATGGAAGATCCGAAATAAAATAAACAAGTGTCATCTGCGTATAAAGTAAGATGGCCATGTATTTTTTTTTTTAGCTTTACCTCTTACTAGGAATTTCTCCTGTATTGTGGGTGCGTTTACAAACATTTAAACTCACATACACAAACAGTCAGACAATAATGTATAAGACATTAGCGAACATGAATTGCGACGCCACCGTGACAATACCCCTTCTGCGAAGCTGTAATGCTCGCAAAGAGGGAGGCGGCGCACGTGATGGAGAGGCAGTACATGCGCCCTCACGGCCGTAGTCGCCGCGGGAGACGCCCTGGGCGTCGGGAATCCCAGGCTGATTCCCGGCCACCGTAGGCGCGGGCTTGCGGACGGCGAGTAATGGATAGCTTGGTGTCCGGTAAGGACCAAGCCCGGATCGACGGCGCGTTGTGTTCCACGCGCGCCTCAAAGAGATGTCAGCACCAACTGGTGGGGTCCGCAAGGGCCGATGCCTGCCAGGGGTGCGGGTTGTTCGAAAGAGATACCACGGCCCCTGGCACACAGGCAACTGAGGGAACACGGGTGGGTTTAAGTCAGTAAAAGTCTGACACGAAGAGCGGGAGAAGTTATTTGATGATTTCCCACCCAACAAAAAAAAAAAACCGTGACAATACCAATATCTTTAAAAAATTCTCTCCGAAATACTGTAGCACCTAGTTGGTAAGTTGCAAGAACAGCTCGTTTTTGAAGCTCAAAAATATTTTGAATGTCAGCGGCTTTTCCCCACAGCAGAATGCCGTAGGACATAACGCTATGAAAATAACTAAAATAAACTAACCGAAGTTCTGTATCAACGTCAGTGTATTGTCTTACTTTCCTGACGACGTAGGCGGCCAAACTGAGCCTTCCCGCTAGGCTTGATATATGTAATCCCCACTGAAGTTTGGCATCTACTGTTATGCTCAGAAAAACTGCTGGGTCCGTAACCCTTGTGTGACTGGGGTGTTTCCGGGAGGAGTTTTTGGTAAAGCATGTGTGATCAATAGTTTTTGCTCAATTTTGTTGTTGGCTAGGATGTAAACTCTCCCTCGTGCAAGAGATCGTGTTCAGCTGGAGCTGACTTGCTCCAAATTAGATTTTCTGGTATTCGATTCTCTTGTACAATATTGTTTTGTGATTTTATTTAGCAATGTATGTCTAGTTCCCTTTAAGGGTTCATTATATTGTGTAGTGTTTTTGTCTTTGTTTAATAGATCAATGTCAAACGACAGAAGAGACGATCATCGCGCAGACGGCTGCTGGTAATGGGGAGAATGGTGCAACAACCGAGCAAGGCTACTACAGCATCAGCACGACATTTGTGCTCCTCACCCTGATCACGATCGTTTACTGGCAGCGGCATGCTATGCTATCTGTTATTTTTACAAGAAGATTTATTTATTGAAAGGCCTTAAAACTATATTTACAGGTACTTAACCTAATGCGATAGCAAAGTCACACACGCAAAATTAAAATTAAAGCACACAACAAAGATAATTACTTGTAACATGATATAAACAATAGTACTTTTTCGAGTTCACTCCAGTAACATGTAAATATATCCAATTCGACCTGAATGTAATTGATAGTCCGAATTGCTAGAGTCAGAGGGGTTTTTGGCAGCCATTTGGTCCTGGCTGATGGTATGACCAGCAGTGGCGCGGACCGTCGCCTCCACACATATCGGTCGGTTACGTACAAGTGCAACCGCTGCAGCACTCCCGGGTTGTGCTCTATGCCTCGGAGCAGTTTCATCAAGTACAATTAATACTAGTGTAAATTTGCGTCGCACCCCGAGTTGATTGTACCCCACCATACCCAGTACGAATAGAGTGGGGTACATCAAAGGGTAAAATGGGTGGCGCGTGAATTTGTTCTGGACCCTCTCCAACATCACTGAGTACTTAGCCTCATGTGGGGCCCATATGACAGCACTATATAACAGATGACTCCTGACTAATGTGTCATACAGGACTCTGATGGCTGTGATGCTGGTAAAGTCTCGCGTCTGCCTCAGAACAAACCCCAAGTTTCTAAATGCCTTTTTGCAGATCTTAGTTAAATATGATCGCGAAACGACAGGTCAGGGGTGAGAACAACCCCTAAATCCCTTACCTTCGTGACTCGTTGCATCGGTACAGCATCCACTACGTATTCGTAGAGTAGAGTGAAACTTATCACCGAGCACTTGGACAAGTTGAGTAGAGCTTGTTCTCATGACTCCTGTTCGATGCAATCATTGCAATCGACCACGTTTGCTGACCTAGCGATACAATACGGTCGCACTGAATGCGCCGCGAGCTCATTGCATTACGGACAGCAACCGCGTGCATTCATTTCCATCGTTTTGTTCATTTTAGCGATAGCTTAACTTAAACGTTACATTGTTAGCTCTCAGCAATAAACCTTTTAAAGTTATTTAAGCGCATGATATCATCAAATAACTTCTCCCGCTCTGGGTGGAGCAAGAGGGCGTGGCAGAATTTTACTGACTAAAACCCACCCGTGTTCCCTCAGTTGCCCGTTACCAGGGGCCACCGGCCACGGTATCTCTTTCGAACAACCCGCACGTCTGGCAGGCATCGGCCCTTGCGGGCACCTTCAGTTGGTGCTGACATCTCTTTGAGGCGCGCGTGGAACACAACGCGCCGTCGACCCGTGCTTGGTCCTTACTGGACAGCTACCCATTACTCGCCGTCCGCAAGCCCGCGCCTACGGTGGCCGGGAATCAGCCTGGGATTTCCGACGCCCAGGGCGTCTCCCGCGGAGGCTAGAGCCGTGAGGGCGCATATACTGCCTCTCCCTCACGTGCACATGCCTCCACCGTGTCCTCAGGGCGATCTTCGCAATGGAAACACCCGGGCATTTCCTCCCGCCTTATCCAAAACAGGAACCTCCCGAAACAACCGTGTCCGGTGAGGACCTGCGTTAGGCGGAAGGTGAGGACGCCGTGGCGCGTCTCAAGCCACTCCTCAAAGAGGGGACTTACCGCTACAATCGTGGCGTGCCCAGCACTGGGTTGCAACAATCACATTCTTCATGTCGCCATGAGATCCCGCCAGAGCTCTGTCCGCTGTGCCGCGATTTCTTGCGGCAGCGGAGTTACGCCCCTGCGTTTGGCCTCCTCGCGCCACTCCTAAGTGTGCTCGAGGACCTTTGCCTCCAGATGCCATGGCGGCAATCCTGCAAGGAGGCCCGCTGCCTCACCGGAGATCGTGCGGTATCCCCGGACCATCCGGGTTACGTAATACTGGAATGGCCCCTAGGGTGTATAGTCGTTTTGGGATAAAACATTTACTTTGTATCGGTCAAGTAAATTGCATATTGTTTTGTACCTGCACGATGGATAGATACAATGTTTTCGAACTAAATTTGTAGACGATTAATAAATGGTTCCTTGTCCGTGTATACATATTTTTGGGGCTGACTGTACCAAAAAATTTTAACTTAAGGAAAACAAAAATAACATAAGAAAAACTAATTCAGTTGATCAACTGCAAGTAATTTATATTATGGCACAAATTTTCCGTAAAATTATTGGCGGTGCTTTGTTAATAAATACAGAATACCTCGCCTATATCTACTTAGCCAAACATACTATGTTGGTGTACTACAGTTAGGACGAGTTTTGATATAGGTTCATTGAACACAACACTCAGTTTGATCCTTACATATTCTAATAATGTTCGAGAACTTATGCTTGCCCGACATATCAGACTCTCCCAGCCATGCTGGTATGTATGGTGTTCCGCGTGAGGACAGTCGACGCCCAATGCTGTTCCTTCATGTTTGTCACACATGTGTTGGGTATGTAACGCTGTACGAATACCGAGCTATGTCCCTGGCCAGCTGCCATGAGAACGCGTTAACACTGCGACCACTGCTCCTCAATGTGGGAGCTGAGCGGTAATCACGTTATGTTATGTACCCTGTAACGACGCCATATGAACAGCATAGCTGGTTCGTATACGTTAACACTGCGACCACTGCTCCTCAATGTGGGAGCTGAGCGGTAATCACGTTATGTTATGTACCCTGTAACGACGCCATATGAACAGCATAGCTGGTTCGTATACGAACCCAGGTAGACCAAAATTCTACCACTCAGATTACATTATCTAATTCTACCACTCAGATTACATTATCTAATTCTACCACTCAGATTACATTATCTAATTCTACCACTCAGATTACATTATCTAATTCTACCACTCAGATTACATTATCTAATTCTACCACTCAGATTACATTATCTAATTCTACCACTCAGATTCTTTGAATAACTCTCTTGTTATAATGGCGATCAACATGATCAGGCATGTTCGTTAACGGGCGCCGTCGGTTGAGACTGGTGCTCTCCTAACTTCCAGGGCTTTTACAATTGTTTCTTAATTTTTCACGTTGTTCTCACATGTAGAAGCAACAAAAATAATGTACCCAGAATTTTGTAATATCTTGATTTTAAAGAGTGTCCTTGGAGTTTCTTGACCGTTCTTCTCCATATAGATCTACGTTTTGGAATGGGCAACTAGATTAAACTTTCTGATTAGGTCATCGACTTTTTGACAGTTAATATATAATAATAAAAAAGTTGTGAAAAGCTTTGAGTTTGAGTCGAGTCTGTACAAATTTGAGCGATAACCCATAGACAATCAAGCATTACAGGGCACGGCAGTTGATTTAGCGATATAAATAGCTCGGGGGGACTTTGACTTACTTCAAAAAACATCGCGCCTCCCCTCCTCCCACTTCCCCCGCCGCTCGGCCGCAGATTAGCGTCATTGTAAATCTTAGCCATTTCCTCGCGAAACTCTTAACCGAAACGATTTCAACTCACAAATACTTCACAAAAATATTATATCTGCCAATGTTGAAGGAACTTTGAGAATTCGTTTTGTATCTTTAACATTACAAGTTGATAAAGTAGCCGACGGTAAACGAGACACCGAGAACTGTATTGTTCAAGGAACGAGAAAGTCAGTGTATTATTTGATTCTCCCCTCTAGTTACTAGTACGTATGTAGTATGTAGGGCAGCGCGACAACAGTGATAGCTCGCCACATAAATCGGTGAAGTAATAGGAAGCGAGTGGATCTGCTGCGGTTCGATCAGACATGCGCCCATTACGCGGAGCTCCCGAGCTTAAATCCGCTGCCGCGGTCAGCAGAAATATGACCAGCGCAGGCTGAGCCGCAGCGCCGCCGCGCCCGTAGCACGCCAGGGCTCAGGCTCGCTGGCCACGCGCGAACTTTACGAGCAGCCGGATAAGCCACCACTGTATCGGCTCATTGGACGTTAATTAAAGTTTCTCGTTTTATTTGGTGCGATACAATCGTGTCGATGACAACTACCAGTAAGTCACCCCTCCCCCCCCCCTGCACAGCTCGGCACAGCTCCCAGCAAGAACATTAATAAAATAAAGTGACAGAGGGAAGGATTTACGAGAGCGCGCGATATTAATTAAAAGTTTACGTGTTGTCGGCGACATTCTATTATTTCATTATTCAGCAATTATTACGCAGAAGCGCGCGCGAGTGCGTCTGTTTAGTAAAAAGTTTGGTTAGATTATGAGCCATGTTCGAATGTCATGGTTTCAATCATTTGTAAGAAGACTGTGTGATGGCCCTTATGTATCATACGTATCTACGTGTACGAGTAATACTAGAGATGGGCCGACTTTGACTTTGGTCGACTAGCCAACTAGTCGGCTGCAAAATGGCCGATTAATCGGCAGACTAGTCAGCCAAGCCGATCATTGCTTTCGGTTGAGTTCGAGTGTCGGTTGAGTTGAGTTCGGTAATGTTCGTGACTACGCTTTCGTCTCCTAGGTGCGTTCGCGGCGCCCGGCGACGGCGACCAGGCGGAATTGTCTCCTAGGTGCGTTCGCGGCGCCCGGCGACGGCGACCAGGCGGAATTGTCTCCTAGGTGCGTTCGCGGCGCCCGGCGACGGCGACCAGGCGGAATTGTCTCCTAGGTGCGTTCGCGGCGCCCGGCGACGGCGACCAGGCGGAATTGTCTCCTAGGTGCGTTCGCGGCGCCCGGCGACGGCGACCAGGCGGAATTGTCTCCTAGGTGCGTTCGCGGCGCCCGGCGACGGCGACCAGGCGGAATTGTCTCCTAGGTGCGTTCGCGGCGCCCGGCGACGGCGACCAGGCGGAATTGTCAGGATATGTTTTTATTTGCTTTGCATTTATTCTATAATTCTTTAAGTGCGAGTCGGCGTTTCTTCCTATCCTATTCTAGATTGAAGACAGAAGACATTGAAAGTAAACTGTAAAACTGATTCTTTATTATAAATAATAACATTAAAGATTTCAATTTCATTTCAATCACCGTCTTTTAAATTTTTAAGTAAATTAATACGAGTAAAATTGGGGCCGACTAGTCGCCGACTAATCGCCGACTACAAATATGGCCGACTAGTCGGTACATCACTAGTATGAACTCGTACATATCTAGATTTCACCTAAATAGTATGTATGCAGAAGGTAATCAAATCGAGTTATTTTCGAGCAGCATCACAAACAGTTCGGCCTGCGAACCCCGCATCCTAATTCAAAATTAATGTCATTGCACAGGTGGACGCGGCGCGGCGCGGGCGCCTCGCGCCGGTGCAGTTACACACGGTGCGGTCCGGTATGGATGCTGCACATCGGTGCACCCCGGTGCGGCGGCGGCGCCGCGCGCTTTGCGCTGCCCGCGCGATGGGTTCATATATGACAGCTAAATTACTGCAGAAGGTAGATTTTATACAATCAATGATTTTGCATTTGTTCTTGTTATGAAAATAAACTATTACAAATGAAATGACGACGTTACGATTGGCAAGCGTTTTGTTTAATCGTGCGTAATTAAACGGTCTGTGCTCAAGTATGGTGTTTGAAGTATTCTTGTGACTGAACTTCTCTCGTTACTCTGTCTCCTTGATCTCGTATTCATTTCAGTGGCTGTATATTGGTACAGCGCGCGACCAGCTCGCCGTGACCCCAACCGGGGCAGGCGGGTGCGGGCGCGGTGGCCACGCGTGCTGGTCGCGCGGGGTCAATTGATGCCCAACATTATGTTTGTATTAGTCGGCAGCGCCACCAGCCGCCAGCGTCACCAGGTGAAAACTTGTGTTTGATTGGCGCTATTTTAATTATTACTGAGGAGAGAAGCAGACATTTTGTGTAGAAGATAAACCTTGTTAACACCGTTCACAGTTTACACATATTGCAAATTTCGTTGTGAACAGACGTGTCGATCATTTCATAAAATTACCAAATAATAACTTGCTGAATCGTGACCTGTTTTTGCCAAATAGCCAGTAGTAAAGTAAACCTGTGTCATACGTAATCATAATATGTTAGGTATGTGTAAATCGTATCTGTGGAAATGTGTATAAGTTATTAACAACTAAATAACTTGTAACTCATGGCAACCAGCCCCTTCATATACAAAAGTGGCGATCTGTCCTATACAAACAATAACATTTACTCTATCCTACTTAACTTCGTATGATACTTCAATTATAATTTAATACTACCTGAAAAGGATGACTTTAGTATTGCTGAATAATTGCAGATATTGTATTAGATTTCGTTTATTCATTTAAATACATATTAAGTTACATTTTTAAATATTTTTCTAAAATAACCTTATAAAAAACATTTAAAAATATAAAAAATAGTGGCCCATCCGCATCAGGAGCAGGGTCCAAGATGTCGGTGGTCAGGGCTCTAGAGAAAGGTACCTCCTGACTATGCGTGCCGTGTCTAGGAGTACTGCTTTCTGAATCAAGCCCTTGATCCAGCCGCGCAATGAGAGCCTCCTGAGGTGTTGGTCGAAACTCTTCGCTATTAGGCCATTTACTGTAACGATTATCGGTACAATGATTGCTGAGTCCACGTACCACATGTCGACAACCTCGTGAGCTAAGTCAAGATACTTGATTTTCTTATCTTGCTCAGCTTTCACGAGATTCTCGTCATGAGGGACAGCGATATCAACAATCATTGCACGACGTTCTCGTCGATCTATCACCACAATATCAGGCTTATTGGCTACAATAGTCCTGTCAGTGATGATAGATCGATCCCAGTACAATGTGGCGTGACCATTCTCGAGAACTGGGTCGGGCACATACCTGTAGAATGGTACTTCAGACTCCACAAGGTTGTACTGCAAAGCAAGTTGCTGGTGGATAATCCTAGCTACTAGATTGTGTCTGTGCAAATACTCGCCGTTAGCAAGACGAGAACAACCGGAAACGATATGTCGGATTGATTCACCGGGATGGTGGCATGCCCGACAGATGTCAACCGTACCATCCTTGACAATGTATTTCCGATAATTGTTCGTCATGATAACTTCATCCGTATTAAATTCATTATTATTGACATGTA
Source organism: Antitype chi (assembly GCA_947359405.1). Classification (NCBI taxonomy): domain Eukaryota; kingdom Metazoa; phylum Arthropoda; class Insecta; order Lepidoptera; family Noctuidae; genus Antitype; species Antitype chi. Next base: position 22,715,251 of record OX375814.1, on the reverse strand, counting down.
CCTACCTACTAATATAAAAGAAATTAACTATATAATAATACGAGTAATCTTTAATGCATGCTAATTTAGGATGATACGGGCAGGCGAATGATAAAACGGCTTATTCGCAAAGTGCTCCATTCTTTTGAAAGATAAGAATCTCATACATTCATTCCCAAGTTACTCCAAGGAATTATTATTATTTAAAAATACTTATTATTTTGTTCCCATTCTGCTCCATAGGTATCTGGAATTATTCTTAAAGTCCTCCACCGATTATTTATATCAATTCTCAAACTGCTCCATCTACGTAATTACCTACAAAATACATATATCAGTACAGTCAGTCACAAAAATTCTTAAAGAAAGATTTATAAAATAAAATTACAAAGTGGGTCAGTCGATTAGTTTATACAGCGGTATGACGTAATAACATGGCGGCTACTATTTCACGGTGTACAAAAACAGATAAAAATAAATGAAATCTTTGAATTGAATTTTAAAATTTATTTTGTTATTTCATGAACCAAAACTAACATTTTCCGACTGCCTTTTGCCTAAGCAATCTCATTAATATACTTTTAGATTTTTTCTCGTTTAGAGTAAAGTACCCTATTATGTATGAGCGAGATAGTGCAATAGTGGCGACGCTAGTTATACTCAAAACGGTTAAGGGTGCTGATTAGTGTTTGTTATTTATGTTTTCGTAAAGTACAAATCGTATGCTCTTTTCACAATGAGCGAAATAGAGGTTTGTACGTTATCAAGGTTAATTGGTTAGTTGACTTAGAAGGATTAACAACGGACGGCGGGATTAGTGATGAAAGCCGGTTAATGTTCTGGTTAAAAATGTTTGTAGTTCCTATAATTGAATTATATTATACTTAAAGTGTTTTATTAAAAAAAAAATATATTTAAAAATATATTTGCAAAGCTTTTGAGCCTGACTACGTCAGCTACCCTTTTATAGTAATACGGTACGTATTTAAATGAGCTTTTTGATTAAAATGCGGTGGAGTACCTACTTTGAGAACATTTTAATATTATCATGGAGCAGAATGAAACCTTTAAAAAATATTATATTTTTCATGGAGCACTTTTGGAACTCTTTTTGGAGCACTTTGCAAATAACCCGATAAAACTGCAATGCTTGTAAAAGGCTGCTAAGTCATAAGTACTAACATCAGATACCACCAACACTGTACAGTAAGGACTCATAAGTCCAATAGCATACTAAGGGTTATATTGCTATAAACTCGCGGTCCAGGCCGTACCTACAGCTGTGTGTATAAGTGATGTCTCAACACAGAACGCACACCTCAGAACTGACACACTGGCGTCGACTGAAACAAAAAACATACCATCGCACATAGTACGTAATTACGTATGAGCTTGGTCCGTTCATACCATTGCTAAAATTCACATTGTATTATCAAGTTCCGATAGCTCGTAACATGTCGCCTGGGATTAACAAACTCATAGATCTGGGTTCAAATCTCGCGATGAGATTTTATTTTTCTTTTCAACAATAATCTTCTTCTGTTCTTATATTATGAAAGTATTAAAAGATTTTTTTTTTATTTATTATGCGATAAATGAATAAACGAGATTTTTTTTTATTATTACTTATATTAAATGTTTAATAAGTGATTACAAAATGTTTATTCGTTATAATTTTATGAAGTATAAACATAACTAATAATAACTTCTTGTTAAAACAGTTTAGTTTCTCATAAATAACAATTTATTGAAGTAAAGTAGCTAATTGGTGAACTATGATAATCAAGCTTAAAATATTGTATAGTAATATAATAATATTGTGCTGTAATTTCTACTGTGTGTGGGTACTCGAATGAAACTACAATAATCTACGCAAATCTATCCACGTAAATATAACAAATGCAGACGCGTTGTCACAATACAGTTAAATGACTCAGTAATACTACTTTTATTCTACTGCGAGTGAGTTTGTGGTATCACAAACCTCAAAATTAACAAATGGTATATAATAGGACTTATAGAGGTTATAGCTTAAGTATTCATTTTCATTACGAAAAGAAGATTGAAACTAAACCTTAAAATAATCCATATTACGGATATGACACAATATTATTTGAATATTACTAAACGCAATAAATATTTGTAATTTATATTCTAATGTTAATGTTTTTTCCGTTAAATATGGTTTTTGAGCTGGTTTTCGATGATGCAAACCTTCCGTCTGGAGTGCATGGCGCACGGTTTGTAAAGACGTGTCGAATAATTTAGCAAAATGTCTTGTCGTTGTGAAACCACTTCTTTCATATTCGCTGAACATGTGCTGTTGCTGCGCCTTTTTTATGAGCTGGTGTCTTCCACTTTGCTTTCGACAGGCAAGGCTACTCTCTTCCTCATAAAGTCAAAGTCAAAGCATTTATTTCAAATAGGCACTTAAAAGGCACTTTTGAACGTCAACATTTACATTAAAATAGAATTGATTCTAGTCGCCCCTTCCAAAATGTAGTTTCGTATGGAGAAGAATGGGCAAGAAACTCCACCGTTACTCTTTTAAAATGTTTCAAGTAAAATACGAGAATTTACATTCATTATATGATTATGTGTGAAAACGATGCACCCAGAATAAAATTACCATACCAAAATGGGTAAAAAGAATCAAAATGAAACAATACAGATAAATTAATTCTGTGATAGATACATGGTGTTCACACATTTACAAACATTGTAAAAGTAAGTATAGGTATGATTTTACTACAATATTAACAAGTAATGAGTCAGTGTGTGAGTTAAAATAATTACTGAGTGTAAATCAATGTCATAAATATAATTAATTATATGTATAATTCAATTAGCAACCAGTTTGATTTTGTCTAGACTCTAGATTGTCCTATGGAGCAGGACCAGCATGTTTCCAAGCATTCTTATCTTGGATATAATCCTCTAATTTGTAATACGCTAGTTTACAAAGTTTACTTTTAATGTAAGCTTTAAATTTCCTTTCATTTAATTGCAATATATCACAAGGTATTTTGTTGTAACATTTAACACAGTACCCCATAAAAGATGTATGTACTTTAGCTAATCTGAAAAATGGTTGATCTATTTTGTCTTTGTTTCTAGTATTAAAATTATGTCTATCACTTATTTTATTAAAAAGATGTAGATTTTTTCTTACATACATAATATTTTCATAAATGAATTGGCAAGGTACCGTCATAATATTAATCCTTTTAAACAGTTCCCTGAGGGATTCGCGGCGACGTAGATTATAAATGGCTCTGACAGCTCTCTTTTGCAAAATAAAGATGGATTCAATGTCAGCGGCCCGACCCCACAGTAAAATGCCATACGACATAATGCTGTGGAAGTAGCTAAAATAGACCAATCGCGCGGTTTCTACATCTGTTAACTGTCTGATCTTTCTAACAGCATAAGCGGCCGAGCTTAGCCGCCCCACAAGAGATGTTATATGAGCTCCCCATTGTAATTTCTCGTCTAGCGTGATTCATATCTTTTCACCCACCGATTCACAATATTTTACTAAAACAAAAAAGGGGTACTATTAGGCTACTAAGCAAAATGCATGCTAATATGTATTACTATTTAGAAACAAAATTGTTTGAAATAGAAATTTCATATACAGTGTAAACTCCACGTAACGTCACTCAATCTAACGACAAACTCTCTAAAGCGTCGAAATCAATCGACTTTGGTTGGTTTAGCTTGTCTACCATACAATGATACACTCTACATAGCAGCACACCCACTCTCAATAACGACAACAATTGAGGAATAAAAAGTACCTTTTAAGTTGCTAAAATTAGTAAAAACTGCGCACCATATATACCGAACTTTCTAAGAAATTCATTATTTTGTTAACAAATTCGGATTGCTTGCACGTGTATATAAGGAGTCATGAATCATCTATACCTTATCTATGTATCATTTATTCTCAGTTGCTTACAAAGTTTCAAGCTGTAAACATGGCTACTTTCTTGTTTTGAGATACAACAAAATTACTGGTCCAGCAAAAGACGTCAGACAAAAATAACAGACTATACGCAATAGCATAAGATTCTTTTTTATGTACATAACTAATAACACTACTCTGAAATAAACTATTTATTTTTCTAATTCTGATTTTTCTTCTCTCCATTTAACGACAACTCTCTATAACGCCATAAAATGCACAGTCCTTTCAGTGTCGTTATATAGAGTTTACACTGTAAATATTAATTAAGTATTACCTATGTTATTTTCATCGTTCAAAAATCTAGGAAATAAATTTACTTTGAAATTTGATATTTTTCTTCTATTTAGACCTTATGATATTTATAAAACGTTTCAAAAAATAACTACAAGGATCGGCAGTTATACTTTAATTAGATGAATGTTTATTAAAATAATGAAATCATAATACTCACACTCAGTCCGGTTTTATCAGATAATTGTGATATATTAAGTCCGGTTTTATGCAGCGCAATAATATTCGCTTTCATTTCTTTAATTAAATTTGCTCACATTTTAAAATGAACTAGAACACCGCTGATAGATTAAACACACGTTACTAGCACACAATAACAACCAACACCGTTCTATTTAGTCGCGGTGACTGAGTCGTAAGTTAACTGCACCATAATATCATTTAAATTTATTTAGGTTTCTATGGGTATAATCATAAAGTTTTACAAGTTTTGTGGACAAGACGAACAGAACAAGAAACTATGGTCAAAAGCGATTTTTAAAACAATAAAAAGACTGTCACCGCGCGTGGGATTCGAACCCACGACTCGCTACGCACAAACGCGCTAACGTAAGTATGGTAACTGCTAAGCTATCATGCCATCTACTTTAGTGGTTGAATTTATGAAATACAATCATTTGTAGATGTATGAGAGTGTGTGTCTATAGTACAAAAATTACTTAATATAAGAAGGTCGTAAGTTAAACCGAAGTTTCAGTCTATTGCTTTTTGAGATTGGTATTCCACTTATGACTGCTACTGTACGTAGGTACACTTAGTTCGCAATAAACGTTTTGACTTTGACTTTGACTACATATACCAAAATATTTTTTTTTTTCAATTTTTGTCTGTCTGTATGTTTGTTCCGGCTAATCTCTGAAACGGCTGGACCAATTTTAACGAGACTTATTTTAGAAATTTTATTTATTTTTATTGAATAATAGTAAAAAAAAATACTATTCCGCGCGGTGAAGTCGCGGGCACAGCTAGTGTTATTATAATTGAAACGACTATTTGAATGATGATCTTTTATGTAACACATTCTGGCAAAAAAATGATTGATATGATTATTTTGGTTATTACTAACATTATGCCCGTCATCAGTATGTGTACTACGGGAGGTGATTGTGACCACTGAGTATGTCCTCTCGTCGCTGCATGAGATCGGACAACGCTTCGTATTTGATGATCACAAAAAATACTTTTCTTCAAACCAATGTAGCTTGAATATCTCGAATCTGTATATTATCTACCCCAGGACTATGCAATATAATTTGAATATCTCGAATCTGTATATTATCTACCCCAGGACTATGCAATATAATTTGAGTATCTCGAATCTGTATATTTCATGGTCTGTGCCGTCGGCTTGACCTGTGAGATTACATCCTTCAATTTACCCTATGATTCATGCGCGTCATAGCTTCCCGTGACGTCTAGCCGCGCTGCATCCCTGTCCCGCGCCGACCCCACCCCGCAGGGCGGGGCGCGCGGCCCGGTGCAAGCGCGGTGTTTGACAGTACGCTTTCGATTGACCCGCGATGCACGCGTGTCTAGTTACTTACGAAAATTAACGACGAGTGTTCGTTCGAGATCATAAGAAGAAACTTATGATCGACAGTGTTGTGTTTTACGAGTGAATAATGGTAAGTTATTAACCTTTTTTTTTTTTTGTTGTAAGTGCTTGTAAACTTTACTTTTATACTCGATATCCATATACCTAGCTACTTATTTAAAAAGTAGTACCTAATCTTGTGTTTTCATGATTCTTACTTGTTTAACTCACTTTCCTCATTCAGGAAGTAGTTACTTAGATGCGTAACTTACAATCTGCGTGCCACACTGCCCAGATTTGTGATCTTTTTAACCGACTTCAAAAAGGAGGAGGTTATCAATTCGTCGGAACCTTTTTTTTTTTTTTTTTTTTACCTATCAAGTAAGCCTCGATTTCATCCGGCAAGCTTGTGGGTGTAACTTTGCAAACCGTAACTGTCTATCAACATTACGGTCTGAATTTGCGAAGTATACAGATCAATACGCTGAGCCATACGGGTCAATTTTTTTTTTTGAGCCGTACGGGCCAATTCTTCGAGCCGCACGGGCCGATTGCTCGAGCCGTACGGGCCAATTCCTCGAGCCGTACGGGCCGATTGCTCGAGCCGTACGGACCGATTCCTCGAGCCGTACGGGCCAATTCCTCGAGCCGTACGGGCCGATTCTTAGAGCCGTACGGACCGATCCCTCGAGCCGTGCGGGCCGTTTCCTCGGAAAGTACGGGCCGTCTTCGAGCCGTACGGGTCAATTGCTCGATCTGTACAGACTAAATTTTGGTCATATGAGACATGTTACTGAAACGTCATATCGTAATAATAGCCTATATCTCCTCGCTCACACTCAGGTTGGTAAGATGAAAAGGCTAACTTTGTCTATCTGTTTTAGGCAACATCCGATGCGGAAATGCACAGTTTTGAGTCCCTCATGGAATGGGAAGCAGACGACCCCGGGGACAACATCATTTTGACCAGAATCAAACAGATTATAAGAAACCACTTGCCGAGGGGATGGAACGAGTGGAAAATTAGAATCTTCAAGAAAGAGGAGTTACTAGGCAGCGAATTCGACCCCCAAATTTTAAACAAAATCAGGTTTGCAATTCCCACTGTTGACTTAGCTAGAGCGTTTTCACCAAATTGTACCTCTCTTAAAGAAAAATCTTACCGGGACATAAAATTGAAGCTCTTAGAATGGCCACTGGGCATTGGTCTTATCGTTCACCCCATGTCTCTGGCTGCTAGAGTCCGTGGCTCAGCGGTCCAGAATGAACTGGTGCTTGCGTCTATTGCGGAAATGAAGCCACTACTCAAAAGTAGGGAAGAAGCTGATAAGGAGTTAGGTGGACAAGTTGGTCATTCTGACGATGAGGTGTCGATTCCGTCCACAATAACTACGTCTGGTAGAACTAAGAAACCAAGTCGTTTGGACAAGCTGGAACAAAGCCAGTTTAAATTAGAAAAGATGATGGAACAGTTTATAAAAAACTTCCAACCAGAAACACAATCATGTTCTGCTTCAGAGAATGAGTACACTTCTCAAGAATCATCAGAGGATGAACAAAATATTCCCCAACCTCAACCATTATCACCAAAACCTTGGGAACCACCTATTCCCATCGCCGATGATGACTTTGACTGGACTCCAGCTACGAAACAACAGGAACCCTTGATACCAGCTGCTAAACCTCACATTGCCGCACAAGGCGCCGAATGTCAACGACTAGGCGATTCAACTTTTAACCAGATCCGATATGCCGAGGTTCAGAAAAAACTACACGCTAGCCCTGTCTTCGGCCCGTTAAAAACTAATCCTATTCTTACTGCGTATGGAACCTCCCCCAATCAAGACCACCTGGTTCGAATGGACTATACCTTAGGTACTATTTCCCATGGTTTACTGCTTCAACGGGAATCTCTGGCGAACATGCTAAAGGATCTGGCTAACAAACATCCGTCTATGAAACATGACCTTAAAAACATTTTGTCAACAGACTCAACTTTTAAGTCTCTTTCGGATGACCTACTACAGTACGTATGTGGCAGAAGAGCAGAGATCATAGAACAAAGAAGAAATGGGTTCCTTCCGAAGGAAGAATATCAAGCAGCTCTTCTTGGTGCTATTCCCCCTTCAACCACCCACCTATTTTGTGAAACAGGATTAGCGGAATTGCTCAAACAACCATCTCAGCAAACTTTTTTTCGCAACCCCCACAGAAAACCCTTGCAACCTAAGAACTATAATCCAACGTACTCTGCACGACAAGCGAGACCAACACACAAAGTTTCAAAAACGTCGAAACCTTACAATAGACAGAGAAAATCAGGTTCCGGTAAAACGCACGAAAATTTTAAACGACAATACAACACCAAAAATAAAGACCATGGCCAAACCTTTTCTCGAAACAAACCTAAAGACCACACCTCAAAAAGAAATAGGAAAGAATGACGCATTCGAAGCGGGACGCCTTTCACGTTTTGTAGAAGTCTGGAAAGAGGAGGGGGCACCACAAAATATCCTTCAAACGATAACTGGATACATCATTCCTTTTGTAAAGAAACCTCCATGGGTACCGTTTCATTCAAAAATAATTTCCAGATTCGAAACAAAAAAGTTAAATTCAGAGATCCAGACTCTCATTCAGCAAAAGGTTTTAGAAATTTCAACAGTTCAGGCAGGCTTCTTATCAACCATGTTTCCAGTGCCAAAACCCAACAACAAAGTACGTCCAATAATCAATCTGAAAGGCCTCAACAAATTTCTCACTCCAAAGAAATTTCGCTTATTAAACCACTTCAGAGTACCCCACTTCTTACAGAAGGGAGATTTTCTCATAAAAATCGACATCTCACAGGCATACTTTCACATACCAGTAGCCAATCGTCATCGAAGATTCCTATCAATAGTTCACCAAAAGAAGGTATTTCAGTTTACATGCCTCCCGTTTGGTCTATCAACAGCCCCTCTTACCTTTGCGAGGGTATCAAACTGGGTAGCATTCCGACTGCGACAGATGAATATAAGGGTCATTGTATACCTGGACGACTTTTTGATCGCCAATCAGGATCCAATGAAGCTACAGAAAGATGCTATCGAGACGGTACAATTCCTTCTACGATTGGGATGGATAATCAATATGAACAAATCTCTACAAGACCCATCTCAACATATAGAATACTTAGGGATAGAATGGGATACCTTCCACAACACAAAAGCCCTCCCGGAAAAGAAAATATTCTCCGTAAGAAAAGATCTCAGCAAACTTCTATCAAGTCAAAAATGGAGTTGGCAGTCCGCATAGAGCTTGCTAGGAAAACTAAACTTCGCGTCTATTGTAATACCACTCGGAAGACTTCACTCCAGGAAGATACAGAGAGCAGCCAACATTTTGCCAGAAGAGTCAGTTCGCAAAAAGTTTCCCATTCCTGCAAAGGCACTCGAGGAATGCAACTGGTGGATTCAAAATCTCGAAAAGAAAGATTCTCTTTTCAAATCTTCGGAGACCATATTCATCACATCAGATGCCTCGGACCAAGGTTGGGGAGCACAGATAAACGAAAAGCATATCAGTGGCACTTGGGACGCTCACCAGCGTCAGTGGCACATCAACAAAAAAGAGCTGTTTGCTGTTCTTCTCGCTGTTCAGTCAGAGAAAGATTTAATAAAAAACAAGAGAGTAGTTGTACAGTCCGACAATCGAACTGTAATCGCCTACATAAAAAATCAGGGCGGGACGAGATCATCGCAACTAACAGGTCTAGTCTTCCAGCTGTTAACTTTGGCCAACAAGCTACAGGCAGAAATTTGTCCCCAATACATACCAGGGATATACAACGACGTAGCCGACAGTCTATCTCGACAAAACAGTCTTTCGGATTGGCATCTTTCGAAGAAGATATGCAGCCAGATATTTCAGAAATGGGGCAATCCCGAAGTGGACCTCTTCGCATCGAGCAAGTCAAAGGTAGTTCCTGCCTATGTCTCCCGAGATACCAAGGACAAAGATGCTCTATTCATAGATGCCTTCAGCAAGAAATGGGAATACAAGTTGGCATGGATTTTCCCACCTCCCTCGTTGATTCCTCGGGTGTTAGCTCATCTAAATCAAGCCAAAGGCTCCTACATACTGATTGTTCCACGCTGGGACAGAGTGTTCTGGAGATCGGATCTACGAACACGGGCGATAGACCGCCCATTTCAAATCCGGAACCTGCACCATCACCTGAAAGATCTAACAACCCAAACGAACGTAGCGAAAGTTCAACATCTACGTTTGGAGGCTTGGAGGGTACGGGGTGGTCAATTTTAACTAAAAATTGGTCAAAAGAAGACCATAGCTTGATTCAAAAGGCATGGCGCACTTCATCATTAAAAACATACCGTGCTCCATGGAATACATGGTTGACAAGGTGTGAGGTTCTTGGTCTTAACCCTAACAAACCGGACGCAGCATCGGTGGCACAACATTTGAGTTTTCTTCATAGCGTGAAGAAGTTGTCTCCCAGTACCATAAAATTACATAAATCAGTTATTGTTACGTTTGCTGACCCTACTAATAGGGATTCTATAACAAGCAGCCCAATAGTTAAGCAAATTATCAAAGCCATTGAATTGTCAAAGCCACCTTCACGTAAAAGACAAATTTGGGATGTTAAGCATCTAATTAGTTGGTTAGAGAATATTTCAATTCAAGAAGATAGTATTTTTCAAATTTCGCGCCATCTCGTTCTATTATTATTGTTAGCATCTGGGAGAAGGATCCATGACCTTACCTTACTTAGAATTGATGAAAACAGCATGGTAATAGATGAATCGTCGGTTACTTTTTGGCCAGAATTTGGTTCTAAAACTGATAGTCACTCCTATAGACAATCCGCCTGGAAACTCTTACAGGTCCCAAATAGAAATCTTGATCCCGTTCTATGGATCAGGCTATATCTTAATGTGTCAAAATCGAGAAGAAACGCGGGTGGCAATCAGATTCAGTCTTTGTTTATTACCTCTAGAGGTCGAGTAGCACCTGCTTCCAAAGCAGTAATTGCAGGCTGGATAAAAACAGCTTTTTCAGAATTAAACATTAATTTTTCTCCTGGTAGCATCAGGTCTGCTGTCGCTTCCTCCAGAAGGGACAGTAATGTTCCAATTGATATAATATTAAGAAATGGTAACTGGAGAAGTGATAAAAATGTGATTAAACATTATTTTAAAGAAATAATTAATACTCCGTCCAAAGATGATTCCAATGACTTATGTTTAGTAAATTCTAGCTTTACTACTCTGTGATTATTAGCACTTAATTAATATAGGTTTGTAACCGTTTTTATATTATCTAAATAAACATGATTATAATTACAATGTAATTTTATTCAATTCAATACAAGCACTTACATTCACTCGCGTACGACATACACAATACTCCAAATAAATATTATTTCACAGTACGCTATTCCCGTGTCGTCAGAATCCAAATATTTCTCACAGGTCAAGCCGACGGCACAGACCATGAAATAACAAACGTTTTTCCCCCGAAGGGATAAAAACGATATATTTCATGTCTTGCCTAGGCTTGACCAGGTAAGCCCTTGACGACTCAGCCATCTCAAGGTACTGTCAAACACCGCGCTTGCACCGGGCCGCGCGCCCCGCCCTGCGGGGTGGGGTCGGCGCGGGACAGGGATGCAGCGCGGCTAGACGTCACGGGAAGCTATGACGCGCATGAATCATAGGGTAAATTGAAGGATGTAATCTCACAGGTCAAGCCTAGGCAAGACATGAAATATATCGTTTTTATCCCTTCGGGGGAAAAACGTTTGTTATTATCTACCCCAGGACTATGCAATATAATTTCATCGGGAATCGGATGACATCAGCGATGTGCTGTGGTACCAACTACGAGTTACGTGCCAGTACTGCATGGTCATAGAGGTACCGATGTAGCCACGGTCGTGTGCGAAGCTGTACTGTTGTATGTCAATATGTTTATTCTTTTAAATATGAATTATTACTCTCATGTATATCTTTAGGACTGTATACATTATTATAAAATAAAAATAAATAAATAAATAAAAATGTTTATTGCATCAACTCAAATAACTTATTCTAGTTACAATGGGGAGAATCCTTTTAAGCAAATAGTTTGCTTGTGTTAGGATACTCCGCCCTTCCCCCCGTTGTTTATTTTCTATTAAGTTTTTGAGCCAGTAAAATAAATTATACGTATTACATTAAAAAAAAAAAACATCAAAAAGCGCGCTGGAACGTGTGCGGATGTGTGGAGATGGTGTGGAGGTAGTGGTGGTGAATGTGTGCATGTGAGTAGTGGGTGTAAGTGTAGGAGTGAGGTTTGGGTCTACTCGTTATACATTGTGACGATTTATTATAATCTACTAAATTGGAGTTAAACTGCAGAATTATTTGATTTTTATAATTGCTGACTAACCCTACGAGCTGGTCTTGGGATCGGAAGATAATGTTATTATATATTATACAATGATATATATTATAGGTACAATGTTCTGTTGTACCTAAAGGCCTAGCACGCACTACGATTTTTTTGCAACACGATTTTAGAATCGCGCTGTAAAACATTGTAGAAAACCCATAGCGTGCACCGCCACGAAATAATCTATGGATTGTTCATTCTCAACGTATGTTGTACCTACAAGTTGCTTGTCTAGATTGATTCAAATTCGTGGATCTCTAATTTTTTCGCTGTACGATTTGAAGTGTTTGTCCGACCTCCAAATGCTCTAAGGTCTCAACACACTCTCAGTAGCAATCGCCTTTATTTCAACAACATTAATTGCGTGATTTACGTTGTTAGCAGATTTTTTTTTCGAACATAATGAAGCAATGGATTAGCAATATCCTTCAAAAAGATTCAGATTATGAGTGATAATTATTGTGTTACGCAGTAAGGGTGCAGGTGCCGACATGTTTACGTTAGGTGAGCATCCCGCAGACGACGCACGTGGACTGCGACTTTACTATCGAAGTACGCGCGGAGCCACACAGCTTGCGACAAACGCTTAGCGAGCGGTTTTATGATCAAAATAAAAAGGCATTTTACACACAGAAAATTTTATAAACGCGACATTTTTACGTGCCATATTAACCAATACGTTGCAATTCAGGGCAAAAAATAATATACTACAGGCTCGCTCTGAATCTTGAATCTGACCGATTTCTGGTAGTTAGTCGCATCTGTATGACTGCAAGCGTTGAGCTGGCTAATGTAAAGGTAATTAGTCGCATCTGTATGACTGCAAGCGTTGAGCTGGCTAATGTAAAGGTAATTCGTCGCATCTGTATGACTGCAAGCGTTGAGCTGGCTAATGTAAAGGCCATCGCACACGTTTAAGTTCGGCAACGGATCGGCATCAGCTCACACGGACAGGCACCGGCGAGTGATGATGACGAGTCTGTTGTAAACATACAACAGCGTGTCGTCAATATCGATAGAAGCAAACGTTCACTCATCATCTGCCCTCCTTCTCCCAACAACGTTGAGGTCGGCTTCCAGTCTAACCGGATGCAACTGAATACCAGTATTGTACATGGAGCGACTGCCTATCTGACCTCCACAACCCAGTAACTGGGTAATACGATACCCCTTGGTAAGACTGGTTGTCAGAATTTCGGGCTTCTGATGACCCGTGACGACTGTCAAAGATCCACGAATGACAGCCGGGACTAACGGCTTATCGTGCTTTCTGAGGAACGGAGGGGTCTTGGAATATAAAGATGGTAACCCATCCACGGACCAATCGAACCTTATCGATCAACCCGTGCGGCTGTTATTACTTAACCACAAGCCCCTCAGCAAAGGTTCAATCTGAAAGGTAATACTCTGGGTACGGCCCGGTGACGTCACTGTCCGACACCTCCGGACGCCGCCGCCGCCGCCGCCGCCCGGGCGAAGTGTCGCTCGCACTTGATAGCGGATCATCATCCAACACACACAACGTTAGCGGAGTTTTATCATTATACCTGGCTACGAGCTATGCTTTGTGCGAAATACGAAATTAATTTGCACCCTAAAAGTAAATATTGTTGACTAAATACCGGATAAATCCCAAAGATAACTACTGTGACGTGGTCATCTAATGTGGACCAAGTATCATCTTACTTAAGGACATTATTTACGGAGTGCTCGCTGCCGGTCGCCGGCTGTAATTAGTGACAGGCAATAATTGCCCGCCGGACGCGCACCCTGCCCCCCCCCCCCCTCCCCCTCTGAAGCCCGCGGCCTGAAGCTTTGAAACAGGATTCTTAGCGCTAATATAGTTACAGTTAGACGACCATCTCTCTGAACTTCTTACGGAGGTTTAGCTGCGAGCTGAGACTGTGACATTAAGACGTATAACAAAGACGAGTTTTATCTGTTGAAAGAAACTGTTGATTTCAAGTTGCAGAGATCTGACAGTAAATGGACGTAAACTTACATGGAACTAATTTAATAAAATATGAATTATAGGTGAGAAATGGAAAACATCTGTAGCAAATGCTAATGACTTTCTTGAGACGGAGTTACTAATAAAAGCCATTAATAGAGATCCAAATATAATTTATTACGTCGAATCCTACTCAATTAAAAATGGCCTAGGCACGGCTAGGGCTTTGCAGGTAGGCTGCGCACGCTGCATGCAGGTCGGAGCAGCGTGCAGTACTCGTCCTGCCCTCAGCCTGGACGAACCCCTAGTTTGAGGCACCCAGAATCCTGAGCATTAGGGAAAAGTTTCTGCTTGCTAAGCAAGTGGTTGTCGATATCGAGGTGTATTCTTAGAATGTTGGAGGCTAAAATGTATTTATTGTTAAATTTAAGACTGCATGAGATTGTTTACAGTTATAAGTTTTATAGTAATTAATAAGATACAGGTTAAAGAAAACAAAGTGAAAATGGTTGCTAACTAATTTCAAATCGTTATAGATCCTAAATGGCCATTCAAAATAAAAAATGGTTACAAGACCTAGATGATTTTCAAAGAGCAATCTACTTTATTCCATGTGACATAGTACGTCGACTTTTCTTTTCTTTTCTTGTTCACAATGCAGCGTCTGGTGGTCGCCATTTTGAATTTTGATTACTTTCATGTCTTTAGTGACACTTGCAAGAATAAAACAAATCATTTGCGGTAAGAATCGTTAAAAGCGGCGAACGTGTTTCGTTAGGTCTCTAAAGTGCCGCCACAAAGGAACAAACATATACACAAACATACCTACATACATAGGCTGATAAACACATTACGGGTATTACCCTCCTCTGGTCAAGCAGTCGGGTAATTAGTGTTGTTCCACGATTTTAGTGATGTGCTTAGCAACTTATAAAATGTGAAATACTTTAGCATAACTCGACTTTTTACCGTTGAGACCCCTCACAACGGTATAATAGCAATTATTATACTTTATTCTGTGTAATCTGCCGAATCTGAAATAGCTGGTTGTAGCTAAAATAGAAATCCAGGAACTCGTTGTGGTACATATCGCGAGAATACAGACACGTATGTATATTTATATACATGTAAATATCATAATCAGGTCCAAGTTGCAAAGCAGAGTGGGCACAGGAAGTAAGCGAGTGTTGAAAATATGACATTAATATTTGAGAGGCGCAAAACGAATCGAATACACTTAGCAGTTTTAAAAACAGTATTAAAACGACGAATCGGCCGAGTGGGGGGGGGGGGGGGCAATTGGAATATTTCTGCGTTGAAGTGAGTTTTATACTTATTGCGTAGAACTAATACCTAATTAGTTTGTGCGGCACTGAATACAAATGACAGCAGATAGCACAGGAAGAAGAGGGGAGAGGTTTTTCGTGTTCACACACTTTAATTATGCACAAACGATGCTAATTAACCAGAGCAGTTTAGGAAAATGGCAATGTAGGTTCTTACGCATGTAGCGTCAACAATTATAACGTAGTTTGTGAACAATGAAGCGCGCAGAGACTTGCTTGGGAGTTTGGGAGCACTCCCACGCGTATAGTAGTCGTAGACGAGAGAGAGGTTTCTTACAACGGTCACTGTAAATTGGCACTGTTTCAATTTGTAGAACGGTCGCGGTTCGCCAATATTTATTTATTTATTTAATATAGATTCCCGCAGTAAAGTAAAGAAAAGCAGTAAAGAAAACCGTCGGTAAAGTGCGGCGACGCGACGGTGTAATGGGTCACGGGTAGTCGTAGGTACAGTGTCGTGTCGAGCGGTGACACAACTCACACCCACCATCTTTGCCGATGTTACCCGTGGTTGCCCGATGTTTGCCGACAGACCGTTGTGACTTCAATCCGTGTACACTGTACACCTTTTGGATTTCTTTTAAAGTTTTTGTTCTGTTGTTAGTTCTGCAGTTTAGTTGTTAGTTCTCCAGCGAGCGGTGATACTATGTTGGTACTCCAAGCATGTATCTACACTAAGTACAATTAGTAACTAGGAAACCTATGAAATGTATTTGTCTTTTATTTGATACTATGAATATTGAAATTGCATTCTATAAATATAATATGTTACGCGCAACTTTCAATTTTTTTTCTTTCATAAGAACCTGACAATAATAAACGCAACAAAAAAATAATTATAAAAATTGGTCCAGCCATTCACGTGTGGTGCCGTGACCAAGGGAAATAGGGATTCATTTGATATAATTATATAGATTATTGTTTTATGTACCAAAATGTAATGAAACATGATTACCTGAGCACACTGGAGAACATTGTACACTGTCATCAACTCATCAATTCGCAGTTGTTACTTAATGTTTTTCTCTGGGCTTATCCCACACAGCCCTGGTTGAAAACTTTATTGAAATGGTGAAGAAAACATTACCAGGCGAGCGAAGACGCCCGCGCCGCGACGTGCGCCGGGACCCATCGCCGCCGCGCGCCGCCTCTAACCCAGGAGCTATTTATTTTAAATCCTTATTAGTAATCTAGACCACAAATCTTGAATAAGTCTGAGACGCTGAGGATTCCTATCTATATTCTACGAAGAGGGGGAACGCTCTTATGTTCAGATATGTGTTCGGCTTGTTCGAGAGTTTTTACCTTAAATTTTTGAGTCTTAACGTTTTCAACTAGAAACCAGTACTTAAGTCGTCTCTGCTGACGTATTATTGATAAATCTTTCAATAGCAGTAATAGATCAGGTTGTTCTTAAGATAAAAGATCTTTTTCTAGTAGGTAGCAATATCAGTATCAGTGCCAGGTCATCAGATTGCGCCCAAGTCAGTACGCATTCAGTACCGCTTTCTCTGCAGACGGACAAACGACAACGTCGCGACTTCGGGGCCGGCGGCGGCGGCGGTGGCGGCGCCGCTCGTCACACGTCGCAGTCACTTAAGTTATTAGTGCACTGTTTCATTACGATGACGTCGAGTATTTGCAAGAACGTTGCGCCAAACCGTCGTATTTCCGTAGCATACAAAAACAACTTACATTTCCAAAGTTATCCAATATTAATATTTTTTGATCGTAGTAAGTTATTCGACCGGTAATTTCGCCCAAATGTCTGATAAAATGTATCTCGCAGACACATATTAAATGCAAGTTACTCGTGGCGACGATAGCGGTGTTCGTTTCATTTAGTTTGTGACTAGTGGGAGGTTCACGCGCGCGACTCAAGAGCCTGCAATGTATAGCAGGCGTCGATAGGCTCAGCAATGCAGAATGTCATATTGGAGGGGAAATAGGCCACACGAGGGATCTGAAACGAGGAGGATTTTTTGAATGAGCGCCGGTTTGTCGGGTTCTGCCGGGCGTCGGGACCCGGTGCTGGGAGGGGTCGGGCGGCACCGGCGGCGCTGCTAACTGGCGGCTGACGACGTGTTTGAATCAATGCCAGAGTGCCGCAAAAATTGCATTTAACATCGCAGCAGTGCTCGCCCCCTCCCCCACCCCCGCTCACGCCTGCACCTTGACGAATGGGGTGTTTGTCGTGTGCTCTATCCATTGAGCGCGGGTCCATTGTACGACTACTAGGCAATTTTAAAATACTGACGCTCGTTGGAACGTTAAACGAATTTGAGAGATGTTTGAATGAAATTTCAACGTGTACATAATTATGTTTTATTATATTTTATTTTATAAAATGCATAGTTCGGATAGTCTATAAAACAGTGATTTGAATTTATTAAAAAAATGGAATGGATGGTTTAATTTCAGAGGCATCATGTTTCTCAGAAGCACATTTTGTTTGCTTGTGCTTTCATTAATAAGTACCTACATACTATTATAAAGAGGCTTGAAAGAAAAATAAAAGCTGTGGAAATACGTTCCTTTCGTAGCAATTATGATGTTATGAAGTAATTAATTTTGTAATTATGTAGTAATTATGGCTGAAGAATGATATACGATAAAGCAACGCTGTGGTTTAAAAGCAGATATAATGACAAAAATAAAAGGCTTGAGTTTGGTCATGTTGTTGTCAAAGCATATAGGAGTGGAGACGCCGGACAGGACACCCTAGGTGGACCTTGATGGTAATGTTTTTTCAGAAAGGTCAAGTGCGTAGTACTAGCAACTGGCGCGCGGGTATGAACGTAAACGGTCAAGTGCGTACCTAGTACTCGCAACTGGCGCGCGGGTATGAACGTAAACGGTCAAGTGCGTAGTACTCGCAACTGGCGCGCGGGTATGAACGTAAACGGTCAAGTGCGTAGTACTCGCAAGTGGCGCGCGGGTATGAACGTAAACGGTAAAGTGCGTAGTACTCGCAACTGGCGCGCGGGTATGTTCGTAAACGGTCAAGTGCGTAGTACTCGCAAGTGGCGCGCGGGTATGAACGTAAACGGTCAAGTGCGTAGTACTCGCAACTGGCGTGCGGGTATGAACGTAAACGGTCCAGTGCGTAGTACTCGCAAGTGGCGCGCGGGTATGAACGTAAACGGTCAAGTGCGTAGTACTCGCAACTGGCGCGCGGGTATGAACGTAAACGGTCAAGTGCGTAGTACTCGCAAGTGGCGCGCGGGTATGAACGTAAACGGTAAAGTGCGTAGTACTCGCAACTGGCGCGCGGGTATGTTCGTAAACGGTCAAGTGCGTAGTACTCGCAAGTGGCGCGCGGGTATGAACGTAAACGGTCAAGTGCGTAGTACTCGCAACTGGCGTGCGGGTATGAACGTAAACGGTCAAGTGCGTAGTACTCACAAGTGGCGCGCGGGTATGAACGTAAACGGTCAAGTGCGTAGTACTCGCAACTGGCGTGCGGGTATGAACGTAAACGGTCAAGTGCGTAGTACTCGCAACTGGCGTGCGGGTAAGAACGTAAAGGAACCAAGAGGAGTAGGTGTGTGAGGATCATAGCAGATGGCGTTCCATTAGTTTCTGTCTACCCCGTGGGAAGAAAGCGTGAGTTATGTATGTATGTAGTATAACAAACGCACAAGCAACGTTATTATGTGAAGATACGGGTGCACAGTTAAAACCTCCACTGACACTCAATAGCACAGTCTGCAAGTCAAAAGTTTCATTAAAAACTTTAGCAAATAATAATAAGTCGGTAACAGTTGCCTGTGAAGCTGAACTTACAACTTACATAAATCAGTGGCAGCGCTTACAAATCATGTCCGCGTCGTGTACTGCGTCACTTTAACTTATAGTTTTATTCACTTAGGCCGTTGTAGCGGACTTGTGTTATTATAATGTGTCACCAGGTAAGTACGTGATTGTGCTGGTAGTTACAACACATAGTAGGTATGTAAGTGCGCCTGTGCGATGTAACGTGCGCGCAGATCGTTTCCGCTGCTTTTAGCTGATCGCCGATACGCGGCATTAGCCAACACTCGCCAGTAACGTACCGTAGCATGTAACGGTAATGTATGCACTATGCCCGTTATGTGGGATCAGGCGGTGAAATAAAATGGTCAATTTTACTTGTATTGCTATATTTTTCCGAAATTAAGTATAAATTTAAAATAAAACTTAAGCACATCGTCCGTGTCCGTTCATCGTTCCACACAACGTCTCTCAAACGCCATTTCTCTCTTTTCTCGCTCTCTCTCATAACCTTTCAGTCGCACATCTGCATACGTTCTCTTTTACTCAAAATTCATTCCACACTCGGTCATCCTACACACTGTCTGCCCTCAGACACAACGTTCCAAACAACGTAAATCTCATACAATCCTAACACTTAACATAAACAATCTTGAATTATATATTAAACAATCTTGAATTATATATAATACTTTAAATTAAGTCTTACTTGAATTACAAAAACATAATGAAGTTGCAATCTTAAGCAATATAATTTCGACAAGCATTTTTTGTAATAGAAACGTTTACTAACTCTTATTACTTAACAACATATGTAGTTAGTTAACATCTTAATATTTATTTTCATAGGAAAAGAAATAAAACATTATGACTCTTACAAACATTTGTTACATTCACACATATATTTGCGTAGCAGCGAAATACAAAACACCTTAATGACATAATATGACCGGTTACAATTTATTTGTAATGCTAGCCCGTAACAACTCTGTGTAACTATGTATCTAGAACATAACAAAATAAAGAAAACACATTTAAAAAATAAAACATTTCTTAACACCTATCATTTTCATGCAATCAACACACAACTAACATGCTTCATAAACCTCACATACTGAGTAGATCTTATGCCTTGTCATCTGGCCATTTCTTCATATGATCTGCAGATGTTGTGGTTTTGACTGGACCTTCTGCCATCATATCTACTTTTTCTACATTGTATCTGTCATATCGTTTGCTTTTTGTTACCTGATAAGGTCCCAAATATTTAGGTTTGAGTTTCAGTCCTGGCCCAAACTGGGTTCGTTTTATAGCAACTAACTCTCCCTCTACATATTTCCTACTCTCCTTTCTATGCTTATCATAGTTCTTTCTATTCTCCTGTTGTACTTCCAGTATTTGCTGTTTGGCTCTCTTCCTTAAATCTTCTCTATTTTCTACGTAGTTGTCCCTTCCTTCTTGTTGTAGTAGTTTATATATTTCTATATCCTCTTGTCTCTTCATTTTCTTTCCTATTAGCATCTCAAATGGAGTAGTGTTCACGCTTCTCTGGTAAGTACTGTTTAATGCCATCTGCACTCTTCCTACATGACGATACCACAATCCTGGTTTTTCAATACATAGCTTGGTAAGTACTGGTATAATAGTTCTGTGAACCCTTTCCACCTGACCATTGCTTCTGGGTACTCCTGTAGTAATATGACATAACTCGATTCCCTCCTTCATGCAATACTGTTGAAATTCGTTGCTAGTAAAAGCAGTACCTCTATCTGTAATAAATCTTTCTGGACTTCCAAAAGTTTGCTTTAATATCTCCAATCTATTCAACACTTCCCTCGTTGTAGTACTTTTACACGGAAACAACCATACGAACTTCGTAAAAGCGTCAATAACGGTAAGTATATGATTATACTGTTTATGAGTCTCTGTCAGGGGTCCAACATGATCCAAATGCAGCGTATGCAGCGGAGTGTCTCCCTTCTCAATTGGATTAAGGTAACCTTCCTGTTTTCCTTCCTTTCTATTTGTCAGTAGACATGGTATACATGATGCTATATAATCTTCAACTTTCTTTCCAATCTTTTCAATGTAGTAATCCTTGCTTATAAGATCTAAAGTTTTCTTCTTTGCAAAATGACCATTACTGTGTGCCCTCTTTATGATTTCATTTTCCATCGTACTAGGTATAACAAGTTGCTGCTCCGGTCCTTTATAAAGTAATCCTTGTTTCAGAGTGTAATCCTTAAATGATGTTCCTTCTTCCAAAATTTTTATTATTGCACTAAGACCCTCGTCACACTCTTGTGCGCATTTTGTATCTTGGTGTAAGCTAGATGTTATAGCTGCTACATATGGGTTTCGACTCAATGCGTCGACATGCCTCATTGCAGTACCGTCACGGTGTTCTACTGTAAAATCGTAATCCTGTAGAAATAAAATCCATCGAGCAACTCTTGTTGATGATGCTAAATCTTTCTTATTTAGTGTCATTTGAAAAGCTTTACAATCAGTGACAATCTTGAAGAATTTTCCATATAAATAGTGTCTGTACTTCTTCACACCTTCAATTATAGCTAGCGCTTCAAGCTCATAGCTTGTGTACTTGGCTTGCGCGTCCGTAGTCCTTCGACTCATATAATGAACTGGGTGTAAATTTCCATCATCCCCCTTTTGCATTAAAATAGCTGAATAAGCAATGCCTGATGCGTCAGTATGGAGCTCCGTCTCTGCTCTTTGGTCATAGATCTTCAACACTGGTTTAGTAGCCAACTTCATCTTCAATTCGTTAAAAACATATCTATGTTCATCATTAAATTCAAACTTGCATTCTTTCCTCAGCATATCTGTGAGCGGCTGTGCTATCTGAGCATACTTAGGTATAAATTTCCTGAAGTAGGAACAAAGTCCTAAAAAACTATGCAGTTGCTTCAAATTCTGAGGCTCAGGGAATTTTGTAACAGCATCTGTTTTCCCTGGCGACGGCATTACTGCACCACCTTCAATAACATGTCCTAGGTATTCTACCCTTCTGGTTAACAGCTGAGACTTCTTCCAGTTGATATGTAACCCATATTCCGATGCAGTATTTAGAACTTCCTTTAGGCGCTCCAAAGCCTGATGCTCATCTTCTGCTGGAATTAAAATATCGTCAATAAAAACAATAACAATACCTCTGGTTATCAATTCTCTGAATATCATTGTTATAAATCTTGTAAAAACCTTGGGGCAAGTAGCTAGACCAAAAGGTGCACGTAAGAATTCATATTGTCCGGTTGTTGTCACAAAAGAAGTATACTTAATGGAATCTTTATGTACGCGTAAGTGAAAGTAAGCATCTTTCAAATCCAAAGCACTAAATATTCTAGCCGAGGACAACTTGTCAATATGATCATCTATTATAGGGAGTGAGTATTCGTCTTTAACCATTTTACTGTTAATCCTTCTATAATCAACACATATTCTTAAAGCACCATCTTTTTTCCTCACTAATACCAATGGACTAGAGTATTCTGAGTAACTCACCCTTATAATTCCATCGTCAAGCCATTGTTGGATTTGCCGATCCACATCCTCCTGTTCTTTGAATGAAATTCGTCGTGGCCGCTGAGATACAGGTAAGTCATCTTTGAGAACAATTTTCAACTCTATTGGGGCTTCTTTATTTTTCTGTGGCACATAACTCGTTACTAACCTTGTTACTTCTTCTTTTACAGCGGGATTACTTACGTGAGCTAAACAATCAATAGAACTAGAGAAACATGTAACATCTCTCAACCATTCATAGTTAGGGTTCATCCAATCATCTTTCGGCAATAACCAAACCATACAATCTTTCATAAACATCGTAACATTTCTTAGGAAATCATTACCAATTATCATTTGGAATGGCACAGAGTCGTTAGGCATTACATAGAACGTAGTGTCATGGTACAAACAATTATCAATAGTTATGTTGAGCGTAACAACACCACATGACTTTACTTGGGAATAACCTAAACGGTTAACGTAATGTTGTTTTCGTTACACTGTATTACAAAATCTAACCTTTTCAGTTCATCGTAAAAATCCTTTGACATCAAGTTCACGTCACAGCCCGAATCAATTAACGCATTACCCGTTATACCGCACACAAACACTTTTTTCAGTGGTTTTTTACGACTTACGAGGCGTACAACCGGTATTGTAACATCAGGTTCCTTGTTTTGTTTACTTTCATTGCACGTGTCAAACTCAACAACATGGCCGCTGTTACTACAGCCAATCGCTGTCCTGCTCCATCGTTTCATGTTGCCAACATCGTAACACAAATCATTCGCGCCTGTGTTCACATCAGTCGTTGCTATGTAAACATCTCCCTGAATTTCGTCATTCGCGCTGCTGGTGGCGCCCTCTTGCATCAAGTTGAAGAATGCTTTCTTCGACATCTGATTGGTTGATCTTCGTTGTTCTTGTTCAGCAGAAATGCCAACCTTCGGAAGTTGTCCGTATCCTCCGATCGTGCCCGAAGTCTGCCGAATGTCCGATTTTGACGTATGATGCGCCGTTTGGTTCAAAACCGAATCCGAAGTCGCCATCTTTTTCAATGGGCAATTTGGAGAAATGTGACCAAAACCATTGCAATTGAAGCATTTTTTTCCTTGCGACCGATGAGGACAATTCTCCGACGTATGCTTTTTGTCTCCGCAGTTAAAACATCTCATCATTGCAGCCGCGTTTCTCCTATTATTACTACTGTTCTGCGTGTCATTAAACGGCTTACCACGTCGAATGTCCTTAGCGGAATTTTTCTTGAACATAGCGTACAACTTTAGTTTTTCTTTCAGGTCCGTGTAAGTTGTGACACCATACAACATAATCTTGTTTATCTCATCATCTATAATGCCTTCCACAATATATTTGATAGCTACGTAGTCCGGTATTCGTCCACGTTTGCCTAACTCCTTCATTATCAGCATGTAGTCAATACATGATTCGTCCTTCTTCTTACGTCTTGCGCTCATCAATTCATGTATCTTCTTCGCATCTAAGGTATCGGCGAATTCTTTACCGATAGCCAGTTTCAACTCATCCCATGTTCTATATGCTTTCTCGCTGCGTAGCCATAGTGCTGCTGTGCCAGTCAGCGAACGTCGCGCCACTAGCAATAGCTGAGTTGGACTCCATTTAAATATTTCGCCGTTTTCTTCAATGTCCCGTATCCATACTGATACTGGATACGTCTCATCTTGTGCACTGAATGATCGGATAAGCTGTTCCGTAAGATGTAGCATATTATTTTCGTGTGCCGTTTGTGCCGACATAATGGCCACTGCGTCGTGAAAATCTTGGTCGGATTTCTCCGTCATCGTCGTAATTCCTCGTAATTATAAATATCGTCGTAAATGTCGTCGTTGTCCGTAGATTTTCCGTAATATCAATCGGCGTAATGGTCGGAGTTGGGCGTTGTGCGTCTCAGCGTCTGAGTTGTTCGGCGTTCCTCTTTAACTCCACTTATTTCACCTCGATCCCGGACGAGCACCCAAGTTTGTGGGATCAGGCGGTGAAATAAAATGGTCAATTTTACTTGTATTGCTATATTTTTCCGAAATTAAGTATAAATTTAAAATAAAACTTAAGCACATCGTCCGTGTCCGTTCATCGTTCCACACAACGTCTCTCAAACGCCATTTCTCTCTTTTCTCGCTCTCTCTCATAACCTTTCAGTCGCACATCTGCATACGTTCTCTTTTACTCAAAATTCATTCCACAGTTATATTGAGCATGTACCGCTCACGGACCAATACCTATTGAGAATTTAGTTAAGAAACCGTTCTAGTGCATTAATATTATCTTGCCATTTCAGACGATAGCTGCGTTGACAACGCAATCCGCAGTCGATCGTCTGCGTGATCCTCCATATGATTGACTGGCCACCGACACAGTAGCGGAGCAGTTCATATCGTGCGTCTGCTAACATTACAGTTAGTGGTCGCGGAGTCCCGCGGCACGTCGCGTCGTGTGGACGTGCATATGATTACATGCAGTAGTAAGAACAATCGCGTCGTGACGTCGCGTGCGGTGTGCGAACTATTGCTCGGCACTTAATTGAAACGTCCCAGCTATTTGTGTAGCACGATAATCACACACTATATTAACCTTTACTTGGAGCGCGGAATAGCACAGAACAATTTTATGTATTTTGATTATAAAACAAGTGTAGGTACCTACTTTATTCCCCACATTTTATGATACTCGTAAATGTCTAAGTGACGACAGAAATGCATCTGACACGCATGCGCATGTGTATGGCGTGTGCAGTGAGCATGAGTGTCGTGATTATTCCTGCAGTAGAATATTTAATTTATTTAGTCATTAAGGTAAGTGATTTGTGCGTTGGGCTGGCGCCAACGGACAGCGTCTGATTAATCCTCGCTTACTCAGGTCTTACGCTTTCAAACCAAAACAAACACATGCACAGAAGAAATAATAAAAAAAAACGTGTGCCAAAAACCCTTACGCTTTTTATTCAACTCTATATGTAGCGTCGTTTACTCCATCTTTTAAAATAGGTACGGTAAAAGGCCCAATTACCGTGAAGTTTTGAACTTCACAGACCTTGCGGATCTGCTAAAACTAGCAGACTTACATAAACGAAATTACATTACTAGATAGTAGGTTATTCTTTCTAGTTTTTCAATTTTTTTATTAATTCAAAAATTAATATACAGTAATACTAAAACAAATAAAAAAGGGCGAATTATACCAATCCCTGTTAGATTTGTACTAGTAGCCGTTATTTTGCCCTAAACTCCGGTAATTTTTACTGCGAATTTGAACTTTTATTACTGGACGGTTAGGTTCACGATAGTATCATCATTTTCTTCTAGAACGTATACTGTTATTGACCAATCTTATTTATGTTATAAATATTTATTTACTAGTGGTCACCCAGTAGTCTAAATTCGACCAAAATTCATTTAGAACTTAATGTTAATTAATAAATATATTAAGTATTTAAATACAATTCAATACCAAAAAAACATTAAAGAAGCTAAAACTAATTTATATTTTTTTTTTATGTTAAAGAAACACCCTCGACGGCTCCAACATAAATCAATAAATAAAATAAAATATTATTATTGTCTAGTGTACTGTATAGTGTGCACGTTGCTTTATAATAGTGCTGATAAGAACAGCGCGCTCGATGTGTACAACGACGCGCGTTCTGGGTAACTTACTGCGATGTACCCACTTACCAGATTTATTAAAATAACTAATTTTATTATTAATTCACTACTACTACTAACTGCACGACGAGCGCTCTAGACTCTCTTAATTATTACCTACATTGTTATTTTTAAAACTTTGTTTCTCATTAGGTGATCATGTAAATCTTTGAGAAATAAATTATATTTTTGAACCAAAAATGACGGGACTTTTGGCTGAGTAATAACTGCCGCACGGGTCGACCGCTCAGGTTAAGCCACGCTTGCCACTGTTGGTCCGTGGACGGGCGACCATTTTTACATACCAAGACCCCTCCGTGCCTCGGAAAGCACGTGAAGTCGTTGGTCCCGGCTGTCATTCGTGGATGTTTGAGTGTCGTTATGAGTCGTCCGTAGCCCGACAGTCTGACAACCAGTCTTACCGAGGGGTATCGTATTAGCCAGTAATTGGGTCATGGACGTCAGATAAGCAGTCGCTGCTTATAAAATACTGGTACTCACCTGCATCCGGTTAGACTGGAAGCCAACCCCAACACAGTTGGGCAAAGGCTAGGGAGATGAATTTACTAAAAATGGTCAATTGCTATAAGTTAATTCTTTTATAATTAAACGATGCTAGTTTTCACAAATGCAATGGCGTTTTAAGATGAAAGTTTAATTAGTAACGTCATTACTTTTTATAGTCTTTATCTAGTAGAAAAGCAACGAGTTTTATTTATGTGACCATTTCTTAACTTACAATAAAATTATAAGCCGAGGAAGGAAACATTACATTATCACTAACTTTACTTAAAACTCGTCAGTCACCTTGTCACATCCAATTGAGCGCGCCGCCCGTGAACAAAACAAATAAGCAAATAATTGAGGGTAGTCTGTCATTTTAGTATATTTTAACTAGCTATAAGCTATTAGGTTCATTCGGCTGGTTGTGATACTCGCGAGTGGCGGTGTAGTGCCGCACGCTAACGAGTGCGCGGCACGCACGCGAGCGCGGCGAGCTCGCCTCGCGCGACGCGGGTCGCCTGCGATAAGGTTCAAACTATCACAGAAAGCTTGCCTCTAATACATTTCGAATATAAATTTCACTTCAAATCTGTAATTTGCATGTACCTAATTGCTACCTATTTCGACATAACAGAGCAATCTGCAATCAGGGTGAGTTGTCACTTGTCAGTCAATTAGTTACTTTCGGTCGACTCACTCTCAATAAAATTGAAAAATGTAAGTTTGATAAAGGCCAGAATGGACAAAAATAAATGCAATCAGTGTAATGTTCTCATTGCTAACCTTAAGCGTCTCACCAGGTCGGTGTCTCTCATATCGCTCACGTCTTTCATCTTTTATTATTACTTTGTCATTGGCAAGTGGACGCGCCGCGCCGCTTCGCGCCTGTCGTCCGCGTCCGCGCGAGTTCCACTTCATACAAATTACATCAAACAAAAATGTGTTCGAAGGGAATCGTGAGCGGCGCTGGAATTAAGAGCTCGGATTAACGGATATACACTTCCGGCCGGTAATACGCGCTTCCGGCGCCCGCGTCGCCGCGAGATGACGCCCGCCTCACTTTGTTTGTCGGATGCGTTGTGGCGCTGCGGCCAGCTTGGCTTCCCTTCCCGCTGCTAGCAAGATACACATTGCACTTGTAACAGGAATTGAACTCGCACCAACTTTGACAGAATGTACGGAACATAATGGCTACAATAAGTATAAATCCGTCCTTACACTATTAAACCCGCGTGGTTCATAACCAGCGCCACCAAATCGAGATGACGACGTGGCTGTCGCTCACTGACGCCGGCATATACATCAGGCGTGTCAGGATGGCTGCCGTGGTGCGTGGTGGTGCTCGCGTTTGCTGAAGCAGCTACATTTTCTTGACAGCTACTTTTAAAAATGCATACAAAGCGTAGGTACGTGCATCCCGACATAATGACTGTGTTTAGTAAAGGCTCCCATAGTGCGCACACGGGGCGCGGCCCGGTACGCCGGCATGCCCCGCACGCCCGCACGCCCGGCACGCGTGCCACGTCCGTATCCGGTACGCCGGCATGCCCCGCACGCCCGCACGCCCGGCACGCGTGCCACGTCCGTATCCGGTACGCCGGCATGCCCCGCACGCCCGCACGCCCGGCACGCGTGCCACGTCCGTATCCGGTACGCCGGCATGCCCCGCACGCCCGCACGCCCGGCACGCGTGCCACGTCCGTATCCGGTACGCCGGCATGCCCCGCACGCCCGCACGCCCGGCACGCGTGCCACGTCCGTATCCGGTGCGACTGTACGCAAACGTCTCTGCTTCCTTCCTATCTTGGATACACCTTCTGTTTATGTTTGTTTTGCTTGCACTGTCACCTGGCAAATCTTATAGCGTTTCCGATTAAAAATAAATGTAATGAGGACAGTGAGTGTAGTCGCCTACCTACTAGGCAGAGAGTCCTAGTTCGTCCCATTATCACCATACATAGTGGAGCGTGACAGCTACGGTTACACCCCATTTTTAAAAGCGTTTTTAACATTTATAAATGTGTGTAGTTTCACCTTTTATTATTAAATCGTAACCCATGTAAAACATACCTAACTGTAGCTACACACTACAAGCAGCGGTACGAGCAGGACGGGTGTCCGGCAGTTGTTATCGTATGTCCGGCGTGTAGGCAGCTCATTCAGTATTCAACCGGACATGTCCGGACACACTACAATATGCAAGCTAACAAGCTGAAGTCACTTGTCATCGGGTTATAATCTCGCCGTGTGCTTCTAATAACATTCTCGAATGATCGTACTCTGCCACAATATTGCTATGTAGGTTCAAATGTGATCTCTAATAACACAAGAGCTGAGTACAAACACCCGCGGTCTACACAAGCTGTGTGCACATTGAACAAACTAGTTTTCTTGAGCAACACAGCGGCTGCGTACGTACCGCGCCTGGATGCGGCCTCGCGCGGGCGGTGTTCTTGCTACACTGGTATCAAATCGAATTAAATCCTATTTTTTTTTTGTCGGGCATTTCGCAGTTGAGCTTGAGAGGCCGTGACTGCTTAACCGGGCTTTCCTGGGGCTGCCATTAAGAGTTAACTTAACGCCTCCAGCCAGGGCTTACAAACTAAAAAATTACAAACTAAGCGACTGCACGCTGAGGGCACCCCCTGTGGGGTACGGGCCTCGGCTCAGGGCGTCACTGATAGGGGGACAGCTATTGGGGACAGGC
This sequence comes from Antitype chi, assembly GCA_947359405.1. Lineage (NCBI taxonomy): Eukaryota > Metazoa > Arthropoda > Insecta > Lepidoptera > Noctuidae > Antitype > Antitype chi. The sequence goes on along the minus strand of OX375814.1, from coordinate 22,685,573 downwards.
TGGATCAAAATATTGGCATTATTATTATTAATCGGGGAATTTAAAGCTACTGGCTCAGCTGCAGCGCGGGCTGGCGCTTCAACGAGCAAGGCTCGGTCGGGGTCGAATTAAATCCAACGTTTATTTGTTAGAAATACATTAAAAATCAAAATCAAAATCAAAATATTTTATTTCACATAAGCCTGCATGGGCACTTATGAAACGTCAGAAGCTAGGTGCACGGTTCCAATTTGTCGTTTCCTATGGAGAAGAGCCGGCAAGAAACTCCACGGTTACTCTTTTAAAAATAATTGGCTTTTACAATGTTTTCAAATTACAGTGATAATAGGTATGGGAGGACAGTGCAGGCCAGTCAATAAGTACCAGGTACTTAGAGGAATGAAAATACAGAATAGAAAAACGTCTACAAATCTAGTCTCTAAGGCCTACAACGTTCTCTCATTCACAATATGTAAGTAAAAGAATCTACCTATATAAAATGAATCTATTTGAACCAAGTGACATGATTTCGATGACAATCACTGAAAATAAATAGTAGGTAGTAAAATTGATGTATAATGTCAAATAATGACGAGAATATGTCAGACATTGTAAAAAAAAAAAAAAATAATAAAAAGAATAAAAATTAACATTGCAATTTGGGAGCAGTTAATAGACTTTCACACGGTTTTGCTGTTAATGAGGTACCAGGGAAGCCACATGTGCAGAAGGAATTAATGCCAAACTTCCCTGTCTTCAACGTAGTCTTTTATCTTATAATATGCTTTTTTGATAAGGACACGTTTGATGTGAGTTTTAGACTTTCCATCGCTAAGTTCTGTAACCGACTTTGGCAACTTGTTATAGAAGCGGATACTGTTTATTAGAAATGACTTGCTAGTTTTAGTTAATCTAAATTTTGGAATCACAATTTCATCTTTACTACGTGTATTTAGATTATGGAAATCGCATCTTTTTTTGAAAAGACCTAAGTTTTTGCGAACATACAAGATATTTTCTAGAATATAAAGAGAAGGCAGAGTAAGTATATCAATTTCGTTGAATTTGTTTCTAAGAGACTCGCGAGGCCCCATTTTATAGATTGCGCGGATTGCCCTCTTTTGTAAAATAAAAATTGAATCTACGTCCGCTGCCGATCCCCACAGCAGAACGCCATAAGACATAATACTGTGAAAATAAGCAAAGTATACTAACCTAGCTGTGGCTACATCAGTCAACTGCCTTATTTTTCTTACTGCGTAAGCAGCTGAGCTTAATCTGCTTGAAAGCGCTCTAATGTGGGCACCCCATTGCAATTTTGAATCTAAAGTAATTCCCAAAAATACAGTTTCCGAAATAGCATCTAGTTTCTTGCCATCAAGTTTTAAATTTAGACCTACTTGGGGTACATTTGGTAGCGAGAACTTAAGACATTTAGTTTTGTTCGCATTGAGTAAAAGATTATTAGCAGCATTGTTTTGGTAAAGGTGAGATCTTCTTACCTTAGTGTCAGTGTATTCTGCCTGCGAGCAAGCGTGCAAATTTTAATTAAGTGTAGATACGTACATTCATATTATATTTTTATAATTCAGCATTTATTTTCTTCATTTATATTGTTAATAAATAGTAATAGTAACCAATTAATAATGCCTTAATACTATAGAAACAACACTTTAGAAGCCATTCTGTCAATTTTGTCTTCAACTAATGACCCTGTAATAAATTTAATTCGTTTGGTATGGTACTATACACTAAAACACAATAAATTTGCACATTTTTCTTATAAAACATATCTTTATGACAGCGTGGTTGATGCAATGACTTGCGAAACTTAGCCCTTTTTACACGCTTTATATTAGCTTCACTTGTATGTTAGTATGTTTGTAACCGACTCCTTAGCGCGCGTTTTTACCCACCTTAAACGGTCAGATTTCATTTAAACTTATAAACTTATCGAGGACCAATGACAATTCAATAATTTTAAAAAAAATTGAAAAAATTAAAACAATTGAGGAAAAAATAAATAAAAAAAAAACTGAAAAAATCACGGTTTTGTAGTTTAGCAGACCTAAAAAATTGAAAATAAATAATAGTTTAAAAAACTAAAAAACACGCTTTAAAAATCAAACTAAAAAGTAAAGAATAATTTAATTTAATTAAAAAGCGTGGGGGGGGACATTAATTGATTTATTATATAAAAATGAATCCCTATTTCCCTTGGTCACGGCATCACATGTGAACGACTAGACCAATTATGCTAATTCTTTTTTTGTTATAATAATAATAATAATAAAATCATTTATTTGCATAAAACATGGTATAAAATGTTCTTAAATATAATGGTATAGCACAAACATGTTCAGCTATGATGAAACATAGCATGCAAAATCTCAGGGTTTTTTTTTTTTTGAAATGTTACAACTTACAGGGCGTCAACATTTTGTATCCATAAATTCTTTTAAGCTATAGAAACTACACTCATTCAACCACTTGTACAACTTTATCTTAAATATTTTTTGATGTAATGTTTTGAAATGGCTTGGTATCTTATTATAGATACGCACGCACATTGCTAGGCAGTTTTTGTTATACTTGGTAAGTCTTGGCAAATCATTTATTACTAATTTGTAAGGATCTCGTCTGTTCCGAGGATTTACATCATTTGCTGTTTTAAACAGCTCTTTATTCGAAACTACAAACACACATATTTCGTAAATGTATAGAGATGGCAACGGTAACAAACCACTTTTTTTAAATACTGGTCTACATGAGTCATCAGGCTGAAGGCCACATATTGCTCTTATGCACTTTTTTTGAGCGATAAATGCTCTATCCAGATCGGTGCTATTGCCCCACATTACAAGACCATAGCGTAGTAATGATTCTACATACGCGTGGTATGATATAATAGCAGTTTTTACATTCGTTACATTTTTAACCTGTTTCAGTGCATAAACGAATTTATTAATTCTTGTGCAAACATTATCAATGTGTTCTTTCCAATTAATATCTTTATCTATTATTACGCCTAAAAACCTCGTATGCATTACCTCATTGATTTTAGTTATACTCATTTTGATGTTGTATTTATTATTATTCGATTGATTAAATTGAATATAGACGGATTTATCTAAATTTATTTTTAAATGATTCATGTCAAGCCAATACAATAATGTGTCTATTGTTTTATTGATATCAAACTCATGATCTATAACGGTACTTTTCTTTTTATCAGATGTTACTATAATAGATATATCATCAGCAAATAATACGCATTTATGCTTGGTTATTTTTATGATGTCATTTATGTATAAAATAAATAATATTGGGCCTAGTACGCTTCCTTGTGGAACGCCATATTTATTTACTTTATATTCCGATGAGTAGGGTATCATATCTTTATTTTTGCTAATTTTATTAATAATGACACGTTGTTGTCTATTACTTAAATAGGACGATATCCACTGTAGTGCAGGTCCCCTAATCCCGATAGTCTCTAATTTATCTAGCAATATGTCGTGTGACACCAGATCGAAGGCTTTCGATAAATCAAAGAAAAGACCAGTGGTCAGATGATTATTGTTAATATTCGAAAGTATCTCTTTCATAAGAGAAAAAATGGCTAAAGATGTGGATTTGTTTTTTTGAAATCCAAACTGCTCATCACTTATTATTTGGAACTTGTTGCAAAAATTAAGAAGTCTTTTATACATACATTTTTCGTAAATTTTGGAAAAGATAGGAATTAACGTTATAGGTCGATAATTATTGATATCACATTTATCTCCCTTTTTGAATAACGGCTTTATTATGGATAATTTTAATTTATCGGGAAAAGTCCCAGCTAAAAATGACATATTGATTAGGTACGTTAAGATACCAGCCAGTTCATTACAGCAGGCTTTTATGATTTTTGTGCTAATTTCATCATAGCCCTCTGCTCTGGTATTGCATAAAGACATTATTTCCTGTCGAACCTCACTTTTTAGCATAGGTTTGAGAAACATAGAGTTGGCACTTATGTTTTTCCTAAAGCTTTGGCCGGCACTTTGTTGAGTTGGTGCATTATGCGTTAGGTTTACATAGTGGTCGTTGAATAGAGAAGCCACTTGTACAGGGTCAGTAATTACGGCATCATTTAGTCTTATGATTTCTATGTTGTCTTTGGGGGTAGCATTATTTATTTCATTTTTAATAACAGTCCAAGTAGCTTTGCATTTATTATCCTGTGTTTTAATATATTGTATGTTTGCGTTCTTTTTTGATCCGTAAATACATTTCTTTAGCAGATTGGAGTAGTTATTGTATTTAGTTTTATTAATAGAATTTTTAGTTTTATAATACTGGTAACGTAGTCTCCGTTTAGTTTTGCAACTTTGCCTTAGACCTCGGCTTATCCACTTTTGAGTGTTTTTATTATTACTGTTTACTCTAATTCTTACCTTGGGGAAACAGAGATTGTAAAATAGGCTTAGCAGTTCATGAAAATCACTGAATGCGGAATTTGCATCAGTATTTTGGTAAATATCAGACCAAGAAAGGTTTTCCAAGCATTCTTTGAATTTCCGGATATTATCTAAGTTATAATCTCTTTTATACATGTAGTATATTGGTGCTTTTTGTAATTTATGATTAGTAGGAAAGCTTAACATTTGTGCTGTGTCATGATCTGAAAGGTGTAGAGGTAGTACAGTTGAAGTTGCGTTGGCAATGTTGCTCAAGATATGGTCAATACAAGATAGTTTACGTGTAGGAACATCTATGTGGATTTTCAAATTATAATTGTGGCATAAATCTTGCAACTCTTTCGTAATGTTACCTTTTTTTATGTTGTGTTTGTTATTGTCAGGAGAAGGTTCTTATGAAAGAAAAAAATAAGAAAGTTATAATTATAATGCTAATTCAATATTCATAGTTACGACAGAACAACGTCTGTCTGGTTAGCTAGTTGATTATAAAAATACCTCTAAAAGCACCCCACGCTTTTTAATTGAATTAAATTATCTTCTACTATGTGATAATAATAATCTTAAAATAAATATTGATAAGACGAAACTAATGATGTTTAGCCAACGTGCGAATGCCAATATGACAGTATGCTATAATAATAAAATTATAACACAAGTAGATACATCAAAATTCCTAGGTTTAACGATTGACAAAAAATTGGACTGGAACATACGGAGGAGCTAACTAAACGAATTAGCAAATCAGCCTATGCCCTATCTAAACTGACCCCAGTGATTAACATCGATGCTTTAGTCACAGCATATCATGGTTTGGTGAGTTCAGTATTGAGGTATGGTGTCATTTTCTGGGGTAACTCAACCAACAGGGAATTGGTTTTTAAAGCTCAAAAAAGATGCATTAGGTTAATGTTCAGACTCCACAGTTTAGATTCTTGTAAGCCATTATTTATCAAATACAAATTATTGACATTTCCTTGCTTATATATTTTTGAGGTTGCTGTATTTGTTAAGTCCAATCCTGATCTGTTTACTAGAATATCATTTTATCACAACCGAACTCGACCACAGAACAATAACTTGTGCGTAAAAAGGTCCCATACAGCATTGATGCAAAAAAGTGTTTATTGTATGGCACCAATCATATTCAACCACATACCTAGTTCAATTAGGGAATTGAACATAAACTTATTTAGGAAAAGGCTTAAATTTTTACTGTTGCATAAAGCATATTATAGCATTTCGGAATTTTTGACAGACAAAATGTAATGATTGTTTTTAATCTTAGTTCGAACTCAAGTCAAGTCCATTTAACATTGCATGTGACATTTTTTTTGTATTATTTTAATTAGTATATTACTTGTTTCTCTCTTTTTGTTAAAAATTATTTGAATATTGACATAGTAAACATAAGTTACATATATATTTTTCTTTAAGTCATTTATATTTTATTTTATTAAATTGTTTTTTTTTTTGTTTGTGAAAATCAATTTTTGACTAAGTATATGCGTTTAATTAATGTAAATAGGTTATAAACTTTAATATGAATGACAACCATGAATATTTGTACGCCTTCTGGTATAACATAGCGCGCTTGTAATTTCTTATAACAACTATTTATTGTACCTATGTTATCAAATGATTAAATGAATTATGAATTATTATGAATTATGGAGTTATAGTTATATAAGTTATAATTCCCTACAATCACATCATCTCCCTACCCTTCTCCCAACTATGTTGGGGTCGGCTTCCAGTCTAACCGGATGCAGGTGAGTACCAGTATTTTACATGGAGCGACTGCCTGATTTCAGTCTGATCTCCACAACCCAGTTACTGCTACTACAATGCCCCTTGGTAAGACTGGTTGTCACACTTTCGGGCTTCTGAAGATCCTTAAGGACTGTCAAAACTGCACAAATAACAGCCGGGACCAACGGCTTAACGTGCTTAAACTGCACAAATAACAGCCGGGACCAACGGCTTAACGTGCTTAAACTGCACAAATAACAGCCGGGACCAACGGCTTAACGTGCTTAAACTGCACAAATAACAGCCGGGGCCAACGGCTTAACGTGCTTAAACTGCACAAATAACAGCCGGGACCAACGGCTTAACGTGCTTAAACTGCACAAATAACAGCCGGGACCAACGGCTTAACGTGCTTAAACTGCACAAATAACAGCCGGGACCAACGGCTTAACGTGCTTAAACTGCACAAATAACAGCCGGGACCAACGGCTTAACGTGCTTAAACTGCACAAATAACAGCCGGGACCAACGGCTTAACGTGCTTTCCGAGGCATAGAAGGGTCTTGGTATGTAAAGATTGACGATTTGACGGCACGGTTGGCGCAGTGGTTAAGCGATTGACTGCCGCGCTGCGTGTCGCGGGTTCGATTCTCGCACGGAACAAATATTTGTATGACCTACAAGTAGTTGTTCCGGGTCTGGCTGTTTGTGTATGTGAGTTTCAATGTTTGTAAACGCACCCACAATACAGGAGAAATTCCTAGTGTGGGGCAACGTTTTCAAAAAATAAAAAAAGATGTTCATCCATCCACGGACCAACCGCGTCAAGCGTAGTTTAACCTGATCGATCGACCCTTGTGGCTGCTACTACTTAGCCGCAAGCCCCTACAATAATAACTCCGCCCCTAAGACGACCCACCGATCCTAACTTATATCTATTATTACATTATTTATTTACACACAAATATCGCTACCATTACAGAGTTACACCCAATCCGATTTCGTGGTAACTAGATTCTAACTAATCTTGGGCCCGCGTGTTTAGTCCACTAGAACACGCTTGACCCAGCAATGTTTCAACAGACAAAAAGCGTAGGTAAGTATTTACTTTAAAATCCAATCACTACCTACTGTATTAACTTTTGTTTAGAATAGTTAATGATTTAATGGAATCAAAACAATACTTCATCGTTTACTTAAGTATAACTTTGACGGTTACTCTACTTGGAACAGCGCTCACCATTAAAAACTACAATATCAGAAACTCATTATGAAAGAACACAAAGACAATACCTACCTACTTATCGTTTCTGTTAAATTATTTCGAGTATTCTATAGAAAAACACCATTGAAACAATTTTTCAATTTTAATTAGCTTTTGTTCATTAAAAAAAAAATATAAATATAAAAAGTCTGCCGACAAATCTCTGTCACCACTCAATCGAAGCGCTATGATGCACTCTCTTTCAACTTGCATTAACTGAGGAGCCAATCGAAGCGCTATGATGCACTCTCTTTCAACTTGCATTAACTGAGGCGCCAATCGAAGCGCTATGATGCACTCTCTTTCAACTTGCATTAACTGAGGCGCCAATCGAAGCGCTATGATGCACTCTCTTTCAACTTGCATTAACTGAGGCGCCAATCGCCATAATAATATAATTTGACTGAATCTCGGGAGCGAGCGGTGGCATACGCACCGCAGGGGCGCGTAGGCGTGGCTTATTCCTAGTAAAACATGATAATTGGCTCCCAAATATTGGTATGTGCAGCAATTGGGCATTTTTAGAAACGTTGAAAACTCCACCAATCATGCCAAGGATACTTTCTTTGTAACACTTCACAGCGCGTCGTAGTTATAGATATGTATAGGGTTTACGTTGACGTGCTGGCGACTGTACTACGTGAGCTCGACAAATGGATGTGCAGTTAACGCTTGTGCGACAAAACTGTAATGCGACTCACCATTGTTCGAATGCACGCTTGTGCGACACACTGAAGCTCGACGTTACTCTAGTGCGACATGAAGAATCAACATTTGTATTCATAATCATATGTAGGTACCTATGTCTGATGACCTCCATAGCTCAGTTAGGTAGTTATAAAGTCTTCGTAATGCTCCTGGATTCGATTCTGGGTTACAAAACTTAGTACCTACCTACTTTTAACGAAATAATTTAAAAAAATTCGTGTATACATTTCATGATTTTCTTCAATGTGATAGCATGTTTTTTTGACGTCAAAACTAGGGCATGCAAAAACCGGGTTGATTTAAAAAAACCGGTTTTTTTTCGGGTTTAATGTTTACAAAACCGCTGAAACCGGTTACATCGGATTTTTCGTTTTTTTTTTCAATTTTTATTAAGGTAATGAGAAATATGTGTGTAAAGAAATGAAAATGCTGAAGTCTAATCATAATATGCATTTTTTTACGTTTATCTCACTTATTTTAATAATAAAGAGAATTTGTTTGCACTGAAATAAGCTACAACTACTAAGTAACAATACAAAAAGTTTCTATTCTTTATAAATAACATAGAATAAAGATTATTATTTAGGAAAATAACAAATACTTCAAAACTTAAGGTACCTTAACAAAGATTATTATTTAGGAAAATAACATATTCTTCAAAACTTAAGGTACCTTAACATACAAAATTAGGAACATTTGGCCTTTGGTACACAAAGGTCTAAAATCACAGAATATTAAATAACAATTTAACTGTCATAAAATACAAACAGGCAAAATCAACAGTACGTAAAATGCAATCAAAATAATTATTTAAATATCACATAAAATAGAAGTCTTATTACTAATTTACCAAAACAAAATAAATCAGTCATTCTTATAGATATAGATTAAAAATTGAAAATTAAAGTTACACAGCTACACCAAATTACTATTTTTTACTTTTATAGAATACAAGTGCATCAAGGGAGTCATCATTTTTAGTACTACGGATTTTATTACACATGAGACCCGCTGATGAAAAGGCTCTCTCTGATTCCACACTTGTTGGTGGTATACTTAGATTTCAAAGCTTTATATACTTTTGTTAACTGCTCTCCCATTTTTCCTCCACCATCGTAAAGTGCCATTTCCACCCTAATTTTAATTGCTAAATCAAGTTCTGTAGATTTTTTTTTTTTTGGGTGGGAAATCATCAAATAACTTCTCCCGCTCTGGGTGGAGCAGGAGGGCGTGTCAGATTTTTACTGACTAAAACCCACCCGTGTTCCCTCAGTTGCCTGTGTGCCAGGGGCCGTGGTATCTCTTTCGAACAACCCACACCCCCTGGCAGAAGTTCTGTAGATGGGCTTGCACCATAGGTATGTTGTTTGAGCGCTTTCTTTATTTCTTGTCCGAGTTGGTCCTTGATGTTCCGTGAAACATTTACTACTGTATGGTCTACGTTTTCCTGTGTTGTCGTTGCCGTCAGTGTAGTAATGAAAAATGCTTATTTATAATGTTTACTATGAAACTTCGAATTTTTTCGTTATCGAGGGCAATCTCGTTATTAACCAACTTCAAAAAAGGAGGAGGTACTCAATTCGACGATAAAAAAATATGCTTGTTAGCTCAGAACTTTCGACTGGGTGAAACGATTTTGATGATTCTTTTTTTTATTTGAAAGCTGGTGTTTCCCGTATGGTCCCATTTAAATTTAATAAAGATCTGATGATGCGTTTCGGAGACATACAACGGAACTCTTCAAAAATGACAGCTTATCAACCGCGATTGCTGCTATCGCATAAATATGCATTGTTTTTACCCCAAGGATGATGCCATTTCGAATTGGTGTGGGGTAGGTACAATAGTTAAAATGTAAAGTGAAAAATAACTTTAATTTCGACAGTCGGTGACTGGTGACATGAAAATTAAAATACATATCCAAAGTCACCGACTTCCCAAATTAAAGTTATTTTTGACTTTGTAGTGTTTTCATTGGAAATGGGTGTTTTTTTTGGAAACATTTTTATTTACGCCACCCAGTAGATTTTTGTAGTATTTAGCTGGGCTGTGCAAATATAGGAGTATAAATTCCGGTAAGATTTGTCAATCTTTGTTCTATTCTTGACTCTAACGAGTTGGCCAATTGAGTGCTGATGGAACAGGAATCTTCTTGCAATTTTTTAAGCATAAATTTTAAATCAATAACAGGAGAAAAATAACCGAAAAAACCGGGTTTGTTATCCTAAAAACGCGGGTTTCAAATCAGTCGGTTATCCGGTTTTTACGGTTATCCGGGTATCCGATTTGCATGCCCTAGTCAAAACGTCTTTTCCTTCCCAGACTGGTGACTGACCGACAAAAACATGTATGATTTCAAACTATGAGAGTTTTAGTGTGAATGATGGCTGTGCTTTCAAAAGATAGGTCATATTTATGACAATTTTGTGTAGTGCAGCATCCGGGTGACCGTCCATTGGCGGTAGTTTACACAACATATTACTTAAATGTTCGCCACATACAGCTCCATGGCAGCGCGGATATACGATCGTGATTAGATAATGAATGTGAAACGAGTGTTTTTATGAGTGGCCCCGGGCTTCACGAATATTATGTCTAGCAAGTAAGTCGCGCAATCACCTTGGACATGAGGGCATTGACAACGTTCTACGAAAATACTAAGAGATGATTGATTCCAAGTAAAAATAATTTTATAAAATTTACTGATAGCCCACTCCCTCTTGAAATGTTGAGGCCTGTGTCCCAGAAGTGGGAACATTATGGGCTGATTACGTGTTTCTGACCCTTACAACATGTAGGTATTCATGCATCATATAGCTATAGTATGGCTCCTTAGTCACCATAAGCTTCATTGCACATTTTGGAATAAGCATAAATAAGCGTAAGTGAAAATTTCGTATTTTCTAATGACAGACATAAGAACTGAATTCATCAATATAGCAATGCAAAGGTTGCCTCGTCATAAAATGTCAACGTCATGCATTTCACAAGCTTTCGACGCTCATGAACTTCGCGAGCGGGGTCAGCCGCGGTGGGAGGGAGGGGGACCTTGACAATCAACTGTCAAGGTGCGTTACAAATGGCGCGAGATAGTGGCGCCCTCTGAGATAGCGCGCACTCTGACAGCGGCGCCTCATCGCCGCCGCGGCACGGCGCGGTTGCCCGCCATCACTCGGCGTCACACAAAAGCCTATTGATGGCCGTCGACAACTGATTTTCGCTCTTTAATGCGTGAATTTCTTCTTTGGTTTAAACTGATAATTTATGGCGAATGTCGTGCCCCTGATAAAATTGTTAGAAATTGAGGTTTTATTTGATGTCTTCACTTAATTTTATATTTCACAAAGTTGGCGCATTCATATCGGAGCGAATCTAGACAAACTTTATAGCATTATTTATGAAGATATATATGATTTGACTACTTACGTGTGGCTGTGTAATTTATTATGCCCTACAACAAATAAACAAATACCAAGATGCCAGTCAGCTTTTGAAACTCATCTCTTCTTCTCTTCTTCAACCCTTGGCCACCCAATGCTGAGTGTAGGTCTCTTCCAAATCTCTCTACTTTTGGCGGTTTTGTGTCGTGGCTATCCAGTTTCTTCCGGCCACTTTAATGAGATCGTCCGTCGACCTAGTCGGTTGTCTTCCCGCATTCCTCCGTCCCGTCCGTGGTCTCCACTCCAGCATTTTCTTCCCCATCTTCCATCCAGTCTACGGCATATAGTAGAGTGGAGTCGTAGCAATAGGTTGTATTTCAATGTGGCCAAATGTTCGGTGTTATCATTTACCCGTGCGCGCGACCCGAGTCATTATCAATATTGCATGGATGGAATCCGACTGCAACGTGTCTCAGAGGTTAAGGACTTAGGCGTGCGCTTTACAACTGATTTAAATTTCCGTAAGCATACCACGGATGTTTGTAAAAAAGCCTACCGCAATTTAGGGTTGGTCTTACGGTTAGGAAACCAGTTCACGAACATCAGTGCTCTGAGATCTTTGTACGAAGCGCTTGTAAAAAGTCATTTGGAATGAAATGCTGTCGTCTGGTCGCCACATGAAACCAAGTACAAACTAATGTTAGAACGTATCCAGAATAAATTTGTGAGATTCCTGTACTTTAAGCAGTATGGTGTGTATCCAGGGTATCCACTGTTGTATCCTACTCTGTTTGTGCTAGGCATGGTAAGCTATAATAAACTGGAAGTAAGAAGGGAAGTAGCTCTCGCCACGTACTTATTTAAGATTATGCGTGGTAAAATACACAACCCAGGCGTTCTACGCACGATTGGGTTGTGTGTACCTGATGGGTACGTGGGGCGACGGAGGCGGCCGCCCCTGCTGTGGGTACCGCCCGCTCGCACCAACCTGCTGCAGCACGCGCCGTTGACGCGCGCCCTACACGCACTCAATGTGGTGTCACAACATATTGACTGCTTCAATTGTACTCTGAGTGAATTCACACGGGCCGCATTTTGTAAAATTTCTCTTGGTTTTTTGTAATAATATAATTGTGTCTAACCTTTTTAAGCTATTGTTACTAAAACTTTAACCATTTATAACTACACTATTGTATTAGGTAAGCCTGTGATGATAGTGTATGTGTTTTGTGAATAAATAAATAAATAAATAAATAGATATATGCCCCTCCCACTTCCAATTTCTTTTGGCTATCACTTCCGCTATGTCCGTGAGTCCCGTTCGTCTCCGTATTTCGGTGTTTTTCACCTGGTCGTAGAGGGGGTTAGATGCCCAACATGGCTTGTTCCATAGCTCTCTGGGTGACTTCCATGCGGTGGATAGTGTGTTTGGTGAGCGTCCAAATTTCAACCCCGCACGTCATGACTGGGAGGACACACTGCTCAAACATGCGACGCTGTAGGTTTATGGGCACCCGCTTCGACTTGAGTACGTCGGACAGCTTACCGAAAGCACCGCACCCTAGTTGGATACGGCGCTTGATTTCGCGGTCTTGTCCGTTCATTGCTATACTCAAAGTCTGTCCCAAGTATACGTACTCCTTGACTTTTACTATTTAATAATAATAGTATCTTTATTCAGCAAGTAACATGACTCAACTGTGTTAGTAACAATATTGCTTACCTAATCACTTAACCTAAAACCATGAATACATGCGAATCACTGCCACACGCGTAACACCGAGTTGGAAAGCTTGCAGCAGCGACCCACATATAAACAATCTAGTCTGCTTGCCACACAGCGCAAAATAAGGTTGGGGCTGGCCCGCACGCGGCGCACCAGGGAGGCCATTCACTAGAATGTGATCAATGTCGTCATCAGAGCACATTATTTTTGTTTTTGCAGCGTTCATTTTTAGCCCGACATTGATTGACACGTCATTTAGTTCTTGTACAATGGCCTGCAGTTTGAAACTCATGCACAATTGTAAAGAGATTATAACGGAAAAGTACAGAACAGTGCCACCTAGAAGTACAGAACAGTGCCACCTAGAAGTACAGAACAGTGCCACCTAGAAGTACAGAACAGTGCCACCTAGAAGTACAGAACAGTGCCACCTAGAAGTACAGAACAGTGCCACCTAGAAGTACAGAACAGTGCCACCTAGAAGTACAGAACAGTGCCACCTAGAAGTCCGTCAACTGCCTCAGTAGTGAGTGTACGGAGCGTCCCGAGAGTCCCGAGTGTCGACACAATGGCGGACACCGGCGCAACCGGCCGACATTGAGCCGCACTTTGCGAGGCGATTGCAGCATTCAACAACGACTTAGAACCGCAAGTACATCACCGCAACGCTTAGGTTAACTACTGTTGACAGAACAGCATAACTTTAGTGATCATCACATCATTGCACTGAGGATGCGTGTTTGTGGCAGCTAGTTTAAAGTGAATATGCATATTGAGAGATGATGGATACTGTTGGTTACAGAGAGATACACGAAAAAAGATGATTGTTTCTAACCAAATTAAATAACTTTCAAACAAAAATACAGCCAGATTGAACAATAGATGGCGTCAACGTTGCAGTGAAGTGTCCTTGTAGTACCTACATGAACGCTAAACCCACAATTTACTATAACGATATCGCCGACCAAGTTCTACGTATGTGCTACGAGCCGTAGACATGCAAGCTACGCGGTGCTACGCAGTGCTACGAACAGTTACGGTCGCCATTACGATGTAATCTTACTTGTTACCTTAGTTTTAGTAATTTTAACCAAAGCAAGGTTATTTTTATCTTAACGGTGTAATCGTTATTATTTAAATACACAGAACCGGAGCCGTTTACCACTTGGAAAGCATATAAATGTAAAGTATCAGTTCGTATCAGAACAATATTATGTTGTCCATACAGGAGCTAGGCTGAAGTAACAATACTCATCACACAATTACGGCAAGATGGCAACGTGGCGTGACCGCAGCGGCGCGGCGGCGACGCGTACCTGCTAACGAGCCATTGTGCCGCCACGCCACGGCCACGCCACAGCCACGCAACGTGAATGCGCACTAATCGCCGCTTTGTTGACGCGCGCCCGACTGAAGACAGTTCACAACTATAGTCATTATCACAGGACAGGCGATTGTCGGAGCAACCGACCGACGGACCGACCGACAGACCGACCAACATGAAGCGCCGGTCGTTTGAGCAAATTGTTCACATGATTGACTATTGTTTTACATTCTAAGTTGCAGCCTTGTCCACAAATACTAGATTTGTGAACAAGTTTGGAGCCATGTAATAAAACAATGGATATAAAATCTGAAACTATTGGTTCACATTTTAAAGTACTTTAAATCTATCGAGGTGCAGTAATGTGTTTAATAATTAAATTTAAAAATGAACGTAAAACGTGTGACACAGCATCGCGTTATATAATAAAATGTAATCGCCTCATAACTGCATTAGGCGAGTCATTGAATGTTACTGTTAGCGATGCACGCGTTCTCCGCATCAGCCGGTTATTGTGGACAGCCATCAAATTTAAGTTTACATTTACAGGTGATTTTCGGTTCACACAACAGCACTGTGGCTATGGTCACGGTCCAGCGATTGTTTTGCTTACGTTTATGTTATTAGTATTTATCATCAGTAGATACAAATCAGGCGGTTGAATTACAAATAACGCAAATACATCTCTAGACCAGAGAAGTACCACAAATCTGTTAGACAAAAACTTTAAGATGTGGATACTTATGTAATACCTAAAATAAAATTACAAGATAATATTAGAAAGCAATGAGTTACGCATCTGCGTGAGTATTGCACATATTTGTGACGGCAGATATGAGGACGCCATCGTTTGTTGCCGCAGCAATGTGCTAGTAGCAATGTGCTAGTAGCAATGTGCTAGTAGCAATGTGCTAGTAGCAATGTGTTAGTAGCAATGTGCTAGTAGCAATGTGCTAGTAGCAATGTGCTAGTAGCAATGTGTTAGTAGCAATGTACTAGTAGCAATGTACTAGTAGCAATGTGCTAGTAGCAATGTGCTAGTAGCAATGTGCTAGTAGCAATGTGCTAGTAGCAATATACCAGTAGCAATGTGCTAGTAGCAATGTGCGAGTAGACATGTGCTAGTAGCAATATGCCAGTAGCAATGTGCTAGTAACAATATGCTAGTAGCAATGTGCTAGTAGCAATGTGCTAGTAGCAATGTGCTAGTAGCAATGTGCTAGTAGCAATGTGCTAGTAGCAATATGCTAGTAGCAATGTGCTAGTAGCAATGTGCTAGTAGCAATGTGCTAGTAGCAATGAGAAGCCGCGCCACACTTCATACCAAGCGGTTTCCTTTCATTACACTGTCACGGACAACTACATAATATATTATAATATATATAAGTGAGTATAGTATAGAGTTATAGTATATATAAGTGTAATAGGTACTGTAGCGCTATCGAGTTCACAATTAACTGTTATTGGTGTATCAGACACTAATGAATAAAAACAGAGTGTTATACAGGGGCGTATCAATAGAAAAAAAACTTGAGAGGTGTCAAGGGACACCCGGATGGAACGAAGTTCCAGTACTTGCCGCCAGTACTTGCCGCCAGTACTTGCCGCCAGTACTTGCCGCCAGTACTTGCCGCCAGTACTTGCCGCCAGCACTTGCCACCAGTGCTTGCCGCCAGTGCTTGCCGCCAGTACTTGCCGCCAGTACTTGCCGCCAGTACTTGCCGCCAGTACTTGCCGCCAGTCTGGCTTGCTTTCTATAAGTGAGAGAGAGAGAGAGAGACAGACAGAGAAATATGCGCACGCCGCACAGCTTATAATAGCTTACTATAGCAAAAAGTGTCGTGACAACTTTTCGTAAGATTTTTTTCCGTCTGGCCCCTTTCACAACGCGCGATAAGGAACTTCGTTCCAAAACTTCGTTCCAATAATAATAAAAAATAAAAAAAAACAACAATACTAATTTAGCATGCCTGAATTGGTGCAACACAGTGGACTGCGCATTCACTTGACATCTAGAAATGTATGATTATGTACGGGTTGAGCAATAAACATTTGAATTTGAAAATGTCGCCCAGGGCACGCATCACCCTTCGTAAATAACCTTTCGGTCTACATAACACTGAGCAAAGCTAGGTCGTTTAACCTTTCTTGCCTTCAATAACGAAAATATTAATTTCAACTTGCTAAAAAATAGCTTGCAATGCTGCAATTTTTTGAGTATTTGAATAGAAATAGGCAGATTTGGAAATACGCTTTCATCCTCGTACTGCACAATATATTCCAATAGCTTCTTAGATATAGGTAGGTAACAGTATGAAATGGTTTAAAGTTTTTTTTTTATTGACTAAATGGCGACTTTATGCGCCCAGGGCTCTTGCCCTGCCTGCCCCACCCTTGTTACGCTACTGGTGTTATATCGCGCTTGATATTAGTTCGCACCGCACCGTACTGCACCGCAACGCAGCGTATCGCACCGCTCTAATATATAACGTTTAAATCATAATTAAAACGTTATTAACGTTATGCTACAATAATTATTATAATTGTTTTGAAAACCTTTGTTACTAACATCATATGGACAATTTTTAACTGGCGGAGCCGTGCGGTTACTTTAAAGTGTTTCTTTGCTCTTCAACATCACCCTGCTATTATGTGCAGCTCTTCACCGTTCCTCTGTTATTAGCCGCGGCTTTTGATATTTTTTTTACTTTTACCCCCATAACATTTGTTCTTAATTCATCATAAATCTATATGAAGAATGTTTGTCTTAGAAATCTTTGTTGCATCACACAATATATGAAACCAATGTAATTTCTTACACAAGCTATTTCTGTTTTTATTCATATCTTTGAAATTGTAGGTCATAGATGCTGCTGGTGATACGGCGAGGTGTCACGACGCGACGAGCTACGTAGTGCTACATCGTGCTACATCGTGCTACGTAGTGCTACATCGTGCTACGTAGTGCTACATCATGCTACGTAGTGCTACATCGTGCTACGTAGTGCTACATCGTGCTACATCGTGCTACATCGTGCTACGTAGTGCTACATCGTGCTACGTAGTGCTAAATCGTGCTACGTAGTGCTACATCGTGCTACGTAGTGCTACATCATGCTACGTAGTGCTACATCGTGCTACGTAGTGCTACGTCGTGCTACGTAGGTAGTGCTACGTCGTGCTACGTAGTGCTACATCGTGCTACGTAGTGCTACATCGTGCTACGTAGTGTTACGAGGTGCTACGAAGCTCTACAAGACTGTCTACAACTTACTAATCTACATACATGGTGCTCTGATGGCAATATTATATTCAAATGAAAGTTGCAATTTTTTTAATTCTGACCCTAAGTTATTCAATGTTCTTAGACTCCACAATACAATAAAACATATGTCTAATGGCTACCAACTAGCCAACACATCGTCCGAGGTATCTATGTAAACCTGTATCTATGTATCTAGTAGATATCTCAGACGATGTGTTGGCTAGTTGGTCCTTAGTGCTCTATGAAGGCCTTGTCGTGTTGGTACAATAGCGCGGTGGCGGCGCCGGCGCGGGTAATGCGCGGGTAGCGTGCCCGGCAGCGGCGGCGCAGCTGGGCGCTCTCACGCCTAATACGATTTAGATTATTTCCACACCAACGACCACAACATTCACACAGAAGGTAAGGAGTAATAATGATTGAACAGTGACGCGGTATGATAGGTAGCACAAGTTGGGGAATATCTTGACAAGAATTGTAACAGCTTGAGTGATATTATAGCTTATCCCAACGTCTCTGTGCCGAACCCCCGCGTTGGCTTGCTCGTATCAAGTCAACCAAATAAACAAATCCTGAACATGTCAAAACAATTCGACGTCTTCCGAAACTTGTACCAGAACAAACAGCACGACGAGAGACAGAGTGTACGTCGGGACTGTGGGAAACAAGTCAGAGCATTTATAGCAGATATTTACAGCGATATAATGTAGTGCTCTAGAGTTAGTCTAGAGATTTGATTATAATTAATAGTGGTCTTGCTTTATGTGAAAACCGTTTTACCAACACAAAAAAAAAATACCATTAACATCTATGAGTTATCTTGAGTGCATCGAAACAGTGATCCAGAAACTTGCAGAAACTCACAAAAAGAGACTTCAGCATGTAAATGTCGAAGCCATCCAGCTTCTCGACCACACAAACATAGTCAGAAGACTAAAAAGAACAAAACCGTTCGAGTTAGTGTTTAATGTTAGTGAATAGTGTAAAGTACAAAAGTGCCAAACAAACACAAGAAAGAAGTGTATTCGCCTTAATAGAGACAATAAGAAAAGTGCTATGAGACACATTCTTAGGAAAGACAATTTAATAGTTCAGGTTATAATTAAATTACTTTTTAGTCTATCTATATATAGGGCTAGATTGTAGGAAGATTAGAGTCCATCCTATTGAGGACAAGGGGAAAAAAACATCCATGCAGTTTAACAAATTCCTGAAGTGTCACTTCTATCTGTTCCGTGGTGGAGAACATTCTTGCGCTGCGCCTAAGCTCCGTGTTACCCGAGTTTGTACTAGTTGTTCGTTACCCGGACGTAGGACGCCGCTCCAACTTCTTAACCTATTTGAGTGCGGCAGTAAATAACTCTATCCGCGCTTCAACTACCACTCGATAGCTGTACTTTGTTGGAGCAAGTCACCCTGAAATATCGGCGCAACTTCTGTGCAGCAGTTTGCATCGCAGCAAGTTTACAGTTGGTTTTACAATAACAATTTGAAACCATTTTGTAAAATGTTATCGAAAGGCTCGTAAATATGTCGAGACATACATTACTCGAGTCACACAATAGTAGGTCGTAGTTGTTATAAGGGACGTATACACTTACCTACAAGCAAAACATTGATGAAGTAATTTTTTTTTTAATAAGCTTTGTCTAGTCGAGAGTTGTTAATCAAATATAATATTACAAGTATCCTTATTTCGCACAATAGACTACGAGCTCGGCGGCTTTCTTTGATCTAATCAAACCCATTTAATCATTCCAAATATTCATAAAATATTTATTTTAATAATTTTTGTTGAACAGTTATTATAAATGACTTGCTTTATTACGTATGTATACCGATTCTGAAAACGTGGGTAGAAGGAACAACAGGGTTTTTGTTACATATTGTATTATACAACTTTCTTTTATGAGTGAAGTTCAAAAGTTGTGCTCACCAGCTATTTTTGTACACATAACACACTTAAAAAACATAGAAAGTCTACCACTTATTACTTAACTGTACGTACACATTTACTTTGCCACCGATTACTTTGCCACCGATGTTTCTGAGACAAATAATTAAGGTAACAAAATAAACACACACATGTCACCCTTCGTGCTCGAGACGGGTATCAAATTCAAATCATTATTGCATATCTCATGTGTGTACAAGATCTTCACATTTGTATATCACCAACGTAAAAAGCATGTGTAACATATACAACAGAACCCAGCCGGTTTATCAACCAAATCGAAAAGTTAAAAAAAATATCTTTAGTAAATCTTCGCCAAAATTTCACAGGAGTGAGCCGTACGTACGTGCGGAATGGACTCATATGAAGAGCGCACATTGTCCGGCGCTGCGCCGGCGGGGGCGTGTGCAGGCGCGAGCGCAGGGGAAGCGCGTCGTTAGGCACACTTACCTCGCCGTCACCCAAAGCCAAGAGTAAATTTGTTTAAGGCGCAGTGCTGGCAAGAGTCCAGCCTGCCCGCTCCACCAGCGTCACTCCACAGCGAACACAAAAGGTACATTGTTTAAAATCTCCCACTGGTCATTCCATCTAGCTCTGAATTGCTCAATGATCTATGATTATATCAATTTGTAGAGGTGTGTATACGGCAGAGCACAACTATTGCTCTAAGAAAGCTGACGGGCTTGGAGACTACTGATACGTGTACTATTGTCCAGCCTAGTATCTACATGGCTCACATCCAAGTAACGTCTTAACATACACTTGTGACATGTCTCAAAACTACACGTCATTAAAAGATATCGCACAAAACTAAAATACTTTGTGTGAGACTATTCTATAAAACTGTCTCCCGAGAAGTAAGCCTTCTGTTCCGTCGCCAGTTTCCCACCTTAATCCGTGTATCTGGCGAGTCGCCAGCCCCCGCGCTAATGAAATTATACAAAAATCATTCACATTTGTTTAAACTCGCGCTCGTTCCCCTGCCGGCACGAGTTCAGTGCGAGCTATTAAACGATGCCTGTCCTCGAGCCGCACCAGCTGCCGCTACAAAATAAATATATTGTCGCTAACTATTAAACGATGCCTGTCCACGAGCCGCACCAGCTGCCGCTACAAAATAAATATATTGTCGCTAACTATTAAACGATGCCTGTCCTCGAGCCGCACCAGCTGCCGCTACAAAATAAATATATTGTCGCTAACTATTAAACGATGCCTGTCCTCGAGCCGCACCAGCTGCCGCTACAAAATAAATATATTGTCGCTAACTATTAAACGATGCCTGTCCTTGAGCCGCACCAGCTGCCGCTACAAAATAAATATATTGTCGCTAACTATTAAACGATGCCTGTCCTCGAGCCGCACCAGCTGCCGCTACAAAATAAATATATTGTCGCTAACTATTAAACGATGCCTGTCCTCGAGCCGCACCAGCTGCCGCTACAAAATAAATATATTGTCGCTAACTATTAAACGATGTCTGTCCTCGAGCCGCACCAGCTGCCGCTACAAAATAAATATATTGTCGCTAACTATTAAACGATGTCTGTCCTCGAGCCGCACCAGCTGCCGCTACAAAATAAATATATTGTCGCTAACTATTAAACGATGTCTGTCCTCGAGCCGCACCAGCTGCCGCTACAAAATAAATATATTGTCGCTAACTATTAAACGATGTCTGTCCTCGAGCCGCACCAGCTGCCGCTACAAAATAAATATATGTCGCTAACTATTAAACGATGTCTGTCCTCGAGCCGCACCAGCTGCCGCTACAAAATAAATATATTGTCGCTAACTATTAAACGATGTCTGTCCTCGAGCCGCACCAGCTGCCGCTACAAAATAAATATATTGTCGCTAACTATTAAACGATGTCTGTCCTCGAGCCGCACCAGCTGCCGCTACAAAATAAATATATTGTCGCTAACTATTAAACTATGCCTGTCCTCGAGCCGCACCAGCTGCCGCTACAAAATAAATATATTGTCGCTAACTATTAAACGATGTCTGTCCTCGAGCCGCACCAGCTGCCGCTACAAAATAAATATATTGTCGCTAACTATTAAACGATGTCTGTCCTCGAGCCGCACCAGCTGCCGCTACAAAATAAATATATTGTCGCTAACTATTAAACGATGTCTGTCCTCGAGCCGCACCAGCTGCCGCTACAAAATAAATATATTGTCGCTAACTATTAAACGATGTCTGTCCTCGAGCCGCACCAGCTGCCGCTACAAAATAAATATATTGTCGCTAACTATTAAACGATGTCTGTCCTCGAGCCGCACCAGCTGCCGCTACAAAATAAATATATTGTCGCTAACTTTTGGTTACTAAATAATATTACTTAGCTAACTTGGTTATCGTTTATAAAATAACGTAGATTGTTAACGTTACCTAATATTAAGTTGTACCTACTGCCTATGTATAAACAAATAACCTCCTTATCGGACGGTCGTTGCAAAGTAAAACAACATTATTACACAACCTGTAACTGAACTAGTTGTTGGGTGGAACACATCGATTGTGCCCGACGTACCCCATGGTGTAGTGACGCAAGGAGCCGCACAAGGTCATGGGCGCCTCGTAACTAACCTTTCGACATACCTGCAAACAGTGACTTCGACGTGAACTTAGAAACATTTAGGGGATGCGGCATGCTATATTTAAATATGCTTTTTAAAACATTCAAATGACACACATGAATAGCTAAGCATAACACACTCAGCGAAAGTAACTCTGTCTGTCTGTCTGCCTGCCTGTTACGCTTTCACGCCTAAACCGCTGAATAAATCGTAATGAAATTTGGCAGGGATATAGCCTGAGATATGGAGAAGAAAATAGGGTAATTTTTTAAGCGATAACCGACATCCACGCAGGCGGAACCGCAGGTTAAAGCTAGTTTCTCATAAAAGCACCCGGACTTTGGGCATAAGACCGGGGAGTGTGGGATTTTTAGCTCACTAAAACCACTCCGGTGGTCATCATCTACACATGGAAGGGGCATTGTTACCTCTTATAAGACCGATCCAAAACCCCTTCTGTGCCACGCTTATTAGGGCATATCTCGGGCGAACAGAGTCCCCACTCTGATGCCCGCGACCTCAAATTATGCAGGCGGGGTTTCGGCGTTTTAGGCGTCGAGGCGTTTGCCTCTCCGAGCGGGATCACCCTCTCACGATCCCGTTTTAAAACGAACGTTTAGACGATCTCAGACAGGCTTGAGTTTGTTTAAACTTAACTGGCACTAGTTTGGGAGAAATGATGTTTAACAATGCCGATGGAACGATATTATTTGGGTCGGACTATACACGAGCGCGGTGGCTGGCCGTGTGCGTGTATGCCCTCGCGAGTAATACCCGGTATTACCGATAGTGATCCACCGCCTGTCATTACACTGTGCGCTGCACTCCCTCTAGTGGACTCTGACTGGTGGACACCTCATCAAATATCCATGAGTGGCTTCACACGCTTGTGCCTTCTACAGTTTTAACCTAGTCACGTAGCATGTTGTGTTTTATTATGTTAGTAAAAATGTGTTATCTAGGCTATTTCAATAGATTCATGTGCTGAAGGTATTTAAATACTAAAAGGCTACATTCTGTTAGAAAATAATAGACATCTGCCTAACACAACAGAATGTTATGTGTAAGGTAAGTACGCAACTTTAAGACACTCAATTACAGAACGGAAAATCAAGCGCTAAGTCAGACTGTTAATCCTGCTAAGTTGTTACGCGCGGTGTGATTCTTCGTTTCTATCTAGTTCGGTGGAACAATTGAGTCACGGCTAACGCTTGCGCGTCCTATCTCTGGCCGCAAGCGGTCTCCGCCGCCCGGTCCGTTCTCTTAATAACTGTAAAGCTGCGGCAACCAAAACAATTACTAACTATGCGCTAAATAAAATACTTTAAAAGGACTTTAAAGAAAGTTAGCGGAGCACCAGCGGCGGCGCGCGGCGAGGCGTGAGGGGGGGTGCGGGGGGGGGCGGGTTGTGGGCTTCTACATGCAAGCGTGATTAAATACTAGCTGTTGTTCACTGTGTTCTATACAGCTTGGCCCGCCAGCCAGAATTAAATACTAGCTGTTGTTCACTGTGTTCTATACAGCTTGGCCCGCCAGCCAGAATCAAGATCTTTGATTTTGTTAAATACCTATTCTCAGAATACTCGTAGAACTTACCTACTGACCTCAATTCTATGATAGATCTGTTGTAAAAAAAAAATGTACCGCATTGGTTACTAAAGGTGGACTTTCTTCAAATAAATGAATGTATTCACTGACACAAACGACTATTACAACAGAATTGATTTATAGATTCTTGAATATTCTTCTGACTTAAACCGACCAGCCAACTGCACTTTATTTACACTATATTAATAGACAAGTAAGGAACAGAAAAATACTAGATTCAATACAATTAGAGAGGCTATGTGAGGATATCTTATAGAAAAATTGTGCTCCAGTCTCAGTCCGTCTCAGTGACGTAATCTAGCATAATATAGCAAAATTATAGCGGCTATGAGGAACTTTTTCATAGAAAATCTTTAATCTCGAGCGTCTAGGTTTTAATAGTTACCAAACATACGAAGACAACAACTTGATTATGCCTGTAAATTTATAGATTTTAAAAACAAAACATCAAAGTGCTAAAGACTTTTATTTTCGGTTATTATTTGCTAACGACTTCCCAAAGAAGAATGCCCATTTTTCACCTGACTATGTATGTATAGAAATTAAATAGACTTTAAATTTCAGCTAATTGAACTGTATATTAAATGCGCTTATCACAATGTTAAAATAAACGCAGAGAAAAATTTATGTTTGCATATTTTTTATGCTTATTCTACGTAATGGGTAAACGTACCATGTTTTGAACGCATCTCAACTACACTTTTTTTACGAAGCGCGACTTTCCATTTTACACACTGCAAGTTGACTTTATTCAACTCTGTTTCTGAATTTTATACATTATGTTACCTACGTTTTATTTCATTATTCAGTATTTATTTAGTAGTCGTTGGAAAATACAGATGAATTTAAATTAACATAATAATTAAATAAATTAATCATGTAGTATATAATTGAGTTCGCACGACTGAATCGGAGTTTTTTGACATTTGACGGTTCTGCGATTGGCATCAGCGCACGCGCACTTCTTCGTCGTTGTGTTTGCGTCTCGTTGTCTTCTGGGCCATTTTGTGTGTGCTACCTTTTTTACGATCCTATTTACCGCCCCTGGATCTCGAGACTAAACTTTGAGCGTTAATAATTAGTTCTAGCACATTTATTTCTTTATATTTGGTACGTAACGGCAAATCGTAACCTAAAACGTTACACTGATATTTTTTGAACTTCGTAGCATAATCGTAACGTAGCACAATCGTAAAAATGACTATATGACATTATTTTCTATACTTACAGGTAGTCTTTCTTCTAAAACTTTATTAATGTAGTTCAAATTAATCAAAAAAATTACAAATTTCCTATAACCCAACTTAACTAAAACAAAGCGTCGCAAAACTCATCCACATCGCTGTCGACTGGTAATGCACCCAAGAGACTAGCAGCATTGCCACATTTTATAGCAGTGCTCAGCCTCTGGCCAAGGTAAAAACCAGCCCTTGGGTCACAGGAAGTGTCAACCAGCCGTTTTGAGATTTCCTTAATGAGAGCATGAACACTCGGACCCCACGGCCCGAGGGTTTCAACCCCAAACGGCTCGAATATAATTACGAATAAGGTTGTTATACTTTCGCCGCTTGAGGTTTTCCGCAGCACAGCACACCGACCCAGGAAGATGGTATGACGCAAAAATATCGCCACACTTTGCTTCCCACACTAACGGCCTACCCATCTTCCATGGAAATAAAGACATGCCGTCCGGTCTCTTGCCATCGTCGCGTGCCAAGCTATTGGGTTCTAATACAGCTGCAACGCCGACGGTGACAAGAGCTCGTCGGATGATGTCTTTAATGTTCGCGTGCCGCGCTAAGCGACCCGCACTTCGGCTGCAAGATAGGCCGTGGTGTCCGAGACTGTTGACAACTTCGCCACAGTGACAGCAATGAGGAGAACAACATGGAGCTCCTAATCGTAGGGAAGCAACGGGGCGGAAAGTAGTGTCGTCGCACAAAGTGCCAATGTTCGACGACGGTAGTGCATGAAGCCACAGACCCGACTCCCATTTACCCACAGCCAGCTGTCGCGCACGCTGTGCAGTACTAGTAGAAGTTTTCAGTAAATTGTCTTGTACAACTCTGCAGAGCGGCTCATCCCACTATCTCTGGGAAAATGTATTATCAGGTAGATTTGAGTTCAGGCAAGCCTGTTTCCAGGCATCCATAGCGTCGGTGAGGCACAGCACATCAAAATCAATCAGTGTGGAAGCTAAGATTTTCCTGATTAATTTCTCAGTGCCGTGGACCGAGGATATGAAAGCCGGTAATACTGGAAATTTTGCGGAGATGACATCAAAATTTTTCTAAACCTCAATACTATACATAAACATTCATTATCAGGTTTTTAAATGTATGGGAAGTGGGCATTGTTCTTTAAGTTGTTTGCTGGATAGACACATAAATAGAGTAGTATTAATTCTTAGGTAGGGGTGTAATTTTATGGGAGTTTTGGGAGTAAAAAGAGTTGTAAATGATGTAATAATTTTTGTTATGTGTACCTATCATCTTCATAGCTTACGAGGGCGCCGGTGCCAAAAATCAGGTAATTAAAATCCAAAATGGCGGCTTTAGATACCGGTGGATGAATGGGTTGCTTTTCACACGGGCGACTGTATGTCGATGCTCTTTCAATTAAAATCGCTTAAAAAGAAGCATTTCTTTGTTTAAAATAATTTAAAAAAAACTATTTATTTTATTTTATTTTATTTGGGAAAACAAACAATCGTACATTGTATATTATAACTAGATACACAGTATGCTATAGGTAAATGTACAATCCACTACGTTTCCACGTGTTACTAGCTTAAATACGAATCTATCTATTTAGTATGTCCAAAAAAGGCTACACAGAAACAATAGAAATCACAATAATAAAATATTGAAAATGCACGAAGTCATTTCGATCCTTTTTTAAATAAAATTGATATCAACCGCCATTATAAGAAGTGGGATAAGCTCCATTGCCTATCTTATTATAAGAAGTGGGATAAGCTCCATTGCCTATCTTATTATAAGAAGTGGGTTAAGCTCCATTGCCTATCTTATTATAAGAAGTGGGATAAGCTCCATTGCCTATCTTATTATAAGAAGTGGGATAAGCTCCATTGCCTATCTTATTTTTCTTTGTCGTGCGAATAGCCTTTGAATTATGTCCGAAAAAGCTACCACTCGATATACAGGTAGAAATAGGCCTGATTAAGATAGTGAAAAGGACTAAGAAGGTCATTTAAAGATGGGAAGGCAGAAAGTAGCTGATGAACAATGTGGCTCAAGAACTTTAGAGAGATATGGAGAATAGAAATGGAACGGTAATCGGTCGTTGAAACCGGGTTAGGAACTTTGGGTAAGGGAATGATCGTGGGCTTGTTTCCTGTAATAATTCTTGAACAAAGATTTTCACGAAATAGCGCAAATATAGACTTTTTGACCTGCCCTTCACCTTCAGGACTTAGCTCGAAAGAAGGACACTGCAACGGCCGGCTTAATGTAACAAGGGGATGTGGAAAGTGTTTATTATAAGCACACACGTCAGTGTCATTACTGGAAGCAACTGGAAGCAACTGGAAGGCTTACCAAGCCGACAGTTTTTAGAATCTTCCAGACCTCTGAAGAGTTACGTTTGTTGAGATAATTATGGAAGTAGCGTGTCATTGAATCTCCTTGTCGACACTTTCGACTGCAGCAAATACGCAGTACCTTAAAGGCAACCAAGTTGCGCTTGGAAGGACAGCAGTTTAACCTTCTTTTGAGTCTGTCTTTACGTGCCATCGCATCCTTAATGGCAGAAGTGAGCGAAGGAGCCGGGACATATTTGACTTTGACAACCGAGTCATCCGTTCATGGGCATGGCGATGTGCTATTGAAAATGTGGATCATATCGTTGATTCATGCTCTCTCCATGATGCCTGTCCAGTTGATGCTACCAGCATCACGTAGCAACGCCTCCAGGGCTATTTTTGTTCTTAAGGAATATGTATTACGGCTTACGCTTGGGAGGGCGAACTCTGTAGGACATAAGATAAAATCGTGGTAGAAAAACAAACAGCGAGCTGTCCGTGACAGATATATTATTAAAATTCTTATTCTTGTCTCTTGACAATCATCAGGTCTAAAAGAGAAGTGCTAGGGAACACTTTATAGGGCTACAGACTCAATAAGCACACCTCAATCGGTACATATTAATGCCAGCTTGTATATGTTAATAATAATTAAGGAAATATTTTTGAAATTGATACTAACGGGGGTAATTTGTAGCTGTTGCGCGGCAGTCGGTCAATAGTACCGGGCGGTGCCAATCAGAGGCGCGTCACCCGCACGTTATGTACGCGCTCATACTCACCTCACGCTATTCAGGCCACTGATTAATTATGATAATAATTAACAATGCGAGTAAATTGTACTTTTATCGCTGCTAAAAGAATCGTGAACTGTTATATTCAGTAGGTGAGTTATGCCTCCTGAATTAAGTTGTTTATGTATTATTTATTCTATGTATTGTTCTTAAATTCAGTAACTTAAATACATTCACATTTACATTACATCTAAACATGTTAAATACTGTATAGGCCGACCATCAAGTCATAATCATTTCAATTGCTGCACTATAATGTCAGGCTTGTGCCGTGCCGTGCAGACTTGTGCCGTGTCGTGCCGATGCCGTGCCAACTTCCAACCTCGGCAGGTTGCGCGCGCGATTTTATATAACACGCGAATTAAACTTAATTAAACGGAACATCGCCGACTCGCTGCAAATCCTCCTCACTACAGCGTTACCAGATTTTAACAATCTGGACAAGAACTTCGTCAGATTTAAGTAACTGACACTCATGGACCCATGAAATAATATCACTATGGTCTATTACATTATAAGCGAAGGTTTATTGTTCACTCTGACCTGCTGCGAGAGAAAAATCTAATTACCGATGGTTTGACTTGTGAATCGAACCCAGTTCCTCTTTTCCAGTAGTGACAAACTTTTTAATGAAGCAACCATAAAGTGGACGCTTCAATCTTTTGTCGATAGCTTTATCGATGCCTACCCCTTCGGCAGTAAAGGGTTTGATGATATGTTATGTTTTCCTAATTAGTCTGATTACAATACTCGTAGTAATCAAACAATACAATTAAGATTCAGAAAACTGAAATTAAGTATAACTAGTAAGTCTATAGGTACAAAATGTTTTCATTCATTTAAATGTTAAACTTATCCTAAAAAAAAAAACAAAAGTAAAAATCGTTTATTTAATCATTAAAATTACATTATTGAGATATCATTGGTTCCAAACTAGGCGCAGCCTGTATCTTGGGCAAGAAATTACATTCGTCTAAATTTTACAATTTTAAATTAACTCTTCTTATCTACATTTAAACATTCCAAGCGGATGTCCCGCCTCAAAGAAACTGAAGTCTTGCGAAATGCGAAGCTTTGGTACAGTCGCACAGAACGAGGCGTGAGTGTTTGCGCGTCGCGTCGCCGGGCGGCGTTGTGTGCCACTGTACCGACTAGTTACTGCTTGTTTCGTGCGGATGCTCTTTGTAGCGAGATTAGCCGCGCGCGTGATTCTGTGTGTGTGTGCGCGCGAGCGTGTGTGTGTGTGTGTGTGGTGACTACGACTTGATTAGCTTTGTTATGTTTGTTATTTTACAACCTTACATATGTGGTGGTACATTAGCTCAAACTCATAAATTATAGGGCAAATATATATAAAGAAAAGCGAAGAAACTGAAAATAAAATACTGAGTGCTACTGACTAAACGAAAACTAAACTAATCTCTTTAGTAAAAGTAGGTATGTAGGTACCTACTTATAATTCCGTAATGTAAATACAGTAGATGGTAGAACCAATTTAAATCGCAGATAGTTCGACGGGCTCTTATAAAAAGCAATGGCGTGATTAGTGCACCCTCCCTCCTCCCGCGGCCCCACAACCGCCACTGCTGTACATTCATTGGCAATATGAATTTATTCAGCGATTGATGATTCGGTATGTTTCTGTATAATTGTTTTTCATTTAATGCAGTTACTTGAATTCCATTTCGAAAAATACTCTTAAAAATGTAACCTTGTGGATTTGGGTTATTTTATCCACAATTAATTTGGTGGGAGTTTTTTCGTATTCAGCTTACAAAAACCCATAATAGGCTCCAAAACCGAGAACGACTAATGTGATAATTCGAATAATTCAAATGTTAAAATTAGTCAAAGAACGGCCAACATCCAACCCTGGGTCACTGCTGGTTTAATTAGGGGCATGAGACAACGCGACAAACTTCGTCTTGAACAGATACTGGAACTTTGGGTACGGAGCGAGAGTGCATGTTAGAGGTTGCAAACCTATATGTTTAATATAAACTACATCTTGTCTACTGCTTGGTGTGTCCTAGCAACCGTTGTAACTTTTGTCCAATTAATATATTTTTCTGTTGCACTACAAATATGTATTTTTCTTCCTGCAATCGTATCCCATTCTCTAATATGGTAGCAGAGCGTGGTTAAAACGCGTATGATATAATTAATTATAGTATCAAGTAAAATTATCGCGAAAATGAGTAACCAATTCATCGCAATTGAAAAACTCTCCGGGGTGAATAATTACACCACCTGGAAATTTGAAATGAAGATGTTGCTTATTCATGAAGACTTGTTTGGATGTGTCAACGAGGTTGATAATAAAAATAAACCGGAATGCGAAGACAAGAAGAAACAGGAAAAAGCGCTAGCACGAATCTGCCTCAGTGTTCAGCCATCTGTTTACTCCGTTGTCAGGAATTGCAATACTGCGTTTGACGCCTGGAAGAATTTACAGAATTCGTTCGAGGACAAAGGTCTGTGTAGAAGATTAGGTCTTCTCAGATTGATATTTAGCTTAAAATTAGAGCAGTTTGAGAGTATGGAGGCGTATGTTACAAAAATTCTAGATACAGCCCAACAACTGCAAGACATAAATGCTTCTCTGGAAGACGAGTTCGTTGCTATAATAATGCTTAGTGGGCTCCCCAAGCACTTTGACCCACTCATTATGACTTTAGAACATAGTAGCCTTTCTCTCTCAAGTGAACTGGTGAAAACTAAACTACTCCAGGAGACACAGAGACGAGGTGATGCAGAAGGTATGGAACAGAATGCCCTAACGACTTCGACTTCGATCTCGAAGCGACCCAAGTGCTTTCGATGCAAAAAATTAGGTCATTACGCTAGAGATTGCAGACAGAAAGCTCCGCATAAGGATAAGCCATCTAGTTCCAGTTGTCAAGAGGAGAAAGAAGAGAAGAAGGTTCAGAAAACTCCTGGTAGGACGACTATGTTGTCGGCTCTGACGGTAAAGCTGGATCGAGATGTGTGGTACGTCGATAGTGGTGCAACTTGCCACATGACCAATAATAGAGACATTTTACATGATTTTGTGTGTGATACGCCAAAAGAAATTAGCGTTGCCAATGGTGAAAAACTTTTTACATCGGGTCGTGGTAATGTGAAACTCTTTTTACAAAACCAATGGATAACTGTCAGTAATGTAGTTTTTATACCGAACTTGTCATGTAATCTATTATCTGTCAGTATTTTGACACAAAAATGTTTTGAAGTAAAATTTATATCGAATTTTTGTAAAATTTACGAAAATGGAAAGGTAGTAGCTGTAGCAAAATGGGATGCATGCGGTCTTTATAAATTAGAAACCGGGGATGCGTCTATAAATTCTGTTTCGCGTGAATACAGTATGCCAGTAAGCGTTTCTTTAAGTACCCAGGTAGAGGTTCAATCTCAGGGTTTATGGCATCGTCGGCTTGGACATCTGAATAGTCGCAGCATGAACTTACTCAAGAGTGGTATGGCGGCTGGTATCGACTATGATGTATCCACATTCGAGCAATGTATCGCTTGTATTGAAGGTAAGGTTACTAATTTACCTTTACCTAAGAAATCTTTTTCACGTGCAAGTGAGGTGTTGGGACTGGTTCACACAGACGTGTGCGGTCCTATGCCAGTGAAATCTATAGGCGGTGCAAGATATTTGCTAACATTTATGGACGATTTTTCCAGGAAGACATTTTGTTATTCAATAGAATCGAAAGACAAAGTTTTTGAGTATTTTTTGATTTTTAAAGCTCTTGTAGAGAACGAGACTAGTAAAAAGATTAAAATCCTGAGAAGCGATAATGGTGGCGAGTACATCAATACGAGATTTAAGCAGTATTTGAGTAAGGTTGGAATCCGGCATCATACTACTGTTCCTCACTGTCCACAGCAAAATGCAGTTGCCGAACGCGCGAACCGAACAATTATGGAGGCGGTGCGCTGTATGCTTCTGGAAGCAGGTTTGGATCAACGGTTCTGGGCTGAGGCTGCGAACACTGCGGTGTACATTAAAAATCGCTCACCTACAAAGGCAGTTATGGGTGCAACTCCAGAAGAAATTTACACTGGACATAAGGTAAATTTAGATAACTTACGTGTGTTTGGTTGTTTAGCATACGCTGTACAAAATAAACGTAATAAACTGGATCGCAAATCTAAACCTTACATATTCGCGGGATATTGTGAGAACACAAAAGGATACAGGCTATTGGATGTTAAGAGCTATAAGCTAACAATAGCGAGAAATGTTAAGTTCATTGAGAATCAATTCCTCAAGCATCTGAACTTCACTAAAGTAGAATCAGATATGATTATAGAACTTAAAACTCCTTGTGTATCCGAGAATAGAACAGAGTCAGAACAAACTTCTGATGATGCTAATGATAGCGAGGCTTCGACCAGTAGCTTGGTCACAGATCATCACTCAGATGCTACTTATGTTCCAGACGTTTCATTTGAGACAGATGACTCGAGAGCAGAATACGTGGAAGCTGATGAGAACTTCTTCCTGTGTGGTTTTTTGACGGGGGAAGCGTGTGGCAGTGATGATCCAAGAACAGTTAAAGAAGCGTTGAATAGTCCTGAAGCCATACAGTGGCGAGCTGCTATGAAAGACGAGTATCAGTCCTTTTTGGACAATAAGTGCTTTACCTTAACCGATTTGCCGAAAGGTGTAAAGCCAATAAAGACCAAATGGATATTTAAGAAGAAAAAAGGGCTTAACGGTGAACTATTACAATACAAAGCACGTCTAGTGGCAAAAGGATTTACACAAAAGTATGGAGTGGATTATTTTGAAACTTTTTCACCTGTAGTAAGATACGAAACCATAAGAATGTTATTAGCTTTGGCTATAGAGTACGACATGGAGATTGACCACATGGACGTAAAAACAGCCTTTCTAAACGGTGATTTAAAAGAAACCATTTTCATGGAAATACCAGAAGGTTTTGAAAAAGGTAGAGGCAATAATAAGGTGTATCGACTACACAAAGCTGTGTATGGTTTAAAACAAGCGCCTAAATCATGGAATGAAAAGATCAATCATATTCTTGTCAACAAACTCAAGTTTAAGAGATTGGTCTCTGAACCATGTGTATACATAAAGCGAAATGGCGACAAGTTTGTGATTATCGCATTGTATGTTGATGATTTACTAATTTTTAGCAATTGTAATGCGGAAAAAAGTAAAACTAAATCATTGCTGATGAAAGAATTCGTGATGAAAGATCTTGGTCCTGTAGAAAGAGTTCTTGGATTAAGAATCAGGAAAGAGAATGGCAAGATCACTCTAGATCAAAGTGCCTATATTAAAAAGATATTAGAGAAATACAAAATGCAAGACTGCAAATCTGTTGAAACTCCAATGCAGTGCCAAAAATTGAACAAAGCTGAAGAAAAGGATGACAGTTTGGAGTATCGAGAACTTATCGGTTGTCTTATGTATGTAGCGGTCTGTTCGCGCCCTGATATATGTCACGCTGTAAGCGTATTAAGCCAATTCAATAACTGTTTTTCCGATGTCCACTGGAAAGCAGCTAAACGCGTGTTACGTTATCTTAAAGGTACAGTAGATTACTGCATTACCTACAAGAAAACTGGCTTATCTGTGACGGGTTTTGCTGATGCAGACTGGGCTTCTAATGAAATTGATAGACGTTCTTATACGGGATATGTTTTCAAAATTGGGAATTCTATTACTTGTTGGGAAAGTAGGAAACAGCGTACCGTTGCGTTATCGAGTACTGAGGCGGAGTACATGTCGCTCTCCGATGCTTGTAAAGAAGCACTGTTTATAAAAACTTTCTTGCACGAATGTATAGGTAACAACGTTGAAATAATTATTTTAAATGATAATCAGTCAGCCTTGAAATTGACCGAAAGTAGTATGTTTCATGGTAGGTCAAAACATATAGACATACGTCATCATTTCGTCCGGGAGGCGGTCAGCAATGGAGCAGTAAAAATAAATTACATGCCAACGTCCAAAATGACGGCGGATGTCTTAACTAAACCTTTGTCGGTAGAGAAACATAAGTATTTTGTAAACGAATTAGGTTTGGCTACCGATGTATGTTGACAAGATATGTTTAAGGGGCGGTGTTAGAGGTTGCAAACCTATATGTTTAATATAAACTACATCTTGTCTACTGCTTGGTGTGTCCTAGCAACCGTTGTAACTTTTGTCCAATTAATATATTTTTCTGTTGCACTACAAATATGTATTTTTCTTCCTGCAATCGTATCCCATTCTCTAATAGTCGTCACCCCCCTCTCCGAAGCAGTAATGCTCGCAAAGAGGGAGGCGGCGCACGTGAGGGAGAGGCAGTATATGCACCCTCACGGCCGTAGCAGTCGCGGGAGACACCCTGGTCGTCGGGAATCCCAGGCTGATTCCCGACCACCGTAGGCGCGGGTTTGTGAACGGCAAGTAATGGATAGCTCGCTGTCCAGTAAGGACCAAGCCCGGTTCGACGGCGCGTTGTGTTCCACGTGCGCCTCAAAGGGATGTCGGCACCAACTAGTGGGGTCCGCAAGGGCCGATGCCTGCCAGGGGTGCGGGTTGTTCGAAAGAGATACCGCGGCCCCTGGCACACAGGCAACTGAGGGAACACGGGTGGGTTTTAGTCAGTAAAAGTCTGACACGGAGAGAGCGGGAGAAGTTATTTGATGATTTCCCACCCAAAAAAAAAAAAACCATAGCTCCGAGCTCTGTCTCACAATCTTTTTGTTGCCATAAAGGTCGCGCATGAAAAATTGGGATATCAAATGTAAAAATGTTTTTTTTTAATCCGACTGGTACTTCCAGAGATTACCCCCTACATACAAACTTACAATTAAATCAATTTAACCTCTTTTTAATACATACATACTCAGCCTATAACGTGCCCACTACTGGGAAACCGGCCTCCTCTTCGTGAGAGGAAATAATACATATTCATATAGTATAATACTTTTGCTTTTGCGTTTCGTAGTCATCGTAGCGCGTCCACGTTGCTACGTAGCACGTAGCACGTAGCCGTAGCACGTAGCACGTAGCGTAGACTCGTACCAGCGCTACGACAAAGAGTTTATGCTACGAGCAGCGCAGAGTTGCGGGCTTTACCGCGTACTTATGAACTGTTACTGAGAAACTAAAGAGCTTTCATTTTATTTTAAAACTATACTCGCTCGTGGATGCGATTTCATGTATTTCGTGTTCACTGTCCAGAGGAATAACTAGATTCATTGAAATTAAGTAGTTGTTTCATGTTTATAAATACAGTTTAATTTTTTTCCTTTAAGCTTAACGAACACTACTGCTATTTCCAAGTTTTGTGTATGAAGAGAAACACCATAATCTTACTAATGTTATAAATGTGAACGGTTGGATGTTTGTTACTCAATCACGCAAAAATTGCTAAACGGATTTGAATGAAATTTGTCACACAGATAGATTATAGCCTGAATTACTCAATACTCAATACTCAAAACTTTATTGCATTCCACATGTAGGTATTCTTAGGTGGTAAACTTATATTAGATCATATGGACCCTGTCGGGCACAGCAAAATAAGTAAGTTAGAGAGGAAGCATTAATTGTTAAATATTAAACATTTAGCAAAACTACTATATTATAAAATTAATGTAAGTATACACATAGACACACGTACACGTAGTGTACATTTAAGATGCTTTATATCCCTGTAGTACGGGCGCAGCCGCTGGCAAAAGCTAGTGAAACATAATGTTCACCAATCTACTGAGACTGTCTGAAAAACTTTTTATAGAAAGAAAATTAAAAAACAAAGTCACAGTCGCAGTTTCAATATTAGGAAGTATAACTGTGTAAGTAGAAAGGTTTAATGTCATCATATTAATTAACCGGTCAAGAACCGTCAAAAGCTAATTGTTGTAAAATGACGCAATCCGTTGACAGCCGCGACCCCCTGCGGCGTTTGACACTTGAAGTTTTTACGATAACACTCATCGTAGCGGGCTACGCTGAATAGATTTCATTAACTTTAATTTTATTTTGTAAATAAATGTATATAATATTATAATATTTGTTGCAGTGATACGCGTTAGTATAAAAGTATGAATAGAATAGAACGTGTTTATTAGCATAGAATGTAGGTATACCCGTGAGTTGTTATACGTTTTATACTTATGTTATAATAGTACAAAACATAATGTTTAGTTACAAGTACAAATAGTAGAAAACATAATGTTTAGTTACAAGTACAAATAGTAGAAAACATAATGTTTAGTTACAAGTACAAATAGTAGAAAACATTATGTTTAGTTACAAGTACAAATAGTAGAAAACATAATGTTTAATTACAAGTACAAATAGTAGAAAACATAATGTTTAGTTACAAGTACAAATAGTAGAAAACATTATGTTTAGTTACAAGTACAAATAGTAGAAAACATAATGTTTAGTTACAAGTACAAATAGTAGAAAACATAATGTTTAGTTACAAGTACAAATAGTAGAAAACATAATGTTTAGTTACAAGTACAAATAGTAGAAAACATAATGTTTAGTTACAAGTACAAATAGTAGAAAACATAATGTTTAGTTACAAGTACAAATAGTAGAAAACATAATGTTTAATTACAAGTACAAATAGTAGAAAACATAATGTTTAGTTACAAGTACAAATAGTAGAAAACATAATGTTTAGTTACAAGTACAAATAGTAGAAACATAATGTTTAGTTACAAGTACAAATAGTAGAAAACATAATGTTTAGTTACAAGTACAAATAGTAGAAAACATAATGTTTAGTTACAAGTACAAATAGTAGAAAACATAATGTTTAGTTACAAGTACAAATAGTAGAAAACATAATGTTTAATTACAAGTACAAATAGTAGAAAACATAATGTTTAGTTACAAGTACAAATAGTAGAAAATATAATGTTTAGTTACAAGTACAAATGTTCACATACCAAATGGTACGCAAAAACTAAAATATAAAATTACAGGTTTTCGAGTAAAAAGTAAATTACATTACAATTAATTAGTATTCTAATACATATAAAAGTACCTATGTAATATAATTAATAATGAAAAAATATGCCTAAAATATAAATTCACAATAACGAAACTGTAGTCTAGTTTTTTTTTTTAACTGCTACAAACAAACACACGCAAATAACACGAGTCGTCCTTCACAAGTGTTACAGATGGGTATCCAAATTATAATCCTACTAATGTTATTAGGGGTTTTTGTTTTGGGTGGGAAATCACTAAAATAACTTCTCCCGCTCTGGGTTGAGCAGACTTTTACTGACTAAAACTTGGTCCTTACCGGAAAGCGAGCTACCCATTGCTGGCCGTCCGCAAGCCCGCGCCTACCGTAGCCGGGAATCAGCCTGGGATTCCCGACGCCTAGGGTGTCTCCTGCGGCGACTAAGGCTATGAGGGCGCATATACTGCCTCTTCCTCACGTGCGCCGCCTGCCTCTTCGCGAGCATTACTGATTCGCAGAAGGAGGTGACAGCTACCCTTGCACTCTCGCTTCGTTTCATGGCCTGGACCAGGGCCGGACGCGAGAGATCGCCGACGCCGATCGCCTCCACGAGGACATGGAGGTGCTTCGTCCAAGCCGGGCAGACCTCCACCGTGTCCTCAAGGCGATCTTTACAGTGGAAACACCCGGGCGTTTCCTCCCGCCTTATCCGCAACAGGAACCTTCGGAAACAAACGTGTCAGGTAAGGACCTGCGTCAGGCGGAAGGTGAGGACGCCATGCCGCCTCTCAAGCCACTCCTCAAAGAGGGGACTTACCGCCGCTATCGTGGCGTGCCCAGCACTGGGTTGCGACAATCGCACTCTCCATGTCGCCATGAGATCCCGCCGGAGCTCTGTCCACTGTGCCGCTATTTCTCGCGGCAGCGGAGTTACGCCCGGGCGTTTGGCCTTTGCCTCCAGATATCATGGCGGCAATCCGGCAAGGAGGCCCGCCACCTCACCAGCGATCGTGCGGTATCCCCGGATCATATGGATGGCCATGACCCTATGGGACGCCTCCAACCGGCAGGCCAGTTGGCACCTCAATGAAGGCGCCCCCACCGATGCCCCGTATAGGGCCATGGATCGCACGACCCCCGCGTAGAGCCTCCGGCAGGAGGCGTTTGGCCTCCCTAGATTGGGCAGGAGCCGCTTCAAGGCAGCCCCGGCCCGCACCAGTCTGGGAGCCAAACGTCGGAAATGCTCCGCGAAGTTCCACCGGCTGTCGAGGACGAATCCCAGGTACTTCATCGTCGACTCGACGCCGATGTGAACCCCTCCTGCTGTTATCTGGGAACCCATCGGTGGCGCATTCCGAGGACCATGAAAACACATGGCCTCGGACTTGTGCAAGGCCACCTCGAGTCCCAGTTGCCGGATCCTATCCACAATTGTCGCAACCCCGGATGTCACTAAGTCGGCCGCCACCTGGTACGACCTCCCTTGCACCAGGACCAGCGTGTCGTCAGCGTAGCAGACTAGGCTGACGCCGCTAGGGAGGTCGGCGCGCAGCACCCAGTCGTACCCGATGTCCCACAGATGCGACCCCAGGACCGATCCCTGTGGGACACCGCACGACATCTTTCGCCGGTTCCATTCTCCTTGTTAATTAGGGTAGATGACGGCCCTGTCCGTCAAGTAGGCCTCGACTACACGAGAGAGGTAGGCGATACCGGAGTGCCTCTCTGAAGCAACTCCGGGGTAGGGTGTTGAAGGCATTGGCGACGTCTAGAGACACCGCCAAGACGACGCCACCCTGGGCCACAGCATCCCCCATCGTGAGGGCTCGCACGCGCATGATGCCGTCCACCGTGGAACGCCCCCTGCGGAAACCGAACTGGGTCTCTGCAAAATCCGGCCCCACCCGCACCAGCCGCCTGACGAGGCGGTCTGCAATTACTCTTTCAAAGAGCTTGCCCACCTCTTCGAGCAGTACGATTGGCCGGAAAGCGGACGGAGAGTCCGCGGGGTGCCCCGGCTTTTTAATAAGGACCAGTTTCCCCGACTTCCAGTGAAGTGGGAACCGCGGCCCTTCTCCAAACATGCGCTTAGGACGAGCGCCGAGCGCCTCTTAGTCGAGGCCCGAGAGCCTCCAAAGTCAGGATCCAGGCTTAT
Source organism: Antitype chi (assembly GCA_947359405.1). Taxonomy (NCBI): domain Eukaryota; kingdom Metazoa; phylum Arthropoda; class Insecta; order Lepidoptera; family Noctuidae; genus Antitype; species Antitype chi. The sequence continues at coordinate 22,646,106 of OX375814.1, read as the reverse complement.
CCAGGCAAGCCGTCGGGTCCTGGGGCGGTACTCTTGGCATTCAGCCTACGTACCGCCACTCTCAATTCTATCTCGGTCACCTCTGGAGCATCGTCGTCGTCGTCGGTGTGGGTGGGGCGCATGCTCCCCTCACGGAGGGAACAGAGCGCTCACCACGTCCTGCACGTGCTGAGGCCGGAGACTCTGCGTCACGGGCAGATCTTGCTCCGCACCGTTTTGTAGGGGCGTCCCCACGGGTCTCTGTTCAGAGTCTCCAGCGACTTCTCGCTCGGAGGGCGGTCTTCGCCACTCTGTACCCCTCGTAAAGCTCCGCCTAAATGGCTTCCGTATCCGGAGGGCGGATACAGAGCCTGCGGTGCCTGGTGTACCGGTGCCGCGCAGCAGCGCACGCCTCGCGCATAGCTGTAAGCTCTGGCGACCACCAGTACACCTGGTGTGAAGCGCGTCCTGGCTGGACCCGGGGATGTTATTAGATGTTTGTTACTCAATCATGTGAGAACGGCCGAACGGATTTGGATGAAATTCGGCACACCGAAAGTTTATAACCTGGATTAACACATAGGGTACTTTTTCCCCGGTTTTACGTGCCCGGGGGATAACTTCCCACCTGCACGCGGGCGAAGCCGCTGGCAAAAGATATTAAATGATATAACAATTGAGTACAAACATTAGTTTGTACTCAATTGTTTCATTGTGCTGTATCTGCTATGTGTTGTACTCTGTGGACATAAATAATAAAATAAATAAATAATAAAAAAACTTGTGTGGTTTTATGAAACCACCGTAAAAGTGAAACTTTTTTTCACATTATAGACATTTAACTAAAAACTACACGGTCAGCTGATGCGAACTATAGGCGCCGCCATATTGGCCTCGGCTGCTCTGACGAGCGCCTTTCACTTTATCCCTACTCCGCGGCCGACCGTCACGCGACACGTCACGTGACATGCAACACACAGACGAAAAAGTTTGAGACGATGTAATAAAAGTTTCACTTTAAAAGTTTATTACGGAAGAATAACACATGACTAAGTACAACAAGTAAAACAATGATAGCCGCAAAAGTATAAACTGAAGCGCAGCAACAACGCCCTTCTCCGGATACAGGATGGAATGATGTTCCAGGAAAAAAATGCTTAATAGGCAATTAAGCTAATGTAGGTAATTTAGATTAATTGTTAAGTTATGGCTAACATAGTGAAGTTTGTAAGTTTTGATGGTTTTTTGTACCAAAAATTTGCGTCTTTTCCCTATCATTTCCAATTTCAGAATTAAACCAACGAGCTAGAAACTCAAAATAGAATGCCGGGTACAAATTGGAGAAATGCAACATAAAAAAACTAAAAACACGCTTTAAAAACCAAACTAAAAAGAAGAAAATAATTTAATTCAATTAAAAAGCGTGGGTGCTTTTTGAAGTGTTTTTATTATCAATTAATGTCAAGCACCCCACGCTTTTTAATTGAATTAAATTATTTTCTTCTTTTTAGTTTGGTTTTTAAAGCGTGTTTTTAGTTTTTTAAACTATTATTTATTTTCAATTTTTTAGTTCTGCTAACTACAAAAACGTGTTTTTTCATATATTTTTTTCCTTTTTTATTAAATTATTGAATTGTCATCGGTCCTCGATAAGTTTACAAAGTTTCAATGAAATCTGACTGTTTAGGGTGGGTCAAAATCGCGCTCTAAGGAGTCGGTTACATACAAACAAACAAACAAACATACAAGTGAAGCTAATAACAAATTACCCACGGAGAGCTACATACTGACATACTGACATACAAGTGAAGCTAATATAAAGCGTGTAATGAGCCGGCCACATTTATGCAGTGCCACTTGAAATGTAACACAAATGAGCCGCATGTAATGTTACGTTTCACCAATCTGTACAGCAGTAATTAACATCAACACCAATAAGCAAAAGGCCCACTCTGCCACTGTCGCGCGGCACTATACACAATCACTGTCGGCCAGTCGCTCAACAAGTTGCCGCGCTCTAGTTTACACTAGCTAATAACAATCCGACACCCCCCCCCCCCTCACCTCACCCCGCTGTGGCCCGCCGTTAGAGTTAACCTTATGCTAAATGGTTCAAGAGCCCTCATGTACGGGTCAAAGACTTCCTTACGAGTAACTAGTGCCCCACAAACAGTTCTGAAGGTACCACTACTATAGTACACGCGCAGCATATTCACTTGCCTTTTCAAAACAATATGTAGATTTGATGATCACACACACAAATATGGAGATTTGTTTTGCAGAAAATAAACGTACTACCGTCTAATCAACTTTATATGGCAATAAAAATATATAATAAGTTACCGAACATGTTTAAAACTGAAAAATCAGTAACAATATTCCAAAAAAGGCTAAAACTATACCTAACACAAAAATGTTTTTACTCAGTCAAAGAATATCTAGATTTTAGCTTAAAATGACGATTTTCTCTCACGTACAAAAGTGGCGATCTGTCCTATAAGAACAATAATATTTATTTATATATTTATAATATTTATTCTATCCTATTTATTGTCATATATAATTATAATTTGTACTACATGAAAAGGATGACATTAATTTTGCTGAATTTTTATCAAATTCATTGATGACATTGAATTTTGACATAACTATAATTTAAATTTAAACTCTATTTTAGTACTAATATCAAAGAAAATAATAGAGTGATAAAAAGGTTTCACGCATGCTCATTTAGGATGATAAGGACAGGCGAGTGATAATTATTGCAATGCTTGTAAAAGGTTGCTACGTCATAAGTGCTAACACAAGATAGCACCTGTATTATTGTACACTTAGTTCGCAATAAACATTTTGACTTTACTAGAGAATGGGCAACAGCGTTCTCTATACATTTTACTACCATACTGCGATCGCCAATCCGCCTGCCAAGCGTGGCGATTATGGTAAGCCACCCTAATTGGGGGAGGCCTATGTCCAGCAGTGGACGTCTCCCGGCTGAAATTTTAACTTTGACTTGACTCAAATCATTACTCTCACGATTCTCCTCTTTTATCACTATAGCAATGAAACAATAACATCATGAAATAAAACCAAAAAAAAAAGATCAACTATTAATAATGAACCAAAATTGAATTGAAAAAATAAACTCGTTATACATAAAAACACAAACATACACGCGTAAGCGGCGTAACGCGCACGCTTCGCGTTTGTTTCGTTTTCATCTGAGTTTTTCTACTGCTTTATAATTGGTTTGCGCTCTATAAATACATGGAGAATATTCCACCATGTAATAGTCGTGACGGACGAGGATTTCGTTTGCATGTGAGCTTAGACAGGAAGCTATTACTATTATTACTAAACATTTTTTTATCTAACCACTAAACTAAAACTTTGGTATTCTGAGACACAAATAGGGGATCATAATACCTAATATTTACTGGTTAGAGTATAAAGACGTCTCAAATTGTTGTGAGGTCTCCATTTTGTTTTCTGCTGCAGCCAAGAGCTAATAAAATAAGATTAATTAACAAATCTCTATATAATATTAAAAAAAAATACTCAAAAGTTTAGATTTGATTTATCTATAACGCAAATTCAACTAGAAAAGATCAACGAAATATTAATTGGTTTTAGGACCTATTACTTCAGTTTACGATGCACACTGGCGCACAGCGCCGGACTGCCTGACCCTCTGCCGCTCAGCCTCCACACAGCTCACCGGAGCTATTGTCAACAAGTTTCAATTTCAACTGAATAACTTCATGAACACGTTTTCATTACTCCATTTAGCTACCTACGTACTCGTAGAGTGCTCCTAATAACAATCTGCTGCGATTACTGATGTTATTATGTTTGTCACATTACCTACGTAATTGGGAGAGAATTCCATTTGGAGATGATAATAGTGTAGCCTGGATGCATTATATACTAAGCCAGTTGAGCACATAGCCATAGTGTCGCCGGCGGCTGGTGCGGTTGGTGCGGCCGAGCTGCTACTTTTTAATATTCGTTAATGGCATCTGATTAATTAAACTTTCCAATGGATTTTACGAAATTGAGTCATTCCCGATGCTGAGGGTAAGTAGAAATATTATAATATACATTTGAATTATTATGAAGTGTGAGGTTTGTGTCAACTGGGAACCGACCCCGGTACCACGGAACTGCGATTGTTTTGTTTTTGGGTTTGTTTAGTTGAACAGTGGTCTTGTTTAATTCTATAAGTCAGCATGGTCACAATTTCTTTACTACCAATTATCTGACATTTCCTCATTGCTTAGTAATTTCACGAAAGTAATAAAGTTATGTAACTGGCTATTAATTTAATTATTAATATTAGGTATATCTCGGACAATCAAAAGGTTCTTGGCTTTTTAGAATGACGCCGATTTAGGAAAGTGAAGTAAAACGAATTTAACAAATTTAAATATTTGCACAGAAACAGTAAAGTTGGGAGAGTTTACATGAAACAAGACCGTTCAGTACACACTGGCGCCAGTAGGGGGCGACACTGCGCTAACGTTCACCGATCATAAACAGAAAGACGCTCATCAAAAACATATTTCTAAGTAGAAAAGTTGAATTGCTTTCGAAATCTCTTTAATACCAAAAACATCTTGACTCAATTCTCACTGTTTTATGCATTTTAAACCTTATTATGTCACCATAAAGCTTAATTCTTCTTCATGTAGATTGCAACGTGAGACGAGGTGTCAGTAGTTAGGTAACAATCTGGAGTCCTGAAATTCTATGAATAAGAAACACTTTAGCCGCTTTGCGATGAGCGCTCCCTCCGTCGCGTCGTTTATACACATACAATTACGTTCGCACGCCGATACTCCGACACTGCGGCACGCTGACACTACGGACACAGACACTCGCGACACCGCGGCGGGGTCGTCCCCAGTGCGAGTGTACGTGTGTGTATCATTCTCAGTCGGACGGCCACCGATAGTTTATTTAGAAATAAATTCTGCGCGAATATTGGTAGCCCGTGATATACGATTATAAAGTGACTCGCGGTACGTAATAACTTATTTTTATGTGTGAGGGGTCTTTTTGATAAAATGCACCGCTGGCCCGACCCGTGGAGTCGTTCGGCGCTATCATATATTATTTAGTTTAATAGAATGCGAGTGGAATGAAGTGTTGACTTATTTCGGTTATTTGAACACTTTTTTTTTAGCTTATAACGTCCCACTGCTGGGCAAAGGCCTCCCTCCTATTTGAACACTGCACTGGTTTTAATCCGCTTTTTTATCTCAAATTGCTGCCAGTAGATGACGGAAACTGTTTACTACTGAATGTAAATTTAAAAAGGCACACATTTTTATCCTGAAATACCTTTTTTGCAGCGCCACTTTTCCCATTGACAGAAGTATTCAATTAGTGGTTCGTCGGCACTGCTGGGCCCTCTCGGGTCTATTCAAGTTGACATCTGTTTTATTTGGCGTGTCCCACATTTGGGCTATGTATGGCCGACCATACATTACGTGATGTATGGAGCAGAGTGAGTATTGCGGTGTTATACTGACATTTCATTAAAGGGGGAGTGTGCGCAGGTGAAAAAGTGGGCAAGTTTAAAAGTCCAGTAAATTCCCGCGACTTAATATATGGCGGCCGGTGGTGGGCGTGAAATGCGCGAGTGCTGTTAAGTGTCAAATGTTTATTAAAATGTTCGCCGTTATTGTATGGCAGCGTATAGAGGATGATTAAGGACGTTATATTTCATTCGTTTGTAAATCTTGGCCTTAACAAAATCACTTGCTTCAAAGTTAACATTTAATTAAAAAACTGAAATACTGCCGTTATTACATTCTCTGTTTAAGTCCAAAGCGAGTTTAGTTCAGTATTCATATAACTTACAGCTTACCTACTGTTCATTTAAATTTCGTTATTTACTCATACACACGATCAATATACAAACGGCGAACTAAGTTACATTTAATTAATTCCTTACCGTCTTCGGTGACGTATGTATATGCAACGCAATAAAATAATATGCACTGCCAGTCAGTATACAGTGCTGTTCGGGTACTGTTGCGGGCACATGATGTTTGTGACATTTATCTTTGCATGAAATTAATGAAGGGCAGTGCAGCTTACTAGATAATGGGCGTGAGAACGTTCTCTATGCATTTTACCTCCATACTAAGATCGCCAACCCGCCTGCCAAGCGTGGCGATTTTGGCAAACCAGCTCCTTTTGGGGGAGGCATATGTCCAGCAGTGAACGTCTTTCGGCTGAAATGAGGAAGATGATTTACTCAAAATGATGGATAAATATAATTTTCACTTCTCATGCTCTAAAAAGACACCAATATAGCCCTTCGAAGCAGACTAAAGTAACCACTTTAGTCCCTAGGGAGTAAAAAGTATTTCGTATTTTAATTTCCTTCATGTGACATAGACAAACTCAAACAGCCAGTAATATATACTATTATCTGTGGAAGGTGGACCATCTTCATTGCGGAAATGTTGAGAGTTTTAGTTCCATGGTTTGTGCCACAGACATATAAAACAGTTTGTGCCAAGGTGGCGCCATGTGTTTTAAATTGTTAATCTGTTACTGGTTTAGAAGAAAAAACTGACCGCGAAAATTTCAGAATTTTTGTCGAGTGTAAATTTGTTCGGCTTTAAATAAATTTATTAAGAATGTCCAGTGACAGTTGTGGTATATTATGTTCCTTGGTGAAGAGTTTGACGTCGAGCAAAGAGCAAAAGACATATCTAATAGATATTGTGATTTTTATTTTATTAACCGACTTCAAAAAGGAGGAGGTCCTCAATTCGTCGGAACCTTTTTTTTATGTATGTTCCCCGATTTATCGAAGATGGCTGGACTGATTTGGATTTTTTTTGTTTGAAAGGGTATACTTCCCAGGTGGTCCCATGATCATCAAGTCAGGATCTGATGATGGAATCCTGGAGAAATAGAGAGAGCTCTTCAAATTTTATAGACACACGAAGCAATTTAGGTATTTTTTAGAAGAGTACTTTCTCGGAGTGGTCTCATTTTATTTTGGTGAAGATCTGATGAAAACTTTGGAGATAGGCAACGGAACTCCTCAATACATGATAGCAAATGGACTGGAATTGCTGAAATCTCATGTCTGTCTATTGCTTACACCAGTTCATAACATAACATCACGCCGGTACGCTGTGAAGGGTAAGCACATGTGAACCACTAAAAAGTGAAAAAAAAACTTTTTCCATAAAAACACTACAAAGTGAAAAATAACTTTAATTTCGGAAGGCGGTGACAAAAAATTCAAATACAGCTCCAAAGACACCGACTTCCGAAATGAAAGTTATTTTTCACTTTGTAGTGTTTTTATGGAAGTCGGTTGTTTTTTTTTGGATAAAGTTTTTTTAGAACCGTTCTTTGTTCAGAGTGTACAGAATCGCCACACACACAAGTGAATATTTCCGTGAAGAAATTTTTAAAGTCATGAAAAAATACGGCGAAGGAAAGTTTGTTGTTGTTGGTGACAACGCTAGAAACCTGCGAAAGACTTTTCAGTTAGTTACAGATGTTGAGCCTTAAACTGCGCAGCACGCACTGTTAGCTGGCTCATGGTGCACTGAAATGAAAAGGTTTCAAGCGAGCCTTGCGAGGCTCTAGACGTGAGTGAGCTAGGGAGTCTCTTTAACTCCGTCATCCAAGAGAGTACCACGCCCGGCGCCTGGAGCAGAGATGCGATGGTTCTTTTTATTAAAAAAGGTAACAAGACCTTTCTTAGGAATTATAGACCCATTTCACTTCTGAGCCACGTATACAAGCTGTTCTCGAAAGTCACGAAAAGTCTCGCCAAGAGACCCGACTTTCGAAATGGCTTAGTTACCGTAGACGACATCCATTCTGTACGGCAAATTAAACAGAAGAACGAGGAGTACGACCAGCCCTGTGCATGGTATTAATGGACTACAAGAATGCCTTCGACTCCATCAAATCAAATCACATCAAAACTCATTTATTCAAACTAGGCTGAGGGTCAGCAGTTTTTGAACGTCAAAATTACATAAGACAGTCCCCCCAAAACGCCCGCCCTTCACCACTTCCTAGTGTTTTATCCGGGAGCAAGAAGTGGCGCAACAAACTCCCCAGCAGCACAGCTGTCTGTTAAGTTAGAAGAACTTGATTCTATACAATACTAGGTAAGTAATTAACAAAACATAAAACTTAATTATTTGCCATATGTCAGCTAGCACACGTCAATATACCAACAAAACATAGTAACTAAACTCAAGCAGATATAAATAATAATAAACAAAACAATAAACGTAAACAGAACTCAATACTCACACAAAAGCCTCCAGGCATGGGTGTGCCCGCTTACATATGCAATGCTGCATTATGTTCATTTAGATTTAACTTGAAGTAATCAATGTTAAGGTAGGACCTTTGGAGTAAAATATAGTTCATTACTTATAACAATGACAAAACTATGGTCAGCAAGGCGACCAGTCACCACAAGCAGCACCCGTTCACGTACATCACATCATCAGCATAGAAATATGGGCAGACATGCCCATATCTCGATGGAGTGGTTTTGGCAACGATGTCGAAATTAACTGGCATTACATCGAAGTGTTGAGATGCTTGTGTGAAGCTGCCACGATAACTGTCCAGATCAGGGATCAGAAAACCAGGCCCAACCAACTGCTTAGAGAAGGGGGGGACGGGGATATCACATCGTAATGATTGCCAATGACGTAATAATGGAAGAGATGCTGGGACGGTTAAACCAGATGCTGCGTAGCCTGAATCAAGCCTCTCGGCGTAAATTTGGACAAGATGAAAGTCATGTGCAACTCGCACGTCTTGCCGAGTCCAATCCACATCGAGGGGTCGCTTCTCGAAGTTGTGAACGAGTATGTCCACTTAGGGCAAGTCTTCCGTCTTGGGAGACATAACTTTGAGAATGAAACCGACAGGAGGTTCCAGTTCGGTTGAGCAGCGTTTGGGAAATTTCGTCAAGTCTTCTCGTCGCCTATCCTGCAATATCTGAAGACTAAGGTCTTCAACCAGTGCGTCGTGCCTTTAATAACATACGGTGCCAAACAAACGTGGACACTGACAGTTGGGCTCGTCCACAAGTTCAAGGTCTCTCAGCGAGCTATGGAGCGGGCTGTGCTCGGAGTTTCTTCGAAGGATAAAATTAGAACTGAAATTTATCCGGAAAAGAACCTGAGTGACCGACACAGCGGGACATTGGGACGGGGTGTTGTGGCGCTGCTTGGGAGAGGCCTAAAGGTGTGGAATAAAATCAGTTTTCATGAACTAAAATACACACGAACACCTCGACTTCAGGTGCAAAAACTAGTATTGTATCTTTTATTTCTTTTCTTTTGTTTATATCTCGAAAATGGTGTGACCTATCGCAAAAATATGAAAATTTCGACCCCCTTTATAAAACACATAAATCTTTAATACTCAACATGTAGGTAATCATTTTTTATATTTCCTTACGACAAGTGAAAAATTCCTTATAAAACACGTCGAGGCTGCACTTCTACGGGGCAAACAAGTATCACGTTGCAAAGCCAAAAGAAAAAAAAACCACGGCACCAGTCATTAACGAACTATATTCAGGATTGAGTGAAATTATTTTTAATATCAGGTTTTGTAATTGTGAAAATGATTAATAAAATAAAGTACTGATCTACATTGTCCTCCTTCCTTACAATCCTTCTATTTGTAAAATGACAAAATGTACGTTACGAAAACTTTAGATACCTAGTGTTTATTCACTGTTTTGGGTAAATACTCAAGTAAAAACGGATATTTATGAGTATTTACCCATTTTGAGTATTTATCCGGATAAAATCCCAACACTATGCAAAGATAAATCGCACAGAATAATTTACTTGTTTTAATTATTTATTTAAATTACATTTATAACACCTTAAAAGATTTCTCCAAGGTGATATGTTATAAGTCACAATTTTCACACTTTACAAAAATAATATAAATATATAAAAAAGATAAAAGTCACAAACACCCGGTACTTGAAATTCCTTATAATTGTTGCTACCTATTCGCATAGTGGATTCCCAGTGTGTACGTCAGCCTCAAAAAGACACACATATAACTGTCACAACACACTTATTAACTTCACATATAATTATGACAATCATTTAGTTGTCTATAATCTTTGTTCCGTGACATTTAATCAATGCGAAGCCATAAATAATACATAATATTACACATCGGGTAATTAATTGTAGCTACACATTGATATCTATAGTATAATGGAACACAAATTAATGATTGACGATGTCTTCATCTTTTTGAGTCACAGACAGACAGTCTGCAGAACGCACGGTATTGTCTCTTCGTTACTTGTGCGGTGCATCGCGGATGGCGGCGCTACGCAGAACGCCTTGGTGCTACGCTGCAAGCTACGGGGCTACGCTGCAAGCTACAGTGCTACGCTGCAAGCTACGGTGCTACGCTGCAAGCTACGGTGCTACGCTGCAAGCTACGGTGCTACGCTGCAAGCTACGGTGCTACGCTGCAAGCTACGGTGCTATGCGGCTAGCTACGCTACTATGCACTGGCTATAGTACTGTTTTTTATTGTCACAAACCTTGTATGACGACGGGTACATCGTTCAACATACGACAATGTTCAATGAGATGCTAATGAGTGCTGAAGGCAGATGACACTTGGTGATCACTGAAATTGATACCTACACGTTTGCAAATCTTGTTTGTCATTCACGGATTGATATGATTATATAGGCTCGTATGTAAAAGAAAGCGGCGCACGGTACATTATTCGCACACGAACAGCACCGCGCTCCGTATGAACATACATGATGTGCTGCTAAGGGCGCCGCGTGCAGACCACCCCAGGGAAATTTCACTATCAGCCTACAAATTTATACGTAACGCAATTTTATTTAACCTGACTAAATATTTTGCATCTTTACTACATCAGTATGACCTACATACTCTGCACATTTGCGTTAAAATGTAAACTTTAATATTTTATTCAACACTAGCTTTTGCCCGCGACTTCATACGCGTGGACTTTAGAATCAAGTAGATAATCATTTTTTTTTTGATAATATTGTATAGCCTATTTTTTAAGTTAGACCTCTCGGAATACATCATTGAAAACTGCATTCAATTCCATGCAGTGGTTTTTGCGTGATGCGGTAACAAACATACAGACAGACAAAAATTCTAAAAACCGTTGTTTTGGCTTCTGTTGCTCTAATAAAGACCCCCCATACTATTTTTTCTTCAATATCTTTAATGTACAGACATCGGCCTGTTACAATTTTATTATATGTATAGATAAACACTGCACTCAGTATATTTCTTGCAAAAAAGGAATGTATAATGGTGGCGGTGGAATAAAACCAACGTTGGATGACAGATAGGGAGTTTATTCACTTAACTTCAAATACTTGACAGATTTTAGCAAACAAAGTTAGACTTAGGTTAAACCTATGAGTGGCTCTAGGGATGGACTGCGGGGCTATCCTATCCCTTCACCTCCTAGCTAGCTATTCCTGAGGGCGACGGGGCCTCCGCTCAGGTTAAGCTTATGACAACAGTGGTGACTGCGGGGCTATCGACCACTATGCCTTCTAAGTAGCGAGTGAGTGATCGTTCCTCCATGGTTGATCGTTTATATAGTCGGTTTTGACAGAGTGTGTGTCTTCATCATCTCATGCTTGTATGTAGTTGTAACCTTCGTTGACGTCACGGATACTTCACACGTCGATTGTTAGATGTCGCTAGTAGCCTGTAGGTACTGTAGCTGTTATCGTATTATCGTTGATTGATCTTGTAAGTGTTGCGATCTACTCGGGTGGCATAGTGTTGTGCACACAATCAGGTAGATGGCGTAAGGTGTCGTGTTATATTCTCCCCCTCTGGTACTCTATGGTCGTCCCGACTGAGTACCAGCACCAATTTGTTTCCGCGGCCTTCCTCTTCGGCGTAACGGATAAGTTGGTTGGGATATCACGTTGTTTCTCTTTTCGAACTTCGTTATTGCTGACGTATGATACTTTCCAATAGGCACGTTTGGAGTTTCTGTGTGAGCAATTTCGTAAGTGGAGGTTCCATGTTTCTTTAATATAACATACGGTCCATCTCGTCGAGGAGCAAATTTCGAAGTAAACTGTTTATCGATGTTGCTTACGGGATGAGATTCTACCAAGACTAAGTCTCCAACTTCATAATCTGGGGCAGGTCTTCTCTTGCTATTTGCTACTTGGCGTGACGTTTCTTTGTTACACTCTATGTTTTCTTTTGCTAGCTCCAAATCTTGAGCCAGTTGTTTTAACTTTGGGGTTATTTCTGCGACAAAGTTTTCTGATTCTACAACCGAGCTTAGGTCATGTGTCAACTCATATGGTGTACGCAATTCTCTCCCAAATGTAAGGTAAGATGGTGAGAAGCCTGTAGTTTGACACTTAGCTGTATTCATTGCGAATCTTATTGTTGGCAAAGTCGATGGCCAGTTCTTATGTTTGTCTTTCACCATAATTGCAATTTGTGACTTCATGTCTCTATTTTTCCTTTCTACCACATTTGGTTCAGGGTGATATACGGGTGTAAATATTTGTTGAATTTCTAAGCAATATGCTAGTTTTTGCATTATCGCTGATATAAATTGTACTCCATTATCGCTGATTATTTTCCTTGGCAACCCATACCGTAGAAATATTTCATTGAGTAAAATGTTGGCACAATTTTCACTAGTTGCTTCATTTAGTGGGAATAATTCTACCCATCTTGAAGTAGTATCTTCTATGATCAGAATCCACTTTTCTCCTGATGGTCCCTTTGGCAAAGGTCCAAAAAGATCAATGGACAAAACCTCAAATCTTTGAGAGTTTGGGGTGGACTGATATAAGCCTGCTGGTTTCTTATTAGAGGGCTTATATTTTTGGCATTCAACACATGTTTTTATGTATTTTATAACATCTTTTCGTAGTCCCGTCCAATAAAAATTATTTGTTATACGTTGCACTGTTCTTTCTACTCCCATATGACCAGCAGTAGGTGAGTCATGGTAAGCGTTCAGTACGTTTTGTATTTCATGACGTGGAACTACTAACTTTGCGTTGTCGTTTTCTTGTTCTGGTATGTAAAGATACAGGACACCTTTATGGACTAGGTAACCTTTCCTAATGTATTCTACATAACTTGGTATTTCTTTTCCTTCTTCTAATATTTTTATGATAGTTTGAAGGGTCTCATCTTTCATTTGTTCATCTCTTAGCTGTTTTTCACTGTGTCTAGGTAGTTCTAATTCTGTGCTGCATATGAAACATTTTCCATCATGCTGCTCACACGGTGGTCGTGACAATGTATCAGCTACTACATTCGTTCTTCCTGGAGTATATTGTATTTTGAACTCGTATGGTTGCAGTTGTAGTGCCCATCGTGCTAAGCGACCAGTCGGTGTTTTAAGATTCATTAACCATTTCAATGGTTGATGATCTGTAACCGTTATGAACTTTGTTCCTTCTATATAGCCACGAAATTTTGAAATAGCCCATACTATGGCTAGTGCTTCCTTTTCTGTAACACTGTAATTGCATTCAGCTTGTGTTAAGAGTCTACTTGCGTATTCAACAGGGTGCTCATTGTCTCCCTCCCCCTGCACTAAAGCTGCGCCAATGGCATATTGGCTGGCATCAGTCTTGATAGCAAAGGGTAAGTCGTCACTTGCCTGTTTTAACACTGGTGACGTAGTCAAGGCATTTTTTAATTTCATAAATGCTTCTTGTTGCTCTCGTTCCCACTTCCAGCTTATTTTCTTCTTCGTTAAGTTAGTAAGTGGTTTAGCAATGTCTGCAAAATTATGAATAAATCTCCGATACCATGATGCAGTTTGTAGAAATGAAATTAATTGTTTTAGGTTTTTAGGCGCCTGACGGTTTGCAATAGCAGAGATTTTCTGTGGGTCTGTTTTGATACCGTCTGAAACTATAAGATGGCCTAGATATTTAATTTCTGAACACATAAATTTACATTTCTTTCTGTTAGCTCGTAGCTTGTATTCTCTCAGTTTCATAAATACTTCTCTTAAGTCCTTTATATGTTGACTGAAAGTAATAGATCTTATAATTAGATCATCTAAATAGCATAATACACAATCCGCGTGCAATCCTTGTATGAATTTGTCCATTAATCTTTGGAACGTGGCTGGCGCGTTTCTTAGACCGAATGGCATTCGCTTGAAACGGAACGTTCCAAACGGTGATACAAAGCTTGTTTTATCGTAATCATCTGGATGTACCATAATCTGCCAGTAACTTGACTGTAAATCAATTGTTGACATGTATGGCATCGCTTTTGCCTGATGTAATAAATCGTCAATACGAGGTAACGGATATCTGTCAGGTTTAGTTATCTCGTTGAGTCGTCGATAATCTACGCAAACTCGAACATCGGTTTCTCCTTTTGGAACTAGAATTACAGGTGCTGACCATGGGGAATCGCATTCCTCGATAACGTCATTTTTTATCATATCATCCAGCTTTTCTCTTAATTGTTTTTGCCTTGTTAGTGACAATCTATAAGGCTTAACACTAATAGGAGGATGTTTGCCTGTGTCGATTCTATGTTGTGTGAATGGAGTTGGTTCCGTGTTTTTCTCAAAGATGTCGCTGTGCTCAAATAACAATTCATTGAACATCTTTTGCTCATTGTTTGTAAGTATGGTTCCTTCATCGGGATTTAAATAAAGATCAACAGAATACATAGAAGTAGGGCTTATTGGTGTTGATGTCGTTTGATCACCAGCTTCCTTGAGCAGACTCTCAATATGACGGCCACGATCCAGAAGTTCAGCAAACGTCTTTACTTCCGTGCGAGCAATCTCCTTTTTATAGGTTATATTAAGAAGTCCGTAAACAAAGTCCAAATGTTCCTCTTCCTTATGTCGTTTTGCTGGTAACTGAGCGAGTAAGGCACGTTTTTCACACACAAACGCATCGATTGTTTCAGTAGTTTGCTTCTTCGAGTACAGTTCCAAATAAATTTCGTGTGGCTGCATTTTCGGCGCAAACGCAGACTTAATGGCGTCGAGAGCTTGAGTCCACTTTTTAATGTCGCTTTTTACACCGTTCCACCACGTGGCAGCAGCACCAGACAATAACAAAGTTAATCCTTCCAAGGCGTCTTCGTCACTGATTTTCTCAATTTTTTTGTAAACTGAGATCCCGGTCACAAATTCTTCAACTTTATCGAAATTGCGTTCACCGTCGTAACGCTTTGTGCACGCAGCAAAACTTTTAAAATGTCTATTTCCACTTTCATTCGCTTCTGTCACTTTTGATATGAGTGCAGTGAACTGTTCCTGAGTCATCATCACCATTTCTTGTTTTTTCTCAGACATGTCAATACTGTCAAAATAATATAAATTCTCTTGAGGGTAGGCTCCTGTTTATCCGCCAATATGAGGGTACACCGGTAAAAATGTGGGTACTCTGATAAAATTGTTGCGGGTAGAAGAAGATTTCGTTGGGCGCCAATATAATGGTGGCGGTGGAATAAAACCAACGTTGGATGACAGATAGGGAGTTTATTCACTTAACTTCAAATACTTGACAGATTTTAGCAAACAAAGTTAGACTTAGGTTAAACCTATGAGTGGCTCTAGGGATGGACTGCGGGGCTATCCTATCCCTTCACCTCCTAGCTAGCTATTCCTGAGGGCGACGGGGCCTCCGCTCAGGTTAAGCTTATGACAACAGTGGTGACTGCGGGGCTATCGACCACTGTGCCTTCTAAGCTGCGAGTGAGTGATCGTTCCTCCATGGTTGATCGTTTATATAGTCGGTTTTGACAGAGTGTGTGTCTTCATCATCTCATGCTTGTATGTAGTTGTAACCTTCGTTGACGTCACGGATACTTCACACGTCGATTGTTAGATGTCGCTAGTAGCCTGTAGGTACTGTAGCTGTTATCGTATTATCGTTGATTGATCTTGTAAGTGTTGCGATCTACTCGGGTGGCATAGTGTTGTGCACACAATCAGGTAGATGGCGTAAGGTGTCGTGTTATAAATGTCTATTAATAGAACGTACAGTTTCGAGATGAGAATGCTAATGGGCGACAGATTTATATTATTTTACAGTTAAAGGTGAGCGAGAGCAAAACAAATGCTACGGTGGTTCTATTAACGTTACAACTGATTACTTATTTATATTATTTTACAGTTAAAGGTGAGCGAGAGCAAAACAAATGCTACGGTGGTTCTATTAACGTTACAACTGATTACTTATTTGTATTATTTTACAGTTAAAGGTGAGCGAGAGCAAAACAAATGCTACGGTGGTTCTATTAACGTTACAACTGATTACTTATTTATATTATTTTACAGTTAAAGGTGAGCGAGAGCAAAACAAATGCTACGGTGGTTCTATTAACGTTACAACTGATTACTTATTTATATTATTTTACAGTTAAAGGTGAGCGAGAGCAAAACAAATGCTACGGTGGTTCTATTAACGTTACAACTGATTACTTATTTATCAAAGAATTGCTTCTTCTTTTTAATGATTTTTTAGCTTGAGTGAGAAATATGACGCGCGTGTGATGTAGTGCGCAAGCAGACGCACGGCAAACGTTGTGAAACCTCGTTACGATACTATGCGGGATGTTAGCAGGCACCGGAGGGTGAGCGGGGGGCGAGGTTTGGCATAAACGAACATGATTATCGTGTTCCGAAAGAATCCACTCATACATATGTATGAAATTATGTTACGTTTGTAGCGAGCCGCTTCATGTATCTTATTTTATATTTAAATGGCGTCCGGTGCTGCCGGGGCGTTGTGCGGGGGTGGAAGGGGGTGACGGCCCATTTTAAACGTTTTATATCGTTTTACACCACCCGGCGCCGCGCCGCACCGCATCGCACGTGTCCGCGCTGAATCGGACGCGCTCGTCCACTTCGCTTGTGCCTCGCCAATGTGTAGAAATTCCATGTCTGTGCATATCGGTACAACGTTAGCAATATTACGATCTGCGCAAAAACGGATTCTAGTTAGATGTGCAATGAAATCTGCTCATACTTCTAGCTATCGCAAACATTCTATGGATAAGTTCTATGTTTACACCAAGAGGCTAATCCAACTACCTACACTATATCTAATATAAAGCAATCTAGTATTATTACTGCACTTCGCGAACATTCAATATTTAGCAAGTATGTTATACGTGATATAATATTAATGAGTATTCAGCCGCGCGAGGTCGTCGTCGCAATTAGCGCGGCGCACCGCCGCACGCGGTAAGCTGTCCAATATTGACTGTTATTACACACTATCATGCGCCTGCTAGAGCACACAGCCGCAAGAAATTAATTACTGCCACTATTATTAAGTCAGCTTGTAAAAACTTTATACAGTTAAATGAATTAAATGTAAATAAACGATTCTAGCACCGAGTACACATTAGCACACAATCGGACCGGCACAACGGTACTCCTGCACAACGGCACGCCGGCACTCCGTTTACAGGATTAGCAGGCGCTTTGACACTCACAACAAACAAGCTGTCTGTGCCTCACACGTCCACCATCGTATGAACGGGTGGTGTGTGCAGACTGTACCCAAATGAGAATATACTACATCTTGGTGATAGGTTACTGTCCAAAATGTGCTATTTAAGCACGTAAACGCGTGCAACATTGACGTGCTCAAATTGCACCTCATAAAAAAAGAATGATTACACTAATATTTTATAAACCAGGATATACAATCCTGGCTATTTATGATGTAAAATAGTTGTAACAACAAACCCATAGCAGAAGCTACGAAATCTTACCTCTGCATTCCGGAAAAAAGAATGAATCAGTTTCCCAATATCCCCTCTATGATTACACAACCAACGACCTCGGTTAGACTTAAAAGTCGTACGCTTTCTTACGCTGTACGTAGGCCATCCAGGACAAACTGCCTAATGAGAGAAGCAAGTTGTTGGAAGAGAAGCATCCACCACCTCCCTACTTGGTTAAACCCCAGGAACATTGGTCTGCAGCTGTGATCTGCAGTGGCCATGGAAAGCTCTCAATCGATTGCGTACCCCAGTAGGCCACTGCAGATACAATTTCTCGAAGTGGGGAATTACTAACCCATCCAATTCATAGTTCGAGTGCGGTGCCTTTAATCAGACCCCACGCGCTAAAGTGCCCGTTCTTCTGCACCTTGGGTGACCTAAAGAATGCCACTGATGTCACAACGAACGTAGTCACTTACTGGGCTACAATATAAAACAGCGAAGAAAACTAACATCGACCCGAAAAAAGAAGAAGCTCCAAAAACCTAGAAGTTCAACCACGCGCAATACTGCCGACCTATTTACAACACTACTGACCTATTTACAATACTGCCGACCTATTTACAACACTACTGACCTATTTACAATACTGCCGACCTATTTACAATACTGCCGACCTATTTACAACACTACCGACCTATTTACAATACTGCCGACCTATTTACAATACTGCCGACCTATTTACAACACTACCGACCTATTTACAATACTGCCGACCTATTTACAATACTGCCGACCTATTTACAATACTGCCGACCTATTTACAATACTGCCGACCTATTTACAATACTGCCGACCTATTTACAATACTGCCGACCTATTTATAATACTGCCGACCTATTTACAATACTGCCGACCTATTTACAATTCGACGAAAAAAAATAGTGAACACTTCTAAACAAGTTGCCAACCGAATGAAATATTCTGCTCACATCAGTGTCGAGCACATACATAGCTACGCACCGCAGCAGATAACACACAGTCCCTCGCATAAAGTAGTTCTCCTCACTGACAATCCAGGCCAAACTATATCCTGCCAGGGTCGCGGATTTGTTGGAAATAATTACCGTGGCCCTGGCACAGGCAACTGAAGGAACACGGGTTGGTTTTAGTTAGTAAAAGTCTGTCTCGCCCTCCCGCTGCACTTAGAGCGGGGGACGTCATTTGATGATTTCCCATCCAAAAAAAAAACAAAAAAGGCCAAACTACATGTTTTTCAACATTTTCTGTTACGCCTGCGTCGGTAGTGAAATAATGGAGGTACTCGTACTTACTCTACATCTACATCACCCACACTGAGCGCATTTTGTGAGAGACGCTTGCATGAACAGGACAATGTATAATAGGTATGAAAGGAGTACCTACAGCTACAAAAGAACATCCATAATAATAACAGCAATGAAAGAGAAACTATAACATTCTGCTGTTTGTCTGACCCTTGGATCAACACAAAGCGGGAAGTGCGCTTTACTATTACAGTGATACAGTCAGGTGTCAGAGGCAGGAATAAACCCGTATTGTAACATTACACATGTAAGTAAGTAAGTACGGTGTACAAAAACAGTAGTCAAACCAGCTTACTTAGTTTATGGCGTGACAAAAGTGCTAATAAAAGAAGTCGCTTGTACGAGTACCTCCGAAGCGGAAGATACGAGGATACTCGGCGGCGGCGGTGGAGACATTGTCGGTCGGCGGGCGTCGGGCTTGCTCGCTAATTGTAATGCGGCCGTAACACGACAGAACCGTCTGTCCGCCTGTGCGGCGCAGGCATTAGGGACGTCGGATACACTTCAAACGTATTCACATTTCATGAAAAAGAACAAATATGATCCTCAAAATTAAATAGAAACAAAGGTTTTACGGTTGACGTTTCTCTTATTTAATTAGAATTTAATAAGAATGGAAAATAATGGTTATGTGACTCCTCGGAGAGAGTGTATCAAGCATGCATTTACCGAGTGGAATGCAAGTGTCACGCAACATTAATATAAATGTTCCATAACTCATGTAATGTAATGTAATGTAATGCACCGATCCCAGCGTGGTTTGACCAGACTCGATTAATCGAATGAACCCCAAGATTCGCACTAGCCCCTGTAGCCTCATGCTTCATGGTGTTACAGAGGCCATTGCATATCAAGAAGTAGACCGGGGGGCGCGGTAATGGTCAGGTAGACAGGCCCTTAGGATAGGAAAGGATTGCGAGCCTACCGGATATGCATCCTTGAGTAAGCATTGGACTAGTGGAGAGACGGGTGGTATTTTTTATAGGAGGGCTCTTTTCACGACGTCGCCGGCATGTTGATTCAGGTCGAGCTTCTTGTGCAGGTTTAACTGTCTTCTTAGCTCTTTTCTATGCAGTTGCTTCACTATGTTCTGTGTTGTTGTTTTCATATTCGTCTTCTGAATTCTCACTGCTATCAGCTTCTGTTTTTTTGTAGATATCGTTAGCCGCTTTCTTGATCTTGTTTCTGTCTCCAGCCATGTCCTTCCAATACGTGATTCCCATGTTGAAGTATTTCATGTCCTGTTTTAGGTTGTCGTTCCATGTGTAAATAGGTCGTCCGACCTCCTTAGATTTAGCCTTATACTGCATTGCTGCATGCAATAGGTGTGGTTTATCCCGTCTGAAGACGTGTGCCAAGTAGCACATCCTGTGGTTCTTGATGCGTTTTGTTACGGTTTTCCGTCTAAGATTTGGTGCATCTTCTTAGTTCTTGGTTTATTCCTGGCATGGTTAATCAAGTCTCTCATGATAAGTCGTTCATATTTTCGGAGTCTTGATCTGTTCGCCTTGGTGAGGGTCGATAGTTTTAAGCCTTATATCATACAAGGTACGATAACCATTCGGTACATAAGTCTAGCTAACTTCCAGTCCATCTTTGAGTTTAGTATGAATGGTAGTAATGATTTGGCGTTTCTCGTGGCCTGTTGGCATCATTTTCTAATTGTGCTTTTCCTGCTTAATGCGGATGTTATGTATGCGCCTAGGTATTTGATTACGTCCACTGTTGGTATACTTACTCCGTTGAGGGTCACGTTGGTCGTTTGCTGTGATGTTATGGGGTCCCTAATTAGAATTTTTGTTTTTGTTTCGTTTATTTGGAGGCCTACGCTATTTAGTAAGGCTTTAATGTAGTATAAGATACGCTCTAGACCTTCTAGATTATCTGTATTATGGATAAGGTCGACCGCAAATGATAATACCATGTGTTAGTATAAGTCAATATAATGCTTTGGCAACACTGATCCTTTTTCTCTATAGTAAAAAGTCTATAGTCTTTTCTTCCTATATATATCTTTGCGCTCTGTACTGATTGAGTAGTTACGTATGTTAAGATTATTATAATAAAACTGCAAGTCATTTACAAAACTCGTTTTACTTTAATGATCGTACAGGTTATGGGCCCAGCGCCTTAGCCGTGGAATAAGCGAATAAGTTAAACGAGAAAAAAGGAATAATTTGTATCAGCGGCATCAACGCCGGTTTTTGAGGTTAGACCGACGCCACGAGGGCTCGGGACGAAAAATATACTTGTATTACAAGGACGGGACGAGCAGGAAGGAAAATAAGTACACAATGGAAGAAAATAAGACCTTTGGTACACACATCAAACTAGAAGGTGCATCGAACTGGAATGTTTGGAAATTCCAATCAGTCATTATGCTGCGAAGTCAGGATTTGTTCGACGTGGTTCAAGGTATCAAGGTAAAGCCGGAAGAAGCGACTGAAAAGGCACGATGGGAAAAGCTGGACGCAAAAGCTCAAACATGGTTGGTGACAAGAATGTCAGAGAGTGCAATGATGCATATTTTAACATGTACTTCATCAGCGGAAATGTGGAGAAAACTATCGAGTGTCTACGAACAAACATCGGAAACAAGCATACACATTGTTCAACAACGATTTTTTCAGTATAAATATGAAGATGGAACACCCATGTCCACATTTCTATCCAAAATCGAAGAATTGAAGAATCAGTTGAAGCAGATGGGAGAAAGCATCTCCGAGAAATTCGTCATAACAAAAGTGTTGATGTCGCTTCCAGCCGATTATAAGCATTTTGTCTCTGCCTGGGAATCTGCTCCAGAGGAGAAACAAACCTATGATAATCTCGTTGCTCGGCTTCTAATAGAAGAGGAACGCTTAAAGGATAGACAGGACGTGCCTCAGCAATCAGCGGCGGCTTTTGTTGCAAAGAAATTAGGAAAGAAAAACGTAAAGTGCTACAAGTGCAATAAACTTGGACATTTCCGGAGTGAGTGTAAAAGTAACCGCATAAACAATAACAACTCGAACAGTGATGAGAGGCAGGTGAAAAAGTGTCATTACTGCAAAAAGGTGGGACATCTAAAAAGTGAGTGCTGGTTCAAGAAAAACAAAGAAAAGGACAGTAACGCAAGTACAAGTAATGCATTCGTGATTTCAAGTGAACATTTTCAAAAATCGCAATGGTTAGTGGACTCTGGTGCGAGTCAGCATATGTGCCACAATCGTAACCTTTTCACGACATATTCCCCATTGTTCAATAAATCTGTGATCGTCGGTAACGGGAATTCGATAAGTGCACATGGTTGCGGACAGGTGGCGCTGCAAGTACACGATGGAAAGCAATGGATAGACACTACCATAGACAATGTATTATTTGTGCCAGAACTGAAAACAAACTTGTTTTCTGTCAACTGCGTGACAGATAGAGGTTATTTAATGATCACAAATGATAACTTGTGCAAATTCATTAAACAGAACAAAGTATGTGCGATGGCTAATCGTATCGGCGATATGTATTTTTTGGACGTTCGTTACAAATGCGAAGGAGCAAATATGGCTCAAGTGCAATCAAGTCTCAAAGACTGGCATGAAAAACTGGCTCACCAAAACTTGCAACAAGTGAAGGCCGTACTTAAGAACAACAATGTTTCTGTGAAAGACAATACTGAAGCAAAGTGTGAGAGCTGCTTGCAGGGTAAAATAAGTCGTTTGCCCTTCCATACTAGTGAAACAAAAACAACTAGGCCATGTGAACTTATACATGCTGACACATGTGGACCCATGGAGGTGCCGTCTGTGGGAGGCTCCAGATACTTCGTTATTATGAAGGACGACTACTCTAATTATAGATCTGTGTATTTCGTTAAAGGGAAGGATGAAGTAAAGAAGTGTATTGAAAACTTCATAAATAAAGCAGAAAATACTACAAACAATAAAATACACTGTTTTCGAAGTGACAATGGATTGGAATACGTAAACAAGGGAGTGCACAACCTGTTTGCTGAACGTGGTATCATACACCAAACCACTGTGCCATATACTCCCGAGCAAAATGGAAAATCAGAACGGGAAAATAGAACGCTGGTCGAGGCTGCGAGAACAATGTTATGTGCAAAAGGTTTACCAAAGAAGCTATGGGCAGAAGCAGTTCAAACAGCGGCATATGTATTAAACAGGACAAGTAAAAGTAATGAACCCGGAAAAACACCATTCGAGGTATGGACCAACAAGTATTTTGATATAAATTATTTAAAAATATTTGGAACCCCAGTTTTTGTCCACATCCCAAAGGAAAAAAGAAGAAAATGGGATGCTAAAGGAGAGAAAGGAATAATGGTGGGTTATGGAGAGGACGTTAAGGGCTATAGAGTATTCTTTGAAAATAAAAACTGTGTGGAAATAAAGAGAGACATAGTTTTCCTGGAACAACCCAAAACTAAGACAGAGCAGTTGGTGCTATTGGAACATGAATTGGATAGACTCAAAGAGACTGATGAGGATCAAGGGTCTAAAGAACAGGTAGTACAGTCAAACAAAAGTGTAGAGCTGGTAGGATCCAGTAAGGGTGATCAGCAGTCTACGCAGTTAGAAGAAACTGTGGATATATCTACAGAGAGTGACGGAAGTGAGTATGTTCCATGTTTCAGTGATGAGAGCTCCGATGATGAAGAAGATGAAACATCACAATACCCGAGAAGTGCACGGGTCAGGAAGCAAACCTCATTCTATAAGTGTCATTATGTTTCTACTGAAGATAGTGAGCCCAAGACGTATCAAGAGGCCATGCAAAGGCAAGATGCCAGAAAATGGCAAGAAGCCATAGAGAGAGAGCTGCAAACCCTGAATGAAAATAAAACCTGGGACTTCTGTGAAAAACCTGTAAGTGAAAAGATTGTAAGTAGTAAGTGGGTATTCAAAATTAAAAACACAAATGGCAGTATTCAGTATAAAGCTAGACTTGTGGCTAGGGGCTTTGAACAAAATGATTTGTTAGATTCATATGAAGTTTATGCTCCAGTGGCTAATTTGGCTACCTTTAGGCTGTTTGTGTCAATTGCAACCAAGTTAAACTTACCCATCTATCAGATGGATGTAACGGGAGCATTTTTATATGGGAGTATTGATGAAGTTGTTTATTTAAAATTACCCGAGGGTGCCTATAGCGGACAAAACAATATTGTTAAACTGAATAAGTCATTATATGGTTTAAAGAAATCACCCAAGTACTGGAACGATAAATTTAACTCAGTGATAATGAGGCAAAGTTTTGTAAGATCCCAAAGTGATACTTGTTTATATATGAAACATACTAATAGTGGCAATACCTATGTTTTACTGTATGTTGACGACCTATTGATTTTTGGTAACAATGAAAATGAAATTTCTGACTTAAAAACATTGTTAAACTCTGAATTTAAAATGAAAGACTTGGGATTAATGTCAAACTTTCTAGGCATACGGGTAGAACAAGATTTAAACAAAAAAGTCACCAAATTAAGTCAAAAACAATATTTAGAATCTTTATTACACAAATTTGAAATGTATAATTGTAAAGGTATGTCTACCCCTATGGACTTTAATTTTAATGTCAAAATATTAGAGGAAAATTGTAACTCTGTAATTGATAATAATATTGAAAACAAATGTAGGAAAATCATTGGCATGCTGTCCTATGCAGCATTAGGGACGAGACCAGACATCTGTGTAGCAGTGTCCATTCTAAGCAGATACCAAAATAAAGCAAACAACATGTTATTAACGGCTTTAAAAAGAGTTTTAAGATATATTAAAAGTACTATGAATTACTGTTTGATATATAAGTGCAATAATGATATGTTAATTGGTTATTGTGATGCTAACTGGGGGGGAGATTTAAAAAATCGAAAGTCTACAACCGGTTATTGCTTTAAGTTTTCAAATTGTTTGATATCATGGTGCTCAAAAAGGCAAGTTAGTGTTAGTCTGTCATCTACAGAGTCTGAGTACATAGCAATCAGTATGGCTGCGGCTGATGCTTGTTGGCTTATACATTTATTATATGATTTTAAAATAGAGAATCTCTGCCCTGTAGTAATGTTCAGTGATAATCAGAGTGCCATAATGGTTGCTAACACTGATTGTGTTAAGCGTCTTAAACACATAGATATAAGGTTCCATTATATTAAAGAGTTAATTAAACGGGGTAAACTAGTTTTAAAATATATAAAAACAAATGATCAGATTGCAGATATGTTCACAAAAGCAATAAATAAAAATTTGTTGTATAAATTCATAAGTATGTGTAACATGATAGAAGATTGAATTTGTTTTGTTAGTTTCAGTTTATGTAGATTGGTTTAAAGTTTAAGTAAGTATTATATTGAGGGGGGGTGTTAGTATAAGTCAATATAATGCTGTGGCAACACTGATCCTTTTTCTCTATAGTAAAAAGTCTATAGTCTTTTCTTCCTATATATATCTTTGCGCTCTGTACTGATTGAGTAGTTACGTATGTTAAGATTATTATAATACTGCAAGTCATTTACAAAACTCGTTTTACTTTAATGATCGTACACCATGGAAAGTGAAATTTCGCGGTCCTGATCTAGTTTGATTAAATGATAGTGTCTTCTAGTGTTCTAAGGACTTCGTCAATGACCAATGTAAAAAGGCGAGGGGACAGGGGGCACCCTTGCTTAGCTCCTTTTCCTTTGACAATCCAACTGCTTTGCTGACCACACCATTTGATGCATGTTCTTTCATTCCAGCATGCCCTGATTATCCTGTTGGTCATCGATTTGTTGGTTCGTTCCAGTAATATATCTCTTAATGCGTTGAAGTCAACGTTGTCAAGGTTTTTTCTATGTCGAGGGCGAGTACGTAAATTCGTTTACCTGCACGCCATCCTTCGTCTAGAACCCTTTTGAGCGTAAAAATGTGGTCATCTGTTGATCTATTGTTTAAGAACGCTGGTTGGTAATTTCCCAGCTCCGTTATTGTATCGTTTACTTTTTTTTTTGTAAGTATGAGGCGTAAATTCTGTAACCCGTGTTACAAATGGTTTATATGCGGCGGAAATCGTCCGCGTCTTTAGGATTTTTTTTTTGGGATTGGGACTTGTACGGTCTCAAGCCACATGTCGGGAAAGTGTTCTGTGTCCAGGCGTTATTCATGTGTTTAGTAACAGCTTCCTATAGTATTTGGGGCATCGCTTTGTACAGTTCGATTACCATTTGGTCCGTTCCAGGGGCTGTCCCGTTTCGCATTTTATTGATGATTCCTGTTATTTCGTCCACCGTTGGTCCTTCGCAGTGTGGTTCGATTATCGGTTTTGTTATATTAACCGTTGGTATCAGAAAGCCCTCGGATTTTTTTAGTTTTCTTCCCATTTCGCCGGTCGCGTGCCATTTGTAGCGTGTGGAGCTGTATGCTCCTGAATTCATCCGTTTCCTGTAGGCTGGCTATATGAATGCCTCTGCGTGAAAGTTCAGCGTCTATTCGATTTTTTCCGGGTTTTGAGGCGTCGCGGACGTTCCAGGTTGCAATGCACAAGTCTGGGCAGGTGTACTTAATTACGATAGAGGTCCGGTGTCTTAGTATTGTGTATCCGGTGTCGTCCGCAATTACGTCAGATAACGGTGTAAATAGTGTTGCCTGTCGTTGTTCACACGGCGATAACGGGTTTACCTGTTGGGGGCTGTTCGTTTGAGGCTGGGGTTTCGTGGGTTTTTCCTGTTCTTGGCGTGTGTTGCACCGATTACTTCTTGGTTTAATATGATGTGGTGTTTTAATGTTGGTATTTGCATTAGGAGTTTCGGGTTGTTCCTGTATTGTTTTTCACTATTCCGGACCCAGCTATCATAGTGGTGATTCTGATAGAGGATGTGTACTCGTATGTTGCCGGGTACTGGATCGCCCGTGGGTAATACACCTGTGTATTTCCGTTGATTATGTGTACATGCACGTTTACGAGGTAGAATTCAGACGCGGCGATAATTATATCTTCGCCACTCCAGAATGTTTCGTTAAATTGCGCGGTTATATAATTTGTTATCCTTTGTTCCTGGGAGAGAATGCTGTTGGGGAGAAATTCCTGTATATTATTTAGAAGTGTTGTTGATGTTCCAAAACATAGGTGGCTAGGTCTTGACGGACATTTCTGTGATCAAATGTTAAGCCCATTAAAATGTTTATTTGGTGGGCTAGTGCCCTAAACAAACAATTTCCATCTTTTAAAATGGGCACAATTGTATCCATTGTGAGCGCTTTTGTTTGTAGGGGTAGTCAGAAACACATGTATGTAGGGGCTGAAACTTGCTAACCTTAAAGTTTGTTTTATGGGCTGACCTTTTTTTTGTTAGTTTTAATTCTTTGTTTATCTGTAAAGCAAAAACGTGCAAAGCCAACGGAATAGTTCGGGGTACCTATTTAGGCCATCTGTTTCCAATTGAATATTTTTTTGACCGTGGCCCCTTGCAATCCACTGTGGAATTCGTTACACTGTTACAATAGTAAGATCCTTAAGTACGGTGTCTTGGACGGTACCGTATTTTGTGCTAGAATATTGGCGTGTATCAAGTTCTTTCCTCTATTACAGTGGGTGTAAGCACACTGGTCCACAAAGGAGGTGATTTGATTTTCAGAGATCACGCGCGGCGAATAAAGGCCCGCCGCATGCAGTACCTATAGCAAACGAATCCCTGTAATAATAGGAGCGATCTCACCAAGTCTGCCTCTGGGGTCCGTCGTCCTCCAGCAGCCCGTCTCCACTGCAGGCTGAAGCGCACTTCAATATCACTTTTGCTTACTTGTTTGTGGTTAAAGTGTAATCAAAACTATACAAGGCCTCTAATTGAGTCAAAGAGAATTGGATCTTATTCCAAAGGGATGAGACTCAATTTTAACTGCATAAGTTAATGCAAATGTCCACACGATTTTTTATTCATTGTATTATGCTTATAGCTTAATGCTCTAATCGGGGTATTTGAGGTCTTGCATTAGTTATGTTACACTTTCACCAATTTTACAAAATACACTGTGGCAAAACACAAAACACACGCGGTTTGATTTCAAATTCGAGGCCCCAGTCAACATCTGGTGCGAGCTCAAAGAAGGCGACCGCTCGCTTCAACGGCTCAACTCCGAATCAAATATAAATATTCCATAACTCAAGGTTAATATTAACTTTATATTTACATGTTATATGATTTAACGCCGGTAAACCGACATAGTGATTGTAGAGTTTCCTTTTCGAAACATTCAGTAAAAACCTTTTCGAAGAACATCTAAAAGGAGACTGTGGATCATCTTCAGCCAGGACACCCTCTTCTGTCAAACACTATCTTTTAAAATCGTAACTATTCCTCTTCCATGCACCAACATGGATGCTATGAACTTCAATTTAGTAAGTTTAGTGAAAACTTGTAACATAAGCGATTTAGCGCGCACTTCCCGTCTCTAGTCCATTTAACTGTGTTGTTCGCGTGTCCCGAGATAGTTGTTGCTGCAACAAGTGCCCGCGCGCAGCTTGTAGCGTCGCCTCGCGTGGTCTAACATGGCACAGCGCAGTATAGCGTTCTATGGCGTAGCTGTAATGGCGGCTGGCATTGAATGAAGTTCGCGGCGCGTGTCATTACGCGCTCCGCCGCGGTGATAGCTGCTTACTTGTTTTGATATGTACGTTGTGAGTACGGAGACTACTTAGTTGAGTGTAAACTGTACCTAGAAACGAACCTTAATAATGGAACATTCACAAGGTCGTCGTAATGAGTTGTAAAATAATGAAATTTGTTCATAGCCGCCATCACTCTATCCTGACGCGTAGTCTATGATTTATATACCCTTTTCAACTGTTAAAGAGTTTCTGGCGTAATCAAAAGCTAGGAGAAAGCCGGCCTAGGTGCGTGTTGGAGTACGTACAGTAGCGGTCATTAGTGGACTAGCAATCTCAAAAAGCAATAGACTGAAACTTCGGTTTAACTTACGACCTTCTTATAATAAGTAATTTCTATACTATAGACACACACACTCTCATACATCTACAAATGATTGTATTTCATAAATTCAACCATTAAAGTAAATGGCATGATAGCTTAGCGGTTACCGTGCTTAGGTTAGCACGATTGTGCATAGCGAGTCGCGGGTTCGAATCCCACGCGTGGTGATAGTCTTTTTATTGTTTTAAAATCGCTTTTGACTATAGTGTCTTGTTCTGTTCGTCTTGTTCACCAAAATCGTAAAACTTTATGATTATACCCACAGAAACCTAAATAAATTTAAATGATATTAAGGTGCAGTTAACTTACGACTCATTCACCTCGACTAAATAGAACGGTGTTGGTTGTTATTGTGTGCTAGTGACGTGTGTTTAATCTATTAGTGGTGTTATAGTTCATTTAAAAATGTAAGCAAATTTAAATATAGAAATCACAACGAATATTATTGCGCTGCATAAAAATATCACAATTATCTGATGAAACCGGACTGAGTGTGAGTATTATGATTTCATTATTTTATTCAACATTCATCTAACTAAAGTATAACTGCTGATCCTTGTAGTTATTTTTAGAAAAGTTTAAATGATAAATGATAAATGATTTATTTCTGTAAGTAGGTTTGTACAAACACTTTTACACGTCAATCATATTTTTTTTAAACTAGATGAGGTCGGCGTTTCCTATCTGACTACTCTGAGAAGAAAGGCCGAAACAAACTCAGAGGTCACAGTCTCTTTTAAAGTCCAGACATAATCTTGGTCAGATCATGTGAAGACCATGTGGATTGGTGTCTGAAATGGTCTTTTGAGGAAAGAACCACACAGATTGAGTGGACCTGTCCAATCAGTGCACGCATTTATCATAATCATGCAGCTTAACTCAGAACTTGAGGAGCTCAAAGATTTGACGAACAATACCAAAGAAAGGACATTTGGGTAGGCCGCATAAATTACTCAAACTGCCAGATTAACATTAAAACTAACTGAGAAATAGATGAAACACAAAACAAAACATGACCCACACAGTCCTCACATTCACAATAATTAAAACAATAATAATATTATACTTCTCAAAGTAAATATTCATGTCAAAGTGTATATAATAATAATCAAATGTCGAAGAGTATAAGTTTGAAAAAAAAACAAAAGAACAACATTCAGTATGCAAAAATTGAAGTTTTATAAATATCATAAAGTCTAAATAGAATAAAAATATCAAATTTCAAAGTAAATTTATTTCCTAGATGAAAATAACGTTATACTTACTAAATATGTTTAGGAAATATCCATTTTAAACAATTTTGTTTCTAAATAGTAATACATATTAATATAAGCATTTTGATTAGTAGCCTAACAGTACCCCTTTTTTGTTTTAGTGAAATATTGTGAGTCGGTGGGTGAAAAGATATGAGGAACAGAGTAGCCTTGCCTGTCGAAAGCAAAGTGGAAGACACGAGCTCACAAAAGAGGCGCAGCAACAGCACATGTTCAGCGAATATGAAACAAGTGGTTTCAAAACGACAAGACATTTTGCTAAATTATTCGACACGTCTTTATAAACTGTGCGCCATACACTGCACACAGAAGGTTTGCATTCTCGAAAACCAGCTCAAAAACCATATTTAACGGAAAAACATTAACATTAAGTTATAAATTACAAATATTTATTGACTTTAGTAATATTCAAATAATATTGTGTCATATCCGTAAAATGGATTATTTTGAGTTTTAGTTTCAAACTTCTTTTCGTAATGAAAATGAATACTTAAGCTATAACCTCAATAAGTCGTATTAAATACCATTTGTTAATTTTGAGGTTTGTGATACAACGAACTCACTCGCAGTAGAATATAAGTAGTATTACTGAGTCATTTAAGTGTATTGTGACAACGCGTCTGCATTTGTTATATTTACGTGGGTAGATTTGCGTAGATTATTGTGGTTTATTTCGAGTACCCACACAGAGTAGTAATTACAGCACAATATTATTATATTACTAGAGGTCGGAGTAGGTAGATTGATTTAAGGTCGTTGACGTCAAACGTAGAGGGTAATATGGATATGCCTCCAAAATACTGGAACTTCATATTTATTGTGATATTTGTTCCGGAATTTTGAAATTAGCACGAATTTGTGTTTAAGGTGAAAAACGTATTAATAATATTAATCTACGCTACCAGTGTTAGCTAATGGTGTAAGAAATCAGTATTTTATTTTTGTATAAAATACGGTGTAACTATTCCAAGGTAATTTTGTATTTTGTCCCTTACTGTTGAATTAGAAATGACGCTTGACAGTATGAGACAAAACTTAAACAGGGCCTTTTGTTTCTTTTTCTCATGTTCATCTATGTTCACAACGCATTGACCGCACGCAATGACCAATAAGAAGCAAGTATCCTGTATGACTCATTGGGTGTTTGTTAGAACAATGCGCGCGCGCTGTGCTTTTTGTAATAATTTTAATATCCTATAATTTTTATTCAATTTGCATGCTATACTAAGGCAGAATGTACATGGATCCTATTATTTAATCTAACAACTTATTTTTATGTACCTACATTCTAAGCAAATAAAGACCTATTCTATTCTATTCTATTCTATTCTGTGTTCCAGGTATCTCACTCGCTTACCTCGGTTCGTAGAGTGCGCTCCTAATTTGTGAAATTCCTGTGTTGTGTAAATAATAATCTCATCCTGGCTTGTTTACTGATTTTTGGTACCTTCTTAAAACGACGAATTTGGCTTGTATCTACGGACATCGATTTGTTAGCCTATCTGACCTATCTGTATGTTTTCATTTTATTATATTCCATAATTCCAATTCCGGAACTTTTTCCGGTACTTCCCACACATTATGGATAAAATGGCATGTCCATATTATAATATCTTGACGCAAGTATATAAAATCAATCTACCTACTCCGACCTCTGTATATTACTAAGATAAAATACCTCCCCATATACTCCAATTGAATGAAACGAAATTTAAATCTTGTATAAAACGCACACTATGCAGCCATGCTTATTATAAGTTGGGGGATTATATCGCTGACAAAAATGCTTGGCTAAACGCTGCTTGTCCTGCTCCACAAGGTACCTTAAACTAAATTGAATAGCATTTGTAAACATTGTTGGAGCTGCTGAAGACTGTAAAACTAGATACATTTGCATTGTATAAATTCAAACTTTTAGTATTGTATAATTGCATAGCATATGTGTGAGCACTATGTCCTTACTATATAGCTAACATTTACAGGGTACGTCTTTCATTGACTTGAATGTGCCCTGGCAGCTGAGAGTATGTCATGCTCACTCAAATGTCTCGCTGGTGGTGGCGTGTGTTAAGTTCCCTTCAAAATGGTTGAGCTGAATGGTGCTGATCCATACCGCAAGTTCGTGAACGGGCGCCGCCAGTAGGGACTGGTCATCTCTTAGCTCCCACGGCTTATTTCAATTTCTAAATTGTTAATTTATTTTTGTTTTGTTTTAATTACGGACGCTTATAATGTGCACGTCTTTTTACATCGTTCTCACATTGATAATTTCAACATAATGATGTAACCAACTGATTGTAACAAAATCATGATTTTAAAAGAGTGTCCATGGAGTTTCTTGCCCGTTCTTCTCCATAGGTACCTACGCTTTGGAATGGGCAACTAGCTTCATCTTTCTATCTCACCGACCTTGACAATTCAAAAGTGCCTGTAATTCGTTTATTTGAAATAAATGCTTTGAGTTTGAGTTTGAGTTTGATACAAT
This sequence comes from Antitype chi, assembly GCA_947359405.1. NCBI lineage: Eukaryota > Metazoa > Arthropoda > Insecta > Lepidoptera > Noctuidae > Antitype > Antitype chi. The sequence continues at coordinate 22,613,305 of OX375814.1, read as the reverse complement.
ATTTTAAGCCTGATTATCATAGTTCACTAATTAGCTACTTTACTTCAATAAATTGTTCTTTATGAGAAGATAAACTGTTTTATCAAGAAGTTAATGTTAGTTATGTTTATACTTCATAAAATTATAACGAATAAACATTTTGTAATCACTTATTAAACATTTTTATTCTTAATCCTTTATTTAAATACCAATATAAGTAGTAAAAATAAAAATAAATCTCATTTATTCATTTATCGAATAATACATAATAAAAAATAAAAAAAATTATTACTTTTATAATAAAAGAACAGAAGAAGATTATTGTTGAAAAGAAAAATAAAAGTCTCATCGCGAGATTTGAACCCAAACATATGAGTTTTTTAATCCGAGACGTTTCGCTACGAGCTATCGGAACTCGATATTACAATGTGAATTTTAGCAATGGTATGAACAGACCAAGGTCATACGTAATTACGTACACTGTGCGACGGTATGTTTTTTATTTCATTTGACGCCAGTGTGTGAGTTCTGAGGTGTGCGTTCTGTGTTGATACATCACTTATACACACAGCTGTAGGTACGGCCTGGACCGCGAGTTTATAACAATATAACCCTAGTATGCTAGTGCACTTATGACTCCTTACTGTACAATAAGGCCCGGCGCCCACTATCGGTGGGCATCGGTGCGGCTCGGTACAGCTCGAGCGCTTTACGCCGGCTTCGAGCGGCTTAGGGCGCCTTAGAGCTCCGTCGGGCGACTTCGGGCGGCTTCGGCAGCCGTAAGCATGGCTAAGGATGCCGAGGCGGTCTTCGGGTAGCTCGGGTGGCATTTTCGGATCAGACACGTCGCAGAACAGTCATTTCGATCACCGCACGCGCCTTCATTATCGTATCGTACAAGTAGACGCAAAATTAAGTTGTAAAAATATGTTTGTATTTAATTTTATAAGGTATCAAATATTTTCAAACAGTTGTTATTCAAGTAGTCGTTAATAGATAACTGATATTTAACTATATCATGTCATTCAACCGAAAAAATAATATTGCTTTTTTTTATTAAAGTCGATAGAACTAAAACTAAAAAATTGGAAAAGCGCTCATCCAAGCTGACAATAAGCTGAATTAAAAATGTTTTTGATTAAAGCTGAATAAATAATTAAACCTAAATGAAAAAAAAAATACATTATTATTTACCTTAAGCACACAGATAATCTTTCTTCAACAGATATGCATGAACGGAAAGTAGATGGTTTTTTCATTATGTAAGGACGGAGCAGAGCAACCAAGGCTTCAAAGTTTTCATAATCCATCCTATAGTAGTCGTAAAATTTGCGAACGTCATATCGTAAGTCATTAAACAAGTTATGAAATTCACCGAAAGTACATCTTTCCTTCCAAAGCTTATTCACCCAAAATCTTCTTCTTTGTCTTAGGGCTCCAAGTTTCTCTTCTTCTTCAGCAAGATGAACAATGAGAACTAAGTCCCAATCCACCATTATAAATACACACACATAACTGTTTTCACGGAACGTTACGAGTGACTGCTCTGCGATGTTTCTGCAGCCAGAACTATTCTTAGGCTACCCAAAATCAGCTACGGCGTCCTTAGGCGTGTTTACGACTGCCGAGGCAGCTCTCAGGCGCCCAAAGCCGCCCGAAGTCGCCCGACGCAGCTCTAAAGCGCCCAAAGCCGCCCGAAGCCGGCGTAAAACGCTCGAGCTCTACCGAGCCGCACCGATGCCCACCGATAGTGGGCGCCGGGCCTAAAGGGTTCCGAAGTTTTATCCCTGGGCAAGAAGAATAAATTTTATTTAACATTGTAGTTGAAAAACACGTCCGTGTTTGGATCACAGGTATTCATATGTGTGCCAACATTTCAACTCAATCGGTCAATTTGATTTGGAGCAAATTGGTTGTGACAGACAGACACACAAGTGATCCTATAAAAGTTCTGCTTTTCATTTGGACGTACAGAACCCTAAAAATATAAAAAAACACATTAAGTAGGTACTTTAAATCCCCAATTGAATAACAAGCTAAAACTAGACGTATTTGTAAACAAGTAAATGATTTAAAGTTGGTTTAACAATCCATTTACATCTAATAATTTTACAGATCATGTTGTAATAAGGTGCTTCTATTTAAATCTGTAGTTTTTACATCGCCTCTTCAACACCCTCGCGTAATAAAGTGTTAATAAATAATGTATATCGGTCATTCTCTCTAATAAGTAATTCAGGGCATTCACGCTTCTGAGACCGGGACTGTACCGACCAGAGACCGGACCGAAGAGATCAAACGCAAAGGTTCAACCGGACTCACGGTTGATCGAGTTTTCAAGCTAAAAATCCGGTAAAAATAAGAAACTGACACATGAAATCACACAATGTGCAGATTAGAGAGCTGCGGTAAAAGGAGTTTCTAGCAGATCGTCGCTACACAACGTCTGGTTCGGTGCTCCGGACGTACAACAGATACACACACACACAGTGCTACTAAACTGAATTTACAAATTAATATAATTACATGCTATCTCCAACTTTGGCGCTAAAACAGTTGGAATGAATACCGCCCCTCCCCCCTAGCCCGTCCTCCTATGACAAAAGGGACAACACACGCGATATAATGACTGCAACCAAATTACCCGAGGACCGGTAGGTACCCCGACGTACTAGTGGTACTTGTGTGTGTCATTGTGTACGCACGACGCTTGCATACTAATGCCGTGCGGCGGTGGAATGACTTCATGTAATAGATATTTATGTGCACACGAGTATCTCGCATCGCAGGTAATGGCCTACGCCTGTACACAGCGGTGCGCCAATATGGAAACCAACCGTATTGTGACGCTCCCGCAACATTGTCATATTTGTAACTGTGTTATGTTCACTATCATGCATACACTGTTTGTGTAGCTTGCAGTTCGTATCCCTATAATTGTGTTGTATCATGTCTAGGTTCTAGGAACTAAATATAGACAGCTATTCTAGCTAAACTTTATGTAAAGTGTATGAAAACGTTTCTTTCGTTTACAAAGAAGTTGACGTCTGAGTGAATTATAGTGCTTAGTATTATGTGATTTTTCTGAGCTGCTCTTTGCGGTGTCGCGCGGTGTTGCGACTGCACTCGATTTGCAGGCACTCAAAACTTCGCCTAATGAATACCTCCGGTGCCTATTCCAACCACCTGTGCGAGCACACCTCAGCGCCACTAATCCACGAGTAGTAAGGCTCAACACTGCATGTGCCAGCTACAAGTGCAATTGGTAATTATTACCGGAGGCATGCAGAGTTGCGTCGGTTACTGGTTGTATTCACACGAACAGCGTCGTTTTTTAAATAACTTCGTGTTCAGCAAAGTACTGTCACATACAATCACTATGAAATTAATTACATTTTGAAATTGCTATAAAGTTGTTTTTTTTTTTTGTTGAACTAGGAGATACTGTTATTTGTTTGTCCTACAACAAGAATATAAATATAAAATTAAATGGTCCACCCGGAAGATGGTCATGATCCCTACCAGCACTAACTGGAATATTCCCTTCCTCCAAGCAAGTTTGCTCTTGCGAATCTCCACTCAAGCCGGCCAGTAAAAGCAAGAAAGAGGCGAGAAACAAGACTACTCCCGGGAGAGAGGGCTGGTGGTGTCGTTACTGCTCAACAGCTCACTACATGCTGCCGTGCTGAGTTATGTATCTCTTTTGATCTGGATAGGGCGCGGCGGCGGCGGTGGGTTATTATACGACCTTAATTCATTTTAAATTTTAATCAACAATAAATATTCAAAAATATTAGCTCTCTGCACTCCTTCTCCAAATAAACTAAACTGTTCTAAATTTCTTACTCCTTCGTCCACGTAATTTTGGTAAAGAGGGGTACAAAGTTTTTGCTTCACGTATTAATAATAGCATTAATAAGGTACAGACAGTCATTTAGTTAAGACACCATGGTAGTCTGTATATTAATAATAGCATTAATAAGGTACAGACAGTCATTTAGTTAAGACACCATGGTAGTCTGTATATTAATAATAGCATTAATAAGGTACAGACAGTCATTTAGTTAAGATACCATGGTAGTCTGTATATTAATAATAGCATTAATAAGGTACAGACAGTCATTTAGTTAAGATACCATGGTAGTCTGTATATTAATAATAGCATTAATAAGGTACAGACAGTCATTTAGTTAAGACACCATGGTAGTCTGTATATTAATAATAGCATTAATAAGGTACAGACAGTCATTTAGTTAAGACACCATGGTAGTCTGTATATTAATAATAGCATTAATAAGGTACAGACAGTCATTTAGTTAAGACACCATGGTAGTCTGTATATTAATAATAGCATTAATAAGGTACAGACAGTCATTTAGTTAAGATACCATGGTAGTCTGTACATTAAAAAGCTTGATTAAATCACTATCAGATCAGCAATATATTGGAGCTATGAATGTCGTAGCATAAGACTTAAATTGTATGAGCTCTCATCAGACCTGGGCTGTCTCTTGCTCAACATGAAGAGACTACTTACTGGCCAGACAATTGGCCAATGATTAATAAATTATATTTATATTTTTTTAGATTTTATTTCTGTAAGTAGGTTTGTACAAACAATTTTACACGTCAACCTTATTTAAAAACTAGATAAGGTCGGCGTTTACTATCTGACTATTTTGAGAAGAAAAGCCTAAACAAACTCAGAGATCCAAGTCTGTCTTAAAGTCCAGACATAATCTTCCTCAGATGATGTGTAGATTGGTGCCTGAAATTAAATGAATTGAGGAACCACACAGATAGAGTGAACCTGTCCAGTCAGTGCACGCATCTATGAGTAGTCAGCTGATCACACAAACATACCCAGCCTATAACGTGCCCACTGCTGGGACACAGGCCTTCTCTCTGTGGGAGGGAGTGGGCCGTAATCCACCACGCGGGCCCGGTGCGGGTTGGTAATTATTAATCATGCAGCTTTTTTAAGAACAATATCTTAAGAACAATATCAAAGAAAAGACTTATGAGTAGTCCGCATAAACTACTCAGACTGCCAACCAAGATTAAACCTAAATTAGAAAAAAAGGAACTAACAAAAAATACACAATTATTGTGTTTATACAACAAGTAATTAGAGTATTGCGTTAAAAGAATAATACGATGTCCAAAACAATTTTTTTTTAAAGCTAACTGATATTATGTCGACCCAAGCTTTACGTTATGCATTTAAAATAGAGTCTTATTTCTTTTGAAATAAGATTGAATTTTCTTTGGCTCAATCAGTGGTAGGTATGGCAAAGTACTTAAAAAAAATACTTATATTAAAAGTTACTGAAATTGATTCAGTAGTTAATTAGGAACAAACTACTTTCAGGTCTTGCGTCCATTCTGTTACACCTTGTATAGGCAACCAAATAAAAAGCCGAAATATTCTAATCACTTTAACCCACCATCGCAATTGAAAATCATCATAGCTACCTATAGCAGAACTACCTTATTAAAGCATACATTTGAATTACATTTGATATTGCAGCATTTCGCAGCGAATATTCACAGATCGAAGATATTTGCTACCTCGCATGTACCCGGCCGTATTACAGGAAGCCACTACACCTTCGCTGCGCCGCGCGCCGCCCCACTCCGAGAGCGATATCTAAGTAATGTATCTGACTGTTACCGCGTGATAGCAGCCGGGAATTGACTCAACACACCGAGTGTTACAAAAAAGTCCGATGTACGTCATCTCTAGGCTCTGCCAATCATATTTGTGATAGCCCCATTATAAAACTAGAACTATCCTCAACAAGTTTGTACTGTGTTATTGTCGTATGTAAGTGAGTGGGCTGTAGGTAAGTGCCTAACTAACTACGAGTTAATACATAGTAGTTTTCTTTGTTCTATATAACTCGTAAGTAGCAAAATCTACATAAGCGAACCAAGTTTGCATACAATCGTCATATCTTTGCATCCAGGTGACGCATTTTCACGCTGTTTTCAGCTAAGTTGTTCCTAATTAGGCTACCTAAGACCATCTGACTACTAATATTTGACGAAAACGCGAAAAAATTTTGACCGCCCGCCCACCCTGTTACTAGTGGCCAGGTGGAGAGTTTTAATTTTGGCGAAATTATAGCATTTTCTATTGTAAGTCTAATTTATAGGTTTTAGGTCTTTGACTTGAGTTTGCTTTGATATAACGTATTTACGTCATTTGGCGTCGTGCATTTGACGACCCCTCCTATATTTCCAGGATTTTTACTGCCCTGACGGTCGTTCGTCCTTAGGACGACGTATACATTTTTTAACACCTTATTGTTGTTTCCTGTGTATCCCCCCTTTACAGGGACACAGAAGTATCGCCAGTGACCTCTGACTAGTTTTTCTTTTAATAAATTTAACTTTCTCACTTACCAGCGCAGTGTTCCGCACACCAACCAAGAAGACCTTAGGCTCGCCAGGTTCCGGGGCCTCCCCGCGTTCGCTAGAAAAAGCTGGACCCTCGCTTCCTAGCGTGAGGCGAAGCATTGGCGAATGGGAGGCCGGGAAAACCGAGCCCCAGGCAAAGTCCCCGGTCATCCCAAAACGTGACGTGACCAGCACATCGGGGGCGCGCCGAGTTTCCGCGGATACCGCAAAACCGATTAAGAGCTGGGGTACCTAGATTCAGAGAATCTAGGTACCCCAACCTCACAGCGGAGACGAGAGCTTGCCTGAATAAAGCGAAGCTTCATTTAGGCAACTCTCGCAATCTTAAGACCGAAATAAAGACGGAGGTGGTCACCGCAATTAATAGGCTTTATGAACTCGTCAAAGAGTCAGAGCGGAGCAGGGTTCCCGTCGTGCCTATACCTACCGAACCACCTGCAGTCGCACCGGCGGCCGTGGCACTTAGTCCGACCTCAGAACCACCGACAGAGCTCATGAAGAGCCTTGTGGAAGGCCTCCAACAGCACAAGCAGGTGCTGCTGGAGTACCAACAACACACACAGGCTCTGTCGGGGCAACTGCAGCTTGCCCCTAGCAACGTCGCAAGCCAGGGTCCGAATTTCGCGGAAGTCACCGCTGGCCCGAAGCAAAACATCCAACAGCCTCTTCACTCGATGGTTGTATCATCCGTCAATGAACAGGACACAGGCGAAGAGGTTGTTGAGAAGCTCAGGACGGCAGTTGATGCCCGAAATGAGGGCACAAGGGTGGAGCGGCTGCGCAAGGTGAAAGACCAAAAGGTGGTGGTTGGCCTCAGGACAAGGGAGGAACTGACCAGGGTAACTGAAAGGATACGGAAAGCGGGCGGTTTGGTCGCAGAAGAGATGAAAAATAAAGACCCGCTCGTCATTGTTAAAGACGTCCTATCCTGCCACACGGATGTGGAGCTTACACAGGCCCTGCAGAGGCAGGAACAGTCACCTAATCGGGGACAATCTTGCGAGTGATGTGAGGTTGGGGGTGAAGTACCGTCGTAAAACGAGGAACCCCCACATGTGCCACGTCATCCTCCAGGTGTCCCCGATTGTATGGCAGAGGCTAACCATGGCGGGTCGCGTGCACATCGACCTGCAGCGGGTGCGGGTGCAGGACCAGTCTCCACTGGTGCAGTGCACTCGCTGCCTGTTCTTCGGCCACGGCAGGAAGCTGTGCACGAAGCCTGCCGATCTCTGCGTGCACTGCGGTGATCTCCACCTGCGTGCCGACTGTCCGTCGCGGTTGGCAGAAGAGTCTCCAAAATGCCACAATTGTGTGTCGGCAAAGCTGGATCGCACGGACTACAACGCCTTCGACAGTGTGTGCCCCATTCGCGTCAAATGGGACGCGTTAGCACGCCTGTCGGTGGCGTACTGCTAAGGTGCAGTCAGCGCTTCCTGGAAATAGCCACAACGGTAATGGTTGCAAAATTAACATCCAGACAAGACACAAAAGCAGCTTAGAATCAATAAACATGAATTGTAGCCAATTTCATGAGAAATTGTCCCAATTTATAGCAGGCACCAAAATTATCATCCATGACCATTCACCTAAAATTAGAAACAAACTCGCCTTACCGTTGTGGTCAATTGTTATTTTCCATCAGCACCAGGTCACCATCTCGAAAAGCTGCATCCAAAGCACTGCACCAATCCGAAGTGCACAGGTTGTCCATCAATACCTGAAAAATAAGGAATTATTAACAGTTTTATTTGAGATAGCAGTAGTGAGTCTGCCTGTATCATCAAACACAAACATACAAAGGCATACTATTCTATTAACGACTACTTAAATGATAAGAATTGTTGGTCGCTGTGATTAACTCAAGACAATGTTTGTGTTCTTTCACCAGAATTAGCTTACCCACTGACAGGTTATATCATTATGTTATTTCATATAATTGCTTTTTTTTATCTGACTGTATAATTCAGGTTTTACTTTTTTTTTTTAATCATTTATTTATGACTTAATCTACTCATTACAATGTTTTTTTTTAATGAGTAGTATTGCAATATGTAGTTAGCTAGCGACCTCGACAATTCATGATTATTCTTGCCAGTGCAACCGGCAGCAAGTTCGTCATGCTCCCTTAGATGTCACTGCTTGCGGTAGCGTCGGGGGTCGGGTTGCCTCCTTCCCTCAAATATGGCGAGGGGGGTAATGGCTGATCTTTGCGTTATGCTCGTGAACGGGTGCTGCTCGTGGTGACTGGTCGTCTTGCTGACCATGGTTTTGTTATTGTTAATTGTATTAAGTTTTTAATAATTTTAGTCCAGAGGTCCTAGTTTAACTTTTGTTATAAGTTACTTATAGCTATATTTGCATAATGCAGAATTACATATGTAAGCGGGCATGCCCTTTATGCCTAGAGGCTTTTATTTAGATTGGAAGTTCTGTTTACGTTTTATTTTAATTTTCTATTATTTTTAGTTTTCAATTTTTGATGGTATATTGGCGTGTGCTAGCTGACATATGGCAAATTTTATGTTTTTTTTTTGTGTTTCGTAATTTTTATTACGTATTATTGTATAGAAACAAGTTCTTCTAACTTAACAGACAGCTGTGCTGCTGGGGAGTTTGTTCCGCTACTTCTTCTTCCCAGCTAAAGCACTAGGAAGTGGTGAAGGGCGGGCGTTTTTGGGGGGACTGTCTTATGTAATTTTATTTTGACGTTCAAAAAGAGCTGACTCTCAGCCTAGTTTGAATAAATGACTTTTGATTTTGATTTTGATACAGCAAAGACATATTTTATTAAATTAGTAGGTATATATAATAGCATAGGGAATAAACTTTACAGAATAGAATAAGAAAATATGTCTATATAATATATTGCACATATATTAGGATAGTCATAGAATTAATTAAGTTTCATAAGTAATAATTATAAGACTAAGCATAAGAAGATATCAAAAATACTAAACTAAAACAAAAAAAAAAACCAAATAGGACAAAAATAAAAGTAGTATAATAATGTGTAATGTGATGTATGCATGTGTTCATCCGTTATTAGAAACATATTATTTATGGAAAAACTTAATTAAAAGAAGCTTACGCTTCCAGGATTTGCCCACGTCCTAGATTAGGACTGAATTAATTTTAAAACAAAAAGAATGACGACAAGAATAAAAAACTGTCTGAAAAAGGGCTCTGATCATGTCAGAGGGACACTGAGCAAGGGCAGGAGTGGGTTTTAGCCGGTAAGAGTCCGGCACTGCCCAGACTGCGTCACAAGTGAGGCAGCCTGGGCGTCCATGAGGATTTCCCACTCCTGCCAAAACAAAAACAAAAAAAAAACAAAAACTAACTACGAGTACGTGCGTCGCCATCTAAGACAATCTGTCACTCACAGTGGTGACTGCCCCGGACGGCTCCGGACGATACCGACCGACGCTATATTGTAAATATTTTATTTTATGATTCGTAACGTTATTTACTTACCTATTATTGAATAGAATCAAGTTCTTCTAACATAACAGACAGCTGTGCTTCCGGGGAGTTTGTTGCGCCACTTCTTCTTCCCAGCGAAAGCACTAGGAAGTGGTGAAGGGTGGGCGTTTTGGGGGACTGTCATAATTATGTAATTTTGACGTTCATAAAGTGCTGACACCAGTCCAGTTTGAATAAATGACTTTTGGTTTGATTTGCTAATGTCACTTATCTGAAAGGAATAGGGCGGCTAGTTAGTTCCAACCAGCGAGGTGTGCTTACAATGCAAACTGTGCGAGCAGGGAGATTCTCTGTGCCCTACTACTGCTAAATGACGTTATCAGTTGATGTTCTGTCATTTGTAGTTACTACGTGATTGTTATTAAATAACAGGATTCACGGAAAAATACTGCTAATAATATTCGCCTTTATTCTTTTTCTACCTACAAGATATTTATAAGTAGGTAGTTCTACTGTCAAATGCCAGGTAATGCGAAACCGTTTCCTCCAAACTTGGGATACAAATGAAATGCCCAAGAATAAGGCACGAGAAATAATATAAACTTCTTATTCCGCTAATCTGAACGCCAAAGTCTAATGTCACTTTCATGAGGTCGACTCCACTCTCATTTGAATTTTTATAACAACAGTCGCTTTAAGTCCCAAACGTTTCATCTTTACCTAGAAAAAACAATTTTATACGCCGAGCCGTAACAAATGTTGTTCAAATGTGCCTCCGGGCTAGACGCGGGCTAAAAACTAAATAGAATGGGTTGGAAAATCCAATATGCGTACTACATAGGATTTTCAGTAAGCACACAAAGTTGAATACAAACCTATTTGCCTAAATCATTCGACCGTTAACGATATACATGAAAAAATTCAAACAAACACATTCGTATACAAACAGTTTTAAGTTTAAAAATAATAGTTTAAAAAACTAAAAAACACGCTTTAAAAACCAAACTAAAAAAGGAGAAAATAATTTAATTAAATTAAAAAGCGTGGGGTGCTTTTTGAGGTATTTTTATTATCAATTAATGTCAAGCTTGTTTTTTAGTTTTTTAAACTATTATTTATTTTCTATTTTTTAGTTCTGCTAACTACAAAAACGTGTTTTTTTTTCTCATTTTTTGTTTTTGAATTATTGAATTGTCATCGGTCCTCGACAAGTTTACAAAGTTTCAATAAAATCTGACCGTTTGAAGTGGGTCAAAATCGCGCTCAAAGGAGTCGGTTACATACAAACAAACAAACATACAAGTGAAGCTAATTTATAGCGTGTAAAAACCAGTACGAAGGGTATTACAGTTTGTGGTGAACGAATGAACAGATACAGTTATTATTTTATAGTTGGCATGTTCATAATTCCATTGGAGTTTCACATTGTGACGAGAAAGGATCCCGAAACAAATATGTTGGTCGATTGCAAATCGCTATTGCAAGTGGGTCGGCACCGTCGCAACTTGCTCCAGCGGCCCGGCGGCGGCACCGCCAGTGCCCCCTCGCGTACATTTACATGCAATCTCGTTTCAATTTTACCGAATGCGCCTTTCGCGTAATCCTCATACTCTCCAAATGGAACTTATTTCGTACGAATTCCGTAGGAACTAATAATATTAAGGCTTTAGGCAAATATACTCGCGCTATAACTTCGGAGACGAGTTTTTTACTCGACGGAATAATTGAGTTCATCTTATTCTGTTGTATGAACTGCTGTACTGTGTACACTGAATGTATTTAATAATTCCGTGAGCGCGGAACAAAGACGGACCGCAAGCCAATGGAGTAATTTCTTAGTAGTCCTGATGAGCCGATACCCTCTAAATGTTTAATGAATCGATCTCGTCCCACACCGTGCCGCACCGCTCCGCACCGCACCACACTGCCCGGCTCCGGAGCCCACAATCAGCGAATCTATTTACTTTGTCATTGACGTACTGTCACCTACAGGCGGAGAGTTGAGCCGGTTGAGTGAACGGTGTTCTGAAAGCTACATTAATTTGAATCATTGACGTGCGTGGGGGTACAGCCGCGGGTACGGAAGTTTACAACTGAAACAGTCGACAGCACGTCGGTGGTAACACTTTGACCTTGAGCTGGACTGGCGGGGTGCTGAGCTGGAGGTTCAATAAGAGGCCAGTTTTACTGGTTTGTTGCTGGCGTACCACCTACTACTACGAGCACTGGTGTACCACAGCTACATTAAAACATTTGCAATGTGGCTGTATCTTCTCGTCAAAGACCAATGTGATATAGTGTGATAATTAGCGACTGATGTAATTAGTTCATAGTCTGTCGCATCAACTCTACTACTGCTAGTTAAACTGTCTCATAACTGTCGACAACCTACTTTATTCAGTGAGTCTTCACTCACATGGAACACACTCTTCTCAGAGGTTACTTCTCAGTCTCCGTCAGCTCTTCCAATCCTCGGCCGGGCGCTGCTTTGATGTCGGGAGCCTCCTATCTATTCTAACGTTAGGTATGCGTGTTGACCCTCCCAATTGTCCTTGAATTTAAAACAAAGTCGATTTGAATAAGTAATAGAAAACATAGTAACAGCTATTTTAGCACCTGTCCCTGTACAATAAAGATGGAGCACACCGAGCTAATTGTCGCAATACATCGCTTTGGGCGGAGTGCACACGCGCGCCACACTTCGTCTCTGTCACGCGCCGCCCGTTGTCCTCCCGCTGGTTTTATTGTATTGCCGCAACGTATAGCCCTAAACGTGTACCCAATACTCAAACAGTAAACCTAAGCCTTACCTATATGGAACTGTCGTACCTGAAATGTTCCCACAATAATTCTTTCTTCACAATAATATCTCGAAATACCAGGAATTCCCGAGCGAGCCCTCTGTTTTCAAAAAACATAACTTTGCAGGAACATGTTCGTTCCCAGTGAGAATGTTATCCAGCTCCGAGTGTCGCACTAAATCATATTTCATGAAAACATTTTTGGGTCACGTCGGTACACGGCGGCGTACCGTTGGCAAAATAACTGGATGCGTGCGGCCGCGGACTACCCGAGCTAACGTGCATACTAAGTGACCGCGTGCACTACCCCAGCGACAGCAAAACAAACTGGCTAAAAGTCACCACGCATGCATATAAAGCAAGCAGCGAGGTAGCGACAACAAAACAAGGTAACGAGGTTTTGCTGCCGGCAAAGAGCATGCATGCATAAAAGGCTGGTAGCGATAGCAAAGCAAACTGAGAACCTGAGAACTAAGGCGATGACCACGTCGCGTCGTCGCGTCGTCGTCGCGTCGCAGGGAAATTAGTAGTGAGCAATGCGTGCGCAGAGAACATGAGTGTTCATAAGGCGACCTGCGCGGTGCACTCCTCCTGGAAATAAAACGAACGAATATTTGTAAAGTCCGTTCATTCAAGCACGTTATAAGTAGGTTGTGACAGTAAACCAATTTTCAAGCACAACAGCACAAATAATTTCGCCCTTACAAATCGTTAAAGTGATTGACCCAGTACCCCTTTTGAGTGAAGATCTCTGTTTGATTCTTAGTACTAAGTACCTTCTTCTGTTTGTCGTAAGGTTTCGTTTTAGCGCTCTAGACCATATCTAGCAGCTACATACTCTAGTGTCACAACAACGAGGCGGCGCGCGGCGCCTGCAGGCTGTGGCGACAGGTTTAACTGAAGCCGAGCGGTGTGCGGTAACGACAGCAAAACAAAATAAGGCTGGGCACAAACAAGGCGCGGGCGAGGCTCTTAGCGGTCGGCTGTGTGCGGCGCGGGCGGCTAATGGTGCTGCATGGGGGCACCTTGCCTGTCGCACCTCGTACGGGGAAATACTTTGCGATACGTACATGGTGGGGTAAGGAGGGTTTTAAACTGTTTTAAAGTCAACGTTGATTAAAGTGACGCTTATTTGCATGATGTGGTTGTGGAGGGAACAATTCAAATTGAGCGACTACAAATCTCTTTTAAAAAGGGAAACGATACAACAAATAGAAGAACTATCACACATGTATGTATAATACGATATTGAGGAAAAACGAGGGCACCACGCCATTGAATACTATCTCCGCGAGACGAGGTCTGAGCAAACAGCGCGCTATCAACATTGCATCAGCACACACGCGGCACACAGCGACACACAGGTAGCACACGAGCGGCATATAAACGGCACACGAGCAGCATGCGGCATGCATGCGACACATTCATGTGACATCATTGTGAGGCACACTGACATACAAACATTCAATGATGGCGCTTGCTTGCTCCTCGGAAATTCATTTATATCGCGATAGCATCCTGTCACCGTTATCGTGGTTATTTTCCTTCTTGCCTCTTTAAGCAGAAACAATCAAAGTTATCTTGCCTCGGTCGGTGAAGGACAGGATGTCATTATACCAGTCTTTATCTGGAGAACTTCTAAAAACATTACACAACGAAATCAAACGAAGGACATGCGGCTACTAGGGAATCGTGTCGGAATGCTCGCTGCTCAAATCTAATCTCTTAGATACCCACTTAATTCGTTAATTAAAATCTGTTAAAATTTCCCAGAGTACCAAGAGCTGCACCTACTGAGTAGGTCGTAAAGTGCACAACATTGTGAAAGAGCAATTGATTTCACTATAAACAGGTGAACGTAACGAGAACTTAATCTGTTAAGTGTTTTGTTGTGTTAACACGTTCGCGATCTGATTCCAACGCGTGAACCGGTTGCAGCAGGTTTAAACTGGCGCAAATTGGATATTGATTGGATACTGGTAAGATCTTCACCTATTATCTTCTTCTATTTGTGCACCTCTGGAGACTGGTGTCGTTCCTGGCAGACGCTTCAAGCAACTATGTTATGACGAATATGAACGTTTTTGAATTATTGATAGTTTGAACGGTTTTGTCTGAATTACTTATTAAAGTTAGATAAATGCCTAATAGGGTATTTTCCAATCTATTAAAAACTATTCTAATTTGAACATTGAAACGAAATATGTAATAGAAAAATAAAAGTAAAGTGCTTTATACCCATTTTCTCAAACGATTTAAATCAAATTTATATTTCGTTGTTTTGAATTTACCGCCAAAACGCTTCTTGCGATGACTTTTCATTACATGACGTCAACTTTGTGTAAACTAAAGTAGTTATTTACTAAACAAGTGAATGTCGACTTATAATTAACAAGATTTTTAATGGTAGAAAGTGATATTACTGGTGTGCGGTGCCTGTGCGCACAAATACTTCTAAAACTGCACCAAACTATAGTATTTGGACCAGTGCCGGTTACACAAAGCTGACGTCACGATGTCACGTGATAAAAAATCATCGTAAGAACCGTTTTGGCGGTAAATTCCACACAACGAAAAATGAATTTGATTTTAATCGTTTTTAATTGAGAAAATGGATATAAATAAATTTATTTTTATGTTTCTGTTAAATATATCGTCCCAATGTTCAAATTAAAATAGTTCTTATTAAATTGGAAAATACCCTAGGTTAGAACCTTCATTTTGACAATAACACTAAATTATTAAAACAAAACAAAATTTGCATATTGTCGTCCCTGTTTCACTTGTACACTGTCAGTAAAGAGCCTGGAACTTCATACTCAGTCTATTCTTGTAGGTGTTAATTAGGATGCCTAAATATTTGTTGTCTCCGCTCCGAGACAAAGGCGTGACTCGGCCGGCGCGACGGGCGGCACGTTACAGTAGTCAGCGCTCACTGCTCGTTATTTTGTTTCCAAACGTTTTCCTAATTTGCCGGCCATTAGCTCAGCCTCATTACTAACTTTTATTGTTCTTTGAAGCTTTGAAGGAGTTGTCCCGTGCAACTCCCCTCCCCCACGTCCCGCTCCCCCACGACCCGCGCCCCCATGACCCGCGCCCCCGCTTGCATCCGTCCGGAACGAAACAATCGCGCCGTTGTTTTCCAGTTTGATTGTAAAGGCTGTGAAAAAAGCCGGAAATTATATTAATTAACAAGTATTGGCTCCCGGCACTCCGCGGCTTCCGGGGACGACTCTCGTTTTGTTAAAGTTTTATTTTTATTGTGACAAAATATTATAATTGAGTTGTTGTTAAAGTGCTTTCAAATTCATTTGTATAATTGGGTGCTCTGACATCCTACAATTTCCCTATCTATTAACATTTTTATCCCGGGAGGCAAACCCTTCGCGATATTTACGCGACAAAACTCCAACAAGGGTAACGCAAATAATTTTAGATATTGAAATGAAAACAAACAACTACATTGGTATGTAGTACGATCAACTTTAGGACTTTGTCAGCAAACTAGTTTTCTGATATGGGAGTCATCACTTGGTAACCAATAATAATTAGCTGTACATCATTATAATTATTAATTTTCTTTAACGAGAAACACAAAAATATTCTTCCCACACTAGCACTATTTATAATAGGTCTTAGGGGGGTGCGCCAAAGTTCACCTAAATTTTCAACTCCGATAATTGGAAATCTGAAAATGTTCTTCCTAACATTTTTCACCCTAACAGTCATAATTCCTAACTACTCTGCCTCTAATGTTCATAATTCCGAAGCATTCAACTTCATAATGTCAGTAGCAATAAACATCTATTATACTTTTATTTGTTTTCCTATATTTTCTCAACATAACCATCTTTTACACTATTATTCAAAGTCATATCTTTTTTGTTTAGATTTATTTTTATTCATAATAGTCAGTATTATTATTAGCGGTGTGTACCTGCAAAGATATCAAAATCAAAATATTTTATTTCACATAAGCCTGCATGGGCACTTATGAAACGTCAGAAGCTAGGTGCACGGTTCCAATTTGTCGTTTCCTATGGAGAAGAGCCGGCAAGAAACTCCACGGTTACTCTTTTAAAAATAATTGGCTTTTACAATGTTTTCAAATTACAGTGATAATAGGTATGGGAGGACAGTGCAGGCCAGTCAATAAGTACCAGGTACTTAGAGGAATGAAAATACAGAATAGAAAATTGTCTACAAATCTAGTCTCTAAGGCCTACAACGTTCTCTCATTCACAATATGTAAAAGAATCTACCTATATAAAATGAATCTATTTGAACCAAGTGACATGATTTCGATGACAGTCACTAATAATAGACAGAAGTAAAATTGACGTATAATGTCAAATAATGACGAGAATATGTCAGTCATTGTAAAAAATAAAAAGAATAAAAATTAACATTGCAATTTGGGAGCAGTTAATAGACTTTCACACAGTTTTGCTGTTAATGAGGTACCAGGGGAGCCACATGTGCAGAAGGAATTAATGCCAAACTTCCCTGTCTTCAACGTAGTCTTTTATCTTATAATATGCTTTTTTTAATAAGGACACGTTTGATGTGAGTTTTAAACTTTCCATCGCTAAGTTCTGTAACCGATTTTGGCAACTTGTTATAGAAGCGGATACTGTTTATTAGAAATGACTTGCTAGTTTTAGTTAATCTAAATTTTGGAATCACAATTTCATCTTTACTACGTGTATTTAGATTATGGAAATCGCATCTTTTTTTGAAAAGACCTAAGTTTTTGCGAACATACAAAATATTTTCTAGAATATAAAGAGAAGGCAGAGTAAGTATATCAATTTCGTTGAATTTATTTCTAAGAGACTCGCGAGGCCCCATTTTATAGATTGCGCGGATTGCCCTCTTTTGTAAAATAAAAATTGAATCTACGTCCGCTGCCGATCCCCACAGCAGAACGCCATAAGACATAATACTGTGAAAATAAGCAAAGTATACTAACCTAGCTGTGGCTACATCAGTCAACTGCCTTATTTTTCTTACTGCGTAAGCAGCTGAGCTTAATCTGCTTGAAAGAGCTCGAATGTGGGCACCCCATTGCAATTTTGAATCTAAAGTAATTCCCAAAAATACAGTTTCCGAAATAACATCTAGTTTCTTGCCATCAAGTTTTAAATTTAGACCTACTTGGGGTACATTTGGTAGCGAGAACTTAAGACATTTAGTTTTGTTCGCATTGAGTAAAAGAACCATAGGTTAGGTTAGGTTAGAACTGTGACCAACTACGCGCGAGCCGAGCGAGCCTAGCGAGCGGTGCCGCGGCAGCGGCCGGCGACCGCTACCTCGAAATTGGTCATATATTTTTTATTACACTTGGTAAATGTTTCTTTCTGAGTATGAGTGAAAATATTATGGTAATTAATTATGTTTAGGGATAAAAGCGTTATGATAAAAAACAGTAGGAGTTTAAATATATTTACATTAATGATATTATTAATTACAATTTTCGGAAACATGAGTGTTATGAACATCGCCGGTAGCACTACAAATAGTATGAATGAAAACTTTAGGATGAAAAATTTTAGGAAGAGTGATCATTCGGATTACAAATCATTAGGAAGAACAATTTCGGATAAAGATCTTTAGGTGAGCCAATATGGATGCGTCTTAGTGAGCAGTAGCCGTATTGATAGCCAAGACCAAGTCACGGACACGTCGTCCCCTCGACCAGTATCAGCGCTTCACAGTCGCAGTGGATCAGTTGCCCTGACACTGACACACAGACTAGTTGAGACGATGACTATTAACCCCCGTTAGCGTCCTGTTGGCCGTGTATCAGGCGGCAGTGTACACGTTAGCGTCCTGTTGGCCGTGTATCAGGCGGCAGTGTACATGGCACGTGCTATAGCTACGTGTACTCTTAGGACATGTCCTCGGTGATCATGTTTGTTATTGTAGGTTTCACTACGGATACAGTTTCTGACTCAACATCAAAATCGTCTCAAACTAATAACAAAATATCTAATAAAGCATTTTGATTGAATACATATTTTTTATACTCAATTAACACAATTCACTTCAGTTTCCCATAAATTGGATTACCTATGTCGTCTGTACGACGTCCTTTGTCGGTATTGAAAACGTAGGCATTTGGTTAGTTACGTCAGATCGCAGGGACGCGTCACTACGGTGACAAAAAGGAGACATATCCACAGAGAGAATGCTCAAACACACATTTACCAGCGAGTCTATGGGGATTGAACCCGTACACACGTTTTCCAAAGATGAAAGGGTTTTATTTGCAACCCCCCAGTAATTGGGTACTGGAGGTCATATGACAGTCGCTCCATATTGAATACTGATTGAACCACATGGAAACCTCCGTCCCAGATCGACACGCATTCCAGTGATCTTCATGACCACTCTATGAGAAAGCCAGAAGAAACAAAAATCAGGAACATTTCTTTTTTACCTGAAACATCGTGTTAGAACATCGGTGATTTATCTTTTGTTGTCCTGACATTCTACAGTGACTTATCACATCAAATAAAATCATTTATTACTTTAAACAAGTCGAATCATTTAGTAAACACCTTAATCTGAAATCTAGTAGGTACTGCACTAAGTTGCTGGCATGCCTGCCGCCACATCATATCCCCTCACCCAGTATTCGTCAAAGCTTCCGTTTGCTCAGCGGCAACTCAGTGGTCACTACAACGGAGAGCGAGCTGACTGACACAGATCAGCGCCGCGGGGCAGACACTGTATCCGCTTTGCATACAGAGTTGTGTTGCCGGCAGCCTGGGATCAACGATCGCTAATTGTAGTAAATGAAAACTATGGTTTCTCCCTCATAATCATTGCAAGCCATGTTTCATAGAAATAGAAATCATTTATTTCCTTACAATCAACACCAATATCCCATCAACTTCTCATTTTTCTTTTGATCCACTGCTCAACACACACGTCATACTATGAAACTACAGAGATCGATTGTGAGAAACATTTCAGTATATTTATTTATTTATTCGATCTCCAACAGAGGCTACACAATTACATGGTGCATTACAATGTGCGCTTCCTATTATAGGAGGCCACATCATTTACTTATAATCTAGGCACAGTAAGTCTGACAATGTAAAAATATTAAAAGAAATAAAAAACATAACACTGTAATCTTACAAAGTGAATTACATAACAGTTAAATAATAATACTACAAAAGAATAATTAGGAACAGAAAGAACTACCATATAAGACAGCACACAAAACTAACAAAATATTACGACTTAGATACTATCAGTTTTATGTCTTTTGTGAACTTTCGTAATTTGCATGTAATATCCAGTTCATTACGCTTCGACACATCGATATACTGCCTACAGAGCCTTGGCAAAACAGCGTAGTATCCGAGGTTTGTTTTGGATAGCGGGGTATAGAAAAGGTTATAATTTACATTTGAGTGGCAAGCGAGATGGTACCTTTATCTGCAGCTATCCATGGAGCTTGCTATTGTCAACAACCCCAATGAATAGTTTGTGAAGAAATGTGAGATCTAAAATCCTTCTTGTATCTACCAACGAGGACATTTATTAATATTTTAAATCGCTCCAATTTTTCGAACGACGAACTTCGTCGATTTCTTGTAGTGTTTGCTGATGCAAAGATTCAGCTAATACAGATGATGAGGGGAGACATTTCGTAACCTCTATTGGTTAAATCTCTCTCTCTCTCTCTCTATTGGTGGAATCTCTTCTTAAAGAAAACTTCAGTAAGGACATTCCAAGTTTTGAATTCAAACCCATCTCTATTGCCACAATTAAAACAGCATTTAAAAGTCTTAACATAAAAAAACATTGAAGACTTATGGGGGATTTCCGTTAAGGTTATTGAAAATATCATTGACACAATTGCCCCTGTCCTAACAGGCATATTTAATCGATGTTTAGACACCGGTACGTTTCCTGACTTAATGAAACATAGTAAAGTAGTACCAATTTTCAAATCGGGTAGTAAGAGTGATCCCTCTAATTATAGACCTATATCTGTGCTTCCAGCATTGAGCAAAATTTATGAAAAAATCATGCTAGACCAGATGTTGTCACATTTTAACTCAAATGGGATTTTACATAGTCGACAGTTTGGTTTCACGAAAGGTAGGTCGACGACTGACGCGGGAGTAAAACTCATCAGTCACATTTTGGAATCCTGGGAGTGTTCTCAGGATGCGATTGGCATTTTCTGTGACCTCTCAAAAGCGTTTGACTGCGTTGACCACAATACACTGATCTGTAAATTACACCACTACGGAATTCGTGGACAAGCTGCTAATCTTGTACTTTCCTACTTATCAAACAGGCAGCAAAAAGTAAACGTTAACGGGGCGACATCCTCGGGGTTTCTAGTTAGGATGGGCATGCCTCAAGGTTCAACTCTTGGTCCTTTTTTATTTCTAGTTTATATTAATGACCTTCCCTATCTGATGGCTAACTTCTCGGATATAATTTTATTTGCTGATGACACTTTTCTTATTTTTAGAATAGATAGAAAAGATACGGATGTCTTACATGTCAACGAAAGCCTAGCTGTTCTATCGAAATGGTTTGCTGCTAATAATCTTTTACTCAATGCGAACAAAACTAAATGTCTTAAGTTCTCGCTACCAAATGTACCCCAAGTAGGTCTAAATTTAAAACTTGATGGCAAGAAACTAGATGCTATTTCGGAAACTGTATTTTTGGGAATTACTTTAGATTCAAAATTGCAATGGGGTGCCCACATTAGAGCGCTTTCAAGCAGATTAAGCTCAGCTGCTTACGCGGTAAGAAAAATAAGGCAGTTGACTGATGTAGCCACAGCTAGGTTAGTATACTTTGCTTATTTTCACAGTATTATGTCTTATGGCGTTCTGCTGTGGGGATCGGCAGCGGACGTAGATTCAATTTTTATTTTACAAAAGAGGGCAATCCGCGCAATCTATAAAATGGGGCCTCGCGAGTCTCTTAGAAATAAATTCAACGAAATTGATATACTTACTCTGCCTTCTCTTTATATTCTAGAAAATATATTGTATGTTCGCAAAAACTTAGGTCTTTTCAAAAAAAGATGCGATTTCCATAATCTAAATACACGTAGTAAAGATGAAATTGTGATTCCAAAATTTAGATTAACTAAAACTAGCAAGTCATTTCTAATAAACAATTATCCGCTTCTATAACAAGTTGCCAAAGTCGGTTACAGAACTTAGCGATGGAAATTTTAAAACTCACATCAAACGTGTCCTTATCAAAAAAGCATATTATAAGATAAAAGACTACGTTGAAGACAGGGAAGTTTGGCATGAATTCCTTCTGCACATGTGGCTTCCCTGGTACCTCATTAACAGCAAAACTGTGTGAAAGTCTATTAACTGCTCCCAAATTGCAATGTTAATTTTTTTTTTTTTTTTTTTACAATGTCTGACATATTATCGTCATTATTTGACATTATACATCATTTTTACTACTATTTAATATATATACAATATATACTAACTTCAATCCTAAATGTGGCCCTGGACGACCGAGCGTGGCAGCAAGCCACACTTCCCATTCGCCTGGGTGGTCTCGGCGTCCGCAAAATTTCAAGTATAAGTTTACCGGCCTTCCTCTCCTCGGTCCACAGTACAGATAAATTAACCAGGAATATTTTATCTTCCTCACTGGTTGATTTTGAAGTACCGTGTTTGACCGATGCTTTGAACGCTTGGAAAATGGCTTGTCCCAATACGGTTTTACCTGATAACCCATCCTCCCAGAGACGGTGGGACGTGCCGCTCTGCAGTATTATACGGAATACCCTGTTCAATACGTCACCTAATACTGTTGAGCGTGCCCGTCTGCTGGCTGTGGGAGAATGGGAGTCAGGCTTGTGGCTTCAGGCGCTCCCGTCATCCACCATAGGCACTATGATGGATGACTCATCGTTTCGGCTCGCTACGTGTCTCCGCTTGGGCGCACCTTGTGTTGCTCCGCATCGGTGTCACTGAGGTGAAGCTGCCGACAGTCTCGGGAACCATGGCCTGTCCTGCTGCAGGAGCGCAGGTCGCATAGCACGCCACGCCAGCATCAACGATATTATTCGTCGAGCCCTTGTCACCGCCGGCGTACCAGCGGTATTAGAACCAAACGGCTTGGTACGTGACGATGGGAAGAGACCAGACGGCATGACGTTATTGCCTTGGAAGGTGGGAAGACCTCTGGTGTGGGACGCAACATGTGTCGACACCCTTGCGCCATCCCATGTTCCTAGCACGGCGGGCTGTGCTGGCGCCGCTGCTACTGTTGCTGAGACCCTCAAGCGGCGTAAATACTGTAACCTTATGGGTAACTACAGTTTTGAGCCGTTTGGGGTCGAAACGCTCGGGTCATGGGGCCCGAGTGCTCGTCTCCTCTTTAAGGAAATTTCTCGCCGGCTGGTCGACACTTCACGTGACCAGAGGGCTGGGTCGTTCTTTGGCCAAAGAATTAGCATTGCCATTCAACGTGGCAATGCTGCCAGTCTTCTGGGCACGTTTCCTGATGACAGCGATGCGGAGGAATACTTCGACGCCTAAGTGTCCTTTTGTTTTTTTTTATTTATTTTGTATATCGTAGTTTTAATTATTAAGTACATTTGATAAATAAATAAATTCCTATTTAATATTAGTGATTGTCATCGAAATCATGTCACTTGGTTCAAATAGATTCATTTTATATAGGTAGATTCTTTTACATATTGTGAATGAGAGAACGTTGTAGGCCTTAGAGACTAGATTTGTAGACGTTTTTCTATTCTGTATTTTCATTCCTCTAAGTACCTGGTACTTATTGACTGGCCTGCACTGTCCTCCCATACCTATTATCACTGTAATTTGGAAACATTGTAAAAGCCAATTATTTTTAAAAGAGTAACCGTGGAGTTTCTTGCCGGCTCTTCTCCATAGGAAACGACAAATTGGAACCGTGCACCTAGCTTCTGACGTTTCATAAGTGCCCATGCAGGCTTATGTGAAATAAAATATTTTGATTTTGATTTTGAATGTGTAATTGTTGGTTTGTACTGTTTTATTAATTGACTTCAAAAAGAAGGTTATCAATTCGACATGTTTTTTTTTAAGTATATTCGGCAATAACTCCGTCATATACAGGTTATACAAAAAAAAAAACAGCTGTTCCATACATTTTGACCGCGTAGGTATTGCACTTTTCTATGAAACAGCAGATTTTTTTTTTTTTGTAAAACCGACGATAAATAATTAAATAAAAGCGTGTTACATTTTGATGGCAGGAGAAATTAAGAACATTTATTAGCATGTTACACCTATTTCTAACCGTCAATATGCAACATGCTTTTATTTAAATAATTGAAATTAAATTATTTTTAACTTTTTACTTCGTTTTATTAACAAATAATAAAAGAAGCTTGTTTTTATAAAAAATGTTTTTTATTTTATTTTATTTTTATCTTTTGAGTATTTATGATGTAGGATTTACTACGGCGTAGTTCGTAGCAGAGTTTTTCCGTTATGTAGCTCGTAATAATTCGTAGAACCCACTCATATGTTTTGTTTTGAGCACTTATAGTGTTATGTATCTATGGCCACCTTCCAGCTCCAGCATCAGACCCAGGTTATCTTATAGGATCAAAGTACTCGTCAATACGAATAAAACGAGCCAAAACTCGATGGGATTGTGTCGTTTTATTGCGGAGTTCCTATGGCCACCTTCCAGCTCCAGCATCAGATCAGCTCCATGTCATCATAATATTGCATTGTCACGCAATATACATATATGCATGGAAAATTTCAGCTCAATCGGTTAAAGATATCTCCTTCAAAATTGAGTAGCAAGATTCCACCCGAACAAACATAGTTACATGTATAGGTACTGTAGTTAATTTTAATTTAAAGTTACATACATACACTGCAAGTTATTAAATAAAAGCTTGTAAAAACACAAAACAAGTCTAGTGTTTTGTATATTTTCTTGTCTACATGGACTTGACTTAATAACTTTATTTAAAAACCCGCAGCGGAATGCCACACTTTTCAAACAGAATTCACTATTCGTAGAGTAACGTGACTTGGGAAACGCAACACAGGCTTGAGTCCATCAAATCCGACTTGTACTCAACAAAGCAACATGTAGAATTTATTTTAACAACAAAGTTCTATTGTTTTTTACTACCTACATCTGTGTGTACGTAGATGGAAATAAATTATAGGAAATATTAAAATTCCATCTGTCCTAGATTCATTAGAATAGTTTTTGCTTAGTTAGGTTACTGTTAATCCTATTCATGTTACAATATTCTTGTTGTTTATTTTTGTATTATTGTACTTAGGTATATTGTAGATGTTTTTTCAAATGTTTACCAATTTTATTTGTTTACCACCTGAAGCACCAATAACCAATATTATATTCTACAACGTAGGATTGGACAGACAGTACCCACTTACCCAGTGAATCCGAGCTGCGGATTTCAGTTATCACTCGATACATCACTCTGGTACATGTGCCAACATCCAACTGAGCCAGTTGGATGTTGGCGAAGTTAGCTCGTGAAGTTGGTGCCACTCGAATCAATCTCTGTCGTCTTGGGTGATGTTGATATGCACTATAATAATAACACTAAACTGATATAAGTCCAGCGATCACTCCCAACATCTACATAACTATTGAAACCTCAGCTACCATCCAAATCCAACTTGACTTGACGTTGACTTTAAACCCTCATTTTGGGGACTCTTTGATAAAATGGTAAAGAGATTCCAAAGACAATTAAACAGTACCACAAGCATTACGTTTTATTCTCTCATTAAAATACGTTAGGTAGGTACTTCAAACACGTAAAAGTTGTTCTAATCCCGCATTGGAGTTTACTAATTAAGTAAAATTAGGTTAGATAATAACCTCGCAAAACGTGTGAACAGCTTTCGATATCACTAAAAGAAAAGTCGCTCAGTAAACCTGTAAAGTTCTCAAGGATAACATTATTCAATCTTATTTCTATTTTAAAACATCTCTTGAAAACTTGTGACGTCAAAGTAAAATCTTATTTCGCGCACAATATGAAACCAATTGTCATAGCAAGCAGCTCGGTGCACACCGCGCGATATTTCAGCAGACGCGGCACGTCGCTATCCGCGGATGAGCCGTCGCGTTCGATACGGCGCGGCGTGCGGCGCCCGCCGCCGCCGCCGTCGTGGTATGTGCATATCCCGCCATTCGTCTCACGACTGCGGCGTCTGTATGCACGCTCTCAAATAAGTCGCGAGTCGTTCTCCTGCTTCGAATATATTGGGATCTAAGTTTTTTATGGAGCTTGCAGTTTTATAGCAATTTGGATTACAAAAATATTCCTAAAGAAAATCTGTTTGTAACTTTGTACTGATCTCTGCCTGTCTGTTTTCTTATACTACATAATACTACAGACAGAATGTATGTTTAATAGTGTGAAGTTTACTATAACGACAAGTCTGCTCTTCAGTTTAGAAGGAGTCGCTTGGTGATTGAATCATGATCATACATAATCCCGTAGCTCCGCACCGGCAGCCAGGCACGCAGAACTCAGCCCACAGCCGGCTACCGGGCAGCATTCATTAATCTTTGTGTCACTACAAGAGCACAGCTCGGCGTTCCATAATATTCATCTGATATAGGTACCAGCTGCGAATATTAAGTAGAGTCAAAGTCAAAGCATTTATTTCAAATAGGCACTTATAAGACACTATTGAACGACAACGTTTACATTAAAATAGAATTAATTCTAGTCACCCCTTCCAAAATGTAGTTTCGTATGGAGAAGAATGGGCAAGAAACTCCACCGTTACTCTTTTAAAATGTTTTAAGTACAAAATTTAACATAGTACATTCATTATACGATAATTTTTTTTTGGGTTGGAAATCATCAAATAACTTTTCCCGCTCTGGCTGGAGCGGGAGGGCGTGTCAGACTTTTACTGACTAAAACCCACCCGTGTTCCCTCAGTTACCTCGGGGCCAGGGGCCGCGGTATCTCTTTCGAACAACCCGCACCCCTGGCAGGCATCGGCCCTTGCGGACCCCACCAGTTGGTGCTGACATCTCTTTGAGGCGCGCGTGGAACACAACGCACCGTCGACCCGGGCTTGGTCCTTACCGGACAGTCAGCTACCCATTACTCGCCGTCCGCAAGCCCGCGCCTACGGTGGCCGGGAATCAGCCTGGGATTTTCGACGCCCAGGGCGTCTCCCGCGGCGACTACGGCCGTGAGGGCGCATATACTGCCTCTCCCTCACGTGCGCCGCCTCCCTCTTTGCGAGCATTACTGCTTCGCAGAAGGAGGTGACGGCTAACCATTCACTCTCGCTCCGTACCAGGGCCGGACGCGAGAGATGGCCGCCGCCGATCGCCTCGACGAGGACACGGCGGTGCTCCGCCCAAGCCGGGCAGACCTCCATCGTATGCTCCACCGTGTCCTCAGGGCGATCTTCGCAATGGAAACACCCGGGCGTTTCCTCCCGCCTTATGCGAAACAGGAACCTCCCGAAAGAACCGTGTCCGGTGAGGACCTGCGTCAGGTGGAAGGTGAGGACGCCATGCCGCCTCTCAAGCCACTCCTCAAAGAGGGGACTTACCGCCACTATCGTGGCGTGCCCAGCACTGGGTTGCGACAATCGCACTCTCCATGTCGCCATGAGATCCCGCCGGAGCTCTGTCCACTGTGCCACGATTTCTCGCGGATTCATTATATGATTATGAGTGAAAACGATGCACCCAGAAAAAAATTACCTACTATACCAAAATAGGTTAAAAAAAATCTAATTGAAGCAAACCAGATAAATTAATTTTATGATAGATACATGGTGCTCACACATTTACAAACATTATCAAAGTAAGTACCTATACGTTTTTCCTAAAATATTAACAAGTAATGAGTCAGTGTGGGAGTTAATTAAAGTAATCACTGAGTATAAATCAATGTCATAAAATCAAAATCAAAATATTATTAATGATACAATTCAATTAGCAACCAGTTCGATTTTGTCTAGACTCTAGATTGTCCTATGGAGCAGGACCAGCATGTTTCCAAGCATTCTTATCTTGGATATAATCCTCTAATTTGTAATACGCTTGTTTACAAAGTTTACTTTTAATATGAGTTTAAAATTTCCTTTCATTTAATTGCCATATATCACAAGGTACCTATTTTGTTATAACATTTAACACAGTATCCCTTAAAATATGTATTATGTACTTTAGCTAATCTGAAAAATGTTTGATCTATTTCGGCTTTGTTTCTAGTATTAAAATTATGTCTATCACTTATTTTATTAAAAAGATGTAGATTTTTTCTTACATACATGATATTTTCATAAATGAATTGGCAAGGTACCGTCATAATATGAATCCTTTTAAACAGTTCTCTGAGGGATTCGCGGCGACGTAGATTATAAATGGATCTGACAGCTCTCTTTTGCAAAATAAAGATGAATTTAATGTTAGCAGCCCGACCCCACAGTAAAATACCATACGACATAATTTATTTATTTATTTATTTATTCACAAACATACACTATCATCACAGGCTTACCTAATACAATAGTGTAGTTATAAATGGTTAAAGTTATACCAATAATAGCTTAAAAAGGTTAGACACAATTATGTTATTTAACAAGCAATTTTACAAAATGCAGCCCGTGTGAATTCACTCAGAGTACAATTGAAGCAGTCAATATGTTGTGACACCACATTGAGTGCGTGTAGGGGGCGCGTCAACGGCGCGTGCTGCAGCAGGTTGGTGCGAGCGTAATGCATAAAGCATAATGCTGTGGAAGTAGCTAAAATAGACCAAACGCGCGGTTTCTACATCTGTTAACTGTCTGATCTTTCTAACAGCATAAGCGGCCGAGCTTAGCAGCCCCACAAGAGGTATATAAGGTCCTTGTAATTTCTCGTCTAGCGTGATTCCTAGGAACACCGTTTATTTTTTATCCTTTCAATATGATGTCACATTCGCTACTACTAACATTTGATAATTTAAATCTAATGCATATGGTTTTTGTGCCATTTAGTACCAAATTATTTACCGTAACAGTTACGTTAAACATAAAGTCCAACAATGATATAATTATTACTGATATTACGAATAGCTGTAAATAATGACAATTTCATTAGTTTACTTGTTTTCACAAGTCTCATGTTCTGGGGATCAGTTATTAGCAGGCACTTAGAAATTCCCAGAAATTCCTCATGGACTAATCATTGCCTCATTAGTAACTATGTACAGTATTTATCAGTTGCTTTCCTTCAACGAAAATAAAATTAATGAGGTTCAGTAACATATATTGGCGGCTGACGGAAGTATCTGCGGCGACAATTAGCGGCTCCCCGCGGACGTATCCTTTATTAGCCGCTTACGAAGCCTGTCGCTACATACACACCTATACTCTCGAAACTACTACCAATCAGTCCTCGACCCAGGGGAGGCTACAGAGCTAGCTACAGAGAATTGCTTGAGGTCACGCTTACTCGACCAGCTCGATGTATAGATACCACCTCCTGCAGGAATAGTGTGCCTGGTAATTTAACAGCTACTTTGGACAGACGCGTGATATAAGTAGGTGCTCGCCTCACTAACCTGTTTGCCTTATATCTTGACAGTAGAGCAATGCCATTATATTACTAAAACCTCAGCAGAAATACCGGTTTATATTTTCAGCTGTATTGTAGTGAGTTCAGCTCCATTTATCGATGGCAATATTGCGGTAGAAAACAATAAAGCGTGCCCTAACTCAATAATTCCACAGAACGTGATTTTTTGAGCATCTGCCAACGTGAGCGCCAGCGTGCCCGCTTGTCACCTAATAGGCAGCAGCCGAAGATCCAGTCTTCATGATGAATGTTAACACGCCACGCAACTTAAGTAACACTTATCTAATAGCAATCATTCGGCTTCGTTTCACCACAAAAACAACAATAAAGTTTGAGTTTGTTACCGTGAGGAAGGAACCTTCTGTCCCTTCTTATTTCATGGTTTTACGGCCAACAAGTCGCGCAACGTCGCTTGAAAGGAAGCCAAATATAAATGGAGGTAAGTATATTATTAATAGTTAGCCGGACCCGCCGGCGGTTATAAAGAAAATCGTTCGGGAAGCGAGGAAGCGAAATTGCCGTCCGATTGAAATTCGAGTCGAGTAGGATATCTAGCAGCATAGCCGCCGTAACCACTACCACGAGACTTTATGGGTGAATTTCCCAAACGACTTTTTTTTTTGTCTTCATTGAAATTAGTATTTGAAAAAAGGAATATTGTTCTGTACTATTTTTTTTGTATTCATTAGGTATTTATTGGGTTGTGGCATAAAATATTATTTGTCTAAGTCTATTTACAAAGGTAGAAATAAATACATAAACCTCTATTTTTGTCACATCGGTGCTGTCCCTCTACTTTTTTTACAAGCAAAAACGCTTATATCGTTATAAAAATAAGTAACTTAAGAATATAACTTATTCTATTTCATAGAATATTAGTTTTATTATTAATATGTAGCATATTTTATTACGTAATTCATAATATTTATTACTGAGAGGCATAAATGTACTTGTCTCGCAAAATTTTGTCATATCGCTGCACAAAAGTAATTTAAACCTAACTTTGCATCGATGAGTCCGACAGTGTCCCCACCCCAATTTTATTTCCCTCGTTAGTGTGTGCTAGTGCGCAGTCAGGACGGACGTGTGTCAAATCGCTGCATATTCCCGCCAATTACGTAAGTACGACATTTCAGTTACTTCCAAGCAATTATTTTATATTATCGGTGGTTGCATTTTTCTAGTGTAATGTGAAGTTTTATTACGATTGTTTGGTTCTAACAGACATAGTAAGTAAATTAGCATCATTATAGGTACTTGAATTTAGCCTAAATATTATACATTTTTCATAATTTTCAAAAAAGTCGATAATTTCTCACGTCGCTGTTCTCATATCGCTGTAATCGGTGGTCTTTTTTACCACCGATGTGATAATTTACACCGATGTGATAAGAAAAATCAATCGGTGTCTTAAATATCATATCGGTGTTTTGATTCATGATCGACGCATAGTTTTGTCACATCGGTGGATTGTTTTATCACATCGGTAGATCATATTATCACCTCGGTGTAATTTTATCATATTGGTAGACATAGTGTCATTTCATTAAAGTAAACAAAAAAACAATGGAGCATACCTACAACCATACATTATATACATACATATACACATATTATATTTTTTAACTTTCATAAATATTAACTTGTGTGCAGCTCGTGCCGCACACAATTCGTTCGAGTAATTTTGTTTAAGATTAATTTTGTTTAAGAATGCTGAAATCAAAACTAAACGAGGAGGAGAAAAAAGAGAGAAAGAGGTTGATGGAAAGAATAAGAAAAGCTAAAATCAAAAGTGATCCTGTGTTAAGAGAGCAGCATTTAAGAAAAGACAGAGAACGCTTAGCTAAAAGAAAGGCAGCTGGACTTATCCTAACCCGAAGCCAAATGACTGCACATGCACGTCGCAATGCACAAAAGAAAAACCGAATCAGTGCCCGTGCATATTATCAGCGGAAAAAAAATAAGGCAAATGGTGCCCGCAACAACCCAACAAGTGTTTCAGAGACCAATGACGCAGAATCGCTACCGAAAAATCAAGATAATGAGCCCGGTATTTCTCAAGAACTAATAGGACCTCATAGCCCACGGCTATTGCGACAGAATGTTCGATGTAATAGTCCTAATTTGCGTATTGATGCCATAGTAGCGAGTAGTTCCCACTATTTACGTACAAGCAGTCCCCTAGATTTATCAATAGCATCTCCTTTACGAACGCCAAGTATTAGTTCTATAAATTCAGAAGAATCAACATTACGCCCAAATAGTCCTAACTTAGACACATCCTTTAATACTGTTAAATTCAAACAAGACATTAAAATGAAATTTCGTAAATATCAAAACGTTAAAACTCAGCAAATACACGATTTAAGAAAACAATTGGCAAAGGCTAATAAAGAGAAACTAATGTACAAAAAGAGATACATGAGACTACATCAAGAATTTAAGAAATTAAAACAGAGTAATTTAGAAGTGAGACGAATCCCAACGAAGCCAAAAAATATAGACCTGCAAAAACGTATCCGTAAGATTGTTGTTCAGTTTTTTGAGGATGATGAAAATTCAAATCTTTGCCCAGGTAAAAAGGATACTGTCACACAAAATGGAGTAAAAAAACAGAAAAGGCTGATGAAAGACACAATTAAAAATTTACACAAAAAGTATTTGACTTCGGGCTACCCTCCAATCAGTTACGTCACTTTTACAAGAATGAGGCCGTTTTGGGTCACGCAGCCAAAATTAAACTTGAGAAATACATGCCTATGTGAGAAACATGAGAACATGGATCTTGTTATATCATCTTTAAAAAGAAATCGTATCATAAAAGAAAACACCACGACTGAAATTCTAAGTAGTATTTGCTGTGATATTTTTAAGGTAGAATGCCTGCAAAGAACATGTCCTGTCTGTAAGAATCGTCATTTAAATTATCAAGAATTTGATAATTCCAAAGATGTTATTTATTGGAATTGGAAGAAGATAAAAAAGAATTACAAAAAAAATGGAGTCGATAAAATAGCCGTTAATGTAGAAAAAGTAAAAATAACCGTTAAACCATTACAACTAATCAAAATATTTGAAAACAATCTGAAACCGTTCTTAACACATTGTAGTAATATACGAAATCAAAGTCAAGCTTTTAAGCACTACAAACAAAACATGACTGAAAAGGATTGTGTCGTTCACATTGACTTTAGTGAGAACTATAGCTCCAAGTACGGGTCCGAAATACAATCTATGCACTTTGGTGGCAGTCGTCAACAATTCACATTACACACTGCTGTAATTTACTATAAAAATAAGGAAGAGAATATAACAACTCAATGTTTCTGCACTATTAGTTCTTCACTGCGCCATGATGCTGCCGCCGTTTGGGCTCACCTTGTTCCAATATTAGAAGAAATTAAACAGGAAGCTCCAATTGTTCAGAATCTTATTATTATTTCTGATTCTCCATCAGGCCAGTATCGGAATAAGAAAATTTTTTATATTATGTCCCAACTCAGTATTTACTGCTCTTCTCTGACTAACATAATATGGAACTATAGTGAATGTGGTCATGGAAAAGGTGCGCCAGATGGAGTAGGTGGGCTACTGAAGCGAACGGTGGATCGATTTGTTGCACACGATGGTGATATGAATAATATAGACTCTTTTGTAAACTATTTAAAATCTGCTGTCCAAGGCGTGAAAATTAGTACTGTAGAAGAATATGAAGTTGAAGAAAAGGACTGGCTTCTCCCTACAAATTTGAACACATTTCGTGGAACATTGCAAGTCAAACAAGTCATTTGGACTAAAGAAGCTAAAAATCGTATAGTTTTACGTCGACTTTCTTGTATAGAAGATGAATGTATGAAATATGTTGTTAAATGTCCACATGGCAAACATCTAGACTTCCACAATTTGTCAACCGAACACGAAATTAAGTCTAAACCTCAACTTTCTACTTCGAGTAATAAAAAATCCAGAACTAAATCCAAAATAGATATCACTAAAATGCGACCAGTAAAGTTAACTGACAAATTAATTTTGTTCCCACAGCCATCACATTCAAAGTATTTTACACCATCAAATACATTAAAAATCTCGGAAAATGCGGCACCCAGATCATCCTCTTCGACAAAAATGTCTGAAAATTTGCTATTGAACTATGTAGATCTTGATCAAAGTACTCCTGCCTGTTCATTTTTAGAGAAAATTGACACGAACATTTTAGTTGGTTTAGAGGAATCAACTCAATTCGTAAATAAAGAGGATACGGTAAAAGCATCTAATAGATTTTCAAGTCCTACCGTGGAAGACAGTGACACCGATGAGGAAATATTTAGAATAAAATCTAAAATTAACTTTAAAAAAGAAAAAAATGAGCCACGTAAACCAACTCCTGACATCAAACAGAGATTTAATTATATATTTGGTTGCAGTGACACTGATGATGACTTATTTTGATCTGGGCTGATTTGTTTTTAAAATTTTTATTTTTATTGTTTTTAGTTTTAATTGAAAAAAAAAAGGTTTAATTGTTGTAACAGATAATAATTATAAAAGTACGTAATTAAGTGCTGTGATTAACTATAGGTATACTACATAGTCTTCTATGACTTAAAAGTCTAATTATGGTGCAATTTAATAAAAGTGGAGTACGAAGACGGTTCAAGTTCTGTAGTGATTTATGTTGAACTTAAAGGCTGATTAACATAATAACCAAATTATACTGACAGATTTAATTTAAGTTTTTTTTTTAAGGGTAAAGATTATTTGCTAGATGTAAGATATAAGCGATCTCTATGTAATCTATGATACTTACGCACTGAGAACAAAGATTTTAAAAATATTAAATTAAGTGATAATTAAAGCTGTGATTATTGTAGTGTTGTTATGATTAAGGTTAAACTTAAAAGGCTGATTAATTAGGTATATAAAGTTTTCTTATATAAAGTTTCTATTCTTAGTATTGTTGAACCTAGAACGCCACAATGTTTTAAGTGTACACATGGCAAAACAATTAGCTTGATCGCCACATTAATAAATGTGTATTGTACAATAACGTACAAGAAATTTTTGTTTTTTATACTTCTTTTAAATAAACACAATGATAATAAAAAAAAACATTATTTTTTATTCTAAGAAAATAATACCCTTAGTTCAGGTATTCAGTTCTTAGTCACTCCTTCAAAAATGTATAAGCCTACTATTTCTTTTTTGATGTTCAAAGGTGGATAGATTATCATATCGCTGTATATGTATATCACATCGGTGAATAAATTTATCATATCGGTGTACAGAAAAGATAATCGGTGCCGGATTGTCACATCGGTGGAAACCAGAATTCAAACTGAATTTTCTCCATAGTCTTAAAAGATACGTTGATGGTTACCAATAAGGGAGTATTTAGTATCCTAAATATTACATTAAACATGAAAAAAATAAAAAATATATATAAATGAAAAAGTTCACCGATATGATAAGAAAAATGGCATTTGTTGAAATTCACCCTTATACTAACCGTGAAATATGTGCCGATATGAGCGCATTGTACTGCTGATGACTGCCCTCGCGTTCACTAGATGTATGTAGATGTGTGTGACTATGACATCAGAGCTTGTGCCGTCAACTATTGTGAGTTACTTTATACTAACCGTGAAATATGTGCCGATATGAGCGCATTGTACTGCTGATGACTGCCCTCGCGTTCACTAGATGTATGTAGATGTGTGTGACTATAACATCAGGGGCCTAAGTCTGCTATTTTTATAAATTCGTCATTCCAACACGATCCCATTGTCATTCCTTTGTCATTTTGCTAAAAGTTCGTAATCTGCTAAATTCATAATGGTCGATCATTGGTCGGTCAATGGTGTCGTAATAGAATTGTGTTATAATGGCATTATCGTTTGAGTATCGTATAATCGTAACGAATTAAAAGCAATGTCTGCACAATGACGTTCTAATGGTAGGTCACTGATCAAAGAAACTGTCAAAATTTTAACAGATCACCGCCTAGTCATTCATTTGTCATTATGTACGAGATTACCAATAAATGCCATTTCTTTCAATGGAGTGTCAGTGGCTGACCATTGGAAAGTCATAATGACGCCATTATATTAGTAGATTACCAAGCTTGTCAAAATCAACAATTATGAAATCAATGATAGACCATTCTGACACTATTGTAATAGCAGACTTGAGGCCCTGAGCTTGTGCCGTCAACTATTGTGAGTTACTTTATACTAACCGTGAAATATGTGCCGATATGAGCGCATTGTACTGCTGATGACTGCCCTCGCGTTCACTAGATGTATGTAGATGTGTGTGACTATGACATCAGAGCTTGTGCCGTCAACTATTGTGAGTTACTTTATACTAACCGTGAAATATGTGCCGATATGAGCGCATTGTACTGCTGATGACTGCCCTCGCGTTCACTAGATGTATGTAGATGTGTGTGACTATGACATCAGAGCTTGTGCCGTCAACTATTGTGAGTTACTCGTACATGGTGCACGTATTTTTTTGTGTACTTATGCATATCCATAATCACTGAGCATGAACCAATGCCTCTCTTAGAAGCTACTGCGTGGATTTTTATTTGGTCTAAAAGCATGCCTCTGTTTAAGAGCTAAACAGATATACCTAATATTTAGTTGCAAGAAATATAGCAAAGTTTGTATAATGTTCAATTGGTTTCAACAAACAGTTTGGCGGGAGGTGGTATAAATCATTCGTGTGGGTAGAGCGCGGCCACGCAGGCCATGGAGGAAGAGCGCGGGCATCACGAGGGTGTATCTCTGGAGACGAAGCCGTAGTACATCACTCGATGAGCGCCATTAGTTGCGCTAGATGGACGCACCTGCGACTTACACATATGGAAGTGCTATCGTCCGCTACAGATCGCGCTGCGCGAATAAATGTAGAGGAGGGCCAGAAAGACTGACTGGAATATAATGGAATCTTTACTAGACAGAAAACTAAGAAACACTCAACGCAGCTCACCCAATCTTAAAACATGCAAAAAGTCAATTGTAACGACATTGCACAAAGTGTTCCCTGAAGCGCAGTGGCGCGAATTAAACGTCCAATTCAATACAAGTTGTAATTAAAAATTTCCAATCGGGCACTTGCAGGGAGAGCGCGGGGCTGCTGGGGCGCACGCTAAGTTATACAGTTCGAAACACACAGTTTCACACTGAGAAAAAATAATAATTAAAAAATAAATAATAGTTTAAAAAACTAAAAACACGTTTTAAAAACCAAACTGAAAAGAAGAAAATAATTTAATTCAATTGAAAAGCGTGGGGTGCTTTTTGAAGTATTTTTATTATCAATTAATGTCAAGCACCCCACGCTTTTCAATTGAATTAAATTATTTTCTTCTTTTTAGTTTGGTTTTTAAAGCGTGTTTTTAGTTTTTTAAACTATTATTTATTTTCAATTTTTTAGTTCTGCTAACTACAAAAACGTGTTTTTTTATATATTTTTTTCCTTTTTTATTAAATTATTGAATTTTCATCGGTCCTCGATAAGTTTACAAAGTTTCAATGAAATCTGACTGTTTAGGGTGGGTCAAAATCGCGCTCTAAGGAGTCAGTTACATACAAACAAACAAACAAACATACAAGTGAAGCTAATAACAAATTACCCACGGAGAGTTACATACTGACATACTGACATACAAGTGAAGCTAATATAAAGCGTGTAAAAAAGGTTTACGAGGTGAGTATGTTATTTTTAGTTTCAAGACGACCGGTCTGTATAGGTTGTCCCAAAAGGGAACCTTACATCATTCAGGCTGATAGAAAAGTAACTCTGGTTGCATTGGCTCACTAACTCTGGTTGCATTGGCTCACTAACTCTGGTTGCATTGGCTCACTAACTCTGGTTGCATTGGCTCACTAACTCTGGTTGCATTGGCTCACTAACTCTGGTTGCATTGGCTCACTAACTCTGGTTGCATTGGCTCACTCCAGCGAACTTGGAATTTGTTTTTCAAATTGCGTATGTGGCGTTTGTTTTCAAGAAACGACAGCTATGTAATAGGCGCGCAAATATGTGCTCTTGAAATAAATAGCGAAACTATATATTTACTGCTTCTTATTTACATAGGATGCCAGTACTGACCGCATCGTGGTCACACCGGTGCTAACAGTGTGGTGAAGGCACCGGGTGCAGGTGCTAGCAGTTCTAACCAGGGAGCACTAAACAGAAGGCCTAAGAGAAGTACCAGAGACTGGCCTGTACACAGCAGTACACGGGCGGCTAAATATAACATGAGTCATTAACTAGGGAGCACTAAACAGAAGGCCTAAGAGAAGTACCAGAGACTGGCCTGTACACAGCAGTACACGGGCGGCTAAATATAACATGAGTCATTAACTAGGGAGCACTAAACAGAAGGCCTAAGAGAAGTACCAGAGACTGGCCTGTACACAGCAGTACACGGGCGGCTAAATATAACATGAGTCATTAACAGGGGTTGGACCGAGCCAGGGACAGCTACGATGAAAAGAACAAGAAAATATTATAAACACTTCCGAGCTATAACGCTGCCAAAATACTGAAATAAAATACAATGCAGTTTCAATTACGTTCACAAAGTTACTGAAGAATAAATGTGGAACGAAAACCGTTCGACAGTGCAGTGCACCGTCATCATCGATAATAGTGTAAAACAACGTTTTAAATATTTCAATTTTCCGTGCCACCACCCTCCATGGCGATAAAATCCTTCCGTAATAGTGGCAACTCCTTCAGTGCTCGACTTCGCTAATAAAGTCGCGACTTCAACTATTCCCATTACATTGCTCACGGTTATTACGAGCGAGTTAATTACTGAACTTAGATCGCCTCCCAAATGAACCGAACTTCGCCTTCCGTACGTGATATGTAAAAGTGGGCGTTATTCATTACATAGAGCTGTGCTGAGAGTAGGAGCACGACAATTAGTTTGGAGCGCACGGAGTATCTCAACTAGATGTGCTTGTGGGAGTACTGACGTTGTGGCGGCATGGGCCGTGTCAGGGAATTGCAATATCTTTCCGGTTCTGGGTGTATATGCAAGTATAGTTTGGATATGATGTGACCAGGATATTTTATTCTTGTGTAATGCATTGAGTTAAACGAATAAAAAGTTATTTGTTGTGTTTTCTTTAAATCTTCAATTCATACACACACATACACACGCAAACTACACACACTACACACGTACACACACACGTACACACACACTCACACACACACACGCACACACACGCATATACTATTGTTTCAAGTTTACTTGAAACTCCCCTAAAGGTGCAGTTCTAACATTTGAATGTGCTACCTGAGCTACTTCCGATTCGCGCCTGTAACGCATCCACTTCTCTACGAATTCCTACTGCACGGCAGACTGTCTCCAATCTCTCGTTACAATAACGAGTGCGGCACATAGTTACCAAGTTATCTGAAGTTAGTGGAGGCGCGCGCAGATATAAAGACGGCCAACTTTGAAAGGAATATCAAGTTAGATAGCACGCAGCTTCATTAATTACACGATCACTCTGATAGAACAGGGGCGTGCTGCCGCTGACTGCCGTGGCGAACACTTCCGTTCTCATTGTACGCGATGCTCTACTTCCTCTGCCTGCCCACGTCCCATGTTTTTGGGGTCCTTCCATCCTATCTTGTTAGCCGTCATTTTATCATCCACTCCCATTGACTCATGTCAGCCCTCACGCAATGCATCTAAATATAATTTACTCATGTTTTTCTCTAAGATTTTGTTTTTTTAGGTTTAAGTTGTAATTAGGACGTTATCCCAAAATGAGCTCATCATAATAAAATAATAATATTGAAGCGGAAGTTCTACGGACTAAGCTAGTTACCTTAAGGTAATTAACTAGAAATTTCAACAGACTCAACATGATTCCTACTGTGATGAACTGGGGCGTAAACGAAATTGAGGTTCTTAACTTCTGGAGTAGAGACAATAATCGTGACAATATCTTGTAAACAATTTCGTGTCATAAGTTAGTGTTAAAACCACAATACTATCCGACCGTGCTGACTGCGATTGAGAATCATTCCTCGTCCATTAACAACTTCTACATTAACTCTCAGATAAATCTCTCAGATTCCATTACCTTCGATTCTTTCGCTTTACAAATTCAATTTTTACCAAGTCATCGTGAGGAGGGAGATACTTCGTTTTGAAAAGTTGAACAAAGTCAATTTGTTTAGAGCAGGGGTGCGGGCGGTGAGGCGGCGTGGTGGGGGGATCTATCAGCGTTTGTCGCGAAAGATTGATGGCACTCTCCTCGTGTCGCTCACCTCACAGAATACAAACACCGCGCACGTGCGAGGCACACACGACGCATACTGGAGCAGGCCCACCGAGCAAGACAGGACAGAAGACTTATATGAAAGCGAACTTTGGATTCAGATGACAGCCCTGTTATTTATAACTATAAGTGTATGGATTTTCTGTATTTAACATAATGAAATCGAGAGAAAGTAAGTTACATGAACCGCCAAAAATCGCTGCGACATAATCCCAATTTGCGCACAAGCTACACCCGTTCGACTTGATTACTGTTGACTTCAATACCGTATGCATTATTAATACCGTACGCAAATAACGCGCTTTAACGTGAAGTCGCGGACACCAGCCCGTATTAACTATTGTTGAAATTAATTAATTGCAAACACTGAACTCAATATGCCATCTATCTTCAATTATGTGAACTATTAAACGACTCACACTTGACATAATTATTGACGTTTTATCACACATATATATGTTATCTTTTGTCTGATTGTAAATATAAAACTCAAACTCAAAGCATTTATTTCAAATAAACCAATTACAGGCACTTTTGAATTGTCAAGGTCGGTGAGGTAGAAAGATGCCCATTCTAGTTGCCCATTCCAAAGCGTAGGTACCTATGGAGAAGAACGGGCAAGAAACTCCATGGACACTCTTTTAAAATTATGATAATGTTACAAAAAGTTGGTTACATCATTATGTTGAAATTATCAATGTGAGTACGATGTAAAAAGACGTGCACATTAAAAGCGTCCGTAATTAAAACAATTCAGAAATTAAAATAAGCCGTGGGAGCTAAGAGATAACCAGTCCCTACTGACGGCGCCCGTTCACGAACATGACGTATGGATCAGCACCATTCAGCTCAACCATTTTGAAGGGAACACACACGCCACCACCAGCGAGACATTTGAGTGAGCATGACATACTCTCAGCTGCCAGAGCACATTCAAGTCAATGAAGGACGTACCCTGTAAATGTTAGCCATATAGTAGGAACATAGTGCTCAACACATATGCTATGCAATTATACAATACTAAAAGTTTGAATTTATACAATGCAAATGTAGCTTTTACAGTCTTCAGCAGCTCCAACAATGTTTACAAAAATGTTATTCAATTTAGTTTAAGGTACCTTGTGGAGCCGGACAAGCAGCGTTTAGCAAAGCTTTTTTGTCAGCGATATAATCCCCCAACTTATATTAAGCATGGCTGCATAGTGTGCGTTTTAAACAAGATTTAAATTTCGTTTCATTCAGTTGGAGTATGTGAGGAGGTATTTTTAACCGACTTCAAAAAGGAGGAGGTTATCAATTCGTCGGAACCTTTTTTTTTTTTTGTGTATGATCCCCGATTACTCGAAGATGGCTGGACCGATTTGGATTTTGTTTTTTTTGTTAGAAAGGGTATACTTCCCAGGTGGTCCCATGATCAAGTCAGGATCTGATGATGGGATCCTGGAGAAATAGAGAGAACTCTTCAAATGTTATAGGCACACGAAGCGATTTTGCTATTTTTTGGAAGAGTACTTTCTCGTAGTGGTCTCATTTCAATTTGGTGAAGATCTGATGAAGAACTTTGGAGATAGGCAACGGAACTCCTTAATAAATGATAGCAAATGGACTGGGATTGCTGAAATCTCATGTCTGTCTATTGCTTACACCAGTTCATAACATAACATCATGCCGGTATGCTGTGAAGGGGTAAGCACATATGAACCACTAAAAAGTGAAAAATAAAAACTTTTTCCAAAAAAAAAACAACCGACTTCCAAAAAAACACTACAAAGTGAAAAATAACTTTAATTTCGGAAGGCGGTGACAAAAAATTCAAATACAGCTCCAAAGACACCGACTTCCGAAATTAAAGTTATTTTTCACTTTGTAGTGTTTTTTTGGAAGTCGGTTGTTTTTTTTTTGGAAAAAGTTTTTATTGTAACATTTTAAACAGTACCCCATGAAGGATGAATCTACTTTAGCCAGGCTGAAGCCTGGTTGAACTAATTGGTCCCTATTTCTAGCCCTAATGGTGAGTCTTTCACCTCTTTTACTGAAAAGATTTAGATTTTTCCTGACGTACATGATGTTCTCATAGATATATTAACAAGGTACCGTCATGATATTAATAACTTTGAACAGTTCTCTTAGAGAATCCCGCCTACGGAGGCCATATATTGCTCTATTGGCTCTTTTCTGCAGAATAAAAATAGACTCGATATCTGCAGCCCGTCCCCATAGTAAAATACCGTAAGACATGATACTATGAAAGTAACTGAAATAGACTAGCCTCGTGGTTTCTACATTTGTGAATTGGCGGATTTTCCTTACAGAATAAGCTGCTGAAGTTAGCCATCCTGCAAGAGCTGTTAAATGAGGACTCCACTGTAGCCTTGAGTCGAGCGTGATCCCTAGGAAAACAGTTTTATCTACGAATTCTAGTTTCTCTTTATTCAATACTATGTCACAATCAGTACTTTTAACATTTGGTAAAGCAAATCTTATGCATTTAGTTTTTTTGCCATTTAATACTAAATTATTAGCAGTGAACCAATTTTGTACCAGCAGTAGGGCGTTATTTACGTCGTCAAGATTTAATACACGTCTATTTATTTTAAAAATTAAGGATGTATCGTCAGCAAATAACACCATTTGTGGTTGTTTTTTTAATAAATGGGGTAGATCATTAATTTATACTAAAAAGAGGAAAGGACCTAATATTGAGCCTTGTGGAACACCCATTTTTATTTTTAAACCAATTAAACTGACACCTTTTATATGAACGATAAAATGATTCTTGCTCAGTTTGCGTATTTTAATAAATAATTAGTTCAGAAATTACATAATACTTTCATAAATGATCAACTATCAATAGGTAGGTGCGTACATGATGTGCGTAGTGGGCCTTCTGTATGTATATCTCTGTTACCCGCTGGCTCCTAGCGGGACACCTACCAGGTGGCCGCCGCACGAGAATGTTTAGGAACAGAGCTGAATAATGTAGGGAGACCAATTACCATTAATACAACATTGCGACAAGTTACCGAATTGTAATTATAACAAGTCGCCGGGTACTACATATTAGGATATAATGAAACAGACAACATTTTCAAAGTTATTTAGTCGCGACGTGTTAAGGGGCATCAATATACTTAATATTATATAATAATATGGTCAGTAACTCCGAGCACATGCTGTGAAGCGTCCCACACACTGTAAAATATATATTTTCTTCGACATATCAATTATTTAACAAATTAATGTACACACCACCACATGTATACAGTGAATTTATCATATGTTTTATAGAGTATCTTATGATACTGGCCGATGTTTGCGAATGTTATGTTAACATACCAAAGTGACTTATTGACTTTATCTAATAAAACAGCCAGCTGTGCTGCTGGGAAGTTCGTTGCACCACTTCTTCTTCCCAGCTAAAGCACTAGGAAGTCGTGACGGGCGGGCGTGCCGGGGGACTGCCTTAAGTAATTTTGACGTTGGAAAAGTGCTGATTCTCAGCCTAATTGGAATAAAATAATAACTTTTAATTTTTGAATCGATTGTCCCAATCTTCGTCAGATGAGTTGCCAACTAGGTCTAGCAATAGTAAGTTTAACATGCGCTTCATTGCAAAAATTTAACAGCCTAAACCTACAAGGGACAAAACGTGCGATTCTGAAGACGGCATCCGGTAAGATGACGCACTTGCTGTAGTATATTGTCGTATCTTAGCTGTGTGAGAGTTATGATATCATAATAAGTGATCCGCTTGATGCAGCCGCGGGCTGGGATGCCGCGGTCCAGGTATACCACAGGTGCGCCGCTGTCATACGCCGTACCGCCGCTTTGTGGCTCCACATCGCACCGCCGCGCCGCCCTTTGTCACCCAGACGATAGACTTTTAACGTAGAGACGCGCACCGGTGTTAGCCGCCTGCAGATAGGAAATTTTTATTTTATTTGTGTTTAAGGGCCTACGTCCCATTCGGTAGCGTAACACGGTCACTTTATGAACCCTACTGCTCATTAACGGCTTGTCTTGAAGATTTGAAAAATATATGATTTTGCTATAGATTCATATAGATCATTTTGCCCGCAGTACTTTTTTTGTATGGTTAATACTTTTGCTGTAAAAAAATATTATCCAACACGCAATATATTGGCTTCTATTCCATACTCCTAACGGCTTCGTTATTTGGAAAAAAAAATACACTGAAAAATAGATAGTTAGAGGTACCACAGAATCGCCGAAGCACAATATTGTAAATTAATCAAAGGAATATCCCCATTTTGAGATAAAGGCTCAGAGGGGCCCTGCGCGGGCGCGGGCGCCAGTCGTGCTTTAGCATACAAACGGGAGATGAGGATACTATGGCCCTTAAGCGCCGCGCCGGTCAAAGGCGCATAGATAAATGTACATGTTCGGCTTGAACGGATCTATGTTACTGTAACTTTGCGCACATTGCATATAGACATAGATTTTTCGTATTCCGTAAACATAGTCATCGCATACCTACTTTATTATCATAATATTTAATCATTTTAGGTGCCGTCTCTCAGAAAAATCTCTTTGCGCAAGTAACACGAAACAATTTATTTCGTTCAAATAATAAAATTAAATCATGTTGAAGTACATTTTCGGTGAATATTGTTTGCTACCGCTACAGCACTGCGGCACTGAAGCAACACGATACATAACGTAGTCACCGCAGCCGGCTTATTTAAGTTTCACGTTTCCGCTGCGAGCTGTACGCGGCGCTCGCAGTCGTTGCAATACTTCCCCAAATAGGTTTCATGTTTAAAAATTATATCAAACTAACACTTTGCCCGCGACGTCATCGGCTTGGCTTTCGTACTTTCCTCTAAAAAAATTAACACTCACCTTTAAAAGGTACTTTTCGAGAATTTATGTTTACGATCTTTATTATTTATTAAGATAATTCGGATCGATCGACTTTTGAAGGTAATAAACCAAAGGTAACGTTTCCATTGCATGTAGGTACACATTTTCACACAGCTAATTGAAGCAAGCAGTTAATTCCACCTCGTAAATTTATCACGCTTTGCCATCCCATTAGGAGTAAAATTTTGAAAACCCTGAAACTCATACTTATCCATGATTGCTTTAAGTATTAGTAAGTAAAGAATTTTGAGTTAATCCGACAGTGCGTTTATTTTTTTCCCTCTTAAGATACCGTCTAGATCCTCAGTGAAGGGTTTTTTTTTTGATGGGTAGTCATCAAATAACTTCTCCCGCTCTGGGTGGAGCAGGAGAGCGTGTCAGACTTTTACTGACTGAAACCCACCCGTGTTCCCTCAGTTGCCTGTGATCTCTTTCGAACAACCCGCATCGCTCGCAGGCATCGGCCCTCGTGGACCCCACCAGTTGGTGCTGACATCT
Source organism: Antitype chi (assembly GCA_947359405.1). Classification (NCBI taxonomy): domain Eukaryota; kingdom Metazoa; phylum Arthropoda; class Insecta; order Lepidoptera; family Noctuidae; genus Antitype; species Antitype chi. Next base: position 22,568,358 of record OX375814.1, on the reverse strand, counting down.
CTTTGAGGCGCGCGTGGAACACAACGCGCCGTCGACCCGGGCTTGGTCCTTACCGGACAGCAAGCTACCCATTACTCGCCGTCCGCAAGCCCGCGCCTACGGTGGCCGGGAATCAGCCTGGGATTTCCGACGCCCAGGGCGTCTCCCGCGGCGACTACGGCCGTGAGGGCGCATATACTGCCTCTCCCTCACGTGCGCCGCCTCCCTCTTCGCGAGCATTACTGCTTCGCAGAAGGAGGTCACTGCTAACCATGCACTCTTACTCCGTACCATGGCCTGGACCAGGGCCGGACGCGAGAGATCGCCGCCGCCGTCCGCCTCCACGAGGACACGACGGTGCTCCGCCCAAGCCGGGCAGACCTCCACCGTATGCTCCACCGTGTCTTCTGGGCGATCTTCGCAGTGGAAACCCCCGGGCGTTTCCTCCCGCCTTATGCGAAACAGGAACCTCCTGAAACAACCGTGCCCAGTGAGGACCTGCGTCAGGTGGAAGGTGAGGACGCCATGCCACCTCTCAAGCTACTCCTCAAAGAGGGGACTTACCGCCGCTATCGTGGCGTGCCCAGCACTGGGTTGCGACAATCGCGCTCTACATGTCGCCATGAGATCCCGCCGGAGCTCTGTCCGCTGTGCCACGATTTCTCGTGGCAGCGGAGTAACGCCCCGGCGTTTGGCCTCCTCGCGCCACTCCCAGATGTGCGCGAGGACCTTTGCCTCCAGATCCCATGGCGGCAATCCGGCAAGGAGCCCTGCCGCCTCACCGGAGATCGTGCGGTATCCCCGGATAATCCTGATTGCCATGTCCCTATGGGACGCCTTCAGCTTGCGAGCTGGTTTGTGCCTCAATGTAGGCGCCCACACCGGCGCCCCGTATAGGGCCATGGACCACACGACCCCCGCGTAGAGCCTCCGTAGTAGGCGACGTCGCCTCGTTAACGTTTACTTTTTGCTGCCTGTTTGATAAATAGGAAAGTACAAGATCAGCAGCTTGGCCACGAATTCCGTAGTGGTCTAATTTACAAACCAGTGTATTGTGGTCAACGCAGTCAAACGCTTTTGAGAGGTCACAGAAAATGCCAATCGCATCCTGGGAATTCTTCCAGGATTCCAAAATATGACTGATGAGTTTTACTCCCGCGTCAGTCGTCGACCTACCTTTCGTGAAACCAAACTGTCGATTATTTAACATCCATGTGAGTTAAAATGTGACAACATCTGGTCTAGCATGATTTTTCATAAATTTTGCCCAATGCTGGAAGCACAGATATAGGTCTATAATTAGAGGGATCACTCTTACTACCCGATTTGAAAATTGGTACTACTTTACTATGTTTCATTAAGTCAGGAAACGTACCACTGTCTAAACATTGATTAAATATGCCTGTTAGGACAGAGGCAATTGTATCTATGATATTTTCAAGAACCTTAACGGAAATCCCCCATAAGCCTTCAGTGTTTTTTTTTATATTAAGACTTTTAAATGCTGTTTTATTTATGGCAATAGAAATGGGTTTGAATTCAAAACTTGGAATGTCCTTAGTGAAGTTTTCTTTAAGAAGAGATTCAGCTAATACAGATGATGAGGGGAGAGATTTCGTAACCTCTATTGGGATGTTGGTAAATACATTTTCTAGAGTCTCAGCAACATTTAACTTATCTGAAATGTGTTTGTTCATTATACATTTATATAGCTAACTCATTCTGATCTCGTTGTTTTGTGTTTCCAGTTTCTTTGTTAGTTACCTACCTCACAGCTTTTAATTTGTTTTTAGAAATACTAATTTTGTTACTTATTAATTTAGATTTAGCTTGAGCACAGACTCTTTTGAATAGCTTAGAATAGTTTCTTACATAATTATGAAAGGCCTGATCAGAAGTCAATGATTTTTCATGATACAAATTATGTAAAATATCTCTGCTTTGCCCATTCGCAAAATTTTGGTTTAATAGTGATTGTAACTTTTTTTACAGGACATGCTTTATTGAATTTTTGGCATAGTGTAGAAAAAAATGTGCCATAGTTTATATTGGGGTGTTGTGAATCAAAACTTGCTGTTGAGAGATTGCTAAGAACATTATTATTAAACGTTTTCAATTTATTTTTAGTCAGAGGTCTCAATTCAATGGTTTTATCCAGGTGTAACTTTTTTTTATCTAAGTCAAACGATACAAGCTGACCAGTATGGTCTGACCTGAGGTCACCATACACGCAAGCACGCATTTATTTTCACATCACACCCCCGATACATTATCTTCTCTTTCAAACGCCATAACCTTCGTCTTATTCACATTTATAGTCCTCCCCTTCATCTTATATGCTTCATCCATAACTCACCACGTCTTGCAAATGTCCTGCTGAAGATGCAAGTAGAACTTATTATTTACACCAATTTTTGAGATAATCAAGCCACGCAGTAAATTCCTCGCATTACAGGTGTAATTTAATTATCTACCCCATTGTACCCTGTGAGGGGTAGACTTCGAAAAACTCTGAAACATGTTTTCCTTTATTTTTGGTTTTAAGTAAAAATACCGAGTTTCCGGTTAATCGGACCGCGCGTTCAAATTCTTCAATACTAACTTTGACACACCCCAATTCTACGGGGTAGTTTATAAAAACAAGATTGATTCACTTTTGATTTTTTACTTGGGAATGTATTCGTGAAAAATGTCAAGTTTATTACCAGACGGACTAAGATTTTTCATACAAAAAAATCCCACCTTTTCACCCCCTTAAAAGACGAATTTCCAAAAACCTGTTCTTAGTGCTACATTATGAAAATAAAAGTTTTACAAAATTTTACGTTCCTAATCCCAGTGGCTTCGGGTGTGCATTGATATGTCAGTCAGTTTCTCCTTATATAATTCGCACCTTTAAAGAAAAACCGTTACTAAACGAAATTTTTCGAAAATTGTGTTACAAATGCCATCTTCCTTAAAATTACGTAAACTATACGATAAATATAACACATTCATAAAAAAACCACTGTATGAGGTAGATAGGCTCTAATTTTGACAATTACAAAACTAAATAAGATTTTGTTGCTAAATGCAATAACGTGTTTAAACTAATTGTGATGTATTTTGTTTTTTCGTTTAGTAACGGTTTGTCTTTAAAGGTGCGAATTATAATAAATCATATATTTTTATTGACATCTGTTTTTAAAAAGGACAATGACCCGAGCTTTAATTAATAGTGTTCTACAAGCCGCTTCATTGTCAACTCCTGCCACCCACGCAGGTCATGGTGTCATCAGAAAACTATCATCAGAAGCTTTGTTTTTTGCCCGTAACAATCAGAATTATTTATTGCAAAAAAAAGCTATTTGTTCTGAGACTAACATGCTATACTATAAGCTGATACTGCATTCCAGGGTGGCAACACAAGGCAATGCAGGTCAGTAGATCGTGCTGCGCCTGTCGGACGCAGACGTCTGGCGCACGTCCAGGCCGTACTTCGCCCAGCCGCATGCCACCACCGTGCCACCGCGTCCGTGCCGGGCCGCGCCGCAGCCGCACCGGGCGGCGGCGACGGCCCGCCCTGTACATAAAAAGGCGCGCGCGCCGCACGCTCCACTAATCGCTGGCAGATCAAACTGCTTTGTTTTGTTTTGTTGAGAGGTTTTTAGAATTTTATGAGCGGTGAAGATAATTTTGTAAATCCTCATTTAGAGTGACTTTAACAAGGAACTAAGATGTAAGTCACGAAGACTACAAAATCCATTTGGGTGCACATAACAATTTAATTTTTACATTTTTCTACAGTATTTTCCTAATGCTCTCGCACGGCCTCCTCGCGCAATCCATCGTCGGATGTAAACACCGAGAACATTTCGTTAAGTGCATGGAGTGCGTGAGTCGAATCTCACGCCACCTTAATATCGCCGAGACAGTCGCGAGCACAGGTGTGTGCACACACCCTGTAATGTAGTCGTTTGTATGTGTACACCGTAGCGTTACGCGATATATGAGGTGCATTTTCTCACCAAATGTAGCGATTTTTGGACCGACAATTACTGTATTCTATAAGTAAGGCCATTGGTTTTGTAATATTTCAATCGATCTGCTCGATGTTGTAAGTAAATTTAATGTTAAAAGTAATGGATCAAGTAACAAGTTACTTGATCCATTACTTTTAACATTAAATTTACCAATGCCAAGGCATTGATGCTACGCCGACGCGGCGCCGTAGTAGATGTGATGACTTTAATGTTAAAAGTAATGGATCAAGTAATTTGTCATTGATGCTACGCCGACGCGGCGCCGTAGTAGATGTGATGACTTTAATGTTAAAAGTAATGGATCAAGTAACTTGTCATTGATGCTACGCCGACGCGGCGCCGTAGTAGATGTGATGACTTTAATGTTAAAAGTAATGGATCAAGTAACTTGTCATTGATGCTACGCCGACGCGGCGCCGTAGTAGATGTGATGACTTTCTCTACGCTACGACGCGCGACGCCTACGCTTCTACGCGTCGTAGCAAATAACTATATACGATATCTTTGTCAATTATAGAGATGCTGGTTGGTAAAATGAGTCTTCGTAGTTCATGTTTTATGAGCGACTATTACGATTACCATTTAAACGAGCAGTGATGGTTTTCAAATCTAATAAAAAGCAAAATTAAAAATTTTGGAAATACTCACGACGGTTAAAAAGTAATTGAAAAATTATAAAATAATTTTAAAGCCCCCAACTTAACTCAAACTCAAACTTAAACTCAAAACTCAAAGCATTTATTTCAAATAAACCAATTACTGGCACTTTTGAATTGTCAAGGTCGGTGAGATAGAAAGATGAAGCTAGTTGCCCATTCCAAAGCGTAGGTACCTATGGAGAAGAACGGGCAAGAAACTCCATGGACACTCTTTTAAAATTATGATAATGTTACAAAAAGTTGGTTACATCATTATGTTGAAATTATCAATGTGAGTACGATGTAAAAAGACGTGCACATTAAAAGCGTCCGTAATTAAAACAATTCAGAAATTAAAATAAGCCGTGGGAGCTAAGAGATGACCAGTCCCTACTGGCGGCGCCCGTTCACGAACATGACGTATGGATCAGCACCATTCAGCTCAACCATTTTGAAGGGAACTTAATGATCCAACACACACGCCACCACCAGCGAGACATTTGAGTGAGCATGACATACTCTCAGCTGCCAGGGCACATTCAAGTCAATGAAAGACGTACCCTGTAAATGTTAGCTATATAGTAAGGACATAGTGCTCACACATATGCTATGCAATTATACAATACTAAAAGTTTGAATTTATACAATGCAAATGTATCTAGTTTTACAGTCTTCAGCAGCTCCAACAATGTTTACAAATGCTATTCAATTTAGTTTAAGGTACCTTGTGGAGCAGGACAAGCAACGTTTAGCCAAGCATTTTTGTCAGCGATATAATCCCCCAACTTATAATAAGCATGGCTGCATAGTGTGCGTTTTATACAAGATTTAAATTTCGTTTCATTCAGTTGGAGTATGTGGGGAGGTATTTTATTGTAACATTTTAAACAGTACCCCATGAAGGATGAATCTACTTTAGCCAGTCTGAAGCCTGGTTGAACTAATTGGTCCCTATTTCTAGTCCTAATGGTGTGTCTTTCACCTCTTTTACTGAAAAGATTTAGATTTTTCCTGACGTACATGATGTTTTCATAGATATATTGACAAGGTACCGTCATGATATTAATAACTTTGAACAGTTCTTTCAGAGAATCCCGCCTACGGAGGCCATATATTGCTCTAATGGCTCTTTTCTGCAGAATAAAAATAGACTCGATATCTGCAGCCCGTCCCCATAGTAAAATTAAAAAATAAATGTAACGTAAAAAGATTTAAAAAGTAGAGTTGATCTCTCGATAGAGTATCAATTTTCATAGCATTTCCCTACGTACATACTTATCTATTTGGTTCTCGATGATTGTAGATGTGGCAATAACATATTCAACTACCTATAAATTTAATAAAAAACCCAAGAATATCCGTTGGGGCTGCCATTAAATGAACTAGTTTTGCAGTTTTATAGTAACGTGGATAATTTGAGATTTTTTAGCGATATACTTACACCCTTAATGAGTAAGCCGTGCCCCTACAGTGGGGACCTTTAGAAGCTGATGATGATACATATTTTTACTAACGATGAAATTTAAAATAGTGATGGCTGCCCCCGACGAATATTGTTGGGTTTTTTTAATAAGTTTATAGGTAGTTGGATAAATGTTATTGCCACATCTACAATCATCGAGAAGAGATAAGATTTTCTCCTTTTTTAGTTTGGTTTTTAAAGCGTGTCTTTTAGTTTTTTAAACTATTATTTATTTTCTATTTTTTAGTTCTGCTAACTACAAAAGCGTGATTTTTTCAGTTTTTTGTTTCCTTTATTTTTTTCTATTTTTTTTTTTGAATTATTGAATTGTCATCGGTCCTCGATAAGTTTACAAAGTTTAAATGAAATTTGACCGTATAAAGTGGGTCAAAATCGCGCCCTAAGGAGTCGGTTACAAACATACAAGTGAAGCTAATATGAAGCGTGTAAAAATGGTATGAATTAACTCTTATTTAAAATTCCATTCTTTATTGAAGTTTCAATCATTTCAGTAGATTATGAAAACCGCATAGACGGCTGTTGTAGCGGAGAACTTACACAAAATATTGCGCAGTCTAAGTTGAACGATACGTGCACCGGACGTAAATCAATATCTATTTATGTACGAGCTAGAACGCCATGTAGACAGGCGCGGAAGGGACACCCGCAGCTAAGGACATGTAGACAGGCGCGGAAGGGACACCCGCAGCTAAGGACATGTAGACAGGCGCGGAAGGGACACCCGCAGCTAAGGACATGTAGACAGGCGCGGAAGGGACACCCGTAGCTAAGGACATGTAGACAGGCGCGGAAGGGACACCCGTAGCTAAGGACATGTAGACAGGCGCGGAAGGGACACCCGCAGCTAAGGACATGTAGACAGGCGCGGAAGGGACACCCGCAGCTAAGGACATGTAGACAGGCGCGGAAGGGACACCCGCAGCTAAGGACATGTAGACAGGCGCGGAAGGGACACCCGCAGCTAAGGACATGTAGACAGGCGCGGAAGGGACACCCGCAGCTAAGGACATGTAGACAGGCGCGGAAGGGACACCCGCAGCTAAGGACCACGACAAACTTGTTACATCGCATACCTACAGAAAGGTGCAGTGGACACAAGCCAATGGGGCAGTAGGTGCACTGACAAACTGGTGAAAGACGCTGGAAATCTCCTGAATGTTGGAAGCACAGGATCAGTCGGACTGGCGATTGTTGAGTGAAGCTTATGTAAAAGTGAACGTCTTTCGGTGATATGATCATGACTGTAAGAAGGTCACCTCCATAAAGGCTTTTGGATAGCCAACCTTCTGTTGTAATAAACAATTAGTGGTGAAGATAAAGCTGCCTTGAGTCAATTAGTCATCGTTGGTGGCGGCGGGTGGCGGCGGCTGTGGGCACAAATACTCGATCACTTTGCTTACTCTGCGCTTTTAATGGATATCGTTTTCTATTGGTTATGGATTATGGTTTTAAGATTGAAGTAATATTCAGACCAATTTAGGGAAAGACACCTTTGATTAAGTCTAGACAAACAAACAAGATGAAACAAATAATAACTGATTGTATAAGGTTGAAATAAAACTTTATTTCAAAATGTAGTTACAATCAACATCAACTTGAACCACAAAAGTTGCAGTTCACAAATTCGGTACGTGACAAGCAGTGATTCATATTCGGGCATCGTTCATCGGCGCGGCAGTATAACAGTAGAAAAGCCGACGCGGTTTATTGATATGGATATTTCATCTTGATAGCTTATGGCAGTAATGCTTGGAATGATTCGCACCGTGCGGTGGCGACCATTGGAGCACATACATAAACCAACACTTATCGTTTGTTAGAGTGACTGGGAGCTGAGGAGCCCAACATGCAAGAAATGTTCACGGCATATTATTAGTAACGGTTACATGTGAAGGAATACTTTGAAAATTTATTTCCAGTAACCTATTATATCGTCATGAGGGGGAACGGTGGGTATGCTTGGCCGATATTATTAGCAGTTTGAATGATTTTATTCATCCAAACATACACACTCAATGCAAACTCAATGCCCTGGCTCAGATTGTAAAAACTTCATGAACAACCTGCGAAATACAAGTTGTTTATGAACTATAAATCGCAAACCTCGTTAACATAATTCACTCCGGTCGGCTAGGGTCGCGGCGGCGGGGCGTGGAACAAATTATGACAAACCCAGTAACGAATATAGATACAAGAGGAATGAATGTGTGTCCAGTAAACGCGCTATTTCTAACTAAGCAAAACAAACAAATCAATCATTGACATACGGGGTTGCGACAATCGTAGATAGGATCTCGAGGTGGCCTTGCACAAATCCGAGGCCATGTGTTTTCATGGCCCTCGGGATGCGCCACCGACGGGTTCCCACATAACGGCAGGAGGGGTTCACATCGGCGTGGAGTCGACGATGAAGTACCTGAGACTCGTCCTCGACAGCCGGTGGAACTTCGCGGAGCATTTCCGACGTTTGGCTCCCAGACTGGTGCGGGCCGGGGCTGCCTTGAAGTGGCTCCTGCCCAATCTAGGGGGGCCAAACGCCTTCTGCCGGAGACTCTACGAGGGGTTCGTGCGGTCCATGGCCCTATACGGGCACCGGTGTGGACGCCTTCATTCAAACTCAAACTCAAAAACTCAAAGCATTTATTTCAATTAAACCATTTACAGGCACTTTTGAATTGTCAAAAGTCGACCAGTTGGAAAGTTGAAGCTAGTTGCCCATTCCAAAACGTAGATCTCTTGATTGAGGCGCCAACCGGCCCGCCGGTTGAAGATGTCCCATAGGGTCATGGCCACCTGGATGATCCGGGGATACCGCACGATCTCCGGTGAGGCGGCGAGCCACCTTGCCGGATTGCTGCCATGGGATCTGGAGCGGACAGAGCTCCGGCGGGATCTCATGGCGACATGGAGAGTGCGATTGAATGTGCTCGCGAACTTCGCTTGGGTGCCATCCTGATTTCCAAGGGGAGCGCATTCCACAGAGAGATAGACTGATAGACTGAACGAAGAAGGAAGAGTGAATAAAGTCTTTGCGGTAAGTGGGACATTGATGAAGGCGATTGTTAGATGAACGAAGATTTATGTTGTGGTTGACACAAATGTACTGAAAGTGGGGGCTAGATAACTAAGGGAAGTGGGAGAGTCAAGAAAAGAAAACAAGGTGGTCAACGCCCTTCGCTCTCTGCGCTGGCAAATGGGCAACCACTGACAAGCGACCGTTGTGCAGAGGTATGGTCATACTTACGCAGATTAAAGACGAATGCAGTAGGTAATTGAGAAGACGGCCAAGTTTGTCGAGGAGATCAGCATTCAGATCGCAGTAGCACACATCACCATAATCGTTAATAGGGAAAATTTAGGCCTGCACAAGCATTGTCAAATCAATTAGTTTTTTAGCTTCGTTCAAAAGTGTGTGCAAAAGTTTTAAAATTTTTCGTCGTGAGTGTCGTTTTCATGGTTTTTGAGTGTGTTAAAGCTGACAGTGAGGTCAGAATAAAAATCCGACAACTTTATGAGAGCTTCTAAAAACTAGATATATTAAATTAAATTCATACTTCCTTTCATAAACGAGTGTGTGCGTGCGAGTCTAGTGTAAGGAACTTCGTTCCTGACGGGGCTCCCCCGACTGCACACGTTCGTAAAGTGTGTGCGTGCGAGTCTAGTGTAAGGAACTTCGTTCCTGACGGGGCTCCCCCGACTGCACACGTTCGTAAAGTGTGTGCGTGCGAGTCTAGTGTAAGGAACTTCGTTCCTGACGGGGCTCCCCCGACTGCACACGTTCGTAAAGTGTGTGCGTGCGAGTCTAGTGTAAGGAACTTCGTTCCTGACGGGGCTCCCCCGACTGCACACGTTCGTAAAGTGTGTGCGTGCGAGTCTAGTGTAAGGAACTTCGTTCCTGACGGGGCTCCCCCGACTGCACACGTTCGTAAAGTGTGTGCGTGCGAGTCTAGTGTAAGGAACTTCGTTCCTGACGGGGCTCCCCCGACTGCACACGTTCGTAAAGTGTGTGCGTGCGAGTCTAGTGTAAGGAACTTCGTTCCTGACGGGGCTCCCCCGACTGCACACGCTCGTAAAGTGTGTGCGTGCGAGTCTAGTGTAAGGAACTTCGTTCCTGACGGGGCTCCCCCGACTGCACACGTTCGTAAAGTGTGTGCGTGCGAGTCTAGTGTAAGGAACTTCGTTCCTGACGGGGCTCCCCCGACTGCACACGCTCGTAAAGTGTGTGCGTGCGAGTCTAGTGTAAGGAACTTCGTTCCTGACGGGGCTCCCCCGACTGCACACGTTCGTAAAGTGTGTGCGTGCGAGTCTAGTGTAAGGAACTTCGTTCCTGACGGGGCTCCCCCGACTGCACACGCTCGTAAAGTGTGTGCGAGCGAGTCTAGTGTAAGGAACTTCGTTCCTGACGGGGCTCCCCCGACTGCACACGTTCGTAAAGCATGCAATTTAGGCCTCTTCTGTTACCTTTGGTCTATAGGTACGGGAAACAAAAATATTGTCCCCCTTTTTACGAACATTACGCGGACGTAGGAATATGAAATTTGGCACAGGTAAAGTTTATATGGAGGAGTGCAGAAAGCTAATATAATGGATTAATTATAGTTGATTAAAATTTGTAAAAATAATATATCTATGGTTTGTTACTGTTAATGAGTGAGTTATGTCACTGTTAATGAGAAATCCTGTGTGTTTACAATCTACTGTTATATTAGGTTAGTGATAGCGTCAGGAATAATTTGTAAGATAGCATCAGTGAGTGTATCAGTGTTGTGCCATTGGGTGGTATACTCTTATATAGGAATCCAGGCGTTCATTAACTCACACAAAAACAAAAAACTTTGCAAGCAATGGGAAACTACTACAGAAGACTGCGACTGCTGCAAACGTAGAATATACAGGAACGTTTAATAAAAATGTGGCTGTTATTTTTAACAGATTTCAAAAAGGAAGACGACGACAATTTTTTTTAATTATTTTTTTAATGGATAGGGTAGGCAACAAGGCAACAAGGCGGATCTCATATAAATGTTATTAACATTGCTTGGGTAGGTTTTGCGTTAGCTTCGATAATACGTATTTAATCCTCGTGCGTCCTCTGTATCTTGATGATATTCGAATACAGGAAGTATGGTCACTGAAGTTTACGTAGCAAGTAGTGGTAAAATACCGGCTTCCAATAGAAAACACAACAAAGTGAAAAATTACTTTAATATCGGAAGTCGGTGGCAAGAAACACAACAAAGTGAAAAATTACTTTAATATCGGAAGTCGGTGGCAAGAAACACAACAAAGTGAAAAATTACTTTAATATCGGAAGTCGGTGGCAAGAAACACAACAAAGTGAAAAATTACTTTAATATCGGAAGTCGGTGGCAAGAAACCAAAATACACATTGGATGTGTATTTTGGTTTTTTGCCACACTGATTTCCAAAATGAAAGTTATGTTTTACTTTCTGAGTAAATTGCGGTGTCTTACGACTTCCACGCGAACGAAGTCGCGAACAGAAGCTATATCTGGAATATGTTTCGCATCGGTTACACCACGTACTGCGTGGAAATGATTTGTACCTAGAGGTAGTTCAAGTAGTTCTGCGCTGATATATAACTCAACACAAACTTAGATACGATTCCCAAGTTTTTGTCGGCGAATTATAAGTTCTGAAGATTTTTTCCTACAACCGTCGAGTACAGTGTGTCAAATGTTTGATAAGGAATAGGGTATTGTTACATGAAACGAATATCGTTATAAATTGAGCTATTTACATATAATCAGGTAAGGCGAAGCGAGTTTTAATAACTTCACATGAAACACTAATTTAAGGAAAATTTTCGGGTTTAGAGTAAATTCTGTAACATTTCCGTTATTAACCTGTCATCCTTGGCTGGTCGTGCGGCAGCGGCAACTATTACAATTGCAGCGAAAGAGGTAATATCCCGCGCCTAGACCTATGAGATAGTGTCCCACCCTCGGCACGGCACACCGCAAGGAACAGCTGAATAGCGGATTTATTTCGCTAAAGATTCACGTTTATTTGTAGCTGAAGGATGGAGCGACGGGGTCACGACACAAGCTCTGTACGAAATAGTAATGTGTTAGGAATGCTACATTTTATTAAGCGTGAAGTAATAAACACGTCGGACCACTACTTGTAAACACGTCGGACCACTACTTGTAAACACGTCGGACCACTACTTGTAAACACGTCGGACCACTACTTGCAAACACGTCGGACCACTACTTGTAAAACAATTGAGCTGGATATGGAGTGGCAATTAGGTTTGAAGTGATCCGTCTATAAAAAAAACTTAGTTAAAAACCTAACTACTTAGTGCATACCGGGATATTCGAGAGCAGCAGTGGCCCAGTGGCCCAGTGCTATCGGCCGCGAGCACGCCCGGCTTACGAGTTGTAGGTTGTGGGTTTGAAGCCAGGCAGGCACTTTACTTTGTTATTTAATTTCATCACCACTGCTCTCAAAACGGTGAAGGAAAACATCGTAAGGAAACCGACATGCCCTAGAACAAAAATATCCACCAACCCACACTGGGTGTGGTGGCCTCACTGGGCCTCTCTGGCCCACACTGGGCCCACCTGGTGGATTATGGCGCCCTCCCTCTCACAGAAAGAAGGCCTGTGTCCCAGCAGTGAAAAGATTACAGGCTGATGATGCACACCTATGCAAGGCAGTTACATCAAAGTCGGTGTCCAATAGGAACACTTAGTGGTGGTCGCGCAATGCTAACACTCTACTCTATAGACCGCCAAGTTAACGTGCCGCTACGTTTCTCATACATTCATTAATAACAATAACATTCCAGCAATATAATGTTTATATTTAATTCTGTGACGTGTGACACAATAAACAGCAGTCGGGCGCCGCAGCCGCGGGGCCGGTGTCGGCGAGCGGTGGCCAGCGGCACTAACACAATCAAAATACGAGCCGCGCCGTCTGCGACGTAACCGCTCATGAACCGAGCGAGCCAACCGAGCCCCTCGGCACAGATAATAGCTACGAATATAGATACTAGACTGGGTTTACGTCGATGAAAATAAGAGCAAAGGTTGAATGTTATTCTTTCGTTTCGTGTACCTACGTTTTGAAGTGCAAAAAATATGTCTACAATTATTTACTTTTATAGGTACTGAGGATCTTGCAGTAGAATGTAATTGACATAGTTACCACTTGCGGCAATATCCTGGAGCAGAGTTAACGATATGCGACTACGATGTCACAACACCCTATTTCTGTCCGCACACTGATCTCCTTACTTTGTCCCACACTCTGTTACAGTATAAATCCTACAGTATTGCCCTATATACGCAACATCTTACTCGGCTGACTGGTGGCGGTGCTCGCAGTATCGTGTAAAGTTGCGAAAGGAGCGCAAACTAGATGGATCGTGTACGCCAGCATCCCGCGGGTCGATCGCCGCCTCTTAATATTTAAGGCTAAGCTCGCGTCTAGCCTATCCATATATTCAAGGCACCTTTTGTAAAGGTACTTATGAAACTACTGCACAGCGTTACTAAAACTGCAGATAGCTACGAGTAGTTTTATTTCTTTCTTAGTTTTTTCTACTGATTAATTTCATTTTTAACAACTATCCCCGACTGAAAGTTGCAGCTGGCTAGCTTGTAGCAAAGCCTATTTGATTGCGACTGCTTCACGAGGAAAACGACTGAAGAATGGAGTTCTTTTCATCAATTTATTGATGACTCGTATAACTGTAAAGTTGACTATTTCCGGCGCGCCTGCTCCGGCTCGGCGACGATATGGTGAGTCGACATATTCTGTCAGCGCGCTCATTTCCCGGCTCCCACACAGCGCGCTGCGCATCATACTATATACGCCTCCAAGGTTTCCTATCCATCTATATCTAAGTACACACGACTCACTACCTAAACTGAGATTTTTTTCGATGTTTAAATGTTTTAATCAAATACATTTTTACTTACCAAAACTATTGTTTACTAACCTAGGCTGTATACAGTTGTTTATTTAGCAATTTTCTCTGCATATTCAGTGTACGACAAAGTGCCATCGTGTTCCAATCGTGAGATAATAAGAAAACACAGCACAATAGATAGTTATCTAAAAGCAATTGCATGCAGATTACATTCGTGCCCGGCGATGTTACAAAACAAAGAATCTAGAGCCAGCGCATAACGCGAAGCGACGTAATTACTTGGCAACAAAGACATGCTGCCATAACTAACTGTATTGGGCTCGAACAGTTAAAGTTAAACTTTCGTTTAGATCGCTATCTCGTGCGCGCGGTTAGTGCACTACGGCACGGAAACGTAAACGATGTCTGTGGAACGGAAAATGAAGCCTATGAGTATTATTTTGTGTACAAAGGAATAGGTACGGAAATAATTATTCTGAATGGTGAGTAATTCCTTCTATTTGATAGTCGGGTTTTAACAAAAATCTGTGAACACAACAACGATTCGAAGCAGTTCCATTTACTTTTTAAACCATAATTTTCGTCAATGTGCGTGCATAAAAAGCCTGTTAAATTACGGGATACGTCACTGTACTAGTTATGTAATCCGTGCAGGTACTCACATTGCTATCGAGGTGGCACACGACAGCACAATATCGAGCACGTAGCTACCTCGCGCCACTAATGGATTTCCGATATAAATATTATTTCGGCGGCGAATTGAATTCCGATTGATGTCGATTGATGGGCCGTGTGGAGCCCCGATGTGTACACAGTACACATCACGCAGTCCCACAGTGAAAGTTTATATCAACATGTTACACAGGGATATTGTTGTGTGTTACATTTAAATAGGCTTTGGTAACGGTTATACATATTTATAAAAATTCTCTGAGCTTGTACTCGTCTTGTGTTAGGTTGGCTTATGATAATATGTCAAAGCACTGCATTTTTTTTATCTATGAAATATAACTCTGCTTACCACATATACTAGGGAAAACGTGATAAAGAAGTGGGTACATAATGTGTAACGCCCACACCAAAACAAGTCCATTATTGAATTTTGTCTGTTTGTTCCGGCTAATCTCCGAAACGGCTGGAACGATTTTGACGGGATTTTCACTAGCTGGAGCTGATGTTGCAAGGAGTAGGTAACTTACGCTTTTATACGCGAACGAAGTCATGGGCCCAGCTAGTTTTAATAAGACAAGCTTTGAATACAGTCAGTGTTTTACATTGAGCGAGTGCGCGGCACATTAGTCGTCGTCGTAGATCAGCGCGCCGCAAATGAGCCGTGAGATTGCGTCGCGCGCTCGTCGCCGGCACGCCGCGCGCCGCCGCGGGCGCTACGTACTCACATACGACACGATACACATCGATTCCATCGGGGACTACTAGCGTCATCTGGCTACCCTACTCTTTGGCACCCTTCTAACAAAAATAAAAACCAAGTATTGCTATAGGAATTTAATTACTTTCTGTTGTCCTTAACTGAAGCATTACCTGTCACTGCTAGGACGACTTGGCACCTCCTTTTCATGCTACAAAACAGTTGGTATTTTTAGTTATAAACATAAACAACACTTTATACGAATACAAAAGAAACCAGCTTCTTAACTCACCGAGAGTGCGCGCAGCTGGTATTGGTGACCTTAGCGGAGTGTTATGTTCCTAGCAGCAGGATTTTCATCTATCAATTGGTTTTGTTCGGTGAACCTTTTAACCGACTTAAGGCGTCTACAGGATACATTTTTAACCAGTGCGCAAACTGTGACCGTGAATTCAGCATATCATCATAGACCCCTTAGCGTAGAAATTTTTCGTCGGTTATACAAAAAAAAAGCAGCTGTTTCATAGATAAGTGCAATACCTACGCGGTCAAAATGTATAGAACAGCTGATTTTTTTCTAATACATATAACCGACGGAAAATTTCTACGCTAGGGGGGTCTATAATGATAAGCTGAATTCACGGTCACAGTTTGCGCACTGGTTAATAATTTATCCTATATTGTCGCCGGCCGAGTGTATGATTCGTCATTATTTTTCAGTAATATTAAGTAAAATTTAAAAATGGTTAGTGTGGGTTATCCATATGTGACAGATCTAGTGACCATTGTGGACTTTTCTGTACAGACATTATTTTGATATATCTCGTAAGGTTTAGTCAGCGTCAGCAATGTAAGCGCCCATAAATATGTTTTTTTACGACATCATTACCAATCTTAGAAATTCTCGACTTTTCTCTACCAGGTATAATACATGCATGTATAAACCTTCCGGAAGAACATTTCTAAATGATAGTGCAAACCGTACTCTCAAAATCCGTTGCGAGGGTTAGAAGAAGTAAACGGAGAAACAAACAGACTAAAGCAGCGCCTGTACAAAACAATTTAGAGATAAGAGATATATTGTTCACTTAACGTATTATATACTCGTAATGTGCTGTTATTTTTTGTGCGTCCATTGTTGTATTGGTACTAAATATTGTTTTCTCAACACATTGACAGCCGATTGCATCGCCTACTCCCGCGTCCCATCGCTTATCATAGTAGAGTAGGTATAGACAATATTCTGTAGCATCCGGGAAAAGTGATGTCAGAGCGTCGCGCGCCGGCATGACTTGATGGTAATATTTATGTGATGTCGGAGCGTCGCGCGCCGGCATGACTTGATGGTAATATTTATGTGATGTCGGAGCGTCGCGCGCCGGCATGACTTGATGGTAATATTTAGGTGATGTCGGAGCGTCGCGCGCCGGCATGACTTGATGGTAATATTTATGTGATGTCGGAGCGTCGCGCGCCGGCATGACTTGATGGTAATATTTATGTGATGTCAGAGCGTCGCGCGCCGGCATGACTTGATGGTAATATTTATGTGATGTCGGAGCGTCGCGCGCCGGCATGACTTGATGGTAATATTCATGTGATGTCGGAGCGTCGCGCGCCGGCATGACTTTATGGTAATATTTATGTGATGTCGGAGCGTCGCGCGCCGGCATGACTTGATGGTAATATTTATGTGCTATCGGAGCGTCGCGCGCCGGCATGACTTGATGGTAATATTTATGTGATGTCGGAGCGTTGCGCGCTGGCATGACCTGATGGTAATATTTATGTGATGTCGGAGCGTCGCGCGCCGGCATGACTTGATGGTAATATTTATGTGCTATCGGAGCGTCGCGCGCCGGCATGACTTGATGGTAATATTTATGTGATGTCGGAGCGTTGCGCGCTGGCATGACCTGATGGTAATATTTATGTGATGTCGGAGCGTCGCGCGCCGGCATGACTTGATGGTAATATTTATGTGATGGAGCGTCGCGCGCCGGCATGACTTGATGGTAATATTTATGTGATGTCGGAGCGTCGCGCGCCGGCATGACTTGATGGTAATATTTATGGTACGACTAGCTTTTGCCAGCGGCTTCGCCCGCGCGGAACTTTCATCCCCTATTTAACTCCCTTAGGGGTTGAATTTCGAAAAATTCTTCCTTGTTCCTTGTCTACATTATAAAGGGAACCTCTGTGAAAAATTTCAGTTTTCTAGGTTCAAGGGTTTGGGCTGGGCGTGGATGTAGATGAGTCAGTCAGTCAGTCAGTCAGGACTGTTCTTTTTATTTAAATTGATTAATAGTGTCTTATAATTCATAATAATAATAATTCATAATAATAATAATTCATAATTCATTTAATAATATGTTAACATAGGTACAATAAATAGTTGTTATAAGAAATTACAAGCGCGCTATGTTATACCAGAAGGCGTACAAATATTCATGGTTGTCATTCATATTAAAGTTTATAACCTATTTTTTTTTTTTTTTTTTTTTAGTTTATAAGAAATACAGTTTTTATATTTTGTGTATTATGCTGATATAGAAGCCTTTTTCGTGACCTATTTTATTGGTTTTTTTCAAAATTTTTGGTTTATAACACGTTTTTTATTAGCTTGGTATGTATCTATGTTACGGAATCTGTGAACGTGATTTTCACCCCCTTCAAAACGTCTGATTGATTTGAAACTTTACACGCTTCTCAAGGACCTGTAACAATTCAATAATTTCATAAACCTATTGGCCTCGCCTTGGTCCGCCATTATATATTTTTTTTTTTCAAAATGTCGTCGCACGGTATACAGATAGATGACAGATAGAGGAACAAGAAATGCATGTAACATATTATGTTAAAGTATAACATTACCGGGATAAATAGAGTTAAAAATAGCTTCAATGAGTCCAAATATTTTTATCTCATTTTATTAAAAACATTCATTAACGCTGAACACCGCTTCGTCAGATGATGAATGATGTGTTACAATTATGATTATTAGGTACTTACTTCAGTAGAAAGGGAGAATCTATGGAATGAAACATTTTGTCGTTGCCTCTGCAACACAAGAAAGCGACCCCGGCATCAAAAGAGTGCATTTCATCCTCCTGCTGCCTTTTTTGAAGAAATATTCAGGTCATCTTATATGAGTGAAGAGAGTGAATAAACAATGTAATGTAGTGTATAGTATTGTGAACGAATATTGCTACTAATCTACCTGTTTATGTATTACTATCATATACTGTACATGTGACTTGAAGAACAAAAAGTTTTTCTTACCACCCTATGTGTAAATACGGTATTTAACTTGTAATAAATATGACCATCTGAGACCACTTTACGAAAGAGGATATGCATTTTCTACTATAAGAGATAAAAATCGAATACACTCAACATTGATTTTAAATGAGTTTTCATTAAGATAATCACATCTCAAGTGAAAACATTTTCAAGTGAAAAAGTGCTTTGTAGCTTAAATTGCCTGCTTTTCATATGAATGAAACGCAAATATTTGACTCATCATGGCCATTTTTACACGCTTTATATTAGCTTAACTTGTATGTTTGTTTGTATTTAACCGACTCCTTAGAGCGCGATTTTGACCCACTTTAAACGGTTAGATTTCATTGAAACTTTGTAAAATTATCGAGGACCGATGACAATTCAATAATTTAAAAAAAAAATGAGAACGATGAAAAAAAAACACGTTTTTGTAGTTAGCAGAACTATAAAATAGAAAATAAATAATAGTTTAAAAAACTAAAAAACACGCTTTAAAAAGCAAACTAAAAAAGGAGAAAATAATTTAATTCAAGTAAAAAGCGTGGGGTACTTGACATTAATTGATCATAAAAATACCTCAAAAAGCACCCCACGCTTTTTACTTGAATTAAATTATTTTCTCCTTTTTTAGTTTGCTTTTTAAAGCGTGTTTTTTAGTTTTTTAAACTATTATTTTTGACTTTAATTATCTAGGTAATGTGACAGTTTAAGACATTATAAACCATGACATTTTTGTCCATATGCCTCCTATCTATAAATATATTCTTAGGGATCAGAAGCCTAATTAATTTTTTTAAAAGAAAACACGAAACGGCCTACAACTATTTATTAAAATTATGAAACCGTTACAAGAAAATATGATCACTAGTACGCGTCCGTCCCATCCGAGCTCCGCAGCAAAAAGTGACCGAGGCGAGTGAGCCCACGACTGATGGTGTGTCACCCCCTCCACTGACAGCGTCATCGCAGCGACGTGATGTTCCCGCCCTGTCAGTTGTCAAATCTTCTAAGACGGCCTCTCCTGACAGCTGAACGTCCTCGTCAGCTTGACTTCCTGGCCTCAACTCCTCGTCCATCTGGCCACCACTGGATGGGTTCTCCAATGGTTGGCTTCCTTGCGGCTGGTCATCATCATTTGACTCGTCACCTAAAACATACCAACATAGAAAAATCAACACAGCATTCTGAAAGTTTAACTTGGAGCTACCCATTGCGATGAAACTACAAGCGTTTTACCACAACTTCAAGCAATAACATCAAAATGGATAGCAGAGAGGTTATTGCTACACCAATGAAAGAGTTCCGGACCTCAATCATTACTGAAACAATAACAAAATCACCTGGCAACCACTATCGGGGTTCCAGTAATCAGAATCACCTGGCAACCACTATCGGGGTTCCAGTGACCAATATCACCTGGCAACTACTAT
Source organism: Antitype chi (assembly GCA_947359405.1). Lineage (NCBI taxonomy): Eukaryota > Metazoa > Arthropoda > Insecta > Lepidoptera > Noctuidae > Antitype > Antitype chi. Next base: position 22,548,246 of record OX375814.1, on the reverse strand, counting down.
CGGGGTTCCAGTGACCAATATCACCTGGCAACCACTATCGGGGTTCCAGTGACCAATATCACCTGGCAACCACTATCGGGGTTCCAGTGACCAGTACCACCTGGCAACCACTATCGGGGTTCCAGTGACAACTGCCTCTTGGCCGCTTTTTACTTATAAAAAGCTACCACAATGCTGCTTTTACTCAGCACCACCGAGATGATCGAAGAATACTTCGCAAGCATCCGGGGTCCACTCACCACGCCACTGAACCATATGTTCTGCGGCGGTCTGGGTTTTCTTGCCGTATGAGCCAGCAAGCAGCTCGAGCTCGTACCGGTGATGTGGGAGCGCTCGTACAACCTTGTACGGACCACGCATCCCGGAGTCCAGCTTCCCCGTGCTCTGCGAGCCCTTGCTCACGAACACGAAGCTGCCGACAGCAAATGTACGCGGCTGACGGCGACGCTCGTTGACATACGCATCCTGCCGCTGCTGATTTTCGGCCAGCAACTCGGACGCCCTCTGTCTTCGCAGCGTCAGAAGAGCATCTCGGTTAGGATGCGAGTCGTTTAGCGCGACGTCTCACACAAGAGACCTCAGCACTGGAGTAGTCCCTTCAACGCCAGTCAACAGCTGTGGTGAGGTGCGGGTCGTGGCTTGCCTCGTTATGTTCAAGGTAAGCTGAACCTTCCACAACGCATCGGACCCTTGTTGTTCACCTCTATCCGAAACATGTTGAGGACCGTCCTGCAATAACGCTCGACCTGGCCGTTTTCACGGTGCATTTCAGGCGTGATAAAATGTATGTTACAGCCTAACTCAGTAACCCAATCTTGAAAGGATGCACTTTCGAACATTCTGCCACGGTCACACACAATTGTTGACGGAGTACCGAATAGTGAAATGGTATTGGAAAATACCACGTTTTAGCTCGGCGGTATCTTGTCTGTACAGGGCGTATAACAGACAGTAGGTACTTAGTAAAAGCATCTACTACGAGGAGTATGTATCGGAAACCGTTTGACTCCGTTAGGGGACCAAGGACGTCAGTGTGAACCACTGAAAAGGGTACCTCAGGCTTCGTCCAAGATTCTATGGGTTGCCTAGGAGCGCGAGGGACTTTCTTATGTGACAGACACACAATACAGTGACCAACATATTTCTTAATAAAAGCCCTTAACCCAGGAAACCAAATATGACGCAATATAAGCTCAGTAGTTTTGTCTATTCCTATATGATCGTGATCATCGTGAAACACCCTTAACAAACTAAGCCTATGTCCTTTAGGGATAAAACAAAGGAGACGAGAGTCTTCTCCAGTTGGCGAATACTTGTAGTACAGCATATCGTACTTTATGAAAAATCGCGTAGGATCCAATTGACCCTCTCTCAGCTTTTGCATCAAGCTTTGAGTTTCAGAGTCAGCCGTCTGAGCAATCTTCGCCCAATTTCGCGGATTTCGGATTTGGAGAACAGTAGCGGGCTGCCGGCTAGAAAAGGCTGCGTGTTGCATAAGGCAACCTTTCCGATACTCAAGCGTGAACTGGAAGTCTTGCATGTAAACCCACCAACGGGCTACTCGAGGCAACAAGTCCTTTTTACGCTCAGTCAATTTTAACGAATTACAGTCGGTTACTATTTTAAAGTTTATGCCTATTAAATAATGCCGAAAGTGTTGTAATGCGCGAACGATTGCCAACGTCTTGAGTTCGTAACTGTGGTAACGGGACTCTGCGCCTTGCGTGGATTTACTAAAATAGCCGACAACTCGCTTCCGTCTACCCTCATGTTCCTGCAATAGAATTGCACCATAACCGATGGCACTGGCGTCCGTATGAAGCTCAGTGGGCAGATTGGGATTAAAAATTGCTAAAACGGGTTCCTCAGTAAGACTTTTAATAACAAAATCACGTGCTAGGTCTTGTTCCGCGCCCCATACAAAAGGCTGACCTTTTCTAAGTAGTTTGGCAATACAAGCAGTTTTCGAAGCGTACCCAGCAATGTACCTCCGAAAATAGCCCGCCAAACCCAAAAATTGACGAACGCCTCTTACATTAGATGGCTTAGGAGACTTCACCAAAGCTTCAGTCTTACTAGGGCTCGGCCGTACCTGACCATGACCAATAAGCCTACCTAGGTATTCTAACTCGGTGTCTAAAAACGTGCATTTTTTTAGATTTACTGAAAATCCCGCCTCAGTGAGTGTTTTTAATACCTCTCGCAAAGTTTTCAGGCCGTCATTGACAGAATTCGACATTATCAAGACATCATCGATATAAATCAACACCTTACCGGTATCCAGCAGGTGCTTCAGGGTTTTGGAGATGATTCTTTGATAGATAATGGGTGCATTAGCGAGCCCATAGCCACACGACACGACACACGACAGTCGACACGCTGTTTACATGCGAAACCCTGACTAACCGTTGAAAGTTATTTGTTCGAGTATACGTAACTCCGCTACGATTTAAAACATCAGTGCCAATCAAAATTGGAGCCTGAATACAGTCCGGGGGAATAACAAACAAATCTACTTCTAAAGATAATTCGGGAAATTCGATAAGAGTGCTTACATACGAAGTGGACTCTATATCTTGACTTCCTATGCCACGCATACGGCGATACGTGGGAATTTTATTTAAACTAAAATGCTTTAAGACGGAATCGGAAATCAGCGAAATATCAGAACCAGAATCAATTAAAACGTCAACAGGTACGTTCTGTATAACCGCGGACATCACATTGTTTTGTCTGGAGGAGACTCTGAGCAAAAATTTACGTTACTCGAATTACTTTTATTATTTGATTTCGATTCGACGCGTTCCTTAACAAAACAAGTTTCAACTGAATGCCCATTCTTTTTGCAGAATGTGCAAGTCTTAACGGGTTTAGAATTCGACTTCGTCGATTGGGAATTTGAGCTAGTCGATTCGGTTTTTGATGAAGATTTATCAGAATCCGCATCGATTTTCGCCAACTTTTTAGGACAAACGGCCTGTTTGTGACCTACGTTTCCGCAAGAAAAGCACACTAATCGATCATACTGCTGGACCTTGAGTTTACGCGGATCAGGGGAATTTGCGTTTGACGTGCGAACAGGATTGTTATTAACAGGTGGCGCACCCTTAGGCTTTAAGTACACTGACAAAAATTCTGCTAATTCCTTTGACTGTAGTTTAGCATTGGCGGTCGCGGCCTTCACTTGGGGATCGGAGATGCCACGGATCACAATAGCGGTTCTTAGTTCCTCTGAAAGCCCCTTAACAATGTTCAGTCGCAACAAGGTCTTCCTCGCATACTCAGCATAAGTAGCGAATTTATCAGAATTCACACTCATGACATCATATAGCACAGTAGCCATATCAACTTCACGTGGGCACAATGATCGGAATTCAATTTTAAAATTGGACCACGACCGATCGCTGGTCACCCAATCGTTAAGCCACGTCTTAGCATCACCCCGTAAACACCCACCAATGCGTCCCAGGTATTCCCGATCGTCCCACTGACATAGCTCGCGCCCACGATCGACTTCCGCACACCATATGTCAAAGTCATGGAATTGGGGTCAAAATTAGAAATGTAGTAATGTTTAGATCTTACTTGAATTAGGGAAGAAAGTGCCCCCACAATCCTGTCTGCAGCGTCAACCTCCCGCGATGTCTCAGTGGTCACGGTTCTATCCGAAGCACGTGTTTCCGTATTACCGGTAACAGGTGCCTCAGCAACTACCGAAGTTGTCAGCGGCGGAGTGCCGCCCGGATGTGACGACATGGGAGTAGACATACGCATAGTATTTAATGGCAAACGTTCCTCTAAAGCGCTCAATCGAACCAGTATTTCGTTTAAAGGGTCGCGTCGCGGGCTATCCCGACGCCCATACGAACTATCCCGGCGCCTACGCGAACTTTGAGAGTACTCTGATCTATCACGACGACGCCTAGGAGATCTACTACGCGATTGACGATAACGGTCACGACGGCTTTTATGAACATCGCGGCTATGCGAATCGTTTTCCCGCGAATTACGCCTCGGTGTATTCTCATGCGGTGTGCACTCACGACTCGACATGATTTATTAACTATAGGCAACGTAAATTACCCCTACGTGAACAACGAACTTAGCGCGAAAAAAAAAAAAAGAATTAACACGTGGTTGTTTACTTCAAAAACACGCACGAAATATTTAATCGAGTACGAAGCACGTGGAAAATCACGTTAAAATGCACAAAAACTAATCACGGACTAAATCAACAACACGTGGTGAAAAATAATTTTAAAAGTCTCAAAAACACTATTTCCGGTTTGAAAAAAAATGGCGAACGATCTAAATCGCGTGTAAAGTTAAGCTATCCCACTTCTGATCTTAGGGATCAGAAGCCTAATTAATTTTTTTAAAAGAAAACACGAAACGGCCTACAACTATTTATTAAAATTATGAAACCGTTACAAGAAAATATGATCACTAGTACGCGTCCGTCCCATCCGAGCTCCGCAGCAAAAAGTGACCGAGGCGAGTGAGCCCACGACTCATGGTGTGTCACCCCCTCCACTGACAGCGTCATCGCAGCGACGTGATGTTCCCGCCCTGTCAGTTGTCAAATCTTCTAAGAATATAATATAATAGGTATTATCGTGAGACGCCAGTTTGAGAAAAAATTAAAATAGCGAAACGGGACGAGGCCAGCCTCCATACAAAAGAGTTCGATCCCCTTTGTTCCTTTATGCAGGCCAAAAAAAAAAAAAAAACTACTTAATCACGCTTTTGTAGTGACCCGAACTAAAAAATATAAAATAAATAATAGAAATTATTTCAATATTGCTTTTTACCCGTTCCAAAAGGGTGCCAATGGAACCCAATTCGTCCGTCCGTGTAGGCGGCTGTCTGTATCTCATGAACCGTAATAGGTAGACAATTGAAATGATCAGTGTGTTTTTCCATTGCCGGTATAACAACAAATAACTTGAAGGTCCCCATTCAAGAAACGTGATTTTTTTTATTTGCTGGTTTTAGGTACTTACTGTTTGTATTTCCTGTGCATGTTCCAATACAATATTTTTCTTCATACTATTAATATGTAGCAACAGAGCAAAAGTCAACCAGTTAGTCCGATAAGTTACAGTTCTTTCCATTAGTATAATGACCAACCATAATTACAAAAGAGTGTGTTTGGGGTCGGTCACGTCGGGGCGAGCCTAATTGGTTGATTATTGGTTCGGGGAACCCTCATCACAGCGGACAGATTGCGAGGCGCCGCATTTAAATTGAAACTAATGTGAATCCCGTGTTAATTAGTGTTTGCAAACGATACGAGGCTGTTCTACATCGCCCTACATCGTTGGATTACATTAGCATGAGATCGCGACAAAACCGCGAGACGCCGCACAATGTACACAGTTTGCACACGAAATACTGCTTGAGATGTATAGATACAAATAGCAGTAATACAATGAATAATTCAGCTTACGTTAAAATTTACGCTAGGTTCTGAATTAACAGACAAATTATATCATCTCATGAGCTGCCATTAAAGATTGAGGTTATTTTAATTTGCACTTTGGTCACTACGATTAAGAAAATGGAATCAAGTGTGCGTCAAATTAGTAGCTAAGGTGTCCGTGTATCACGGAGCCCTTTTGTCACGGAAGTACTTCGACGCAGTGGCCGGTCGTCCGCGCACCCGGCCGCCGTCCTGCTCAGCGGCACATAAATCAAACCTCTCGTTTAATTTCCTCCGGTCAGAGCTCGGTGCAGCTCTATCACCTCTTTCGTCTTCACCAGCCAATGCTGATTTTTGTATCCCACGGCCACTATAACAGACGGTGTAGTTATAGGCTACGAACTGTAGGATAGTTATATTGCACTATTACCTCCATGCTCTTGCACGAGTTTCTGTTCTATCTGTTCAAACAGTTCGAACATTTTTTTTAGATCCGCTGAGCTCTTAAAAAGGCGTGTGTATTTATATCTGCCTGGTCACATGATCAAGGAAGTAACGCAGCCTGTTGATAAAAAAATCCGAAGAGATGGTAGTACATGTATATTTCGCTAATATATAACGACTATAAACATTTCGTTCATAAGTACGCATTGAGCTGGCTAATACAAAGTGATGGCGTCGTAAAGCTGCTCCGCGCGGAAGGGGTGGTATCCTTTAGTTATCGAAACAAAGCAGTTGTAGAGAGAGGTGGCCGCATATTGGCGCCCCATTGTTGCCGATAAAGGACACTTTACGATATCCTCTGACGTACTGATACACTTATCCACTGTATAATCTTATCATGGGTCTGAGGAGATACTTGCTATGTATTTTAAAGCTGAATAGACGTGACACTGAGGTGTTAAGGACACCTATAGATGTTATAAATCACTCGAGACTGAAGAGATTCAACTAAAGCAAACAACCAACTACAGCGGGAAGTTGCAAGCAAAGAGATGTTTGCAAAAACTGTAACCTGACAGAAACATAAAGTTTACAAAGTAAAAAACCACACGCGTACTAGGAGAAGCAAACTTGAAGGCTTTAGCACAGTACATACTGTACCGATATCAATGTCACTTTCTGTTTCACTCAAGTAATGACAACCACCTCGCAGGCCACGCTTAGAAGCTTTACGTCAAGTAAGCGCAATCGTGGAAACCTTGCAGCTTACCACGTCCTCTCCCCGCGTCCCCCGCTTTCTCCGGGCGAATGAAACTTTAACCGACACACTCGAGAATGTACGAATACACCTGAACAACAACACGCGTTTTATTTTTTAGTAGCCAATCAAAGATGCTCTGATTTCCCTTGAGGTGCTACGTCAAGAAGCTTTTTAATTTGAAGCGCGTCCTGCGTGAGCGCGAGGCGGTACGCGGCAGCCCTCGTAAATTCGCGATGGATAAAGATAAAAAACTGCACGTTACTACCGAAAGTTGGTGTAAACTTATACACAGATCTGATAGCCAGTTGAAAATAAAAGCGGGTCGCGTTCGAGTGCTTATCTTTATGTCCAACACCGAGTGCCACTTGTAAGTGTTTCTGTATGATGATTTCTTCATAGTCATTTACGACAATGTTACTTTGAGTGTAGTTTTATGGAGTTGTTCGCCGTTCTATGTAATAATACCATCATATTTATAACTTACACAGGCTGCGTTCAGTTTTATTTGCACCGTCATCAGAACGGCACACAACATCATGTTGCGACCACAGGCAGGACACTAGTAATTCGGCGGACAGCGTGATCAATCACAGCACTCGATGTCCAATCGTTGCCGAAGTTAGCTGTGTTTCTCGCATGTGATGTTCTGGCAAAATCTATATACCTAAGTAAAAAGAAAAGTCCTGACTGACTGACTCATCAACGCCCAGCCCAATCCCTTGGACCTAGAAAGCTGAAATTTTGCACAGAGATTTCCTTTATAATATAGATAAGGAATAAGGAAGGATTTTTCGAAAATCAACCCCTAAGGCAGTTAAATAGGGGATGAAAGTTTGTATGGAAAATCGTCATGTTTGTATTTTAAACCATGAAAATTGGTATTTATCATTCTGATTAAAAATTAAAAACCACATGTTTCAGTATTTTTGGAAAATCAGCCCCTGAGGGCGTCAAATAGACGATGAAAGTATAAATGGCTTAGTTCGTTTTGTAGTTCAAACCATGAAAATTTGTATTTAGTACTAGCTTTTGCCCGGGACTTCATACGCGTGGACTTTAGAATCAAGTAGATAATCATTTTTTTTGATAATATATAGCCTATTTTTTAAGTTAGACCTCTCGGAATACATCATTGAAAACTGCATTCAATTCCATGCAGTGGTTTTTGCGTGATGCGGTAACAAACATACAGACAGACAAAAATTCTAAAAACCGTTGTTTTGGCTTCTGTTGCTCCAATAAAGACCCCCATACTATTTTTTCTTCAATATCTTTAATGTACAGACATCGGCCTGTTACATTTTTATTATATGTATATAGATTTTGGTTGGTAATTAATAATTACATGTATCAGCGTGTAGTTTTGCTTGTCCTTTTGGCGTTTTTGTAAAATCATCCATTATTTTGAAAAACCCTTACTAAGTAACTCATGATCGCTCAGCCCAATTTTCGCCATCGCCAAAGACACTTTTGTCATTCTGAGAACAATTTAAAATAAAAGCAATTAACTGCAACGACATTATCCTACTATACTGTCAATCACGCAAAAACGGCTGAACGGATTTGAATTTGATTTGGCACGCAGATAGTTTATAACCTGGATTCATACATGCAATACTTTTTATCCCAGTAGTAGGTTCCCGGGGATAATTTCCGATATCTACCCTGACAAAGTCACTGGTTAAAGTTAGATTCGGATAAATATATCCGATTTGATTAATGGTTGAGTGTCCTTTCCTGTCCTATTTCCCACTACAATGAGCAGAAGTGGTCCAAATTTCCACCACTATTGGGGGCTATGTAAGCTTAAAGTCGACTAAATACCATGCAAATTTGACTACTAGGCGAAAAAAAATATATTCACTCAGAAAAAAGTTATGACTGTTTTAAAAATACGTATTTTTAATTATTTAACCGCTTATTTTTTTCGCACATAGCCACATTTCAAGCAGTAAAAACATGGTAGCAATGATGACGCATTTCCCCTGTTCTGTAATGCGCTCAAATCGTCTGCAAAGTATACAATGATAACGTTAGCGCACCTACCCATATAAAAATGTAATACGGAACGATTCGCAATCGTGCTAAAAGCTAAAAGTATTTTTTTATATTTTTGCATTTCGGAACCCGGGGATTGATAGCGTCGACTCGTAGATGGAGATAGCATTCGTTTTGTCCCTTTCGCACTTAGGAAGCAATACGGTATACGCTGCGCCGACAACGTTGAAAGAAAACTAGTTTTGACCTAACTACCTGACCCAATCAACACATGTGTCCCACGCAGTCGTTCGTTTGCTTGCTTTCGGTGCGTACTGTGCATTTTCTGGTTATATTTTCCCTGCGACTTGTGTACTTGATTTCTTCTGATTCTCTACTTTCGACCACGGCTATATCTCATCGGACTTTTTGTTATTGCTTTGTGTATCTGTGACAATGGAAGCGGAAAGAAGAAACTGCATATGTTGCAATTATTCATTGTTTCAAAGAAGAAACTATCAGTTGCTTCAACCGTTTCTGGATAATCACCCAGGAACTGCAGAGCATATTCAAGGACTTTTAGCACCTCGACAGGTTAGTACATGCATATGTGTATTTTATTTCAAATGCCGTGCCCCGATTCCATTTGAGATTGTCGGAAGGCGTGAACAATAAGATTACTTGTAACGAAAGATCCCTAGAAAAACCTTTTTGAAACGAAATATTTTGGACGTCTTCAGTCTCGGTCACGTACCACAAAATTAAACGAACCTTCAAGCCCCGGTGGTTCCTATCGGAACCACCCCCTATGCAAGCGGTTTTTATCTTTATTTTTAATATAAATAAGGTTTTATATCATCTGCGATAATTTAACAATGTTGTCAGTTAAATATTCTCGTCGAATAAATGATTCAAAGACAAAAAAAATGTCTGTGAACAGAAAAATTAAAAAGTCAAACTTGACGTTTCGAACGCGCTTGGCAACATGGCGTTTCCATGTTATGCTCTCTAGTTTTATCGTGTTTTTTCTTATTTTTAGTGCGGTTCCGACATTCAAGTGGATAAATATTATTTTAAAGTAGTTATTACATCGTTGAAGATAGTTATTTGCATAAAATAGCGTCATAAAAACTTTATTTTCGACAAAACGTGTTACGTAAACAAACCGTTCGTGGAAGTACTCATTGTGATGTGAAATGTGATTGTTTTAGTGTTTTACAGTGCAACAAGTGGTATCCAGATAGAAATAATGTAATGTAACCTAAAAATTGTTTTGTAAATCCTTTGAATGTTCGAGTGCACAAATGGCCGCTGACCTCCGCGCGACATGAAGTTTGAGTTTCAATATTATGAAAATGTTACGTAGGTTTCCCATAAAATAACTGCTGATCGATTATAAGTCTATTCAATAAGTAAACTCCAAAAGTTTCGAGAAAATTGAGATGGTAGTTTTATGAGATATCGATATAACACAGTAACATAAACACTTTCAGCCATTGTCTGTTATCTCCATTGTTTATAATTAAAATTCAACGTAAGACGAGGACTAATTAGCCTTAATATATGGCTTGTTTAGATAAGAAACCATAAAACAAAACTTTAAGTACCAAGAAGCAACAATAACTCGAGCCGACTTTTTTTTTGAACTACGTCGCAAAAAAATCTTTTGTCAAAACGCCGCGGGCGTAACCGGAATTCCAAGACATAAATCGTCGGGATTCCCGTGCTAAACCGGTTTTAATCAATATTTTACTATCGGAGTAACGTCATGTTTTAATCATCATTACCGTTTTTTGTTTTGAATCCTTAAGTACATAATATAGATAATATACCCAGAAGCACAGAATCAACACTCTAGCTTATTGCCGGAGAGCCTATATGCGGAAGGAATCGAACCTAGGACCTCTCTTAGCGAGTAGACAATATGTTAGCTAACACACGCAGTTAGACGGAGCGTCATGAATAAAGGTGTTGTATTTGTTGCAGTTAATACTGGATGGCGAGCAATATATCTGCCGTAATTGTTGGTTGCGGGTAAGGTATGCAGTTGACCGCAATCAAAACCAAGCTGACCAGCCGCCTCCTCGTGTCGGAAGACCATCTGGAGGAATCTTCGAAACCGATGAATTCAAAAGAGCACCAAATACATCTAACACATGCATTTATCATGAATGTGGCAATGCAAGTAGATGCCGTATTCCGGCGTCTATCAAACTAGAACTGTTGGTACACTCGAATTTTTACATACCTCCAAACGCAAGAGTGTGTCAAGAACATTTGGATGAAAATCAATGGTCACTTAATTGATGCTCCAAACTCATCCCACGATTTTACCGGAGAAATGTTCGTAGACATTACGAAAATCTTACAAACAGCCGTTCTTAATACTTCCAACACAATGGACTTTGAAAATATACAAATATGGATCCAAAAATATTGCATCATCGTGTGGGCATCACTCATAACGCATTTGAGCAAGTGATACGAGAAACCCCTTCATTGCAGCAAGAAGTAACCGACCCCAATACTGCAATTGCTATTTTTTTGATGAAGCTCCGGACAGGTGAGTCTAACGAAAGACTCAGCGTACTTTTCAGAATGAGTCGCCGTACGCTCGAAAGGAAAATGAATACTGTGCGCAAATGTTTGGTACAAGATTTCGTACCAAGGCACCTGGGCCTGGATCATATTTCAAGAAATGAAGTAGTTGCAAAAAATCTGACTGTGGCAAATGGTCTATTTGGAAACCCAGATGCACCCTTACAAGAAAGGAAAGCTATTTTGGTGATAGATGGAACTTACGTCTATATTCAGAAGTCTTCCAACTTCCTTTTCCAGCGGAAAACATACAGTTTGCACAAATACACGAACCTGTTAAAACCATTTCTCATTGTGTATTGTGATGGCTACCTAATAGATGTTACTGGGCCTCACGCAGCAAGAACATCGGATGCCGTTATAATGAAAGGTCTTATTAACGAAAGAGAAGACAATCCATTCCATTACTTTTTTGAAGCGAACGATGTTTTTATCTGCGACCGCGGCTTTAGGGACGTTATAGGAGACATGGAATCGTGTGGTTATGTGGCACGTATGCCAATTAGCAAACGGCGTGGCGAAGACCAATTAACCACGCTAGAAGCCAATAAAAATAGAGAAGTGACGATATGCCGCTGGGTCGTCGAAGTCGTAAACGGACGTTTTAAACGCGATTTTCGCCTGTTCAGGCAAGAATTTTTTAATCGTGCTATGTGCCACATGATGCATGATTTCCAGGTGGCCGCTGCGCTTATTAACGCTTTTCATCTTTTAATCGAAGATAACGCGCATGCAGAGGAATATTTAAGAATCATTAGAGAGAGATTGCCAAATCAATTGGGAGCATATGTTACAGATAGAAATATAAATAGACGGCGGGCAAGTTTTCGAAATATTGAAGCCGACGCCATAGGAGCAGATGAATTTCCTGTTCTGACTCAAGAAGACTTGACATTGTTTGCACTTGGTTCATATCACATAAAACTTGCGCGTAGCTACTATAGCGAGTCGTGCGGTCCATGGCCCTATACGGGGCGCCGGTGTGGGCGCCTACATTGAGGCGCCAACCAGCGCGAAAGCTGAAGGCGTCCCATAGGGTCATGGCGATCAGAATGATCCGGGGATACCGCACGATCTCAGGTGAGGCGGCGGGCCTCCTTGCCGGATTACCGCCATGGGATCTGGAGGCAAAGGTCCTCGCGCATATCTGGGAGTGGCGCGAGGAGGCCAAACGCCGGGGCGTTACCCCGCTGCCGCGAGAAATCGAGGTGCAGCGGACAGAGCTCCGGCGGGATCTCATGGCGACATGGAGAGCGCGATTGTCGCAACCCAGTGCTGGGCACGCCACGATAGCGGCGGTAAGTCCCCTCTTTGAGGAGTGGCTTGAGAGGCGGCATGGCGTCCTCACCTTCCGCCTGACGCAGGTCCTCACCGGACACGGTTGTTTCGGGAGGTTCCTGTTTCGTATAAGGCGGGAGGAAACGCCCGGGTGCTTCCATTGCGAAGATCGCCCTGAGGACACGGTGGAGCATACGGTGGCGGTCTGCCCGGCTTGGGCGGAGCACCGCCGTGTCCTCGTGGAGGAGATCGGCGGCGGCGATCTCTCGCGTCCGGCCCTGGTGCAGGCCATGGTACGGAGCGAGAGTGAATGGTTAGCCGTCACCTCCTTCTGCGAAGCAGTAATGCTCGCAAAGAGGGAGGCGGCGCACGTGAGGGAGAGGCAGTATATGCGCCCTCACGGCCGTAGTCGCCGCGGGAGAAGCCCTGGGCGTCGGGCATCCCAGGCTGATTCCCGGCCACCGTAGGCGCGGGCTTGCGGACGGCGAGTAATGGGTAGCTCGCTGTCCGGTAAGGACCAAGCCCGGGTCGACGGCGCGTTGTGTTCCACGCGCGCCTCAAAGAGTTGTCAGCACCAATAGGTGGGGTTCGCAAGGACCGATGCCTTCCAGGGGTGCGGGTTGTTCGAAAGAGATACCGCGGCCCCTGGCACACAGGCAACTGAGGGAACATGGGTGGGTTTTAGTCAGTAAAAGTCTGACACGCCCTCCCGCTCCACCCAGAGCGGGAGAAGTTATTTGATGATTTCCCACCCAAAAAAAAAAAAAAAAAAGCTACTATAGCGAACACGTACGCAATGGCGTGTATCAGATTGAAGTAGCAAGAGATGGAGCATTTAGTGAAATAGTTGATTTTGGCATTGAACCTGAAAACGCTATGTTGCTACGAGCAAGAATACAATCCCGACACGCACGTGCAAGACAATACTTTACGTATGTAATGATCCATAGTCGAGAAACCATTTCAAACTACTACTGTTCTTGTCTTTCTGGAATGCGAACTGTGGGTTGCTGTGCCCACGTCAAGGTAATTATTTGGTATTTTGGATGGGCGAGACACCAACCCACAATTCTACTTCCAGCTGCGAATCTGGATAATGTTATTGTGGATGAAGACATATGAGATGTACTCTTTTAAGGACAGACCCCACACTGTGAGACAGGAATAAATAAAACTATTGTGAAATATTTTTTTGTTTACATTCTTCCCAGTATTACAAATATTTTAAAATGAATATAAGCATTGTAAAGATAGGTATAAGACCTTTCATTTGATACCCCACATGATACGGCTTGATTTTTTGATGTAGCGAGGTACCTACCGCGGCCGCCATATTGTTTTTATTTTGACGTCATATAGCTTATATCAACCAGAATAACGTATGAATTACAACGAAATGTCATACACCTAAATCAATCGAGTACTTTAAAAGATATAGTGAAATAAAGAAGCGTAAAAAGGTTTTTAAATTGCAAGTTTTCATGGGGTCATAACTTTTTACTGAGTAAATATTTTTGGTTGCGGTCTTCTCATAATGATTCAGTACGCAGTGTTCCATCATATGCCATAGTTCTTATCGGTGGTGGAAATTTGGACCAAGCTCCATATATTTTTGCCCATTCCCCTTTGAAAGTTTGTTACAATGGATGTTTGTTGCTCCCTTTCACGCAAAAACTACTTAACAGATTTGGATGAAAGGAGATGTTCCAAAATGTATGGAGCCTGGGCCAGGTCCTTGTACACTATACTTAAAAATAGGGAAATTCATTTAAAACAGTTCTAAACTGTCCAATTACTTTAAAATGGCTTGGTTTGCTGGTAAACACAAGAAATTACACTTGAAATTGCAACACACAACAAAAATCCGTCATGGCGGTAAGCTGTCATTTTGATTGATTAATGACGTTTGACATGTTTATTTCTGTGGAGGTTGAAGCATAAAAGTACTTTGTGGGTCGTAGACAGAGAATTAATAATAAATAGTAATTAATTAATGTCACTAGGACCGAAATATCTTGCCGAATCTGAAGATAAGCGCTACGAATTCCACTTCGCCTCATGTCACCATTTGGTTCTTAAAAAAATGTTACTGCGCAGCCTTCTTCGCGAAGTTCGGACTCGCCTATGGGACTCGCCAAGATAAATCGGCCGTACTGTACTCTTACTGTCTCTGTGAAAATCTCAAATGACTAACGTACCTAGTGATTCTCTTTGATGAATGTAAATAAATAAAGACCCGCCCCGGTGCGTTGGCAAATCTGGATTATTCAGAATGTCTATTTTATTGCCTATTGGCTAACCATAAAAAAAAACCAAACTGTCATCCATATAGCAGTGTTTCAGATCTTCGACAGAAGTAATGTAGCAATCTTTTGATTTCAACCACGGATTTCAACTATCTACATAGGTACAAAAGAGAGTAATAGTGGACTTAAGATATCATGTGTAGGTACACAAATATATTACTAATGTAAACAAAGAGATGTAGGGGCCTACTAAATAAAACAGCAATTTATGTTTTATATCCATTTATTTATTTTATAAATCTTCTGTCACTAGTATGTCATCCAGAAATGAAGCCGGTGCTGCAATAGTCGCCTGATGCCGAGCCCAACCCAAAAACCAAACAATGGTCATTGTATGCGCACAGCAACCTACTGTTCGCTGGCCAGAGATACAGCTGCAGTAATAACTAATAATTTTTTCTTCCCAACTTGTTCCTTGTCTCGCCATCAGTATGTATGTGTAATAAGTTCTTCCTGAATGATGGCGAGACTTTATACGACCCCTAATTAATACGGGGTTCTGTTGGGATGAGGTTGCTTGCGATACTACTTCCAGATGCTCAGATATTTCTACCTGAAATGACCCACGTTGTCTCACATGTTCGCCGTAATAACTTCGGGCTTGTTTAATTTGATAAATGCCCAATGCAAATATTATTAGATTTGACATGGTCATTTCAGGAAAAATATCTAACTCTGGAAGGTGAGCATTGATGTTCGTAAACTGGGCTCGGAATCGGTTTATCCTATTGCTTATTATTAGTTGTGCCAAAGTATTAGGCATTTCTTTTCTTTGTATTGCCCGATTTAAAATTATTTCAGCATCCGGTCTGTTCACAATTTCTGGATGAAAAGCATTAATAATGCTTGCACAAATCCGAATATCATCCATCAGATGGGTGGCACTAGATTAAAATATTCTTGCCGGAACAATTTAAAGTCCCTTTTGAACCGGCCATTTACTACTTCTACCACCCATCTGCACAAAGTAACGCTTCTTGACTTGTTGGCCTTGATAGTTGGCAACTGCGTCTCTCCTTGTTCTAAGGATTCAGGCTGATGTACTTGGTATCCGACAGATTCTAAAAATGGGATCGCATCACGAAAGCCTCGGTCCAAAATGAAAACATCATTTTCCCTGAAAAATCTTCTAAAGTCCCCATTTTCATTCAATTCAATTCAATTTATTCATTAACAATTTACATTGTGTAAACATTACACAATACACAACATTTTGGAACAAGGCCTTCATGATGTCTGAATCAGACTCAGTTGCTGGGTAGGGCCCAAGTACATCAATTATATGACCATCAGTGGCCACAAGCAAAAATGGTTTTACTAAATTGCGGTATTTGTGCAAACTATGTCTTTTTTTGAAACAAGTAATTTGAAGATTTTTGGAGATATATGTAAGTACCATCACAAATAACAATTGGTACTCTCTCCTCTCTATTGCCGAATAAACCCTCTGGTATTATTAGATTTCTATTAATCAATTCTTCTCTTGAAATATGGTTTATGCCCAAGTGTAGAGGTACAAATAAACTTAACAGTGCCTCTCTGGCTGCATTGAGCAAGCGTGTGATTGAGGACTTACTCAGACATAATAGAGAGGAGATTCTTTCATGGGAATCTCCAGTTCGAGCTTTTATTAAATAAGCCCCCAATGCAGTATGTGGAGACTTGCATGACGTCAATGCTGGACTTATTATATTAAAAATGTTAAAATATTTTTCTTTTGATAAGCCAGTCCAGAATACAAAAATGTTATCATCAATTGAATTGATATTTTCAAAATCAAAATATAGATTAATTTCCTGGACACTAAGATTCAGCATTGACTCCATCTCATTTTTGGTAAAAGTATTGGAAAATTCATGCTGATCTAGAAACTCCCAATTATATAATGATTTGTGTTCATTACAAATTCTTGCATTCTCTGTGACAAATAGTTTTTGAGAAGTGAGGATTCGTTTACGAAGGTAAACTGGCACACACAACCTTTCTGAATTTGTACATAGAGGCACAAAACAATTTCCGCTAGAGCTGGTTGTGTGGGTGAACTGATCAAGTTCCATTGTTGCCATTCTTAGCTGCGGCACTTGTTCATTTTCTTGCTGAACCTGCACATTTTCCATTGTTTGCGTCCAGCAGGTTGTGCAGACAAGGGCATCTCCAGATAACTAAAAAAAGATAACAATGATATAAGATTAACATGCATTTAATTAGAGAAACTATGTGGTAAGGTCATTATGCAATTTAAATATAGATGGAAAGCCAAAACGTGTTTAAACAACAGCAACTACTACTAGGTACACTACAATAACTGTCACTAAAGAATGACAACAATAGGTAAGTATCTGTGTATCAAAAAAAAACAACATAGTTACCTCTCGGGGATAAATTCTCGCAGCCACTTCATCTCTTTCAGGCCCACTGGGCAAAGAATGTGTTTGCCTTCGGAATAATGACATTCCACATGATGCGCAAACAACATTACGACGTTCAGAATCTTGGTCTTCACGCCTATCATCAATGTTTGCAGCTCTTTGCACATTTCTGCGTGCAGAGACCCAGCATGCATAACATACAAGTCCACCTGATGGAATCTGGACCAAACAAAAAATAATATTATTAATGATAATTATCCATAATCAATTAATTCAGTAGTAATGCTAACTATAAATAATACAAAAAAAAAAGAGATGCTACCTCTCTGGGATAAATTCTTGTGATAATTTCATTCCTCTCAGGTCCTTCTGGTATTGAGTGCCTCCGTCGTCGGTTAAGAGAGCGAAAGCACCATACGCAAGTATTCAAAACTGCTGAGGAAGCACTTTCTACACTAATTACATCATCATGTCGCTGCAGAATACTTCTTGCTCGAACCCAACATGTATAACATAGAAGTCTACCATCCAGTATCTATAACAAATTACTGTATTAAGGAATGACAATAATAACTCAATCATTTATTTAACCTGTGGACTCCTAGAGTAAACAATATAATAATACTCAAGTCAATGTAGGTAACCTAATACTTACGTCTCGTGGTGAAATTCTCTCAGAGATCAGGTGTCTTTCAGGGCCCTCTGGAAGGGCATGAGCACGCCTCATATGTAAAGAGCTTTGACACCATACACAAACATTTGTGTCATAAGCATGCTGAAGCTCATACTCTTCATGAGGAGGAGAAGACATCTCCATGTGACATGTCATAGTATCAGGCGGAACAGGAACAGACATTTTATTCACAATGTTCGCAAAACAATTTGCACACATGGTACCATTTTCATCCACCTAAAAAGGAATATAAAACTCTGTAATTATTTTAAATTAGGTCCATATAAGAAACCATAATTCTAAACAATTCAAGTTCTCACCTCATGGCGAAGGTTGTTTTCAATTATAGAAATTAAGTCAGGACCCATATTACCAAAAATATAATATTGGCCATCTTCATTTATTACAGAAGAACATAAAGTACAGGGCACCATTGTCATACCACCTAAAAAAAATAATTGTCGTAAGTATAATAATATTAGATACGTCCAATACTGATGTGCCTAAGTACGATCGTGGCCACAAATTGCAGTCCTAACTAGAGAAGGCCTAACTTTTATCTGTATGTAGGTAAGCCAAGCGAGACGAATTATTTCTCTGAATTAGGGCTGCACATAGGAACGCAATAATACTACAAAAATATCTTGGCACGTGGAAATTATGGTATGTGTACAGTAGTAATTAAAAAGTAAATTGTTTACCTGACGATGAAATGACGAATAAGTTGATTTTATATCGTAACAACGCAGTCCAAATCACACGAGGGAGTCGAAGTCCTTAGAACACAAGCCGGGTCAACAGATGAGCAGAGTAGCAGTCCAAAAACAAAAGCCAGGTAAACAGATGGGAAAGAAACGGTATTAAAATCCAAAAAACGAAAGCGAGGTTGTTAAAAAGAACTCCAGAAACTCAAAACTAAACGAACACAATCACGACCGATGACGAGACGAAAGTGATTGACAGTTTGACACTGAAGTGACACTGTTGTGACAGCTGACAGTTATCTTTCTATGATCTAAGGTTTACTGTCATTGTTTTTAAGCACAGAGTATCTAAATCGGTGAGACGCCATGTTGAAAGTCGATAAAAATAATTGATATATAACAATTTACTACCAGAGCAGTATACATTTATTTGAATTATCTGTAATTTTCCCGAATTCTATGGATTTTTCTCTTTTTTTTGAGTTACTGTACATAGACCTGGCCCATTTTGAAACATCTCCAAATGGCACACAGATTGATTTAAGCTGGATCAACACATAGGGTACTTTTGATTCCGGTATTACATTCCCATGGGATAACTGTACCACCACGCGGGCGAAGCCGCTGGCAAAAGTAAGATTTGGAAAAATATGTCCGATTTGGTTAATGATTGAGTGTCTCTTAATAGATTTGGAAAAATATGTCCGATTTGGTTAATGATTGAGTGTCTCTTAATAGATTTGGATAAATATGTCCGATTTGGTTAATGATTGAGTGTGTCTTAATAGATTTTGATAAATATGTCCGATTTGGTTAATAATTGAGTGTCTCTTAATAGATTTGGATAAATATGTCCGATTTGGTTAATGATTGAGTCTCTTCCTAGAATTGAAATAGAATTGAAATAGAAAAAATAGAAATTAATAGCCTCCTTCCTACTGTAGTACTATAATTGTGAAAGTTTGTATGTTTGTTGGTTTGTTACTCAGTCACGCAAAGACGGCTGAATGGAGACAGATAGAGTAATTCCACTTTGCCCCACCAAGCCCGCCACCCTGGTGTGGCAAAGTGGACTGCCTAAAATTTTGCAGTGGAATATGCCCCACTATTCTGATTTGATGGGGCGGATAACACTAACATAAACACTTTGTGGATTCTGCCCCACTAGGGTTGGCAGCTCAGGATTTACGAGACATTCACCGCCTCATCTAACCCAAATGATTCACCAAAAATAGAGGGGATATGGCGCTCGGCGGCCGCTGCCGCGGCACCGCTCGCTTCGCTCGCTCGCCGTCGCGCGTTAAGGGTCACTGTTCTAACCTAACCTAACCCAAATGATTCAAAAATACATGTTAACCTTCATACACAAATCCTGAGCTGCCAACCCTAGTGGGGCAGAATCCACAAAGTGTTTATGCTAGTGTTATCCGCCCCATCAAATCAGAATAGTGGGGCATATTCCACTGCAAAATTTTAGGCAGTCCACTTTGCCACACCAGGGTGGCGGGCTTGGTGGGGCAAAATGGAATTACCCGACAGATAGTTTATAAACCAGATTAATAGGATCCTTTTTTATGACGGTACTATGTTCCCGGGAGGCAATTCCTGACATGTACTCGGGTGCAGCCACTGGCAACTCAATCACGTAGAAACGGATGAACGGGTTCGGATTTGGTTGTTCAAGTGTATGAGTAACAAAAGTTTACACATCATCTACACTTACATACATTTAGACGTCATTCATTAATTGTTAAGTCCATGCAGATAACGTCGAGGGCAAACCATAATTTTAAATGCGAAATTAACTCTGTCAATTATATTTTCACACCTTACTGAACAGATTTGGATGAAAGGGTATGACCATGACCTGGGTTAGGACATAGGATACTTTTTATTCCAGTAGTACGTCCCCTTGAGAAAATGTCCGACATCCACGCGGGCGAAGCCGCGGGCAAAAGCTAGTTAATAATATAAAGCTCTTTTTATTACGATATTCAAAAAATGACGTCGAAATCAACGCGTAGTTTGCAGTTGATTGAATGTTATATAGATATCTTGTTACCTAAGCAAAACCTATTTTGACCGATACACCGATCGGGTGTTTCTATTGTGAAGATCGCCCTGAGGACACGGTGGAGCATACGGTGGCGGTCTGCCCGGCTTGGGCGGAGCACCGCCGTGTCCTCGTGGAGGCGATCGGTGGCGGCAATCTCTCGCGTCCAGCCCTGGTGCAGGCCATGGTACGGAGCGAGAGTGAATGTTTAGCCGTCACCTCCTTCTGCGAAGCAGTAATGCTCGCGAAGAGGGAGGCGGCGCACGTGAGGGAGAGGCAGTATATGCGCCCTCACGGCCGTAGTCGCCGCGGGAGACGCCCTGGGCGTCGGGAATCACAGGCTGATTCCCGGCCACCGTAGGCGCGGGCTTGCGGACGGCGAGTAATGGGTAGCTCACTGTCCGGTAAGGGCCAAGCCCGGGTCGACGGCGCGTTGTGTTCCACGCGCGCCTCAAAGAGATGTCAGCACCAAATGGTGGGGTCCGCAAGGGCCGATGCCTGCCAGGGGCGCGGGTTGTTCGAAAGAGATACCGCGGCCCCTGGCACACAGGCAACTGAGGGAACATGGGTGGGTTTTAGTCAGTAAAAGTCTGACACGTGCTCCCACTCCACCCAGAGCGGGAGAAGTTATTTGATGACTTCCCACCTAAAAAAAAAAACCGATACACCGATACCTAGCTAGCAATCGGACATTCCGTAAATAATAAAAGAGTAGTTGCCAATCGGCCGGAATCTAGCACTAGTGATGTACGAGTTACCGATCACTCGATACGTATCGATACTCGGCCCATCGATACAGCGTTATAATATGTGCCGCGTGTCGCTCCACGTAATCTATTGACGTTTATTACTGCAGGAAACTTTATTAAACTGACTATGCATATTTTGTAATAAAAGGTTTAAAAAAAGGATTTTAATGGCTTGGTGCACGAGTTTTGCGTTTGTCGTTTTGGAGTAATCAATTTTTGATTCTTGTTTAGTAGAACAGATATCGGCCATTTTATACTTTTGTAGATATTACTTCGTTTAGGATCATTGAAAAACCACGCACAAGGACTTGTAATCTACATGTGTAGATCACAAGTCCTAGGGCGTGGTTTTACTAGCGCTAAAGTCCGATAATAAGTCAAGTAAGTAAACACTGATCGAGATAGTTGCCTTCGTACAAAAGATATCCTTTAACTTTACGATACAAGTATTACCTACTTACACGAAGAGAACACTCACCCAGCCACAACGTCACTCCCACGACCACTTGAGCCCCTTCAATGCTTACTGTCCGCCACCACATCACAGTAGGATCCCATCGCTTGTCGTCTTGCTATCAATATTTGGCAGGCACTGTTGTAAATTGGCACATGACAGCAGTCCATTTGTGGATTACATTGGGCTTCGGCTCAAATTGGTTGGTGTGCGGATTAGCCGGCGCTGACGTCACGGCGTACGGACTGCTCCCGCTGGTGTCCCGCATGCAATCAAAGCTGCCATGTCTATTGAGAGCTATTTGCTTACCCACATAAGTACCTACATAAAATAGACACAACGGAACTGCCAAATTAAATCAAAAGAATATAAATTTTATATGAACTCTAACAAAGTAATACTAATAATAATATTGCATAATCATTGCATCTAAAAATCTCTTCTGTCCTTTCATATGGATACATAGGTTTTGTGTTCATAACTTATTTAGTCATTTTATCTTTTAAAACAAAGTATCAGTATCAGACAGTCACATCCGTATCAATCTGCTGGTTGTACTCGATGGCAGCCCTGCAAGCAATGCATATATAAGATCATGACTCAACTCGGCTGCACAACTCCCCGCAGCCTGCAGCCGTTGTTATAGGCTTGTGAACACGCTGTAAGATGTTCAGGTTTATGTCAACATGGCGCCGCTTCACTGCGTCACAACAGGACAACGTCGCGATTGTTACGAAAACGTAAGTTTATCTTAATAAAATCTTACTGTGGTGATAGCAATTATGTGCTTACCGATGGGTTTTTCGTTTGTTTTATCAACCATAGATCTACGATTATGAAACAGCTTAACTTAGAGAAAAATCCTTCCTAGTATATCCTTTCTAATATTATAAACATGAAAATGTGTATGTATGGATGTTTGTTACTCTTTCACGCAAAAACTACTGAATGGATTTGGATGTTTGGCACACAGATAGATTATAACCTAGATTAACATATAGGATACTTTTTATCCCGGTAGTGCGTTCTCGCGGGATAATTTTTGACCTCCATGCGGACAAAGCCGCTGGCAAAAGCTAGTATTTCATATTTTGAAAGTTTTGCTAAAAGTGACACATTATTATTATTATGATGACGACGCACGACTCAAGTGGCGTCCAACACGAGAGCGCTGCAGTGCAGCACGTGGCGTCAGTGGTTCTTGGTTACCGCGCGAGTGCTCCAGCGAGTTCTCAGGCGAGTCGTGTCAGCCACTCGCCTGGAGTGCTCTCCGTCCGGCGGGTGTGAACAGTTAGCACTCAGCGCTAGTACAATGTCGCAGAGTGAGGTTACTTCAAGAGTGCATTATAGTTCTAGTGCCAGTGTGTACTGAGCTTTGTTCAAATTCAGATAGAACGGAATCTATTTGAACTTTAAGCAGTCGACGTTTAGTATGCGTCGTTCTGTTCGATTGAATTTAAATCTATCGGGAACGGATTGTTGTTTATAGCGCGGGCCAAAAGGGGTGGGGCACACCGTACAGGTGAGAGGGGAGGAGGGGGCCTTAATAATGCGAGTCGACGTTGGGACACGTCCCGCGGTGGTGCGGCGCGGTGCTGCTGCGACGCATACTCTGACGAACAACTTATTAACCTTTGCTCCAAGATGCTGGCAGTTTATGATATAAACTAAGTTGTCTTCGTCGGTTAGTAAATACTTCGCCTTCCGGACTGATGCAGCGTCAATACTCATCAGTTACACACTACAAAAAAGTGTAGCCTGCGTCTTAAATAACTTTAGTTCAGTCTGTCGCACAACTGATTGTATTCTGGTTACGACAGTAAAATATCTGGTTATCTGAGAACGCTTCGTCGAACAAGTGAGCAAGGAATCTCTGTTGAACACAATACAACGAAATAGTTTTGTATCTGCACAAAATGCACAGTTTAAGAAAACTGCGGCTCGCGAAGCAGCGACGCGCGAACGTGGTATTACGTATTACTTGTGCAGTAAAACGTAACGTATCGAGCAGCTATCGTCCGGCGCGTCCGGTGCAGACCGGCCCGGTGCCGGCCGGGCGTCCCGCCACCTAAATAATTTCCCGGCGAGCGCGAAGGTGCGCGTTAATAACTATAGCTCGGCGCTCACAACTCCGCAACTACAGTTTACAAAACGGAACGTCTGACAAAGAATTGAAAGTTGTGCCGTTAAGCTGGCTCCGGTGGGAGGACGGCAACTATTGTTCTAAATGAATCTTAACTTTTAAATTTAGCACGCGGAGGTACCCATAAAAATTCTTAAGGAGGCGGACTCAACTTCGATTGCCTGTTAACAGTCATAAAGGGGTTTTCAGCGGCTTGCGGAGAATGCCGCCTTACCGAGGGACGCCTTGGCGGTGTCCTTTACACGGCGCGAGCTTGAAGCAATCTTCACTTACACTAGCTATTTTCATTTCCTCTTTGAAACCTTTATCACTCTATCAAAAACGAGTTACACGCTAGCGCTTGAGTTAAGTTGTTTGTGGTTACATGTTAACAACAGTATCCATGATAAATCCCGCTTTTATGAGTTTTATTTTGTCAGGTATTCCAATTTTCTACTGGGAACTTCAGTAATATGCCGCCGAGGCTTCTTCGTTATAAGAGTGCTGAGCTCAAAAGTTTTTTTCTACAATTCTATCAATCAAAATCATAAATCATAATACATATTTTATTTCACATAAGCCTGCATGGGCACTTATGAAACGTCAGAAGCTAGGTGTACGGTTCCAATTTGTCGCTTCATAGGGAGGATAGCTGGCAAGAAACTCCACGGTTACTCTTATAAAAATAGTTGGCTTTAACAATGTTTTCAAATTACAGTGATAATAGGTATGGGAGGACAGTGCAGGCCTGTCAATAAGTACCAGGTACTTAGAGGAATGAATATAAAGAATAAAAAAGTCTGTCAGGCCTACAATCATAGAGTATTAAACCACCAGAGACCGTATAGGCCGAGTTCTTCAAAGTACACGACTCACTACTGCGGGCCGGGGGACGAGGAAGAATGCGGGGCTGCAATTGGTCAGTTCAAGGTCAAGTTTCGTAGGTATGCCTGGTTAGGGATTGCTCTACTTGATTAAGGGAAAATAGTCGGTATCGATAAAAATGGATTTTAACATTATAAAAAATACTCAATAAAAATCACATAATAATATTTAATCAAAATCAGTAAATTACAAAAAGAAAAACAAGTATCCTGTCATTATTGATCTTTAAAATAAATTAATTTGGTATATGTTTTTCGAATTAAAGTTTTAGGGTCCTGATTGTTCTTGGTAAAAAATTATAAACGAGCGTATACATATTTCTGAATTTTGCATCTTGCTAATTCAATCAAATGATTTGTTGATTCTATTATCGATATCGACTTCAGGCATAGGTAATACTACACAGAGTTTTACGATAAAAATACAAAGGGAAGGAAAGGGATAAAAGAATTAGAATTTCCTAATGAAAGAAAGGGACTTTTCCAAAAGACATCAACGCGCGCCACTCATCCGGGTGCTCGTTCACCCAACCACCATTTTAAATAGACCTCTGCGGTGGCTCATAATCTGATTAAATCAAAACAAATTTTCGTAGTGTTTACTTACCGATGAAAAGTTATGGCATCCTTTTTGTAACTAGATGTCTCGGAATGTTTCCTACATCACTTCACCGCGCGTGAAGGCATTTTTATGCGTTATAAATTGTATAAAAATTATAACAATTTGTAATTATCTAAGGTGCACACAGGTTCTAACACTTGGTCATAACTAAAATGGTTACTAGTACCGTAGCCTATACATAGGCGATAAAATACTAATCGTTTTCAGGGCACTGTATGCGCAGTCAAGTGGTTTTATAGTCTTTGCCTACAACGTTCTCTCATTCACAATATGTAAAAGAATCTACATAGATAAAATTACATATTTAGACCAAGTGACATGATTTCTATGACAATCACGAATAAATAGTCGATGTTAAAATTTATGTATAATGCCAAATAATGACGAGAATATGTTAGACATTGTAAAAATAAAAAGAATAACAATTAACATTGTAATTTCTGAGCAGTTAATAGACTTTCACATAGTTATGCTGTTAATGAGGTACCAGGGAAGCCACATGTGCAGGAGGAATTAATTCCAAACTTCCCTGCCTTCAACGTAGTCTTTTATCTATGGCCCCGGCACATATAAGTCGTACGAGTATGTAGTAAACACCTCTGCACCTGCATTTGTTTCAAGTGGTTACTTCTGTCTAATCTACGTCGGTATGTTTTTTGTAATAACAGTAACTCCTACAGCTCTATTGCGCTTGCACCCCGCTCTAGTTCTCCGCAGACTTCTCTCAAGACAATTCCCCTACGAACAAATCAGAGGTTGTATTATTTAACAAAAGGAACAATGCCTCCTATCTAAACCTAGTATTTTTACGCAGACTAAATATAGGACGGGTATTTCGGATATTATAGTCACCGTCAACAGTACAACAACCAATTAATGTGAGCATCCTTATTGATAAACCACCTTTGGGGACTTTGGGGCACTAACTATAATGGCTTTGTAATTCGAATAGCTGATATTGTTCCTATTTACTGCTGGCAACGTCCGCCACACTGGCTAGCAACACATTACGATGTTAACTGGAGGTTAATGTGCCGATGTTTACATTCGAGGCAGCCTCGTTTAGATCGCGCGCTGTTGTTGATAAACGCGCACTGTTCACTGTGCAAGCTTTGCTGCGCTGCGCTAAATGTTTGGCACACAATAATAATAATTATACTCAACTGTACTCTAAAATCATGCCAGCACAAATATCGAGTCTATCTATGGGCCAGTAATAATTACTGCATTTTTTTGTAGATAACTGCGGTTTATACATATTATACGTTAAAACGGAGAAAAAGGTGCATAATTTATTTTTAAATCACGTGCAGTATTTCCGCGGCGGGATTTCACCTGCACCGTTATAATGTGTCTGCGTCCTCCCCTCCCCTCCACACCGCACCGCACCGCACCGCACCGCACCGCTCCGTCCCGCTCCGCACCGCGCCGTGCTTCGAGATTGGTTTTCTCTTATAAGGCTTTTCTAGAATACGTGGATTACCATTTTTCAACCTTCCTTTATATTTACACTAGCATTTCGCCCTGGATTTGTGCGAGACCTATATATTTTAGATAGAAGACAGAATTCGGCTCTCAACTTGCTCTAGAATCTTCAATCTGCAAGTGACGAGATTAGATTGGTTTCCAACGAATATCTGCAAACACAGGATTAGCGGGATTCGTTCTGGAATAAAAGCAACACAAAGTATGTGAACCACTTACCATATCATAGATATCGAATACAAAGCAGTCTGCCAACTCCGTTACCTGAGTCCAATTATTGTAATAAACATTTCAACTATCGCTTTCCGTTCAAGTGTCTTATCTCAATAAGTAAATAATAACAAATTGTAGATGCTCGCTATAGCAGCTTGTAGCGAAGCTTGTGTCGACGAATGGTCGTAATGATGTAACCGTGGAGTTTCTTGCCGGCTCTTCTCCATAGGAAGCGACAAATTGTAACCGTGCACCTAGCTTCTGACGTTTCATAACCATGCCCATGCAGGTTTACGTGAAATAAAATATTTTAATGTTGGTTTCTGATTTTAATCGATTAGGAAAACGACACTCGGATACTGTATGGTATGTATGATTTAATAGTAAGAGCCGCCCGACAGAAACGGTAGAGATGTACAATGTACATAATATATGTCACGGCCCTTGGGGGTCCAAGGGTGCAGAAGATCCGCCTGGGACCTCGCTATTTTCAAATGCATGGAATTTTCATGATGTACCTCCGTGCGGTCGCCGGGTTACCACCCGAGTGCTGTAACCTAACCCAGCCCGCCCGGCCCGCCCGGCGCGGCCCGGCTCCCGGTACTAACACAACTATCACATCATTTCATTGATGAGATCCGCTCGGTACACTCCCAGATCACTATCAATAAGGCATGCCTCAATTTTATGGGTGTTTTACAAGTGAAAAATGTGTACTCGGCATTTTATGCTCGAACGACTTGATTTTGGTACGATATGGTGCGGTGCGGCAAGTTGCGGGCACGCCGGGTAGACGAGTAGATATCAGGATATCTGCATACATATATCCGCGCGATCCGTGATGCGAAGCTGAAGAATAATACCGCACGCGTGATTTACATTTACTACCTACATAAAATACGTACTACGTACATGCATTATATGGCTGAATAATTTTATTTGAAGATTTGAATATGTATGTAATATACATATAGGATTTATTGTAGAGAGTCAGTAGAAGAGACTGATTAACTTAATATTAAAACAACTTAAGAACATACAGCAACTAACAACAGACGTACACGAGCCTATACTTTAGACACCCAGTTGCACAAAGACAAATATGAATGCCACATTACATAATGATCCATTAACGTTAATGATTTCATTAATTTAATGATGTTGCACAAAACAACTTGAGGCGCTAATGGTGCTCGCTTTGTGCAACAAAAACCGTGACAGATTGCCTCGTTTGACGCTTCCCAATTGCGTACATTATTTAAAACTAGTTTCCGCCCGCGGCATCGCCCGCGTGGAGGTCGGAAATTATCCCGTGGTAACGTACTACCGGGATAAAAAGTATTCTATGTCTTAATCTAGGTTATAATCTATCTGTGTGCCAAATTTCATCCAAAACCGTTCAGCCGTTTTTGCGTGAAAGAGTAACAAACATCCATCCATCCACCCATACTTACAAACTTTCGCGTTTATAATATTAGTAAGTATTAGTAAGGATTAAAGATTCACAAGTTAATGGAAGATTCGTATTTAATGACAGCTTTAAAATTTAAAGTTCGTTTCTGCAACTGGCTGAGAAAGTGATAGAATAATGCTTCGTAGCGCTTTCGTAGCAAGCGTAGCGTTAGTGCTACGCCGTAGCATCAGCGCGGAACATTTTTGAAGTAGTTGCTCAAGAAGTTAGCAGCTGTTGGCTCCACTCCGCACCTACTTCAGCTCTTCGCTAGTGACATGAGATATAGACAGCAATACGTGGAGTATGAGGTACACAAATCCGAGCCGTATTTTATATGGTCTGGCGTAAGTCTGGGGACTAACTTCGAACCTCTGCAATTTATAATTATGATTAACGATTTGCCCAAAGTCGTTCATCATCATTCATCATTTCTGCCGAAATACGTCCACTGCTGGACATAGGCCTCCCCCAAAAGGGGGGGTTTTGCCATAATCGCCACGCTTAGAAGGCGGGTTGGTGATCGCAGTATCGTGGTAAAATACATAGAGAACGCTGCTGCCCATTCTCTAGTAAGTCCCTTAGTCGCCTTCTACGACACCCACGGGAAGAAATGGGATGGTGCTATTCTTTTACGTCCGGCACCACACGGATCGCTCAAAGTCGCTATAGGTGCAAATTGTTTATTATTTGCTGACGATCTCTGAAGATGGATCTCTTGATCTCTGGGATGAAGATGACTGTGAACGCTTACAGAATGCCATAGATAGCGTAACTACGCTATCTATGGCTTTCTGTAAGCGTGGTGATACATTTTTGGGCGTTAAATTGTAGAAGGTTTTCCTTACTCCAAGTAACTACTTGGAGTAAGGAAAACCTTCTACAATTTAGCGCCCAAAAATGTATCACCATCACTGTCTCGCGTGCACATAGTCGTATTATACATAATTATAACATTGATGGTATGGCGATGATCCGGGTTACAGAGGTTAGGGACCTAGCAGTTAGTTTTAACGCGGGGCTAGCGTTTCGTGGTCTTAAAGTCAAGTGCTGTAAAAAGGTCTACAGAAATTAAGGTTTTATCATACGTACTGTTCGTGGTTTCACAAACATTACGGCGATTATCGCTTTATATAACACTTTGGTGAGAAGCCAATTAGAATGTGATGCAGTCATCTGGGCCCCACATGAGACTAAATATAGTCTCAGGTTTGAGCGAATACAAAATAAATTTGTTAGATTTTTATATTTGAGGCTCTACGGAGTATATTCTTTTTACCCGCTTATGTATCCAACCTTGTTTATATTAGGCATGGTAGGATACGACGAATTGAGAGTTAGGCGTGAGTTCGCACTTGTCTCATAGTTATTTAAATTAATTAGAGCCAAGATGCAAATCACCAACATATTACAGTTAGTGTGTTTGAGTGTGCCTGACAGATCAGATATGTGTGACGGTGACGTCGGACTCAGCTGCTGGCGGTACCTCGTGGCACAAATCTGCTGAATGAGGCGCATCTGACGCGGGCGCTTCGCACTCTTAACCTTGTAGCAGAAGAGATAGACATTTTTACTTGTACACTGAGTAATTCACAAAGATAACATTATATGTAATAAGTTTTAGAAAATAAGTAGTTATTATTATGTTTGCTTCACTATTGCATTGGGTTGTACCTGTAATGATAGTTGTAAGTGATGAATAAATAAATAAATGAAAAATAAAAAATATGCACAAGTAAAAACTGCTGTACAAAGGCGGAATAAATGCCTGAGGCATTTTCTACCGGTCAACCTTAGGGTAATGCATAGAGGAACATGGCAGATGCAACATAAGGATAGATCATTTTTGTATCATTTTACACATGTTTATACAAATAAATGCATCTTTATCTTTATCTTTACAACTCGAAAAATAATAAATACTAATACATAGATACATACTTAATATAATGAAAATAAACTTTGCCTGGAGAAACAACGATAGGTAGACTATTGTGGTGTGTTTTAACATTTTGTATTTGGTGTTCCAAAATATGTGACTCTGTACACGTCCCAAGTAATAGCTTATACAACGTGATATTTTAGTCGTCTTACAAAGATGGTCCACTCAATGTGTCCGACATAAAATACCTCTAGGCGCGGTTAATTTTTTTTATTATTAATTAAGATAATAGGTACAAAGAATATTAAATAATGCTTTAGAATTATAAAACACCCTGTTAATAATGTTTACATATCAAAGGGTAGAAGATACCTACCTATACCATTACATTCCATCATTCATTCCAGATGGAATCCATATCAATGGAGATCCATATCAGGGTGTTTCAAACTACGTCATGCGTCTTAGTGAATGATATTTTCATTTCTTAATTAACATTACGGAACACAAAAAAAAACATTTAAGTTACCATATGTCAGCTAGCACACGCCAATATACCATTAAAACATTGAAAACTATACGTGCTCAAGTAGAAATAAATAATAAAAAATTAAAATAAACCGTAAACAGAACTTACAATCTAAATAAAAGCCTCCAGGGATAAAGGGCATGCCCGCTTACATATATGCAATTCTACATTAGTAAATAAAGCTATAACTTGAAGTAATAAAAGTTAAACTAGGACCTTTGGACTAAAATTAATAAAAAACTTAATACAATTAACAATAATAAAACTATGGTCAGCAAGACGACCAGTCACCACGAGAAGCACCCATTCACGAGCATAACGCAAAGATCAGCCATTAGCCCCCTCGCCATATTTGAGGGAAGGAGGCAACCCGACCCCCGACGCTACCGCATGCAGTGACATCTAAGGGAGCACGACAAACTTGCTGCCGGTTGCACCGGCAAGAATAATATGAATTGTCGAGGTTGCTAGTTAACTACATATGGCAATACTACTCACTAAAAAAAACATTGTAATGAGTAGATTAAGTCAACAATAAATGAAAATAAACTGAATTACACAGTAAACTTAAATAAGCCATTATATGAACTAACATAATTATAAAACCTGTCAGTAGGTAAGCTAATTCTGGTTAAAGAACACAAACATTGTCTTGAGTTAATCACAGCGACCAACAATTCGAATAGTATGCCTTTGAACAAAGGGTGGATTTTACTTACGTATGTTTAAGTCGACTTTAAAGTCATTTATCATGTATTTTAGTATAGTGGTCCTTCTATACACATTCATAGTGTAGAGCAAAAGTTCAACTCAAGCTCAGAGCTGCTAGGAAGAGTGAGAAGCAAAAATTAATCCAGCCTACGGACAAACCAAAATTTGTGGCTGCGATCATGCAAAAATGACATCAATGGACTAACTTAGCTACTCATTCAGCATCCCCAGATCAACTGTGGGATGAGGCTACAGAGCTGCTCGAAACTTCCGTGATAGAGTCAAAGCCCGCTGCATCAGTGCGCAAGCGTCAACACTGGATGACTAGTGGAGCTCTTGCCCTTGTGGAAGAAACAAGGAACATGAAAGCTCGAGGAGCAGACGTTAAGAGCTTGAACACAATATCTGCTCGTATACAGGAAGCATGTGGGCGAGATCGCAATAACCATCTACAGAAGTTGTGTGCAGAAGTCGAAGTTCACGCTGATAAACAGAAAACAGGTGACTTGCACCAAAAACTAAGGTCTATCACCAAAACTCTCTCTTCGAAAACATGGGCTATAGAAAATTCGCAAGGCGAGCTACAGACTGAAATATTCGCAACATCTGAGTCCTGAAAGGACTACTGGCAGTCACTATTCGAAGATCCTCAAGTTCACAACTATCTCCCGACAGAGCCCAAAGACGAAGAAAAAGAGCCACACATATTAAAGGGTGAAGTGCGAGCCGCTATCAGATGACTAAAAAGCGGAAAGCTTCAGGAAGGGATGCCATACCAATTGAAACCAACAAAGCATCAGGGGAGTATGGCATCGATATTTTTCATACCCTGTGTAACAAAGTTTGGGAAACAAGAACTTGGCCCCGAGAATGGACTCATACTGTCTTTGTTCTTCTACATAAATAGGGTTCTACTAAAATATGCAGTCACTACCGATTAATTGCATTAATTTCACACGCAAGTAAAATTATACTGCATATTTTGAACGAGAGATTGAAGTTTTACTTATCTGGGGAAATTGCTCTAGAACAAGCTGGCTGGCTCGTGAACAGATCTTGAACGTACGCCAGATTATTGAAAAGGCTAGGGAGTTCAATAAGCCGACTTAATATAAGTCGGCTTTGCTTTGTTGACTTCTCAAAGGCATTCGACTCGGTAAGGTAGCCAGTACTTTGGGAGACTCTCCTGGCTATGGGAACACCCAAACATCTTGTTCACCTCCTTAGAAGACTTTATGAAGAAGGATCAGCTTCGGTGAGAATAGACGACGTGTTGTCGAATCACTTTCATCCAAGTGCCGGGGTCTGTCAGGGCTGCAACCTGTCGCCATTGCTGTTTAATGCTGCATTCATTATGAGTTCCATATAGGTGTATATGGAACTCATAATGAGACTAACATTCGAGAATTGGTCGGACGGAATCACCATTGGAGGCCATAAAATTTCCAATTTGCGCTATGCAGATGACACCACCTTATTTGCAACTAGCATTGACAATTTGGAATCCCTACTGAGTAAAAGGGAACAGTTTAGCCTTTATTTTGGTCTGAAGATAAACCGCAGCAAGTTACGAAGATTGAGATTGTCGATCGAGCTTACAACAACTCGCCCGAAGCCACTAAAATTGCGAATTATGACGGCATCCAATCATACATTTACCTTGGGGAACTAATATCGAACAGCGGTGGATGCGCGGACGAGATCAAACGGCGCATGGCTATCACCAGGTCCTCCATGGATCGGCTTAGCAAAATATGAAGAAGCAGAAATATCACAAAGGCCACTAAAATGCGACTTGTCAGGGTATTAGTGTTTCTCATATTTCTTTACGGTGCAGAGACATGGAATTTAAGGGGAAGTGAGAAAAAGAAGATAAACGCCCTAGAAATGAGGTGCTGGAGAAGATGCTGGTGCATGATGCTGATGTGGATATGATGGTGCTGGATGCTTGGCATAACCTGGACACAGTTCCGAACCAATGTCTCAATCCTCCAAGAGCTTCGTATCAAACAGCGTCTTTCTTCCATCGTCCAATGTCGTATTCTCACTTTCTTTGGACATATCACACGTCAAGAAGAGACATCTGTGGAACGACTTGTAGTACAGCGAAAGGATGAAGGTACAAGAGCAGGCGGCAGGTCTCCAATGTGTTGGACCGACCAAGTCAAAACTGCACTCAATGGTCCACTCCACGAATGTTCAAGAAAAGCCACAGTATGGGAGGAATGGCGACGGATTGTGAAGCTTGCCACCACGCCTGATGTGACGACCACGACCACTCTGGCAAGAGTGTGATGACGAAGAAGAAGATAGTATATTACTCTCAACTTTTACTATCCATCGGCTACAGCTTAGCGACTAGCTCGAAGGCACGATCGCCTCAGTGTCCCCCCCAGTTGTCGCAGTTGGTAAGTTGTTGTTGAATCTGTGCCGTTTAATTGGATATATTTCAAAGGATTAGAGCATCTCCATAAAATCTACGTGTGAATAAATGATTGGCATTAGAGCCAACGCAAACACATTACAATCGGATTGCGAGCGCCTTATCTATTCGTTGTGCGCACTCTTTACAATCGAACATTGATTGATTTTGTGTTTACCTCCGACACACACATTTACGGTAACATGGTGGACCAGGCAATATTCTGACAGATGGATTGAATAAGTAGGAACTTCATTATTTTGACGTCGGCAATGATAGGAGAGAAAAATATTTTCACACTAATATAATACGATGCAAGTTAACATACACAAACACCGTAATTATCCGATGTTGGTGTTGAACAGCAAATCATTGTACCCGACCCGTAGGTAGATACTTTAGGTAGATAACCTGTCCAAGACTCGACATGAGCATAATTATTATGAACAATGTGATAACAGAGCAAGTTTCAGCCGATACTTGCAAGTAAGCAACATTCAACAAAACTTGTTTCTTTTGAGACTGGTGAGTAGCTGTCAGCTAGCTATTGATCGAGAATACAGTACCTCACGATATTCGTTAACGTATCTATGAGGCTAGCGGCGCGCGGCAGCCCGCTTATTATTACTAATTAATTAGACTAACCGGCGCTAATAGAGAGAATTTCCTCTGCTCCGCTTGTTGATCTATCTTATCAACCGAGCGGCGAAATTGAATCAATTATTAATTCACTAAGAGCACTACAGACCGCCGCTGAACGTCTACTTCGCTACGGTTGCTGAAGCAACCTATCGGGAAAGTTATACCATGGTAGTAGTTTCGAAACTAGATGTCTCTCACACATCTTGTAGTACAATGCTCCTGTAGGTTGTAAATCGTGACATGATAAGAGCGATCGGTTACAATCGCTAGATATAATCAAAAGTTAGTGCAATCTCAGTTACTTGTCGAATTCGTTTATCAACATATTAGTTTGTACGTAAGGCTGAAGTTTAGCTCACGGAGCAGCTTGCTCAAGCAACAAATTCGTTTATTGCTAAAGTAAATAACAATAAAAAAATGCAATGTTGTATTGAATCTTGTAATTCAGTTCGCAAACATCTGCAAATATTTCGACTGCTATTTGAAGCAAGTCTCGCAGCGACGACGTGGACGTAAGTCATTTGTGCAGAGCGCGGCTCCCAGCACCAAACGCAGCTGCACTACTGAAAATGTTAAGGAAATGTTCCTGGGATTGTGAATATATAAATATAATTTTCCCACCATTTGTCAAAAATTTCAACACAGATTTGTATTTGAATTTGAATGCTGAATAAATAACATTACATTCTTTGAACACTGATAATTTATTTTATTCTTAATTAATTATTTTATTATTTTCGAGAGAAAACAAGCAGATATGCCAAACTACGTTCTTTAACTACACGAGTAGTTTCCGGCGTCAGTTGCAACTACACGAGTAGCTCCTGGCGTCAGTTGCAACTACGCGAGTAGTTCCCGGCGTCAGTTGCAACTACACGAGTAGCTCCCGGCGTCAGTTGCAACTACACGAGTAGCTCCCGGCGTCAGTCGCAACTACACGAGTAGCTCCCGGCGTCAGTCGCAACTACACGAGTAGCTCCCGGCGTCAGTCGCAACTACACGAGTAGCACCCGGCGTCAGTCGCAACTACACGAATAGCTCCTGGCGTCAGTCGCAACTACACGAGTAGCTCCTGGCGTCAGTCGCAACTACACGAGTAGCTCCTGGCGTCAGTCGCAACTACACTAGTAGCTCCCGGCGTCAGTCGCAACTACACGAGTAGCACCCGGCGTCAGTCGCAACTACACGAGTAGCTCCCGGCGTCAGTCGCAACTACACGAGTAGCTCCCGGCGTCAGTCGCAACTACACGAGTAGCTCCCGGCGTCAGTCGCAACTACACGAGTAGCACCCGGCGTCAGTCGCAAATACACGAGTAGCTCCCGGCGTCAGTCGCAACTACACGAGTAGCTCCTGGCGTTAGTCGCAACTACACGAGTAGCTCCTGGCGTCAGTCGGAACTACACGAGTAGCTGCCGGCGTCAGTCGCAACTACACGAGTTGCTCCTGGCGTCAGTCGCAACTACACGAGTAGCTCCTGGCGTCAGTCGCAGCTACACGAGTAGTTCTCGGCGTCACGCGCAACTACACAAGTAGTTTCCGGCGTCAGTTGTAACTAATTGAGTAGTTCCCGGCGTCAGTCGCAACTCGCAACTCGCAACACGATGATATGTTGCAGCAACAACTAAACTCGTTCGTCACACGTATAATGTCAGAATGTTTCGCTCTACCTGCCTTTACTAATGCGCCGATTTTTTCCAACAAAGATACTTGCAGAACTACCAAATCATTAACCACGCGAAAATAAGTTTATAGGGTAGGTAAAGATATTGCTCTGGCGCTTCTATTCTACAATAGTTAGGGACTGTTCCATTAAAACAAGCCAAACATAACCGAAAAGATTTTGTAGCCAACATTATACCTACCTCTGCTTTCTTATCAGCTCAATGGCTGCAGACTATGTGCATTGTACACAACTGTGTTCGGTCATCAAATTACTGTCTCGGCTTTGAAGATCGATTGTAAGCATTTCAGGAAACGGCAAATGTTCAAGACCGTATGTAAGCATATTTTATATTCGATTAGAAGGCCTTCTATCCTTCCTTGTTTAGTGACACACGAGTGTTGTATCAGTGATGGATGGTTCCGTTCGCTGCAAGTTTGCCAACAGCTCGGAATATGTGCAAGTACGATAATGGTCTGTTTGAGCAGCGCATCATTACAAGCAGCATGTGCTGTGCACGCTGATTGGACGCGCCGCCGCCGCTGGACTAGCGTCTCATTCAACGTAATTTTATTTAAGCTTTTTTTATGCATGCGATAGTCATTACTAACTATTTTGTCACTGCCGAGGGCACACACATTTCTACACTTGAAAATATAACGCTTTTTCAGGTAATCCGTAACCCTAGCATCTCCCATAACGTATTATGTAAACACTGTTGCTCTATATTACTATAATATGCAATTTAAAATTCATTACTCTATGAATAAGGACAGTTTGCACATTCTTTGGGTATACAAGGTGGCAGGGAGATAGACGCGCAAACTGTAACCATGACTTCAGAACATGTTTGGCATAACCCTTAGCGTAGAAGTGTTCTGCCAGGGGTGCGGGTTTTTCGAAAGAGATACCGCGGCCCCTGGCACACAGGCAACTGAGGGAACACGGGTGGGTTTTAGTCAGTAAAAGTCTGACACGCCCTCCCGCTCCACCCAGAGCGGGAGAATAGTTATTTGATGATTTTCCACCCAAAAAAAAAGCGTAGACGTTTCTGCTCGGTTATTAGAAAAGTGCAATACCTACGAGGTTAAAATATATGGAAAAGCATATTTTTTTTAATAACTGGCGAGAAATTTCAACCCAGAACGATTCAGAATCTGATAATGAATCCATGGTAACATGCGCGTCGATGTCCCTGCCATCATGTATAACATGAACATCGATGTCCCTGCCACACTGTATAACCTGCGCATCGATGTCCCTGGCACAATGTATATACTGCGCATCGATGTCCCTGCCACCCTATATAACATACGCGTCGATGTGCCCACCGCCCTGTATAACATTCGCGTAGAAATCCCTGCCACACTGTATAACATGCGCGTAGAAATCCCTGCCACACTGTATAACTTGCACGTCGATGTCCCTGCCACCCTGTATACCATTTTTTTTTTTTTTTTTTTTGAGGGTGGGAAATCATCAAATAACTTCTCCTGCTCTGGGTGGAGCAGGAGGGCGTGTCAGACTTTTACTGACTAAAACCCACCCGTGTTCCCTCACCTGCCTGTGTGCCAGGGGCCGCGGTATCTCTTTCGAACAACCCGCAACCCTGGCAGGCATCGGCCCTTGCGGACCCCACCAGTTCGGCGCACCAGGACACGTGGCACGCCGTGACCACCCCAGGAACCAAGTAACAAAAGGGCCCCAGACGTACCCGTGTCTGGTGCCCTTGGTCCCCCTGCGACGGGTCAGCACAGTGGCCCCGCCGCCTACCACTTTTCGGCCGCAGGGGATAGGGAGAGCGGCCAACGCTATACCGACACTCCTCTTCCCCTGCGGCCCCACCGCGTCCGCCATCAAACGGTGGCGGCCCCGTCCAGGCCACGGAAGGGAAGAGCGCTACTCAGAAGTACCGGCACTCCTCCTCTTCCGCAGCCTGTAATCTTCAGCCGCGATGCCTCCCATTCGACACCGCGGCCCGCCTCAGTTGCGGTGCACCTCACCGCAACCTACATTCTGGCCGCTACGTCGTCGGCTTGGAGACAAAAGCCCTGACGAGCGGCCCCACCTTGGGGTTCCTCTTCGCTTCACCGTGGGAGCGGACCACGGCTACTGAGCCCCCCCGCAACGACAATGCGGGAACCCACTGGGGGGGACCCTGTATACCATACAATTACAATTTACTACAACTAAAATTACTAACAGAGACCGTTCAACGAACAAATGAATAAAACTCAGACGATGAAAGACACTTGGGCCTGTGTCCACGTGGCCCACGTGGACACAGGCTCCGGACACTGACACAAGAGCCGGCGCGGCAGTCGGCTATGAATATTCATGGCCGGTCTGTGGCCGCTTTTTTCGCTTGCATTGCAATCGGATTGGGTCGGTAATACTTGCGGGTGGGCGCAACGAGTTTACCGATGTTCCGAGATTTTGTCGCAGCCTGTAGCTAACTTGTCTGATCATGATTTAGGAGATGGAAACTGGCCAAATAACTGTTTACATTGCACTCGGAATGAGAAATGGGCTTTCAGAATGCAAAATGGCTGAATAATGGATGAAATAAAAAGAACTGACGCTGCCCGGGATTTAAACTTTGTTTTGTAGTAAACACCACGCGTATGAGTAGTTGTAAGTGATGGACAAGCCGAAAGCTTTCATACCTATGAAGGACTTGTGTTTCTAATAAATCAGGGGTGAAATATCATGTTGTAGTTAAAAGTCGTGCTCCAGAAATAAATGCTATAAAAAGTTCTAGTATCTGGCAAGACACGCATAGACAATACTAGCGAATTTTCTTGTGTTTTTGTAACGATATCCCCACTAATTATTTTAGAAAAAAAAAATCAGTTTACGATTTCACGAGATTTTTTATTTTACAGTGATTGGAATTATTCGTTAGCACATTTTTAGCTCACCTAGCCTCTTGAAGTCAAATAGGTACTGACATCAGTGACGGTTTCCATATCGTACAGGAGTGAATGCAATAAATATGTTATATAACAAAACAAACAACGTCAGTTCCCGGAGGAAATATCAGAAACAATAACCAAACAAAACAAAAGTCTTTATAATTCAATCTGCAGACGAGCACACTCAATGAATCATTCAGCAACAAAAAATTAAAAAAAACAAGTGACTTCTTCTGATATATTTTTAATTTTTTGTCACCGCCTTCCGAAATTGAAGTTATTTTTCATTTTGTAGTGTTTTTTTGGAAGTCGGTTGTTTTTTTTGTTAAAGTTTTTTTTTCCCTTTTTAGTTTTAGTACCTACCCCACACCAATTCGAAATTTCATCATCCTTGGGGTCAAAACAATGCATAATTTTATGCGATAGCAGCAATCGCGGTTGATTTGCTGTCATTTTTTGAAGAGTTCCGTTGCCTGTCTCCGTAACTCATCACCAGATCTATGTATATGAAATTTAAATGGGACCATTTCGGAATGAACCCCTTTCGAACAAAAAAGAATTTTGCAAATCCGTCTATAGTATATAACGGAGTTATGCTCGAACATGCATAAAATTATACATATGCTAGCTTTTGCCAGTGGCTTCGCCCGCGCGGAAATTTTATCTCATATTTAACTCTCTTAGGGGTTGAATTTCGAAAAATCCTTCCTTATTCCATATCTACATTATAAAGGGAACCTCTGTGCAAAATTTCAGCTTTCTAGGTCCAAGGGTTTGGGCTGGGTGTTGATGAGTCAATCAGTCAGTCAGGACTTTTCTTTTTATTTATATAGATAAACATGTCGAATTGATAACCTCCTTCTTTTTGAAGTCGTTTTAAAACTGAACGCCACTGTTACCGTGTACTCGAAATGAAATTCCAAGCAATAGATCCGCGTACCTGACTGTACAAAACAACGCACAACAGAAACTAACCTTAACTACATCTAAGTAAAACATCTATTCGTTTGTAGTCATGTTACTATTCGGAAGGTAGAATAGATTTGTTCTGGTTGGAATTGGTCCTTTGCTCCACGGTCTCGCCAAGCGCAGGCGAGTGGAATGCGTAGCGTGTGAGCGAGCATGTGAGCCTACGAGCATGCGAGCGAGCGTAAAAGCGGCCATTTCGCTCGGTTATCTATTTACACACGTTACGGGCTCTCCCCGTAATTAGTGTTTGTAAAGTTTGAACGGTAAGAGTGAAGGCTATTTGTCGGGACATCTGTTTCGCTAGACTACTGAATAACATGACTCGTTTAACTGCTGGTGGTGTATTTTACAGATTAGTTTTGGCTTTGAAAACTCGGTGTCGAGCCTCTGAAACACAGTAGCAATGTGTGTGTAACCTAACCCTTTAGCACATGAAGCTCACTGTGTAACACTGCAGTAACATCCTGTCACTACCTACCTATTAATATATTCATACACAAGAACACCTACAAAAAATGATTTCTGAAAATATTTTAATATTTCATCAGTTGACTCTATCGATAATGCAGTGGGCAGGGCATATTGCTCGCAGAACAGATGGCCGATGGCGCCGAAAGGTTTTGGAGTGGCGACCGCGTACTGGAAGACGTAGAGTGGGAAGGCCTCTCACAAGGTGGACCGACGACCTTGTGAAGGCCGCGGGAATCTGCTGGATGTGGGAAGCACAAGACCAGTAGAAGTGGAGGAACCTGGGGAGGCCTATGTCTAGCAGTGGACGTCTTTCAGCTGAAATTATGATGATGAATCCAAGAGGTCACATAGGCTTTGAACAAATGCTGAAAACGCTTGAGAGTACATAGGTAATTCATAAAAAAACATCGCTGCTGTTT
Organism: Antitype chi; assembly: GCA_947359405.1. NCBI lineage: Eukaryota > Metazoa > Arthropoda > Insecta > Lepidoptera > Noctuidae > Antitype > Antitype chi. The sequence continues at coordinate 22,507,062 of OX375814.1, read as the reverse complement.
GCTCAATATCCTCGCTCGACACAGAAAACGTGGTTGCTCTGAAGTTGAGAAAGTAAGAACTCATAACTGGCCGATGCCGGTGCCGAGTGAATGCGTAATGTGCCTCATTAGCTGCCACCAGCCCATCAGGCGGCGACACTCAAACTAATGTGCCTCATTAGCTGCCACCAGCCCACCAGGCGGCGACACTCAAACTAATGTGCCTCATTAGCTGCCACCAGCCCACCAGGCGGCGACACTCAAACTAATTTGCCTCATTAGCTGCCACCAGCCCACCAGGCGGCGACACTCAAACACTCTCTACGACATCTTTCATCCGTATTCAAATGCCGCGGGTATTAAGGGCGCTGCTATTCAAACTAGAAAGATGTATAATATTCTCAATCATAAGCTCCTTATTACTTGAGGTTTTGTGCCTGATATGACGATCTACTTATTTTACGTTGTTACTATACACGGTTAATTTTACATCGTTCTGGAACCGAAACACTGTAACTCCAGACGAGTAATAGTTACTATTGGCATTGTTATTTTTTTTTTAAGACATCTAAAACAGAAGTTAGAAATTTATCACTTTGTTCCTGTCATTCGAGTTATATGTTAGTAGGTTTTCCACTATTTCATTCATAAACGCAAGATCGTACGCGATCCGCTCGGTGATGACGTAGCGCGGCACAGCTGTGCGTGTACGAGTCAGTTGAAAGCGCACTCGCGTTGGGTCACCAGATGTCGGACGAATAACTGGCTGCAAGTAACTACAAGTAGGTATTTCAATTCAGGTACGATTTAGGTTGGTGTAAGTTCATTGACCTCCATCATCTCTCGTTGTATCGGAAGGACGGCACGGTGTTTACCACTATCACCTCTCCTCGTAAACTAGATAAATTAATTGTACTACTCGTACTATTCAACTAGACACGATGAATACGCTTGGAAGTTGTATTTAAGGCTTTGAATCGAGTGTCGACCAATCGAGATAATAGGTGTACTTAATAAGCATAAGTAGGTACCTATCATATGATCAATACTAAATACATTATTTTTTGCGGCAATGCTTGGGGCGCAGCGGCTTCTACAAAGGCAGGCAATTCAAACAGAAAAATGAATCGTTTAAACTGTCACATAGAGTTCATTATTAGTTGGAGGTGCTCTTTTCTATGAAAATATTAAACCGAATTAAGACCTTATTACACGCTTTATATTAGCTTCACTTGTATGTATGTTTGTAACTGACTCCTTTAGACGCGATTTTGACCCACTTTAAACGGTCAGATTTCATTGAAACTTTGTAAACTTATCGAGGACCATTCAATAATTTAAAAAAAAAATGAGAAAACTGAAAAAAAGAAAAAAAAAAAAAAAAAACAACAACTAAAAATATAAAATAAATAATAGTTTAAAAAACTAAAAAACACGCTTTAAAAACCAAACTAAAAAAGGAGAAAATAATTTAATTCAATTAAAAAGCGTGGGGTGCTTGACATTAATTGATTATAAAAATACCTCAAAAAGCACCCCACGCTTTTTAATTGAATTAAATTATTTTCTCCTTTTTTAGTTTGGTTTTTAAAGCGTGTTTTTTTAGTTTTTTAAACTTTTTTTTTTTTAATTTAACCACGTAATTCGGTTGTGCATCCTTGTAAAGTCGGTCCTTGTCGGTCGAACACGAGACAATACATTTCTCAGAATAATTTTAGTAAACTGCGTACCTACTTACCTAGTTTGGTGAAATTATTTGTAGGTACTCTTTTATTTTCAAGAAAAAGTATTGCAGGCGCAGGTGTATTTAAAAAATTGGAGCTATTTACAAACATAATCAACTTTAGCTAAGGATTTATTAACTTATTTACAATTTACACTTCCCTGTATCGAAGCAGCTGCTTAAAATGGAGTCCACTTCGCTCGATACATAAACAGGCTGAACGGGCACGTTTAATCAGATTGTCTTTTAATTTTCCTAATGTGTCTCTGTCACTTTTCACAATCGCTCCTCGGAATAAACAAGTCTTTTAATCTCGGACCACAAATCAAAATCCAGTGGTGTTAGGTCAGGGCTCCTTGCGGGCCAAGCTACAGGGCCACCACGACCATGAAATGAAATGAAATGAAATGACCTATCCACCTTTCACGAAACTCACTGTGTAAACAGGTACGCACGCACTGAAGTAACATAATTATGATGCATGGGGAGGCGCTGAGTTACAGCCAGGATGATGGAGGTGAAGGGAACTTGAGGGTCGTTAATTCCACGTGCACGCAGTGAGTTCAGATATTCCGGCTAAGCATACAATCGTCTAGCCTCTTCCAAGTTATGGTTGGCCCCATAAAAATCCACCATTGACCAATACTCCACGTTGGAATATACGTATTGCCGACTCATTTCTGGCACGCAATTAGGTTGCGCGTGCGTGACGTCCAGCGTGACCTAATACAGCGAAACGCGACACAATACTAATAGGAACAAGGAAGGGCGGTTGGCTAGACTGGGGTCGGGGGCGTGGCTTACGGATCATGCTGTTTGATCGATGAATGGATTTTTCAATGGGTACCGGTCGCATGTGTTGCCGTTTGTCGATACGTTTTACACACACATGATCGCAAGGAATCGTTACTTCGAGTTCTCATCATTTCACAAAAAAAAAAAAAAAACAATTTAATGTTTCGTGATTTTTTTTTATTGTTACTTATTGAAAATAATAGTCACAATCGATTCAAGTTCGATGATCGAGTTCATGGCTTTCGGTTCCAGAACGACCTAAAATTAACCATGTATAATGAACTATAATGATACCTAAGTGGTGTTGCGCAGCTGCACAGGTTGAAATGTCTTTGGTTGAAACATATACCTACATAATAATGTAGAAGACAAATGATTTATTTTAGGAAATAGAGGGACTTTCCGCACAAGTTGTCAGATCTGTGGATCTATTGGTAAAGCGAAAGAAAATCAAGTTTCTGAATTATCTATCCAAGTGTAAAGGTAAAATCTACTAACCACGCAAGTTTATAAATCCTTTGCACACTACTACAAGCTTTGGAAAAGGCTCGTGTTTGTAATTATCGCATGACGAGATAAATAGGCTAATTACATATCTTCAAACAAGACACGGAGACCGCCTACGCCTGTCCAAAAGCGAATAAAACTCAGTACCTAATCGATCTAATAAGTTATACACGTAAAATTCAAGCCGAATCTTTTTAGTTTTTTTTTATGACAAAACCTACTTTATGAGAGGTTTTATGACGCAAACAAATATGAGCATTTACATGCTGATCTGGTAATAAAAGAATAACATGTTTGAGCCCACTTTCGCATGGGCGTATAAATATCGCGACGGTTTTTCAACTGTCGATGTTGAGCCGAGCATGTAAAATTTCAACAGAGTGCATTCCGGCATGTAAACAGAGTGCATTCCGGCATGTAAAACAAACACACTGTTGGATTTTCAACTATCGGAAAAGTCTCCTAAAAATCCAGTAAGCAAAAAATTAAATACGCGGGAAACACGCGCCCATGCGAACCTGCACCGTAATTGCGTAACACGCGATTAATCATAATCGGTTTCATTTTGACAGTTCAACAATATTCATTGCGTTATTTACGTTGTTGAGCAGACACATTTTTCGAACATATGAAGCAATGGTTTAGCCATCTGTTTCAAAACGAAACAGATTATTATTAATCGTGAGTTACGCAATTAGGGTACTGGACTTAGATGCATGATATCTCCAGCGATTTGTAAGTCGTAACATTGAACGTTTGTATGTTATGGGCTGGCAAGTATTCCAACGATATGATGAGAAAGGATACGTAAAGTTTAGCAATGCAATAGGAGAATAAAACTATGAGAGATACATTTCAAAATCGGATACGTGCCATGTGTCTGCATTGACACTACAACTGAATACTGCAACGTTGTTTTGAGGCAGAAGTAGATACACTGGTAGGCACTTCCTTGTACAAACTTCTAAACAAAGAGCTCCACCTTTAATAAGTCCTTGAATTTCAGTTGTGAATCATTCCAACCGCGTGCTACCTGCGCCTCATGACCGCTTGAAATGCATTCAATGACGCAAATGGGTATCTTGGAATGTGTTGTGGTGGGCGTTGAAAGAGAAAGGGCCCGAGAAGTATGTAGAGTTCATTCGTGCTATGTACAGTCAATCTCATACCTACGTCCGGTCGACTGCTGGCAATACCAACGAGTTCAATGTGGCTGTAGGCTTGCACCAGGGATCAGCTTTAAGTCCTTACCTCTTCCTGTTGATCATGGACGCTCTGACGTTGGACAAAGAGGAAGAGGCACTTTGGTGCATGCTGTTTGCCGATGACATTGTTCTTGTCGGTGAAGATGTAACCGATATCCAAAGCAGATTAGAGAAGTGGTAACAGAAGCTGGAAAATGTTGGCTTCGAAATCAGTAGAACCAAAACTGATAATATGTTCTGCTATTTCGGTAGTTCTGGAGCCATAGCGCTTAATGGCGCGTTTCACCCAGTCCGGTCCGATTTTCGGTATCGAGATACCGAAAATTACTCGTGCTAAGCGATGGCGAAGTCAATCGGACGGTTAAGTACAAAATTAACACTGGATGGATGAAATGGTGACAAATCACGGGAACAATCTGCGACTCCCACATTCCCCTCAAACTTAAGGGGAAGATATATAAAACCATGGTTTTTTTTTTTGGGTTGGAAGTCATCAAATAACTTCTCCCGCTCTGGGTGGAGCGGGAGGGCGTGTCAGACTTTTACTTACTAAAACCCACCCGTGTTCCCTCAGTTGCCTGTGTGCCAGGGTCCGCGGTATCTCTTTCGAACAACCCGCACCCCTGGCAGGCATCGGCCCTTGCGGACCCCACCATTTGGTGCTGACATCTCATTGAGGCGCGCGTGGAACATAACGCGCCGTCGACCCGGGCTTGGTCCTTACCGGACAGCGAGCTACCCATTACTCGCCGTCCGCAAGCCCGCGCCTACGGTGGCCGAGAATCAGCCAGGGATTCCCGACGCCCAGGGCATCTCCCGCGGCGGCTACGGCCGTGAGGGCGCATATACTGCCTCTCCCTCACGTGCGCCGCCTCCCTCTTCGCGAGCATTAGTGCTTCGCAGAAGGAAGTGACGGCTAACCATTCACTCACGCTCCGTACCATGGCCTGCACCAGGGCCAGACGCGAGAGATCGCCGCCGCCGATCGCCTCCACGAGGACACGGCGGTGCTCCGCCCAAGCCGGGCAGACCGCCACCGTATGCTCCACCATGTCCTCAGGGCGATCTTCGCAATGGAAACACCCGGGCGTTTCCTCCCGCCTTATGCAAAACAGGAACCTCCCGAAACAACCGTGTCCGGTGAGGACCTGCGTCAGGCGGAAGGTGAGGACGCCATGCCGCCTCTCAAGATCTGAATGTTGGGCCACAAAAGGGATGAATGAAAGGCAATGGGCATTGTTCCTATTTTTTAATATGTTGTAATTGAAAAACCATTTCGAGGAATAGTGTTACTGATCATTACGGAGTAATGAATCATGAAAAATATTTATATTTTATTGATATATTTGATAAAATACGATTGACCTTGTTTGCCCTTCAAATTACGTCAGCTTTGGCCGTACAGTTTTGTATCGTTGCCGCAAAAAATAAAAAGTAAGCTACAAGTATTTTCTATGGTCTGCCAAGTGTCAAATTAATATAAATGTCAAAAATATAAACATATGAATTTACATATTTATAAAGTTTTTACAATTATTATTACTGCGACTTACCTCATGATCTCGTATAAATCTCATTACACTATCATTATTTTATGCTGTATGCATTACTTACATTAGAACTTTTGGTTCCCTTATTTCGGGTTGTTCCCAAAGGTTGACCATTCTATTGTTCTTGTTTTCTCACCGGGTCCATGAAAAAATTATAATGTTTCAAATGCTTCTCAATGAATTCCCAACGGGTCCACCGGATGTATCCAAAGTACAGTCAGTAAAAACAATTTCTCGTAAAAAGACAATCAATCAACCAGTATTTTTTTTTGTATTCTTATAGTTTTTTTATCATTGTTCCTCTCAATCAAAGCACCTGCCACCTAATCTCTTCAACACCCTTGGTTGACTGGTAGAGAATGCCTAAGGTATTAAGTCCGCGTTTGTACCTTTGTTTTATATGCGAGAAATTTAAATAAATAAATACTAGCTGACACTACCATGTTAAGTGTGCTCCTAGCGATTTATAACAACCTGGTACTTCAAAGGCATAAAGCGCTTTCTAGCTGACACATCTATGTTAGGTGTGCTCCTTCCGTGGTATGATCACCTGGTACTTTGACGGTGTAAAGCGTTTTCTAGCTGATACCACTATGTTAGGTATGCTCCTACCGAGTTATGACAACCTGGTACTTGGGAGGCATAAAGCGTTTAAAAAGCTGACCTCGTGATTTTTTTTCATGTTTAATAATTATTCTACTATTCGGGGCGGAGGCAAATCCAACAAATCATCCCTTAGCGGAACGTTTATTGTTGACTGTACCAAACATTCTCATGGACCAGTAGGGAAATAAAATATTTTATATTTTAAAAGATCGTGGACCCGTTGGGAAGACAAGTGTTCATTTTTTTTTTTCGAGAACAATAGACTCGTGAACCAATGGGAACAACCCGATTATGTATGACGTCTACTGACACTTTAACAGATGAGATGGATGACGTTGTGTTGACAGATTCAAATTTCTAATTATGTACTGGTGAGGCAACGGCAACGATCTTTAGTGCCACTGATGACGTCATTTATCTCAAAAATGTAAAATGATTAAATATTAAATTAAGAAATAACTATTGAGCCCATCATCAAAATATTCAAATTAGTTTCTCAACATGCTCTATATTTTCGAAAACTAAAATAAAATGGAATGGTTAAAAAAATTATACAATCCCCATTGCATGCACCTGAGATGATAATGTTAAGAGGGATGTGTGGTGTTACACTAATGGATAGAATAAGAAATGAGTACATAAGAAGAAGTCTGAAAGTGGCTCCTATAGCTGAAAAGTTGCGTGAAAATCAGTTGTCATGGTATCGGCATGTGATACGGAGGAATGAGGAGAATGTCGTGAGGAAAGTTTTGTGTATGAATGTCGATGGCTTTAAGAGTAGGGGGAGACCAATAAATCGACGGATGGACTGTGTGAATGATGATATGGTTAGAAAGGGTGTGACTACGAAGATGAATAAGATAAAACCATTGAATTGAGACCTCTGACTAAACATAAATTGAAAACGTTTAATAATAATGTTCTTAGCAATCTCTCAACAGCAAGTTTTGATTCACAACACCCCAATATAAACTATGGAACATTTTTTTCTACACTATGCCAAAAATTCAATAAATCATGTCCTGTAAAAAGTTATTATTATTATTATCACCTTTATTCAATTAAATACACATATAAATTATATTTTTAAATATTAGTATACAAATAAAAAAACATTTAAAAATATAAAAAATAGTAGCCCACCGGTATCGGGAACAAGGTCAAAGCTACGCGGTCAGGGCTCCAGAGAGAGGAACCTCCTAACAATGCGAGCCGTGTCCAGGAGTACGGCTTTCTGAATCAAGCCCTTGACCCAGCTGCCCAACGAGAGCCTCCTCAGATGTTGGTCGAGGCTCTTGGCTATCAAGCCATTGGCTGTAACAACTATCGGTACAATGATCGCTGAGTCCACATCCCACGTGTCGACAACCTTGTGAGCCAAGTCAAGATACTTGATTTGTTTATCTTTCTCGGCTTTCACGAGGTTCCCGTTATGCGGGACCGTTATATCAACGATCATTGCACGCCGCTCTAGTCGATCCACCACCACTATATCAGGTTTATTGGCAATTAACAATAGTCCTGTCAGTGATGATGACTATTGACGATGATGGATCGATCCCAGTACAGTGTGACATTCGAGAACTGGGTCGGGCACATACCTGTAGTACGGCACTTCTGATTCCACAAGGCTGTATTTCAGAGCAAGTTGCTGGTGGATAATCTTGGCTACTAGGTTGTGTCTATGCAAATACTCCTCGTTAGCTAGACGAGAACACCCAGAGATTATGTGTCTGATTGATTCTCCCGGACGGTGGCCGGTGGCCGGTGGCCGTGCCATCTTTCACAATAAATCTCCGGTAATTGTTCATCATCATAACTTCGTCCATAATTGCACGGACAAAACCTTCGGTTTCCCCAAAGACATCACCGAAACATAGCCAGGCTACGGACGCTAGAAGGTCTACATCGGGTCCATGTAGGGCCTGGAAAAAGCGTCCGTGAAGCTCCTTACTCTGCCATACCTCCATGCTATCTATAGTGTCAAGCGTTACAGGCTTGCGCCAGCTCTTTGTCCAAGGAGAGCGGGGTGAGGCCCTTATCCACCGCAACCACATCTCGATGCATCCCCACGTCGGTTTCTAGGAAATAATGCCTGAGACTGCATATCTCGCGATTGTGGAGAGTCTTAGCATTTAAAAAAAAAACAACCGACTTCCAAAAAAACACTACAAAGTGAAAAATAACTTTAATTTCGGAAGTCGGTGTCTTTGAGGAGCTGTATTTGAATTTTTTGTCACCGCCTTCCGAAATTAAAGTTATTTTTCACTTTGTAGTGTTTTTTTGGAAGTCGGTTGTTTTTTTTTTGGAAAAAGTTTTTATTTTTCACTTTTTAGTGGTGCACATGTGCTTACCCCTTCACAGCATACCGGCGTGATGTTATGTTATGAACTGGTGTAAGCAATAGACAGAGATGAGATTTCAGCAAACCCAGTCCATTTGCTATCATTTATTGAGGAGTTCCGTTGCCTATCTACAAAGTTCTTCATCAAATCTTCACCAAATTGAAATGAGACCACTACGAGAAAGTATTCTTCCAAAAAATACCTAAATCGCTTTGTGTGCCTATAAAATTTGAAGAGTTCTCTCTATTTCTCCAGGATCCCATCATCAGATCCTGACTTGATGATCATGGGACCACCTGGGAAGTATACCCTTTCAAACAAAAAAAACAAAATCCAAATCGGTCCAGCCATCTTCGAGTAATCGGGGAACATACATAAAAAAAATAAAAAAAAAAATAAAAAAAAAAAAAAGGTTCCGACGAATTGATAACCTCCTCCTTTTTGAAGTCGGTTAAAAAAGCCCCGACCTCCACATTTTCGCGGGATATACAGTCTCATTACCGATGACCGTGGATGATGCATTGGATATGCAGTCAGCAGCGTACGGACCCTCCTATCCATGGCGTCGAGTTCGGTCTGAGTCCATTTGAGTATGCCGAAAGAGTACATCAATACCGGCATGACCCAACCGTTGAAGGCACGCACCTTGTTTCCGCCTGATAAAAGACTATTCAATACTTTTTTCAGGCGGCCAAAGAAGCTTACCTTCAACGATTGTTTCATGTCAGTAACATTGATGCCCAAAGCTTCCGACATACCTAAATACTTATAAGTTTCGGCTGCGGAGAGAGCTCGAAGTTTTATGGAATCCGAGAGTTGGGTTCCCACAGATTCCATGTATGACCGCACATCTGTCCACACCAAAATCCATCCTGATGACGCTACTGAAAGTTTCAGTTACTTTCAGTAGCTCCATCAGTTGCAAATTGTTGGGGGCAAAGAGTTTTAGGTCATCCATTTAGAGGAGGTGAGATATAACCTGACCACCTCTCCTCAGCCGATTGCCTATACCTGAATCCTCCAGCAGTGTGTTAAGAGAATTCAGGGCTAAGCAGAACCAAAGCGGACTCAAACTGTCGCCCTGAAATATGCCTCGCTCGATCCTTATCGGCTCGCTATTCCTCTGGATATTTCGACATCCTGGATATCGAAGGACCGTCCTCCATTGCCCCATACATGACATCAGGAAGGTGCGCAGAGTTGTATCTACTTTATACAATTCCAGCACCCTCATGAGCCATGTATGTGGCACCGAGTCATAGGCCTTCTTGTAGTCTATCCAACATGTCGATCATGTCATTATAAGAAAAGGGATCCAACTGATAGTCAGGTAGGTTCACGTTCTAATAAGCACAGCTTTGTTAAATTACCGACTATTCAGTTACCAAAATTCAGCGGTACTTACATAAATTGGTTGGAATTTCACGATACATTAATTGTCAGCCTTATTCACTGTAATGATAAACGACATAAACAAAAATTATTTGAGGTCATCACTAGAAGGTTCCGCTGCAGTGGCGATAAACTCAATCCAGTTTACTGCCGCTAATTATTCAGTCGCTCGGAAATTACTCTGTGACCGGTTCAAGTTCTTCTAAACCTAAGAGTTGTGTTAAATGTAATGGTGAGCACAAATTAAGCACCTGTCCTGAATTTTTGGCGTTGAGTAATGAAGCACGGTTACAATTGCTACTGAAATTTAAGGTTTGTTATAATTGTTTGTCTTTAGGACATTACGCTAATAACTGTAAACAGGCATGTTGTAAAATATATCGGCGCAAGTACCACACTCAATATATGTTTCTTTGTATTGTTACTAGGTATATGAAAACATTATGTCTCGGTTTAGCTTGTTACTTAAGGCTGTTGGAGGAAGGCGCCGGTGTCTGTCACACAGTTTATACTAGCACAGACATCGTCGTTTACTCTATCTTTTTAATACCCGTATCTATGTACATTGTGTTTTTGTTTATGATAGATAAGTTGTATCCACATTTGTTACAAATAAATTATTATAATAGGTCTTTACCTATGAAATTGCCGTTTTGCAGTACTGGCCATTTCAAATCAAAATAATTTTTGTTTGGGTAAGAATTCTAATTTCAAATTAATTTTATTTTAAAACCATGGATTTTTTTTTCCAAAAGTAGTCATTTGTTTATTGATTAGTGTTACATTTTCATCGCATTTCAATCTTTTTCGTCATCATGGATACGTTAAAAATTCGAGTAATTATGGAATATGAGTACCGTCGTGGCAGCAACGCGGCACAAGCGGCACGCAACATCAACGACGTTTACGGAGCTAACACTACAAACCAACGCACCACCTGTTATTGGTTTGCTCGCTTCCGTTCTGGAAATTTCGACCTGAAAAATGAACCTCGCGGTCGTCCGAAGACTTTGGTCGACAATGACGAATTAAAGGCGATTGTGGAAGCTGATGATACACAATCTACGGCTGAATTAGCAGCAGCTTTCGACGTTAGCGTTAAAACAATATTGGTCCATTTGCGTCAAATTGGCAAGGTAAAAAAGCTTGACAAATGGGTGCCCCACGAACTCAATGATCGTCAGCGCGAAGTACGCGTCGAGACGTGCCTTGCACTGCTCAACAGACACACAAATGAAGGAATTTTGAACCGCATTGTTACCTGCGATGAAAAATGGATTCTGTTTGATAACCGCAAGCGCTCAGCAAGTTGGTTGGATCCTGGTTCAGCACCTAAACAATGCCCTAAACGAAAACTTACCCCTAGAAAAGTGATGGTCACTGTTTGGTGGTCAAGCGCCGGTGTGATTCATCACAGCTTCTTACCAAACGGGGTGAGCATTACTGCAGATGTGTACTGTGAAGAACTGAACACAATGATGGAGAAGCTGGCACATCTCCAACCAGCATTGGTCAATCGCTCGTCTCCGCTGCTCCTGCACGACAACGCGCGACCTCATACTGCACAGCAGACGGTCTCCAAGTTGCAAGAACTGGGGTTGGAAGCTCTCCGTCATCCGCCCTACTCACCAGACCTTGCGCCTACAGACTACTACTTTTTCCAGAATTTGGATAACTTCTTGGCGGGAAAAAAATTCAATACCCGAGAGGCAGTACAAAATGCCTTTGAAGAATTTGTTGCCTCCCATCCAGCTGATTTCTTTAAGAAGGGCATCAATAAACTGCCACTGCGATGGCAAAGATGCATTGATTGCATGGGTGATTACTTCGATTAATACAAATAAAAAATACATGAAAAAAATTCGTTTAAATTTTTTCATACAAAACGGCAATTTCATAGGTAAAGACCTATTATTATTATTATTATACTCTGATGCATGTCGCAGATCATTCGAATTTAGCCATGTTGTGCTACCGTTTGTGTGTACGATCCCCCCTGGTGGGTTCCCGCATTGTAGTTGCGGGGGGGGGGGGGGCTCAATAGCCGTGGGTTCCCCATCCACGGTGAAGCGAAGAGAAAACGCGAGGAGGGGCCGCTCGTCAGGGCTTTGTCCGCTAAGCCAACAACGTACCGGCCAACCGGTTGCGGTGAGAGGTATCGCGGCTGGGGGTTGCGAGCCGCGGCGGGGGAGGAGTGGTGTATGGAAGGCGCCACTTTCCTCGCCTTCCGCGACCTGGTCGGAGCCGCCAGCGTTAGATGGCGGACGCGGTGGGGCCGCAGGGGAGGAGGAGTGTTGGTATTGCGTAGGCCAGTCTCCCTAGCCCCTGCGGCTGAAAAAAGGCGGCGGGGTCACGGTCCTGACCCGCCGCAGGGGAGCCAAGGGTGCCATACACGGGGTCGTCTGGCACCCATGCGCTATTTGGTCCCTGGGGTAGTAACGGCGTGCCGTATGTTCCGGTGCGCTGGTGATGGGGGTTATTCCCCTACGAGGAGGGTGCGGCAACGGACAGCCACGTCAGGTTCGTGGATGGCTTCCGCGTTCCCGTGTTCCCACCACAAGCGGCATTGGAGGACACCGTGGAGTTTTAGTGTGTAAGAGTCCCACATAACTGCGTTATTTCCCCGTGGTAGCGCAGTATGCATGAGCATTTCTCCAAGAAAAAAAAAAGGTGTGTACGTTGCTGTCGTCTTAAAGGTCAAACCGTCACACCGATCATGGGTAAATTACCACGGCAGCGACTTCTAGCTGGAGGTTTCCCTTTTGAAAATATTGGCTTGGATTATGCGGGTCCAATGCAGTCATGCTGTTCGACAAGGCTGTAAATTGGTGAAAGAATAATCGCAATTTTTGTTTGTTTAACGACAAAATCAATACACCTTGAACTGGTCCGTGATTTAACCAGCAAGTGCTTTTATAATGGCGTTAAAGAGATTCATCTCGCGTGGGGGTAAACCGGTTAATATATTTTCAAATAATGGCACCTCGTTTGTTGGTGCATACAATGACCTATAAAAATTCCTTAACACTCTCACCGCCATGTGGTCCGCCTGCCGCCCACATAAATTTCGGTGCAGCAAGCCACTATAGATTCTTTAATTTTTACAGGCAGGCCATGTGTGCTGCCTGCGTACCACAACTAGCGCGCCAAACTCTATGACAATAGTACTTGTTGCAACCTGCACATATTTGTAAGGGCAGGCCATACGTGTAATTAGGTCAGTTGCTCGCGCGCCGCCCACGTGGCCTGCCGTAAAAGTTTTTCGCGCCAATTTCATGTTATGAGAGGAACCGAGCTGCTGGACTATCTGCAAAGGACGCCAGAGACAGAACAAAAAAAGTGAATACCGTGTGTCTAAAATGCCCGACTCAAGCTAGTGTTTGTGGTCAATGTTACGGAGAAATTCACATTTTCGTAAAAAGAAATTAAACTTTAATTTTCTATGATTATATTTTCATATAATTTCTCTTTTTTTATTTTGTATCAAAACAATTTCTTTTTTTTGATTTCATTTTTCTTTGTGACTACTTATTCAATAAAAATGACTTAATAAACTAGTTTTACTTACTCGACTTTGATCCTTATAAATCTATAAATATAGTCCGATTTTCATCGATTTTTTTTTCATTAGTTGTTCTTTCACTCACCAATTTAAAGCAGACGACACCGAATCCTTATCTAGCAAGCCAAACTCTATAAAAATAAATGAATTTGTGGGATCACAGCGGACCACACGGTCTGCTGGTAAACTTAACGACGTGTCCCGCCGGCCGCCCACATGGCGTGCTGCAAAAGTTACACAAAATCTAGCGTGGCGTGGTTTATAAGACATTGCATGGCCCGCGCGCCGCCCACGTGGCCTGTTGTTCTAGAAAAACCTTAAATGTGAGTGGCGGAAACTAATTGCGACTCGCTATCTGAGGAGATGGCTAAAGAGGGAATTCAGTTTAATTTCATCCCTGCATACTCTCCTCATTTTGCTGGCCTTGCGGAGGCTAGTGTCAAGTCAACAAAGCATCATTTAGTCAGGGTGTTGGGCCTTTGTAACCTAACTTATGAAGAGCTTTATACTACGCTGGTGCAAATAGAAGCTATTTTAAACTCCAGACCACTGACTCCACTTTCATCGAATCCTGAAGACTTGGCACCATTGACACCCGGACATTTTTTGATTGGACGTCTTTTGACATCTTTGCCGACACCTGATTACCACGACCATTCCACCAGTTCCTTATCTCGATTTCTACGCATCGAACAACTCCGACAACATTTTTGGAACAGATGGAGCAAGGAGTATATATCGGAGCTCCAACTCAGGGCGAAATGGCGCACATGTAAGGGTTCTCTGAAGCTGAACTCCCTGTTACTTCCAAAGGAAGGCAACACACCACCTCTGAAGTGAAAAATGGATCGTATTGTCGCTACCTAGATCCCGACAGCGTGATCAGAGTTGCAGACATCAAAACCTCCAGTGGCCTGCTCCGCAGATCATTCTGCAAGATTTTTCCATTGCCCATCTACCCTGAGTCTAACTATTCCGGTTGAAAGACAAGCTTTCAACGCCCGGAGGTATGTTTGCGCGGAACGCCTGCTAAAGTGATCATAGCACTAGTGAAGCTACGTGTGTTTAAGCTAAGGACTTTTTTCTTTTATTGATTTTCACCTTCTACCGGCAGTTTTTATTTTTATAAATACACTCATTTTTACTAAAGAATCAAGTCGTTTTTTATGACATCTCCTGCTAAAAGACTTGGTAAAATCCCGAACAAAGATTTATGAGTAATCCCTCTAATTATACACCTATATCTGTGCAAAATTTATTAAAAAATCACGGTAGACCAGATGTTGTCACATTTTAACTCAAATGGATTTTACATATTCGATAGTTTGGTTTCACGAAATATAGGTCGACCATTGACGCGGGAGTTAAACTCATCAGTCACATTTTGGAATCCTGGGAGAATTCCCAGGATGCGGTTGGTATTTTCTGTGATCTCTCAAAAGCGTTTGACTGCGTTGACCACAATACACTGATCTGTAAATTACACCACTACGGAATTCGTGAACAAGCTGCTGATCTTGTACTTTCCTATTTATCAAACAGGCAGCAAAAAGTAAATGTTAACGGGGCGACGTCCTCGGGGTCTCTAGTTAAGATGGGTGTGCCTCAAGGATCAATTCTTGGCCCTTTTTTATTTCAAGTTTATATTAATGACCTTCCCTATCTAATGGCTAACTTCTCGGATATCATTTTATTCGCTGATGACACTTCTCTTATTAACCGACTTCAAAAAGGAGGAGGTGCTCAATTCGTAGGCACCTTTTTTATGTATGTTCCCCGATTACTCGAAGATGGCTGGACCGATTTGGTTTTTTTTTTGTTTGAAAGGGTATAACTTCCCAGGTGGTCCCGTGATCATCAAGTCAGGATCTGATGATGGGATCCTGGAGAAATAGAGAGAACTCTTCAAATTTTATAGGCACACTTGAAGCGATTTAGATATTTTTTGGAAGAGTACTTTCTCGGAGGGGTCCCATTTCAATTTGGTGAAGATCTGATGAAGAACTTCGGAGATAGGCAACGGAACTCCTCAATAAATGATAGCAAATGGACTGGGATTGCTGAAATCTCATGTCTGTCTATTGTTTACACCAGTTCATAACATAACATCACGCCAGTATGCTGTGAAGGGGTAAGCACATGTGAGCCACTAAAAAGTCAAAAATAAAAACTTTTTCTAAAAAAAAACAACCGACTTCCAAAAAAACACTACAAAGTGAAAAATAACTATAATTTCGGCAGGCGGTGACAAAAAATTAAAATATAGCTTCAAAGACACGTTTTAGAATAGATAGAAAAAATACGGATGTCTTAGATGTCAACTGATGGTTTGCTGCTAATAATCTTTTACTCAATGCGAACAAAACTAAATGTCTTAAGTTCTCGTTACCAAATGTACCCCAAGTGGGTCAAAATTTAAAACTTGATGGTAAGAAACTAGATGCTATTTCGGAAACTGTATTTTTGGGAATTACTTTAGATTCAAAATTGCAATAGGGTGCCTACATTAAAGCTCTTTCAAGCAGATTAAGCTCAGCTGCTTACGCAGTAAGAAAAATAAGGCAGTTGACTGGTGTAGCCACAGCTAGGTTAGTATACTTTGCTTATTTTCACAGTATTATGTCTTATGGCGTTCTGCTGTGGGGATCGGCAGCTGACGTAGATTCAACTTTCATTTTACAAAAAAGGGCAATCCGCGCAATCTATTTATTGGGGCCTCGCGAGTTTCTTCGAAATTCAAGGAAATTTATATACTAACTCTGCTTTCTCTTTATATCCTAGGAAAAATCTTGTATGTTCGCAAAAACTTATGTCTTTTCAAAAAAAGTTGCGATTTCTATAATCTAAATACGCGTAGTAAAGATGAAATTGTGATTCCAAAATTTCGGTTTACTAAAACTAGCAAGTCATTTCTAATAAACAGTATCCGCTTCTACAAATAACAAGTTGCCAAAGTCGGTTACAGAACTTAGCGATGGTTTTAAAACTCACATCAAACGTGTCCATATCAAAAAAGCATATTATATAAAAGGCTACGTTGAAGACAGGGAAGTTTGGCATTTATTCCTTCTGCACATGTGGCTTCCCTGGTACCTCATAAACAGCATATTATATTTATGTGAAAGTCTATTAACTGCTCCCAAATTATTATACAATGTTAATTTTTATTCTTTAAATTTTTTGCAATGTCTGACATATTATCGTCATTATTTGACATTATGCATCAATTTTAATATCGACTATTTATTAGTGATTGTTAAGTAAATCATATCACTTGGTTTACATAGGTTCATTTTATTTAGGTTCTTTTAAATATTGTGAATGAGAGAACGTTGTAGGCCTTACAGACTAGATTTACAGACGATTTTCTATTCTGTATTATCATTCCTCTAAGTACCTGGTACTTATTGACAGGCCTGCACTGTCCTCCCATACCTATTGCCACTGTAATTTGAAAACATTATTAAAGCCAATTATTTTTAAAAGAGTAACCGTGGAGTTTCTTGCCGGCTCTACTCCATAGGAAACGACAAACTGGAACCGTGCACCTCGCTTCTGACGTTTCATAAGTGCCCATGCAGGCTTATGTGAAATAAAATATAAAAAAAAGATTAGCTAAATAAAAAAATAAAACTATAAAACACGCTTTAAAAACCAAACTAAAAAAGGAGAAAATAATTTAATTCAATTAAAAAGCGTGGGGTGCTTGACATTAATTGATTACAAAAATTGCTCAAAAAGCACCCCACGCTTTTTAATTGAATTAAATTATTTTCTCCTTTTTTAGTTTGGTTTTTGAAGCGTGTTTTTAAACTATTATTTATTTTCTATTTTTTAGTTCTACTAACTACAAAAACGTGTTTTTTTTACCTCAATTTTTTTTTTAAATTATTGAATTTTCATCGGTCCTCGACAAGTTTACAAAGTTTCAATGAAATCTGACCGTTTAAAGTGGGTCAAAATCGCGCTCAAAGGAGTCGGTTACATACAAACAAACAAACAAACAAACATACAAGTGAAGCTAATATAAAGCGTGTAAAAATAAGAATCACCATTTTCTTGCTGTCCTTGTGCATTATTTTTCAAAATCTGTGAATGCGGACCAAAATGTTTCAAAAAGTTGAAGAAAACTCCTAAGACGAAGAAGTTACCTTCACCGTTGTCGCTATAGGAAGACATTCTTATAGCGACAACGGTGAAGGTAACTGCCCTTATAACCCGATCTCAAAACTCCACCCGTGATTGACAGCTTAGAACCATAAAGGTATAGATCATCTTTTTTTCCCTAAATCCTTAACTATCTGCAATATTTTCGCTCGCCTTTATACAAATTACGGTAAATTAAGGAAAAATACGAATAAATTGCAAGATTACTCAACCCCCATAGCAACTATCGTGACACTTTATAGCCTACAGACTGACGAAACATTTAGAAAACATCTGTGCAAAATTTGAACTGAAACTGGTAGATGCGTGCGTTAGCGTGATTCTGGAATTCAGAAAACAGAGAAAAGATTTTTTTTTAAATTGCCATTACAATCGTTCTCAGAAATCGCAAAAAATCCTAATAAACGAATAATTACAGTTTAGACTTCGCTGTGATTTTGTTATAATTACATTATGGTATTGTATGGATTAGTAGGTAGTCAAAAAGGCGGCGCGCGGCGGTCCTGGAGGGCCCGGGCGCCGGGCGGCGAGAAACATGCATTATAAATAAGTAATCGCAGCGAGTGCCGCCCTCTAAGCATGGGGCCGAGTGTGCTTTTGTGCACGGTACTGCATTATAATTCAAGGAATGTGTACTTATACACATCTTTAATTTGGCACATCGATCATTGTGTGAAAATAGCCATTTTTTTTAAATTGACTAACTACACCCTATGCAAAAGTGTAGTAGAGTACCCACCATAGACCTCATTTATTTACTAGCCAGATAAATTACATTACTAATAGAAACGAATGCTTTAAAATAAATTTACTTTATATAGTGCACTAAAAAGTGTATAGGTACAATAAAAAAAAACTCAAACTCAAATAAACAGCTTCTAAATAAAGTTTGTACAATAAAATGAAATGTTTGCTATGATTGTAACGAGTTTCTGATGGAAGCCTCACCGGTATCAAAACTTAGCTGATTTATTAAGAAAAGTTAATTAAAGCCTTTTCTAGGAGTAAGCCAGATCAAACGCGCAGCGCCGCGCCGCCGCCGGCCGAGTCTCGCGGCGCGAAGCCAACTCTTCACAACACGTCATTCACATGATTTGATAATAAACAACGTGCACAAGCAGAATCATTGTTCCCAGTCATCTGTGCGCCGCTATGTACACACACATACACCACAGAAAACACATGAAAGGTCGAAAAGCAAGTAAAAGACGTTTAAAATAAATAATACTTAAAAAAAAACACACTTTAAAAACCAATCTAAAAAAGTAGAAAATAATTTGGGATAAAAGCGTGGGGTGCTTGATATTAATTGATTATAAAAATAACTCAAAAAGCACCCCACGCTTTATTTGCCCAAATTATTTCTACTTACATTATTTAATCTCTTTTGTTTAGTTCGGCTAACTACAGAAGCATGATTTTTCGGTTTTTTTTTTTTAATTTTTTGTCCAGCTTATCTGAACAAAATGAACTTAATGATTTTTCATCGGTCCCTGATAAGTGTGCAAGTTTCAAATCAATCCGACGTTTTGAAGTGGGTGAAAATCACGGACAAAGATTCCGTTACATACATACATAGACATATACTTACATACCAATCTTCTAATATATAAAATTCCCGTGTCGCGTTGTTTGTTCCCAAACTTCTCCGAAACGGCAGAACCGATTTTGATAAAATTTCGTGTGCTTATCGGGTAGGTCTGAGAATCGGCCAACATCTATTTTTCATACCCCTAAATGTTAAAGGTGGTCCACCCCAAATTTTTATTTTTTATTTTTTGTACAAAATTGAACGTATATGGCAAAACAACGTTTGACGGGTCAGCTAGTTAAGCTAATAAAAGCGTGTTAAAAATATAACATTACGTGTTGCCTATGTGCGTGCGGCGGCTGGCGCATGAGTCTATTAGAGTGATTGTAGAGAAAGTCCTCGGCGTGTGCAGAGAGCAAACTGGAGGCAGCGCGGGGGCGGCTGGCACCCCGCCAGCCCCGGGCACCTCGCCCATGCAAATTATAAACGAGTCTGCAGTCTCAACCCTCCTGAACGCTTACGAAATGCACTCAGTTCACGAGCTTTATTCCTTGTGAGTGTAAGAATATACCCTCGTTAAATAGTAATGCTCCAAGCTTCGTACAGCTTTGCACAGACTGCTCAATATTTAATGTCACTGTACTGGAGCCTTCACAAACGGTTACTCGGTAGTCTTCCTTATATACAATAGTATGTTCAGTATAGAAAACAGCTGCCGACACAATCCACGGTGTATACCCAGTACGAAGAGATGCAAAACGGCTCGTATTCAATTCACACCGCGGTTGCTATGGACAAGCTTAACGCACAACTAATAATCCCTGGGTTTTTTTAGCTCAAAGTTACAGGATATTGCGGATGTCGGTATCTGAGATATTAGCTATGTGATTAATGGCAATATAATCCGAGTCTGAGGTATCGGCACTAGTTTCCGGAAACCTCGCAGTGTAGTTGTGAGGATAGCCCGTGGTGGTGGCCATGAGAGGGTCTAGGCAGAGCAAGTGGTCGCGCAAGTCACTCCAGCCGCCGTTGCCCCACGGGGGAGGCCGCACCCCCTTGTCTACGCGGCCGTTATCGCCATACAGCATCACGGCCTTCACTTTCAAAGGAAACATCTTGGCGTCATCAAGCCACGAACTGATTTGTTCGAGCACCGCGCGGCCGCTCGAGAACATGCTAGTGGATAACACGCGCGGTGCCATGGTCGCCACCACCTCGGCGCACCCGCCGCGGAGCTGGCTGAACACGTTGAGCAGCGAGTAGCTCCAGCTGAGGTCATCGTACGTGCAGTAATACGATGATGCTAGGGTGATCTTCTGCCACACAGTCTTGTTGAAAGCTAGTCCTTTGTCGTACGGTGGCCGCCACGCGGTCACAGAGAGCAGGTCATAGTCTAAATTTTTTGCGTACGGCCTCCCAAACGACATGACGTGAACTCCTTGAAGGTATATCTTCGAGCGCGTAGTATATCGTAGCATGTACAGTAAATCCGGTAAAACATAGTTGTCCTCTTCTAGGAATATGACGGTCCCCTTGTAATTGTCGGACCAGTCTAAGTCATTAAAGATGAAGTGAGCCTTCCACCACCAGTGGTGTTTGTGCTCTGTGCGACGCCCGTCCCGATCGCTGCAATCCGTCATATCGACGGCACTCAAACAGTCCTCGGGGTCGATGCCGGGAAACTTGTTAGGATACAGCTGAACCGAGTAGGGGTAAAATATTTGCATGACCCTGCAGAAAGTGATGCCAGATACGAGCTTGTTGATGATATCATCGTAGTAGCTGTGCGAGAACACGAGCAGCACAGACTGGATGTAGCGCACCTGCCCCAGCGACATGATGAGGAACTGTAGGCGCTCCACGTCGCGGTGCACCTGTACCACGATCATGTTGGTGTCAGAGCGCACGGGGCCGTAACGCCACGCCATCAGCACCTCGCGCTCGTAGTTCATCATCTCGATGGTGATGGTGAGCCTGCCGAGCTCCGCGTTGTCCAGTGCATGTGTCCGGAATCTCAACGGTTTATTGTACTTCACATATTTTTGCATGTACTCCGGGACGCGGTCGAATTGTGGCGGTTTCGAGTAAAAATTATAATAAACTAAGTATATTAGAAAAAGAAAACAACAATAAACTGGTACACCGTTAGATCGTGCCCTAAATATCAGTAATTTTAAATTCATTTTGGTTACTAAACTACAATGCCTGCGAGTGGAGTGACATAGAAGGAAGTGACTTGTAGGCACAGAGTACATATTTATAGGGAGCATAGAACACATAAACTCCTAACGGAGATAGGGAGACTTGTAGGCACATTTAGTATTTTATCTATGGAAGTGACTTAGTATGATCATAGACATATATAAAAATACGTTTTTCCCATCTCAATGAGTATGATGATGTCAGCTGTCAGTGGTATAAACATAAACAAAATACCTATTATGTCTGTGATAAAATACCAGTCTATACTTAATTTAGATAAAAGTCCCTATCTAGCTATTACTTTTAATAAATGTGTTGACTTAGGAACTTTTCCTGATCTCATGTAGAGTAAACTCATACCATTATTTAAATCAGGTAATAAAAATAAGGTTAGCAATTTTAGGCCTATTTATATCTTACCTGCATTTAGTAAAATATTTGAAAAGTTAATACTCAAGCAGTTGCTAAAACATTTTAATTTTAATAGCCACCTTCATGATGAACAATATGGCTTTACATAAGGTCGTTCGACTACAGACGCGGGTGTTGCTCTGCTGAAACACATATTTAACGCATGGGAGAGCTCACAAAATGCTATTGGAGTTTTCTGTGATCTTTCCAAAGCATTTTATTGCGTGCACTATGACACGCTTTTGCGTAAACTAGGTTATTACGGTGTTCAAAATGAAACTCTCAACGTAATAAATTCTTATTAAAATAATAGGCAACAATGTGTAGATATTAATGGTGTGAAATCTTCTGGACTACCAGTTCAGTTCTCGCGGATGGCTTCCGCGTTCCCGTGTTCCTGCCACAAGCGGCACTGGGGGACACCGTGGAGTTTTAGTGGGTTAGAGTCCCACATAACTGCGCTATCTCCCCGTGGTAGCGTAGTATGCATGAGCATTTCTCCACGAAAAAAATAAGGTGTACCTCAAGGCTCAATACTGGATCCATTCTTATTCTTGGTGTACATTAATGATTTTCCATTCTATTTAAAGGATATCTGTGATATTGTACTGTTTGCTGATGATTCCTCTCTTATCTTTAAAGTAGACAGAAATAGACAAGATTTGGACGACGTAACCACTGCACTCTCAATGGTTACGGGTTGGTTTACCACGAATAATCTAGTTCTCAATGGCAAGAAAACTAAACGTATTAAGTTCGCTTTACCAAATGTAAGAAATCTGGGACCCAACATCGTCTTAGGTAATGAGGTGCTTGAAACTGTAGACTCAGCAGTTTTTCTGGTCATAACAGTAGATGCGAAACTTCATTGGGGATCACATATATCAAGCCTGGCGGGAAGGCTCAGTTCGGCCGCCTACGCCCGCCGTCAGAAAAGTAAGACAATACACTGACGTTGAGACAGTTCGGTTAGTCTATTTTAGTTATTTTCATAGCGTTATGTACTACGATATTCTGCTGTGGGGCAAAGCTGCAGACATTCAAAATATTTTTGTTCTTCAAAAACGAGCTGTTCGTGCAATTTACAAACTAGGTGCTAGAGTTTCACTGAGAGATCTTTTTAAAGATATTGGTATTCTTACGGTAGCATCACAATTCATCTTCGCTAACATCTTATATATTAGGCTTAATGTATAATACGTGTATACTTATACACTAAAAACAGTGAATGGGCTCAACTGGGCTTGGTAATAAAAGATTAAGTGGACTGTATTAAAATAGGTGTAATACCATAAATAACATGTTAAGATGGAACAAAGGAATGCCCGTAGTGGAGCGCGTCTGCGAGCTGAGTGATGTGGTGCGCGCGCAGCGGCCGTCGCCTCCGGGTTCGGTACCCCGACACCCCGCACCTTTCCGCCGTCAATCACGCGCATATGTGGTGCGCCGACAAACAGTGCTAATCATAATATGAATACTAGAAATAAGGACAAACTACGTGCTCCCTTTCACCGGCTTCATAAAGTTCATAACTCATTTGTTGGGCTTGGTATAACCTTTTATAACAAGCTTCCCTCTTCTTTGCTAGATTTACATTTTAATGCGTTTAAAGCTAAAGTAAAATCCAACCTTTGTTCTAAGGCATACTATTCTATCAACGACTACTTAAACGATAAGAATTGTTGGTCGCTGTGATTAACTCAAAACAACGTTTGTGTTCTTTCACCAGAATTAGCTTACCTACTGACAGGTCATATGAGTTCCTTCATATCATTCACGGAAGAAAAATATCATTGTTTATTTTATTTGACTGTTTAAACCATTTAATTTTTTTATTCATGATTTTTGAAGTGAAAACTTCTTTAGGCGCGTCGAGCACTTTTTGGGTGAACAAAAAGCCTGAAACTCGCGTCATCGACACCGCACGCGTCCCATGAGCTATATGTATACTATGTATATATGTACAGTAAGGAGTCATAAGTGCACAAGCATACTAAGGGTTATATTGGTATTAACCCGCGGTACAGGCCGCACCTACAGCTGTGTGCATAAGCAATGAATCAACACAGAACGTACACCTCAGAATACACTGGCGTCGAATGAAACAAAAAATATACCGTCGCACAGAGTACGCAATAGGGTATTTTCCAATTTAATGAAAACGATTTTAATTTGAAGATTGGGGCGATATATTTAACAGATAATTATGAATAAATGGATTTAAACCCATTTTCTCAATTTAAGACGATTAAAATCAAATTTATTTTTCTTTGTTTTGATTTTACCGCCAAAACACTTCTTACCATGACTTTTTATCACGTGACATCGTGACAAAGTCAAAGTCAAAGCATTTATTTCAAATAGGCACTTTTGAACGTCAACATTTACATTAAAATAGAAATTATTCTAGTCGCCCCTTCCAAAATGTAGTTTCGTATGGAGAAGAATGGTCAAGAAACTCCACCGTTACTCTTTTAAAATGTTTCCAGTACAATATTTAACATCTTAGTACATTCATTATATGATTATGTGTGAAAACGATGCACCCAGAATAAAATTACCATACCAAAATAGGTAAACAGAATCAAATTGAAGCAATACAGATAAATTAATTCTGTGATAGATACATGGTGACGTCAGCTTTGTATAAACGGCATCGGTACAAATATTTAGTTTGGCGCAGTTTTAGAAGTATTTGTGCACAGAGGCACCGCACACCAGTAATATCACTTCCTATCCATAAAAAATCTTGTTAATCATAAACTCGACATTCACTTGTTTACTTACTAACTATTTTAGTCTACACAAATTTGACGTCACGTGTGGTCACGTGATAAAAAGTCATAGTAAGGAGCGTTTTGGCGGTAAATTCAAAACAACGAAACATAAATTTGATTTAAATCGTTTTTAATTGAGAAAATGGGTATAAATCAATGTACTTTTATCTTCTGTTACATATTTCGTCCCAATCTTCAAACTAGAATAGTTTTTAATAAATTGGAAAATACCCTATTACGTATGATTTTGGTCGGTTCATATAATTTCTAAAATTCACATTCTCATATCAAGTTCCGATAGCTCGTAGCGTATCGTCTTGGATTAAAAAAATAAAATAAAATAAAATAAAATAAAAACTTTTTATTTCGGACTGTAAAATAATCCATAGATGTTAGTAGAGTACAACTTATGAAACTAGTGTTAGTATATTATATAATTATTTAAAT
Source organism: Antitype chi (assembly GCA_947359405.1). Classification (NCBI taxonomy): domain Eukaryota; kingdom Metazoa; phylum Arthropoda; class Insecta; order Lepidoptera; family Noctuidae; genus Antitype; species Antitype chi. The sequence goes on along the minus strand of OX375814.1, from coordinate 22,481,863 downwards.
TCTAATGTGGGTATTAACCCAGTGCTGGACGTACCGCGTGTCCAGCCTATCCGCAATAACAGCCAGGATGCTGTTGGTGCTGGCGCGCAACCTGCCGAGCGCCGCGGCGCATCGCTTGCGGAGCACGGCGTGGAAGCCGTCAACGTGTGCGTCCGCGAACATGCCCGACGCACTGCACTGCACTTAAGAAACTCATATATCTGGGTTCAAATCTCGGGATGAGACTTTTATTTTTATTTTCAACAATAATCTTCATGTTCCTCACGACATTTTCTTTCACCGTTTTGAGAGCAGCGATGATGAAATTATTTACACAAAGTAAAGCGCCTGGCTGGGTTCGAACCCACGGCCTACACCTCGTGAGTCAGGGCCGGTACCACAGGGCCACCACTGCTCGAATACTACACCTCGTGAGTCAGGGCCGGTACCACAGGGCCACCACTGCTCGAATACTACACCTCGTGAGTCAGGGCCGGTACCACAGGGCCACCACTGCTCGAATACTACACCTCGTGAGTCAGGGCCGGTACAACAGGGCCACCACTGCTCGAATACTACACCTCGTGAGTCAGGGCCGGTACCACAGGGCCACCACTGCTCGAATACTACACCTCGTGAGTCAGGGCCACCACTGCTCGAATACTACACCTCGTGAGTCAGGGCCGGTACCACAGGGTCACCACTGCTCGAATACTACACCTCGTGAGTCAGGGCCGGTACCACAGGGCCACCACTGCTCGAATACTACACCTCGTGAGTCAGGGCCACCACTGCTCGAATACTACACCTCGTGAGTCAGGGCCGGTACCACAGGGTCACCACTGCTCGAATACTACACCTCGTGAGTCAGGGCCGGTACCACAGGGCCACCACTGCTCGAATACTACACCTCGTGAGTCAGGGCCACCACTGCTCGAATACTACACCTCGTGAGTCAGGGCCGGTACCACAGGGCCACCACTGCTCGAATACTACACCTCGTGAGTCAGGGCCGGTACCACAGGGCCACCACTGCTCGAATACTACACCTCGTGAGTCAGGGCCACCACTGCTCGAATACTACACCTCGTGAGTCAGAGCCACCACTGCTCGAATACTACACCTCGTGAGTCAGGGCCGGTACCACAGGGCCACCACTGCTCGAATACTACACCTCGTGAGTCAGGGCCACCACTGCTCGAATACTACACCTCGTGAGTCAGGGCCACCACTGCTCGAATCAAATGACAAGTATAGTTTCAAATGTAACTAATTGTAGTTTGAGAGATTACCGCGTAAAAGTAAACAAATAAAAAATTCAAATCTTAAAAGGTTGAAAATGACTATTCTATTGTCTATTGTTGATAGCACGGTTGGCGCAGTAGTTAAGCGATTGACTGCTGCGCTGCGTGTCGCAGGTTTGATTCCCGCGTGGAATTAATATTTGTATGAACTACAAGTATTTGTTCCGGGTCTGGCTGTTTGTGTATGTGAGTTTTTTGTAAACGCACCCACAATACTGGAGAAATTCCTAGTGTGCCGTAAGGTTTTATAAAAGATAATGTAAACCGTGCGAACGGTGGGTAGTATGATATAAAGCATGGAATTAATAAGTACGATCATTTTATATACAGTCATTATAAGTGCTAACAACTTGATATAAACTCAACTCAAAGCATTTATTACAAATAAACCAATTACAGGCACTTTTTAATTGTCAAGGTCGATGAGTTGGAAAGATAAAGCTAGTTGCCCATTCCAAAGCGTAGGTACCTATGGAGAGGAACGGGCATGAAACTCCATGGACACTCTTTTAAAATCATGATATTGATACAAAAAATTGGTTACATCATAAACTGATTGATATTACTTAGCAAAAACTTGATATAAAGTAATTGAAAGTGCCAATAACTTAATATTAAGTAATGTGAAGGTACCAGTGGAAAAATTACATAATCTTCGTCTAGGGACATACAACGCTACAAAATCCTTTAGGCTCGTGGGCTAAAATACGAACTATCTTGTTTTGTCAGAACAATATATTATCTGTGATGAACGCCCCCCGTCAATGTTTTTCTGAATCTTGTAGGAGTGTTTACAGGCAGTAGCATGTTCACATTTTGTCAATGAACTAGAGATTGTTCACTTATTTGAGTTCAGAAGCGAACCACTGACTGTTTCATAATATAACGTATCAATATAACGTATCAATCAGATAAGCATCGACAATTTTACTGGTAGTTTTTAGACTTTTTAGGGTACTTACTACTTAGTAGGTACGGTATCTGCAATGAAACTCGGTTTTGTGTGTGACAGTCTTAGCAACTCATAAATTCTCCTCTTAAATCTAAATCATGAGCCTATCGACCATGGAGAACTGCGACTGATGAGCAGATCTATTAGTACCAGCCTATTGATGTGGGTAGAGTTGCCAGGTCTGAAAACCGAAAAGCCGGACAGACCAGCCTGTTTAGCCATTTGGGTAAAAAGGCCGGACACCCTTCATTTTTTAGTCTAACATTACTATAAAAAAGTAAAACAAGGGTTTTATCATTTACCATAAAACCTTCTTAAATTCTAATGAAACAATGACAAAATTTAATTCAGTCTTGTTTAATATGGACAGTGCTACTCCGCTCGCTTGCGCTAGCGATACAAGGGTAGGCGGGCGGAGCGCAACCAACATAATTATGGCAAATGTAAAAAAAAAATACAAATTTAAAAAGTCTAACAAAAGCCGGACAGCCCGCACACCATATAATTTGGCCGTACACGCAACCAAAAAGCCTGACTGTGTCCGGCTTTATCCGGACGCCTGGCAACGCTCGATGTAGGTATACCTACATCAATAGGCTGGTTCCTGTACGGTAGTCGATACGTTATTAGAAATCTGCACTTAATGGAAAAATAATGTAAGTGGTATAAAGTGTACAGAACAAACAGACCGAGTCGTTCCTGGCAGCTTAAAAGTTTGCGTGGACCGCCGCCGCCGCCTCCGAGCCCGCGCCGCCCGACGCCGACACAACTTCCAGATCTTCATTTTTTGTCCGGGAAAATTCAATTTAACTAAAGAACGCTTAAGTACATTTGCATTATAGGCTTACAATTTCCTCTTGTTCTTTACGACCTTAAATAAAGTTTGGAGGCGTTCTGAATGGGGATGCGGAGCTGATCCTGCGGATAAATAATATGCCGACGGTTAATGGAATTTATTTTAAAATATAACCAGGCGGCCTCCACGGCCCCCCCCTGAGTGAACAGCACAACACTCATCAATTATAAAGAGCCAACAACCGACGCCATTACCTGCGCCGACGACGACGCTCCTCTTTGATTTTTCTCTCAAGTCTCGACGAACTTTTCTAATAAAATTCTAGTTCGGAAGTATTTTAATCGCTTTTGCTTGAACAGACTCAAAGCGACGGACTGTGCAATTATAATGCTATATTGAATTTTGTATCAAGCGATATGAAGGCATTAACAATATTTATTTAAATTGATTTACCTAATATCTTATTTTATGTTTAAAGGATTATCCTAAGCCCTCAGGGAACTGTTTAAAAGGATTAATATTATGACGGTACCTTGCCAATTCATTTATGAAAATATTATGTATGTAAGAAAAAATCTACATCTTTTTAATAAAATAAGTCATAGACATAATTTTAATACTAGAAACAAAGACAAAATAGATCAACCATTTTTCAGATTAGCTAAAGTACATAGGTACATCTTTTATGGGGTACTGTGTTAAATGTTACAACAAAATACCTTGTGATATATTGCAATTAAATGAAAGGAAATTTAAAGCTCACATTAAAAGTAAACTTTGTAAACTAGCGTATTACAAATTAGAGGATTATATCCAAGATAAGAATGCTTGGAAACATGCTGGTCCTGCTCCATAGGACAATCTAGAGTCTAGACAAAATCAAACTGGTTGCTAATTGAATTGTATAATTAATTATATTTATGACATTGATTTACACTCAGTGATTACTTTAATTCACACACTGACTCATTACTTGTTAATATTGTAGGAAAATCGTACCTATACTTACTTTTACAATGTTTGTAAATGTGTGAACACCATGTATCTATCACAGAATTAATTTATCTGTATTGCTTCAATTTGATTCATCGGGCCGGTCAGCTGTGTGACGATTCGAGGTCAACGACCGGCACTTGTGCGCGCTATATCTCAAGGACGACTACGTCGGAGCGGTATCGTTTGGCTGGCGCTCGGGTTTGCGAACATTTACGAGCACCTACGAAGATCAACATCACTTCGTTGCGCCAGCGCACAAGCTCACAACAACACGCAGGTACGGACTTTAACTTGTTGTTAAGCGTTGATTTACAAGCGGTCAATAAAAATGCCCAAAGTGCAACGCACCCCACCGAAGACTCCCATACCGGGACAATCTCCGTCGGTTCCTGATATTGCTTCAGCGGCCAGTAGCAGTGAAGACAGCAGGAATGTTACCCTTAGAAATAGGCGACAATGTATCGAGGACTCGTCCAACGAACTGGTGATGCATTCCTCTTCCTCTTGCGCATGCGGCGAATTAAAGGAGGAACTTATGCAACTATTGAACTCATGGAAGACTGACTACGACCGTAGGTTGTCTACGTGGAAATCTGAGCATGATGCAATCCTGTCTACGCTGGTAAAGGACGTTAATGACCTTAAAAACCTGTGCGCTGGAATTCAAAACTCCGCCACCGAGCTCCAAATTAGCATGAACAGTTGAACACCTTTAATATTAATCTCGAGAGAACAAAAGTCACGATGTTGGGACAAGACAAACAATACGAGGAACTCCCAGAGCTTACCTCTCGTTCTGGCCTAGTTACAACCAACAGCCCCATGAGATTAAGACCAAATGAAAGGGAGAGCCTTGTAACGATGGCTTCCGTAGGAGAGAAAGCTGTAGATCTCGTAACTGGTCAGCAGAGCCGGCGAGATATACGCATTCCGACCAAACCAGTGACGGCAGCCGCCCGGCAACGGCAAATGCCCAAACCTCAAGTCCTTTTGCCAGAGTCTGCTACTCCTGCGGTTGCTACTGGGAATGTTTCTATGGGTGACGAGGTCTTGAACGGGCAAACGAATGATGATGATTGGGTTGAGGTTCGACACAGGCGCCCGCGTCGTTCGCTTGGCAATGTTATGCGGGGGACAGCCGCGCCCAGCACCACTAAGTTGGAGGCTTCTGAACGATGGAGATACTTGCACCTCTTCTACGTAAAGCAGGGCACCACTGATAGCCAGGTGCGTGAGCACCTTCTTACCATCTGCGGAACGGATGTATGCACAGTAGAAGTGCTTAAATCTCGTGGCAACTATGCATCTTTTAAGTTGGGGGTACCCTCGAAGCTAGCCGATCAAGTATCTGCGGTTCAAAATTGGGCAGAGGATATTTGCGTAAAACCGTGGCGCCACAACTTTCGTGCCCGAAGTAGTGAACAATTATCCCACAGACATTCTTGCCACCAGCCCGCTCATCCTCAGTAATCGCAACAATTGCCTACGTGTATTGTACCAAAATGTTCGTGGCCTCAAAACGAAATTACCTACATGGAGATCAAGCTTGTTATTATCTGAGCATGACTTAATAGCCGTCACAGAAACGAACCTAGATAACTCAGTGGAAGACTCGGAATTGACAGACGGAGATTGGCGCATCCTACGTAGAGATAGAGTGACTCTGGGGGGCAGTGTGTTGCTGGCAGCACGCGACGGCATAACCATGAGCAGGCAATATGACCTTGAAACGGATTGCGGCGAAGACCTGTGGGCTAGGATCCAAATGAATGGCCGAAATATGTATGTGTGTGTTGTCTACATCAAGCCCTCTGCCACTGACGAAGACTACATGTCGTGGTTTTGTAAGGTTGAGAGCATTATTTCAAATTTGAGCGGAAGAGTTATGATCTTTGGAGACCTTAACTTAAAAAGTGCGTCAGTAAATGTTAACAATTATTGCTGTTATTTTTTAAACTTTTGTGATCTGGTAGAGATGAATGAAGTGATGAATGTGCGGGGGAGTAAGTTAGATGTTGTGTTGGTTCAGGAGGGTGTCGAAGTAAACTGCGAGTACGTTGTGGGCTCGGAGCTAGTCCCAATCGACCTGTATCATCCTCCTTTAGATATTGCTGTAACTATGACTAAACATCAGGTTAATGAAATATTATGCCCTAGCAACATTGACCGAAGCAGAGACTGGAACTTCAGCAAAGGAGACTACATACTCCTAAATGATCAAATTCGTGCTGCCCCTTGGCAGGATCTCCTGGACGACCGGGATGCATCCTCGGCTACTAGTCAGCTCTATACTATTATCTATGACCTCTTCGATTCATGTATCCCAAAAAAAAAGAGGAAAACTTCTGGCAACAGACGAAATCCGGTTTGGTTTACAAGGGACTTAGTCAACGACACTCAGCGTAAAAACAAATTGCATCACAAATGGAAACTTTCACGCTGTAACCGTATATATGCTCAATTTAGTGGTCTACGTTCAGATTTAAAAATCAGAACTGAAGAGGCCTATAAATCATACTGTCAAACTGTAGGGAACAACATAGGAAGTAATCCACGACAGTTCTGGCACCATGTCTCTAGCCTGCGATCGAAGGGTGGTTTCGAGCCTAACGTTGTGCACAACGGTATAGTTTACTCGGGTATCAAAGCTGCGGAAGCGTTCGCTCAGTACTTTTCCAGCGTCTTCTTAACTGATTCTCCTGAATTAAATCCAAGTCATCTCAGGCCGACCTACTACTCTGGAAATAATATTCCTATACCCCTTTTGACCCCACAGGACGTAGTTAAAGGTATTGCCAAACTTAAACCTCATAGCTCGATCGGCCCTGACTCTATCCTTGCTTTTATCCTCAAGGGATGCCATGATATCCTGGCAAATCCTCTCTGCCATATGTTTAATCTAGCCCTTCAGTCAGGCATTTACCCTGAACAATGGAAAATGTCGCGTGTTATTCCCATCCCAAAAACTAGTGACAAATCATCTGTGGTGGAACACAGGCCTATTGCTGTCCTGCCCACTCTTGCAAAGCTTTTCGAGCACATACTCCACACGTACATCTATAAACATATAAATACGTTTCTTTCTGATGCCCAGCACGGCTTTCGCCAAGGCCGCTCAGTTAATTCGAATCTGATGACTCACGTTGATTACATTTCTGGGGTTTTGGACAATGGGGGGCAAGTGGATGTCCTCTATTTCGATTTCCGCAAGGCGTTCGACAGGGTTGACAATGACGTGCTCTTGATGAAATTGGAGGCATCCGGTTTCTCGTCTGAGTTTCTGAACTTCTTTGCGGACTATCTGCGAGGCCGCAGGCAGTTTGTTAGGCACGGTTGCTTTGAGTCTGAACCTTATAATACCCGCTCAGGCGTGAGTCAGGGATCCGTGCTTGGTCCACTGCTTTTCCTTATCATGATCAATGATCTTATAAATAAGGTTAAATTCGCAAAATGCTTGCTCTATGCCGATGACCTAAAACTAGTAGTTCAAATTGATACGGTCGCAGATTGCATACTCCTACAGGCGGACATTGATGCTATATATGAGTGGAGCATGGTCAATAAACTATTTTTTAATACAAGTAAGTGTTACGTCATGACGTACAGTCGAAAACGTCAACCACTGCACTATAGCTACAGATTGGGCACTGAAGTAATAAGTCGCGTCGCCAAAATAAAGGACCTGGGCGTGACCTTTGACACTGGTCTGACATTTAGAGATCATGTCTTCACCCTTGCCAAGGAATCTTTTAGGCGTTTGGGTTTCGTTTTGCGAAATGCCCGTGACTTTCACAACCCAGATGTCATTAAGCTTCTGTACACCACTTTGGTTCGTGGTAAACTTGAGGCTGGTGCCTGTATCTGGCATCCCTATACGGCGACTCATACATTGATGCTGGAGAAGGTACAGAAAACTTTCCTCAGATTTCTGTATAAAAAGACGTTTCACTTCTTTCCTTTCATGTACCCTACTAATTACCTCCTAGGTGTTTTGGGCTTCCACTCATTGGAGGTTAGACGAGGCTTTCTACAGCTCACAGTAGCCTGCAAAACTCTCAGAGGACGCATCGACAGTCCCGAACTCCTCGATGTTTTCTGTCGACTATTTGTTCCCGACAAATTCATCGGTCATCGTCAAAGCCGTCGACGCAATCTGTTTGCGCCGCCGTTATCTAAAACTGTTGCCAGAGCTGAGTCCCCTGTGTGTCGTACTTTAAGGATGCTAAACGCCCTCCTGACCGCCTATCCTGAATGTGATCTATTTGCTGATGAATGGAGTAAAATCATGCGTGTGTGTTTGATGTTTTGCGAGAGACAGTATGCTAGGTTGTCGTCTATTATATGTTAGTATTTGTAATATGTTATCTATTCAATCTGTATGTTAATTAATGTAATTGGTGTTACCGTTTTAATTAACAATAAACAATATAGCAAAATCATATATTTTTCAAATCTTCAAGACAAGCCGTTAATGAGCAGTAGGGTTCATAAAGTGACCGTGTTACGCTACCAAATGGGACGTAGGCCCTTAAAAATGTAGTTAATAAGGATAGACAGTAAATAAATGACATAAAACAGGTTTGAGTGATTTATTTTATACTTATTATAAATACTTAGATACAATTCATAAAAATGTGCATGCCAAATGAATTAAAATAATATCATAAATTATTGTTGACATATCATTAGCAGTGCAGTGGTGGCGCAGTACTCCCAGTGATATCATTAGCAGTGCAGTGGTGGCGCAGTACTCCCAGTGGTATCATTAGCAGTGCAGTGGTGGCGCAGTACTCCCAGTGATATCATTAGCAGTGCAGTGGTGGCGCAGTACTCCCAGTGATATCATTAGCAGTGCAGTGGTGGCGCAGTACTCCCAGTGATATCATTAGCAGTGCAGAGGTGGCGCAGTACTCCCAGTGATATCATTAGCAGTGCAGTGGTGGCGCAGTACTCCCAGTGGTGACGGCCGCGACCCACGACTTGTAGGTCGTAGGTTCGAACCACGGCAGCCGTTTTACTTTTTGTAAATAATTTCATCACCACTGCTCTCAAAATGGTGAAGGAACACATCGTAAGGAAACCAACATATCCTAGAACCAAAAATTCGAAGACATGTGACATCCACCAACCCGCACTGGGCCCGCGTGGTGGAATACGGATTAGTGAGCAATTTATAATTATTTGATTGAAGTAGTCTATATATATTTGCACGCCGATGAGGCAAAACATGAATATCTTGCGTGCCATGTGATGTGTGTATTGTATACTCATGTTTTGGACAAATAAAAGTATCTTATCTTATCTCATTCCCTCATACAGAGGAGGCCTGTGTCCCAGCAGAGGGAAAATTATAGGCTGATTATGTATATCATTACATAATATTGTGATATTTGTGAAATTATTATTATCACCACCATTCATAGAGTACCTATGTAATATCAAAATTAATTTCAAACATCATTCAAATGTAAATTAAGATAACCAATTAAATCATCCTCATTCTCTTACCCTTAAGGTATAATTTTCTTCCATACTACTGTATTTCTCATCTCATCAAGTCTTCACCCACTTTTTAAACATACCTACCTAAAGTGTATATACCTACGTTCCTACATAAATACCTACTAAGGCTTTAGTCTATCGGTCGTTTGTTTTAGCGATGATTGATGATGCGAAGTATCGACACTCTGTAGCTGTTGAATTTCACGCTCTTAGCGACCCCCGCCGGGTGGGTACGTGTTACCAAGGTAATAATAATATGATGGAGAATCTCATATTTTAGGATAGGGGAATATAATTCTCTACTTTCAACAAACTATTGTTATCGATGCGTTTTATTTAATTGTAAAAGGCTTCATGACGTCAAGTCGGGGTAACATGCATTAGCGATCCGTTCTACGATCCGTGTAGTATCTGACAGTATGTACTAAGACACATTATAGCACTTTCTGTAGACAGTTGAGAACTAAAACCAAACTAGTTATCGTGCAGGCTTACATATTTATCAAACTGTCCGTCAAACACTTAAGGTCCGTATTACAGAAGAAAACTCAAGCATTGATCTCTGTTTAAAACTAGTTTTGAGCCTGGTTTTAATTTTAGAACGTTCCTCAAGCACAGATTCACTGATCATAGTTTAGCTGAGTTTGACTTTATTTTAGATCGTTACTCAGTTCGTGAATCGAACCCAAGCATTGATTGGATCTGTAATCACCCAAGTGTGGTCGAGACCGCGCTTGAGCATAGATTTTTATATATTATGTCAGTTTCTGTTTCGTTATCGAGTTTTTAAATATTGTGATGACCTACCATTGCAGTCAGAGTCTATGCTGTCACGAACTTCTACAAAGAGAGCTGGAGATTTCTCGGCTATGTTAGGATTTAAGTCAGCGAGACAGATCTAGTTCCTATTCCTACATTGCGTAGGTCTGTGACTTCACAGGCCACCGGTTCTTAGGAGCGAATACCTATCTCGTTTTCTCGTTTTGGCGGCGGTTTCAAATTTTGGATAAGTTGAAAAGGTACGTAAAATGGACCCCATTACACATTGCACATGGGAGGCTTAAAAGGTACGTCAAATGTGTAAAATGTACGCTAACGGCAACGCTGCTGATCATGTATTTTAGTAGCGGTGCATTATTGACATTGACATACTAACCTTTTAAATAGCATACCTATTTACGGACTTAGTTAAGAGTCTTTTAAGCTAAACATTTTTGCATACAAAATGACCATAAGATACTTCAATAAATGGGGCATTTCATTGTACTGATTCTACTATTCGAGACCGGAAAAAATAACGCTAATTTCCTAAATAATTGGGTACTTAAAGTATATTTTATTATTTCTGATCCAGTGAAGAGACAGAACAAACTTGGTAATTTTTTTAAATCGTAAACGAAAACAGGCTGATGCATAGACAGTAGACATCTCTGCTTGAGGCTCGATTTGAGTCTCGATTTAACTGAGTATAGATTAATTACCGTTCTGGAATAAGAACGATGCTCAAGTATTGATTCTATACTTAAACTGTGATCGACTGATTGCAGATCAAACTGTACTTGAGGAACGTTCTGTAATACGGACCTAAGGCTATGATGATGATGATGGGACTCCCTTTTCCGCACGTAGACTCCCATTCGGTCCGTTGTGCGTGGGGATTCTGGCTAACAAAGCCAGCCTAGCTCCGCCCAAAAGCACAGAAGCTTCCTGGGAGCTTCACAGGCTTCGCGGAGCGACCTCACTGTTCCGAGGATTTCTTCACGTTGAGAAGCCACGGCCTCGCATTCCAGGATGACGTGGGTGGCTGATTCCTCGGCGTCAAGGCAGCCTCTGCAAAGCGGGCTGTCTGTGGCGCCTATATTATGAAGATGTTTGTTAAGGGAGTTATGGCCCGTAATTGTTCCTATGATTATTCTAAGGTTATTTCTACTCAGGCTGAGAAGCTTTTTGGTTAATCGCGGGTTTAGAGTCGGCAAAGCCAATTTTGACTGTCTACAGTCTGTAGCCCGTGACCATCGGTTATTATGAAGTTCGGTTGATCTTTGGCGAATCCACGCACGAAATTGTGAGAAAGGCAGGGGGAGAAGTGGGTACGGGCCTAGCACGTTCGTATCTGAACCTCTCTTCGCAAGTTCATCTGCGGCATCATTACCCAAGGATCCACTGTGCCCTTTGATCCACTGGAGGGTAATACGATTGGACGTCGATATACTCTCCAGAGCTAGATGGCACTCAAAAATTAGTTTGTTGTTGGTTTGTTTGTTTGCTAGGGCTTTAAGCACAGATAGGCTGTCGGATACGAATTTAATTCCGTAATTCTGGATGCCTAAGCCCTTTACTGCCGTTGCGGCTTGTGTTAAGGCAACACATTCACATTGAAATATTGAACTGTGTTTGCCTAGCGGTATGTGAAAGTTAAAGTTGAGGTCAAGGGAGTGTGCGCCAGCACCTGAACCGTTTTGTGTTTTTGAGCCGTCTGTGTAGATGCGCACTTCATTGGCTCCTGACTGATCCCTTTCTTCCTCTACTGTTTGTATAACATAGTTTTTGTTGAGCATAGGTTGGTTTGGTGTTCTATCACACGGGGCAGCGATGAGCGGCTGGTACTCAATCACCCGGTCCAGGATTTTAGCGTGTGGACTGGTTAAATTCTTGCCCCATATGCCCAGATGCATTAGCCTGATGGCAGCTAGTGCCGCCTCCTGCTGTATGTACAGGTCGAGGGGAGTTAATTGAAGGGCTATCTCCATGGCTGCTGTTGGGGTGGTTCTCATGCAGCCAGTGGTAGCTGAACAGGCCATTCGTTGGAAGCGCTGTAGTCTAGTAATGGTGGTCGAGAGCTCGGTCCTTATCCACCAAACCAGAGCGCCATAAGCCAACATTGGCCTGATCACCGCTTTATATAGCCACAGAGTAATCTTCGGAGAGAGCCCCCAAGTTTTCCCTAACATTCTTTTACATTGGTAAAGTGCAATTGTGCTTTTATTCAGTTTGTAGTCAAGATGCTTGTTCCAGAGCAGTTTGCTGTCAAGGATCACCCCCAAGTACTTGACTTCGTCTTTAAGTGTTAATTCTGTGTTGAAAAGTTTTTGAAGCCTGTGGGGTCCCAAGGTTCTCTTGTTAGTGAAAATTATTAGTTCTGTTTTCGCGGGGTTAACCGATAGTTCGTGTTTCGTGCACAACTCTCGATTATTTTGAAGGTCCTTCTCATGAGATCGCACAAGGTGCCCTCAAATTTCCCCGATATTAGAATTGCTATGTCATCCGCGTATCCCACCGAGTACAGACTACTAGCGTTGAGCTCTGCGATGAGCTCATTTGCGACTAAATTCCACAGTAGTGGTGACAGCACCCCACCCTGTGGGCAGCCTCTACTCACGATACCTCGTGTGGTGGTGTTCACGGTAAATTGAATAGCACGGTATTTTAACATGTTATTAATCCATTCTATGAGTGTTCGCGCAACACCGTGCGTGGCAAGTGCCTGTTCGATGCTGGCGAATTTAGTTTTGTCGAAAGCGCCCTCTACTATATCAATGAAGGCGCCTAGGGTTGGGTTTTTGGCTTTGAGACCATTTCCTATGCGTGAAACTACGCTATGGAGTGCTGATTCAGTTGATTTGCCTGCACAGTAGGCATGTTGATTGGGATGTAAAGGTCTTTGTACCGAAATTTGGGATCTGATCTTCCTATCTCCCAGCCTCTCCAGTGTCTTTAAAAAGAATGAGGAGAGGCTTATGGGTCTGAAAGATTTGGGCTGGTTGTAGTCGCCCCTACCTGGTTTCGGTATAAAGATTATTTTTACCTCTCGCCATTTCAAGGGGATGTAGCGGTGGGCCAGGCAGGCTCGAAACACCTTGACGAGGTATTCAGCCAGTAAGTCTTGGCTCCACCTGAGCAGAGCTGGGAATATACCGTCCAGTCCCGCTGCCTTGAAAGGTAAGAAGGTGTTGATTGCCCATGTTATTTTGTCTTTATCGATTACCTCTAACGCCACTTCCCAATCTGATCTGCTCGTTTCCGTCTCACTATGTGGTTCCCAGCTTTGCTGGGTGGCAATCTGGCATCCTGGGAAGTGGGTGGTTAGGAGTAGTTCGCTTGTCTCAGCGTCGTTTGTGGTGTACGTGTTGTCTGGTTTTTTCAGGCATCCTATTGAGTGGTCTGTCTCTTGAGCAAGACGGTTTTGACCCTCATTGCCTGGTTGTTGCTTTCAATGTTAGTACAGAAGCGCCTCCAACTATTCTTTCCTCTGAGGCGTATCAGTTTTTTATAAGTTTTACGAGCTGTTGTATAGCGGTCCCAGTCTACCGGCGACCGTGTGTTCCTAGCTCTGTTGAACAGTCTTCTCAGCTTGCGTCGATGTCTTTCCAGTTCAGGACTCCACCAGGAATGGCGGGCACCCTGCCTTGGTACTGTGAGGGGACACGACTGTTCATAGCTGGATAGAAGGATAGATGTGATGTTGTTTACATGTTCGTCTAAATTGGTTACTGGTATTTCAGCCGGAAGGGCGGGTAATCTGCCTAGTTCAGCCTCGACTAGTTTTATAAACTTGGTTTGGTCTGTGTTGCGAGGAACCCGTCTTGGTTGTGGTTTGGTTAGGTTGAAGTTAATGGTATAGCGGATCCATCTGTGGTCCGAGCATGATATCTCGTTGGACACATGCCAGTCCTGTATGCAGTTGGAGATACCTATGGTTGCTATAGTTAAGTCAATTATTGTTTGCGATCTCGCGTTTATAAACGTAGGTTCAGAGCCCTTGTTAAGTAAAACAAGGTTATTGCTAAGAATAAAATCAAGCATTACCTCACCTCGGTTGTTGGTTTTGACATTACCCCAGAGCGTGTGATGCGCATTGGAGTCTATCGTGATGATTAATTCCAGTTTCTCCTTTTCACAGTACTCAACCAGTAAGGCGAGCTCTGGCAGAGGCACCTCCTCGTCGCCTGGCAGGTATGCCGAGGCTAGTACGATGTCCGGGAGTTCCTGTTCAGTTCTGAAAAGCCTGATTGCTGTCAGGTCCCTTGAACAGAATTCGTTAATTAAAAGGTTAGTTACATGTTTTGGGACAAAAATGCAGGTGCGCGGATTACTTACGGAGGTGTCTAGCAGCAACTTACCTCCGGTGTTACCAAGACCACATATTTTGCCACCCCTTATCCACGGCTCTTGGATGAGGGCGATGGTGTTCCCTTGTTGTTGTTGTTTATTCTCCAGCACTCTGCGCAAGGTGGCCGACGCAGATTGGCTGTGCTGGAGGTTGGTCTGTAGGATGTTAGTCCCGCAGAGGAGAGGAGCAGAGGCTGCTGTCCTCGCCCTCACTTCTCTCCCCTGTCGGAAAGCAGTCCTCGTCCGAGGTAAGGCCGGACGAGGGCGGATCCCTCGTTGACCCCGCTGTTGAGGCAACCTCTAATGCTGCCATGGAAGTTGCCAGCCCCACCGCCTCCCCAACGGTCCCCATCGCAGGATGCGACGGGGAACGTCCAGGCAGCGGCGGACCCAGCTCTCCCCTTGGCGCACTCGAGGTTGCTGCTGATGTCGACGCCACGGCAGCCTCACTGGTTCCACCCTCCTCCAGGAACCGGATGTATAGACTACCCATGAGGTAGTATACTCGCCGCTGCTGGTCTTTTATGGTTTTGACCATGGACTCCGGCACACGAAGGAAGAGACAGGTACCCGGGGGCTCCTGCCTAACCCTTTGGTGTGTCAGAGTCCAGGTGTTCATTTTCAGGTTCGGGTTCTGCCTCGCCAGCATCCTGAGCAGTCCTGTTGTATCCTCGGTGGTCTTCGGGACATAAAGCATGCACAGTGCCTTCTTAGGGATATCAGCTTGGGGCCGAACGGTGAGCTTGGTCCCCGGGAGCGGGGACGATATGTTGTTGACAACCCCCTTGAGCCAAGCCAGTGTGAAATCGTCCTCACACCAAGTTTTGAGGACGCCTTCAGCGAAGTGGGCCCGGCCTCTAAAGTGGATCGCGGTGTTTGTTTCTGTTTGTTCAGGAGCTGCCATCAGTAGAGCCCGGAGCTGGTTCTCGATCGTCTGACGGATCCCCTCCGCTTGCTCCTACGTCATGTCCGAGAAAGGCTCGGTCATGACGGCGACACACAGCTCGTTATTTTTGAACGACGCAGCCGCTTCGGCGTAGCTCACCAAAGTTCCGTCGACCATACGGGAGTGGGCAGGCTTGCTCTTCTTGCTAATCCCCGTTGGTGTGACAGAATCTTCGGGACGCGTACGCTTCTGCGCCCGGGCCGGTGTTTCCGTGTTGGTCTTTTTCTGTTTTTTACGTCCTCTTGGCCTCGCGCTCCGCTTGCGCTGAATGCAGGTGGCAGCCTCGCCTTTTGGCGTCTCGGCCGTTGCAAACACCGCCTTGTGGGACGTCTTTTTGTTTGGCACTGTTTGCCAGTTCGATCCTCCTGCCAGTGGGGCTTTGGCCAGACTCGTCGGGTCCCTCTCCGAGATCGCAGCCGCTGACGCAACCCGTGTTTTGGGTGCATCCACATTTGCGGTACTCCTCGAGTCGCCACGAGCGAAAACTGTCCTTGGCCTTTCGAGCAGGATTGTGTTATGGGGTGCATCCATGGACGCAGATGAGGTTGGGATTGCTTGGGACGCAGCCTGTTGTGGCGCATCCCTTGCGGTTGCCTTCCTCGTCGCATCCTTGGACGCAGCCGAGCGTTGGAGTGTATTGGGTGCATCTGTGGACGCAGCCTTAGGCGGCTGCCGCTTAGGCGCATCTTGAGACGCAACCCTTGTCATGGTTATAGGAGGCGCATCTGAAGACGCGGCCTTTGGTGCGTTGGTTTTTACAAGCGCATCCGACGAGCGGGACGCAGCTTGTGGGATTGTTGTTTTGAAGCTAGTCTCTTTATCCATGGGTTTGGATGTTAAAGATTCACCGTTGGAGCTCTCCACCCGCCACGGAGCCCTCAGTCGGGGGCGTCGCTTGTTCAACAAGCGAACGCCAGAGCTACTCCTTCGGTATAGGATCAGCCTAGTAAGAAATTGACGAGCCCGCACGCAACGGAAGATCACAGGACTGTATACGACACGAGACTATGCCGCAACTCATCCCGAGACCCCACGCCGTGCCGGCTGCCCTCCCCCACTAAGCCGACCCTCGCTTGACAACCCGCTTATGAGATGCCTCAGCCGGTTGATCGTGGGTAGCTACCCCACGACCTCCCGTGTAGGGGGAAATCCGGGCCAAAGTAGTGTGTTGTGTGCAACCTGCTCCACTCAACTACCAGGATTCCTTCATCCCTCCGTACGGGTCCCCGCGCACGGCACAAACACGCGGGAGGTCATTGCTGTCCATCATCTGCTCTTGTTCGACGGTGGACACCCAGGGGCATGACCTCGCCACCCCTGAGGTAAATCGCCCGGTGATTTTTGTTACGTCTATTTCATATGGAATTAGACCAAAAACGGGGTGGCAACCTCGAGAAGGAACATCACCAGACTTGCCTTGAGGATCTACACGACCGTTGCGCTCTCCCTCAAGACCACGCCACCTTACCGCCTCTGAGGGAGGAAGCAAGGTAGGTTTGCGTCTACAAAACCAAGCTAAACAAGCAAGCAAGCTAAGCGTGTTGTTGGAAGCCAAAACATAAATTTGCAAGCGCACCACCCTCCCCAAACACTTAGGCTATGATGGTGGCTAAGGAAATAGGCCGGTAGTTTTTTGTATCGTCAAAGGCCACCCGTCTTATTTTTCACAACAAGCACAACCACATATTTCATAAGAACCGAGCCGCCCGGCCGAAGCGTGGCTCACGCACGGTGAGAAGACTCGCTAAGACTCTCGAGATATGCGGCCAGCATGTTGCAGGTGTTCAATGCGGAGGCTGTCGTGCCACAGGGATTGCCTCTCGTCGTATTCTTAATAACTTTATCCCGACTGCCTCGTTCGGCATTTCAGCATTGAAGACCCCACAGCAAAATGGAGCCAAAAAACATCCGAAATGTCCTTGATCTCTAACACAATGGTTGCTAACAGGAAGGAAGACCCGGCCTAACATTAGCTTTGCTTGTGCTTTTCCGGAAACCATGAAAGTCACCCTTGCAATGCTTCTCAGTAAGGGTGTCCTTACTAATCTGATCCTCACGATCTTAGCAAGCCTTTTTGTTTGGATGGGAAATCATCAATTCTCCCGCTCTGGGCATGACTTCTCCTGCTCTGGGCGGAGC
Organism: Antitype chi; assembly: GCA_947359405.1. Classification (NCBI taxonomy): domain Eukaryota; kingdom Metazoa; phylum Arthropoda; class Insecta; order Lepidoptera; family Noctuidae; genus Antitype; species Antitype chi. The sequence goes on along the minus strand of OX375814.1, from coordinate 22,464,140 downwards.
GGGAGGGCATGTCAGACTTTTACTGACTAAACCCCACCCGTGCTCCTTCATTACCCTGTACCAGGGCCACGGTAACTCTTTCAAACAAATCCTCAACCCTGAACAAATCCCCGACCCTGATCTTGGCAAGCCTTCAGTCGTGACTTGAATACCCTTCTGCTCTCACATAGACCTTGGTCTAGGCCTGTAGACAGTACATTTGTAGACCATTTTCTATTTTATTAAGTACCTACCTGGTACTTGTTGACAGGCCACCCATACCTATTAATACTAATTTGAAAGCATTGTAAAAGCCAATTATTTTTAAAAGAGTAACCGTGGAGTTTCTTGCCGACTCATCTCTATATAGGAAACAACCAAATGGAACTGCGCGTCCACCTAGGTGCACGGTTCCAATAAAGCAACACCTATTTAAACCACCATAAACCTACATGGGCGCTTGTGAAATAAAATATTTTGATTTTTTTTTGACACATTTCAATATACAGGATACCTACCCAAAGACTATAAAACCACTTAACTGCGCATACAGTGCCCCGACGCACGCATATTAGCATTTGGTCGCTTATATATTGGCTACGGTACTATAGTAACCATTTTAGTTGTGACCAAGTGTTAGACCTGTGTGTACGCTAAATAATTACAAATTGTTTTAAATTTTTATGCAATTATAACGCATAAAAATTCATGCGCGGTGAAATGGTGTGGAAAACATTCCAAGACATCTAGTTACAAAAAGGATGGCATAACTTTTCATCAGTAAATAAACACTACGAAAATTCTTTTTGATTTAATCGGAATATGAGCCACCGCAGGGGTCTATTTAAAATGGTGGTTGGATGAACGAGCAACCGGATTTGTCGCACGCGTTGATGTCTTTTGGAAAAGTCCCTTTCTTTCCTTAAGAGCCCGTGCATAAAATTTATTCGCTAGAGTTTAGGCAAATTCATTTTGAACTATGTTTGTGTGCACCGTTCACGCACACACGCCTAAAGTTCGAGCGTAGTGATCGCTTAAACAGTTTTGATCTTTTAGTTATGAATATATTTTTTAGTGTGGAGTTCATAAGCAAAATGTTTCCTTTGCATCTTATTCCTGTTTTTTTTTTTCTTTAACGTAGGTACTAATGTAGACTTTAAGGAATTGTAAAGCACAGTTTTTTTTTGGTACAATAAACATTATGTTATCTTTTTAAATTATAGGTATGGTTGAGAAATAAAAGTCTAGAATGTTTGTGTATATTCGTTTAGTACCTATATACGTACTAGGTGATAGATATCTATCACAATAAACAAAAATGGTACAATTTCGTGTCAGAAGCATGTAGATACATTTAGACATTCACTAACATTGAGGGAAGCGTTTTACATAAATAGGATTTGTTTGCATATTTAGGAATTTAATTTTGACTTCATCGATGCCAATAATGGCTAAGATGAACTTAGAAAGTATAAACAAATTGAAAAAGTCTATTGAGACTATGCCCCATATTTGAAACTGTATTTAAAATAAAATAAGAGAATTGGAATTGGATTGGGAAAAAAGCTTTACTCATGGAACTGTTGTTGTACAGAACCGATTCCTCCGGCAAGCCACAGGCGCCCCTTGGTTCGTTCGGAACGAGATCCTCCATCTCGATCTGAAAATCCCCACGATCAGTCAGTTCTTGAAACGCAACTCGAAGCGTTTCTTCGATAAAGCCGAAATTCACCGCAATCCCTTGATTGTGAAGGCCGCCACTTATGTCCCCAGTAGGATTAGCTCTGTCCGACGATTACCATCCTTCAGGAAAGCAATAGGGCCACCAGTACAGTTCGCACACACCGCACAAAATCGTCCTTCCGACCTCGCCGCCGAGGTCCTCGCGCCCCGCGAAGACCCCTAGTATCGGCGCCTAACGTCGAGACCCCCGACCGACCCTTGCTCGTTGAAGCGCCAGCCCGCGCCGCAGCTGAGCCAGTAGCTTTAAATTCCCCGACTAATAATAATAATGCCAATATTTTGATCCAGCCTGTCCCCAATGATGGCTGTCCCCCTATCAGTGACGCCCCGAGCCGAGGTCCGTACCCCACAGGCGGTGCCCTCAGCGTGCAGTCGCTTAGTTTGTAAATTTTAGTTTGTAAGCCCTGGCTGGAGGCGTTAAGATTAACTTCTTAATGGCAGCCCCAGGAAAGCCCGGTTGAGCAGTCACGGCCTCTCAAGGCCCACTGCGAGATGCCCAAAAAAAAAAAAAACTGTTGTTGTTGTTGTCTAACTTTGAATCTTCCTCACTCTGAAAGTATTAACAGTTAAATTTATATACATGCAGTAGGAATATTATAAATATATAATTTATTTAGATAAGACAACGGCGGCATGTTCATCGATTTCCTAAAATTAACAACAATGAAAATATGAATGTATTCGTAAATACTTCTTTATGCACTTCTAACGCTGACCAAAAGTATAAACTTACACGTTCTTCAAACGAAACGGTTTGGTTGGAATTACGTTCTGCAAGAATTTTCCTGATACATGCCAATCCCACGTTTCGTCCTTTTTTTTTGGTGATGCACTGGTTGTGTGTTCCTTTCTTTCGACCTATTATCTACAAAAAAATATTAACATCAGTAACTTTTAAACGCTATTGGGCTCAATCACAAAAAAATTAAATCGATTGATTTGTCCTAACTAGAAATTTGGTAACGGGGCCGGGGGACTCCCGTCGTCAGGAACCAAGTTCCTTACGCTTTTTGATCAACTCCGAATTTAACGTCATTTACTCTATCTTTGAAATTCTCGAAACTTCATTTTGACCTCACTATTGGCTTCAGCACCCACGGAAACCTTAAAAATGAACTCTCTGTCTTTCTTTTTCTATTACATATCACAAAAAACTTTGGTGATTTTAAATTTTTCAAAAATTGTTATGCCTAGCTTAAAAATTATAGAAATCGTCACCACACCCGGAGTGTGGCTCCTTATGGAGGCGATCGGCGGCGGCGATGACTTACGTCCGGCCCTGATCCAGGCCATGGTACGGAGCGAGAGTTAATGGGTAGCCGTCACCTCCTTCTGCGAAGCAGTAATGCTCGCGAAGAGGGAGTCGGCGCACGTGAGGGAGAGGCAGTATATGTGCCCTCATGGCCCTAACCTCCGCAGGAGACGCCCTGGGCGTCGGGGATCCCAGGCTGATTCCCGGCCACCGTAGGGGCGGGCTTGCGGACGGCGAGTAATTGGTAGCTCGCTGTTCGGTAAGGACCAAGCCCGGGTCGACAGCGGGTTGTATTCCACGCGCGCCTCAAAGAGATGTCAGCACCAACTGGTGGGGCCCGCAAGGGCCGATGCCTGCCAGGGGTGCGGGTTGTTCAAAAGAGATACCGCGGCTCCTGGCACACAGGCAACTGAGGGATCACGGGAGGGTTTTAGTCAGTAAAAATCTGACACGCCCTCCTGCACCACCCAGAGAGTTATTTGATGATTTCCCACCCAAAAAAAAACTCGCGGTGTGATGACGATTTCTATCATTTTTATTACGTGATGATTTCTAAAAGTTACTCCTACCAAGCTGCTTAAAGAACTTCCTTCCAAAAATCTATAAAACATACAATCTAAATATATAACTAGCGAACCCGGTAGGCAGACGTTGTCCTGCGACACTTCACCCAGGTCCAACAAAAAGCTAAGACGCACACCGGTATAACATTAACATTTTGCAAATAAGCAAAAAATAAACAAGCGAAGTACTTAAAATAAAATTAATACTTACTGGATCAAAATGTGGTAGTCGGCGTACAATTTATGGAATATGTTAACGTAGATCACGTGAGCTCCTGCGATGCAAAGCGATACGTCCTCACGCTGGGAAGGCCCGGTCGCTACTGACGGGATCGGTTTTGCGCGGTCGATAATATAGTTCACTTTGACATTAATTTACGAAATGAAGTTGTTGTTTATTATTAAAATAAAATTTATGTTATATTAAATGGTTAACTTAAGATTAAAACGTAATTTTTAAAATTTCATAAAAGTGATTTTAAGTAATAGAAAAAAATACTTATTTGTCTAGCAGTTTCCTATAAATTACGTTTTTTCAATATTTATTTTCTGCTATATTTCGTAAGAAAGTCAAAGAAGTAGTTCCGCTATCTGCAAGAAGACCATTCAATGATGTTATTTATATTTTTTTTATGTGCAGGATCTGTTTTAGTTTTGTGTAACTAGAATCCAAACATCGCTCGCTTGTTACTTTTCGGAAAAGGGGCTGTGGATATTGGTGATTTTCCAATATTGTATAAGTTATTTGAAAAATCCGTTTCCGCCACATGCAAGAATTAGAACTCAACTCTTATAGTAACAAAAAAAAATGCCTAAATTCCATTTCCCTAGCTCACAACAAGTGATCAAAATTGACCAAAATGAGTTAATTTCGTGCACGGAGCCTTAAGAAATTCTAATTATTTTATCCCTTTCTTTCCCTTTGTATTTTTATCGTAATAATTTGTGATGTTACCTATGGTTGAAGTCGGTATCGATAATAATAAAATTAAACGTTATACAATTTTATTCAGTTCAGATACTGTCATTAAATACCTATCTACTTTTAACCGACTTTAAAAAAAGGAGGAGGTTATCAGTTTTTTCTTCTGTGTGTTTGACAACTTTGACATAAATGTTTTCATTTTAGATTTCCGAAGATTCCGGAATTAAAAGAAAACTGGATAGATAAGGCTAATAGGGAAAATTGTTTTCCAACAAAATACAGCGCTGTTTGTTCAAGGCACTTCACCCCCGATTGTTTTGAATATTTAAAACAACGCCGACGTTTATTTAGTTCAGCGATACCTATTGATCATTTTTTACCAAGAACAATCAGGACCCTCAAACTTTAATTCGAAAAACGTAGCTATGCCAAATTAATTCATTTTAAAAATCAGTAATAACAGGATACATGTTTTTCTTTTTGTAATTGACTGATTTTGATTAAATGTGATTTTTATTGAGTATTTTTTTATAATGTTAAAATCCATTTTATCGATATCGACTATTTTCCCGTAATCAAGTAGAGCAATCCATAACCAGGCATACCTACGCAACTTGACCTTGAACTGACCAATTGCAGCCGCGCATTCTTCCTCGTCCCCCGGCCCGCAGTAGTGAATCATGTACTTCAAAGAAATCGGCCTATAAGCTCTCTAGTGGTTTAATACTCTATGTACCTACCGAACCTAGGCTTACCACACACTACCCACTCCTTAAACTTCAGCCGAGCCTCCCCATGAGAGTCTGTGATATGCTCGAAAACATAATATGACATTTGATATAAGATTATCAAATGCCTAACGTTATCCAACGCACTAGGGTTACCTGCAGTCAGTGGTCCATTTATAAAAAAGTACTCTGTGGGTCAGCCCCAGTGCGTGTTTATCCACCGAGCGGCCGTAGGTAATTATTTCAAGGTCACTGCCAAGACGAGATTCCTACTGCTTACTTTATTGTACTGATAAATTATTTTATTTCTGTAAGTAGGTTTGTACAAACACTTTTACACGTCAATCATATTTGTTTAAACTAGATGAGGTCGGCGTTTCCTATCTGACTACTCTGAGAAGAAAGGTCGAAACAAACTCAGAGGTCACAGTCTCTTTAAAGTCCAGACATAATCTTGGTCAGATCATGTGAAGACCATGTGGATTGGTGTCTGAAATGGTCTTTTGAGGAAAGAACCACACAGATTGAGTGGACCTGTCCAATCAGTGCACGCATTTATCAGTAATCATGCAGCTCAACTCAAAACTTGAGGAGCTCAACGATTTGACGAACAATACCAAAGAAAGGACATTTGGGTAGGCCGCGTAAATTACTCAAACTGCCAGATTAACATTAAAAACTAACTGAGAAACTGAGAAAGAGATGAAACACAAAACAAAAAAAAAACAAAACATGACCCACACAGTCCTCACATTCACAATAATTAAAACAATAATAATATTATACTTCTCAAAGTAAATATTCATGTCAAAGTGTAAAAATAGGTAATAATAATCAAATGTCGAAGAGTTTAAGTTAGCAAAAAAAAACTGTATTCAGTAAGTATGCAAAAATTGGAGCAGGTCAATCCCAAGCTTTTTTGTCCTCAATATAATCCTTAACGGTATAAAAGGCTTTCAGGCACAACTTACGTTTAATGAATGATTTAAATTGATTGAGACTTAGATCTTGAACATGGCTTGGAAGTTTGTTATAAAAGCGTAGGTATACATTGACATCTGAATGACCAACCTATTTTCTTGAGCCTTGTTGATGGTAGGTACAACAAATTTGTGTTTGTTCCTACTAGTATTTATACTATGTATTTTTTAAACAATTTCATATTTTTATGGGCATATAAAAGATTTTCAAAAATATACTGTGAAGGCACAGTCATTACATTAATCTCCTTAACTCTCTGAGAGAGTGTCTCGGACTTAATTTATAAATTGATCGAACAGCTCTTTTCTGCAAGACAAAGATAGTTTGAATGTCGGCGGCATTTCCCCACTACAGAATACCATACGACATTACACTATGAAAATAGCTGAAGTACACTACTGTGCTATAACTGCTCTGAATACCAAAACACAACACAATCGCACTACTATTGTAGCACAATAAGGATATCAGTAAGCTGTCACCGCCAGCGTAACATTACCTACAGCCCCAACCCGTAACCACAAAAGTGGCCAAGAGCCGCCATATTTGTATACAAGTGTGTAGTAATTCTTTCACAATAAATTGACGTCACGCAAGTATTTAGGTCGGTTGATGGTGCGGTGGCTACCGTGTGCCGGTGTCACAGGTGGCAGCAAATTGTCGACCCTCGTCAAGGCAGGCAGATTAAACCCTCCTACGTTACCTGAGCCTGAGGGTACCCGCACTATTATGTACGGGCTTGATAGTCTACCTTCGACACGCTGTACACGCATTTTTTATACTCGACTTTAATTTCCTCCGATAGAGAAATGTAGCGTCACGCAATAGGTTTAAGAAAAATGTGGGCTACGTTCAATGAATAAAGACTTCACAGGAGCAGCTACGCCTACAGCCCAAGCTGCCTACAGCCCAAGCTGCCTACAGCCCAAGCTGCCTACAGCCCAAGCTGCCTACAGCCCAAGCTGCCTACAGCCCAAGCTGCCTACAGCCCAAGCTGCCTACAGCCCAAGCTGCCTACAGCCCAAGCTGCCTACAGCCCAAGCTGCCTACTGCTTATAACGACTTTTAAAAGCTGCTGTTGGTTTGGATTGGCCCCTACGTAACGAAAGTCAGATTTTGATAAAATCATTATTGACTTCATATCAACCGAGCTACTATATATATTAAAAATATATTAATATGTATATTAAAAAAATGTAATAGATAATCGGTAATCGGTAATCTATATCTATTCTTCTATTTATATCTATATCTATCTTCTATCTATATCTTCTATATCTATTCTATCTTCTATCTATATCTATTCTTCTATATATATATATATATATATATATATACATATAATAAATCTGTGGACGAACTGTTTCTGTACATTCAAAATATTTCGAAAAAAAAAAGTTGGAAGGGTAAAGGATAATCAACATATGCCATTTTCTTTTTCGAAATTTTTGCCTGTTTGCCGGGTGTCGATATGTCGGTATTTCTGAATTTCTGTTTAGATGTGTGAATAGATCAAGTATCACGTCAAAAGACCGAAACTAATATGGTTAACTTTCATATTCAAATATTGGAGTACATTTTAGTCTTTGTTTCATCGCAATCGCTTCGCTCAATCAAATGATATGATCAATGGGGATTGTATAATTTTTTTAACCATTCCATTTTATTTTAGTTTTCGAAAATATAGAGCATGTTGAGAAACTAATTTGAATATTTTGATGATGGGCTCAATAGTTATTTCTTAATTTAATATTTAATCATTTTACATTTTTGAGATAAATGACGTCATCAGTGGCACTAAAGATCGTTGCCGTTGCCTCACCAGTACATAATTAGAAATTTGAATCTGTCAACACAACGTCATCCATCTCATCTGTTAAAGTGTCAGTAGACGTCATACATAATCGGGTTGTTCCCATTGGTTCACGAGTCTATTGTTCTCGAAAAAAAAAAATGAACACTTGTCTTCCCAACGGGTCCACGATCTTTTAAAATATAAAATATTTTATTTCCCTACTGGTCCATGAGAATGTTTGGTACAGTCAACAATAAACGTTCCGCTAAGGGATGATTTGTTGGATTTGCCTCCGCCCCGAATAGTAGAATAATTATTAAACATGAAAAAAAATCACGAGGTCAGCTTTTTAAACGCTTTATGCCTCCCAAGTACCAGGTTGTCATAACTCGGTAGGAGCATACCTAACATAGTGGTATCAGCTAGAAAACGCTTTACACCGTCAAAGTACCAGGTGATCATACCACGGAAGGAGCACACCTAACATAGATGTGTCAGCTAGAAAGCGCTTTATGCCTTTGAAGTACCAGGTTGTTATAAATCGCTAGGAGCACACTTAACATGGTAGTGTCAGCTAGTATTTATTTATTTAAATTTCTCGCATATAAAACAAAGGTACAAACGCGGACTTAATACCTTAGGCATTCTCTACCAGTCAACCAAGGGTGTTGAAGAGATTAGGTGGCAGGTGCTTTGATTGAGAGGAACAATGATAAAAAAACTATAAGAATACAAAAAAAAATACTGGTTGATTGATTGTCTTTTTACGAGAAATTGTTTTTACTGACTGTACTTTGGATACATCCGGTGGACCCGTTGGGAATTCATTGAGAAGCATTTGAAACATTATAATTTTTTCATGGACCCGGTGAGAAAACAAGAACAATAGAATGGTCAACCTTTGGGAACAACCCGAAATAAGGGAACCAAAAGTTCTAATGTAAGTAATGCATACAGCATAAAATAATGATAGTGTAATGAGATTTATACGAGATCATGAGGTAAGTCGCAGTAATAATAATTGTAAAAACTTTATAAATATGTAAATTCATATGTTTATATTTTTGACATTTATATTAATTTGACACTTGGCAGACCATAGAAAATACTTGTAGCTTACTTTTTATTTTTTGCGGCAACGATACAAAACTGTACGGCCAAAGCTGACGTAATTTGAAGGGCAAACAAGGTCAATCGTATTTTATCAAATATATCAATAAAATATAAATATTTTTCATGATTCATTACTCCGTAATGATCAGTAACACTATTCCTCGAAATGGTTTTTCAATTACAACATATTAAAAAATAGGAACAATGCCCATTGAAAGTGTTAAAGAAGAATTTAATTACGTAATGTTGAAACATGTAACGACATCTATTGGCGCGAAATGGTACTAACGAATACAATATGTAAAAATTATGTTAATAATAATCCGTCATTCTCAAGGTTACTGTGTCTGCGTTATTTCAAAAAGTAATGATACTGATAACTAAAATCGCTTTCCGTTGGTGGTTGATTCCCACGAGTCAAAAAAGGTAAAAAAATTTCAAATAAAAAGTGGTGATACTAATAATTGATGTGGTGTTCTGAGTCATAAAGAATGCAATGTGAGATAAATATTTATTAGTTTTAGGAATAATAACTTTACAAAATCAATACAAATAGAGGGGAAGAAGTCTCTTAAAAAATAAAATTGTAATAAAAGTCTCAGTGGCGCACCATCTAGCGTAATATAGCAAAATTATTGCGGCTATGAGGAACATCTTCATAGAAAATCTTAATCTTGAGCGTCAGTAACGCCATCTAGGTTTGAATAGCAAACATACGAAGACAACAACTTGATTATGCCTGTTTTATAGATTTTCTATCGAAAATACGTATATCCGAGAGGCGAGGTCCAAAATCCGTAGATCCATGGATAAACCCGTAAAAAGTAATGATACTGAATACTAAAATCGCTTTCCGTTAGTGGTTGATTCCCACTAATCAAAAAAAAGTAAAAAGAATTTTAAATAAAAAGTGGTGATAATAATAAATGATGTGGTGTTCTGAGTCATAAAGAATGCAATGTGAGATAAATATTTATTTTATTTGATAACTCCAACAAAGGATACATAGAAACAATAGAAATCACAATAATATAATTGTTGGCGACGTCAAGTCACCATAGAATAAGGTTGATTATTGAAAATAAAAATGATTTGATATTAGGTAGATATAAGAAAATTATTGTTGCATACCTAAGCGTAGGGCTGGTTTTGATTTCCCATACTTTTAAGTCCATGAATACCTACAGATCAAGTAGGAATGTAAGTCTAAGCCAATCACTCAATTAGAATTTAAACTATCTTGAAAGGTACATGATTAAAGGCAAAACCCAACTAGAATTAAGCCTAAATACATGAGTACCTACCTGCATGTACCTATAGTACCTAATCTGCTATTAACAAACAACCAAATCTGTTATGCGCAGTTAAATTAAAGGGAAAGATGTAAACATTGGAAATATTCCACGAAGAATCGGCACGTGACCGGTTTTCCCACGATCCAAGTGAAGCTTCTCGAAGGAATCGGGCGCAGGTTTAAACTTGTCGAGAGAAATCGAGCTTACGCTTGACCATTAGGCTCCACCCCCTTTAATGTGACTGGTTTAGAACAAATGTTTGATGTCAAACATAACCGCTACTTGTACCCTAGTAGAAAACTACTTAAGGAAATTTCTAAGGAAAATAGTTTAGAATTATACAGATTTTACTCAGTTTAAAGTTAGTCGTCAATGAGACAAGTTATGTTCATATTAAATTAGCAGTAATTCAGTATATTGTAATAGTTATTAGTGCGTGATTCAATAAATGTGAATAGTGGAATTAAAAAAAGGTGTTTCAATAGAATCCCCTACAATAATGGTCCTTCAGAAGCCGGATAAAAAGAACTGAAGCCTGAGTCTGAAGTTACGTGAAGATAAATCGCTGTTTGAAGATTAGCAGCGTTTTAAGAGAAGATCACGAATACCAAGAAAGCTATTGGTGAAGATCAGTTCTACGAGCCACGCACTAATCACGCCACGAGTCCTACGTGTGCTAAAGAAAATTGCTGGGAATAAACGACTAAGAAGATCGCTTATTCTCGAAGCTAGGACATCTAGGACGTCTAGAAAAATCGATTGGTGGCTACACGACCCGCTGAGTGAAGAATATTGCTGGGAGGTCGGCTACGAACGACGCCGCGCCCTCTCGAAGCCCCTGTATCACTTGAAGCTTTACGTGTGCCGCTGAAGAACCTAGGACGTCTAGAAAATACCTATTGGTGGCTACACGACCCGCTGAGTGAAGAATATTGCTGGGAGGTCGGCTACGAACGACGCCGCGTCCTCTCGAAGCCCCTGTATCACTTGAAGCTTTACGTGTGCCGCTGAAGACATCTAGGACGTCTAGAAAAATCGATTGGTGGCTACACGACCCGCTGAGTGAAGAATATTGCTGGGAGGTCGGCTACGAACGACGCCGCGCTCTCTCGAAGCCCCTGTATCACTTGAAGCTTTACGTGTGCCGCTGAAGAACCTAGGACGTCTAGAAAATACCTATTGGTGGCTACACGACCCGCTGAGTGAATAATATTGCTGGGAGGTCGGCTACGAACGACGCCGCGTCCTCTCGAAGCCCCTGTATCACTTGAAGCTTTACGTGTGCCGCTGAAGACATCTAGGACGTCTAGAAAAATCGATTGGTGGCTACACGACCCGCTGAGTGAAGAATATTGCTGGGAGGTCGGCTACAAACGACGCCGCGCCCTCTCGAAGCCCCTGTATCACTTGAAGCTTTACGTGTGCCGCTGAAGAACCTAGGACGTCTAGAAAATACCTATTGGTGGCTACACGACCCGCTGAGTGAATAATATTGCTGGGAGGTCGGCTACGAACGACGCCGCGCCCTCTCGAAGCCCCTGTATCACTTGAAGCTTTACGTGTGCCGCTGAAGAACCTAGGACGTCTAGAAAATACCTATTGGTGGCTACACGACCCGCTGAGTGAATAATATTGCTGGGAGGTCGGCTACGAACGACGCCGCGTCCTCTCGAAGCCCCTGTATCACTTGAAGCTTTACGTGTGCCGCTGAAGAACCTAGGACGTCTAGAAAATACCTATTGGTGGCTGCACGACCCGCTGAGTGAAGAATATTGCTGGGAGGTCGGCTACGAACGACGCCGCGCCCTCTCGAAGCCCCTGTATCACTTGAAGCTTTACGTGTGCTGCTGAAAGACCTAGGACGTCTAGAAAATACCTATTGGTGGCTGCACGACCCGCTGAGTGAAGAATATTGCTGGGAGGTCGGCTACGAACTACGCCGCGCCCTCTCGAAGCCCCTGTATCACTTGAAGCTTTACGTGTGCCGCTGAAGGAAATTGCTGGGAATAAGCGACTAGGAAGATCGCTTATTCTCGAGGCTAGGTATTCAAGAAATACCTATTTGTGGGAGCGCAACTAGCTGAGTGAAGAATATTGCTGGGAGGTCGGCTAGGAATAACGCCGCGTCCTCTCGAAGCTCGAATATCACTCGAAGCCCGGCGTAACCCTGTATAATAAGAACGTGTAGAATAAGTTTATAAGTGTTAACGTGTGTATGTACTGTAAGTTCGAAGTGTGTGTACGTCTCTATAACATAGCAGTCTCCGCTAAGGACTTCATATAAACTCAGGTGAGTCATTGAACAATATATTGACATTAAGTGAAGTGAATAAGAATGATGACGCGAAGCCGCAAGGGAGACAGCACGCGCTCGACCACGGAAGAAGAGACTACGGAGACGTCAGCTACTACCTCCGAAGAGGTGACAGATACTAGCGCGGCTACCGAAGATACAACCATGGTCGAGGAATCTAATGTTACCTTAGTGGAGAAGAAGAAGAAGGCGAAATCTACTTCGAATAAAGCTGCGAATAAGAAGAAAGAGCTAGAAGCCAGATTAGAGTTGGAAAAACTACAGCTGGAAGAAATTAAGCTGAAGACTAAGATGGCAAATACAAAGTTAGAATTAACACGTGTCACCGCAGAAGACACAGATTTGAGTGATAACGAAGAGGATGCTGCAACTAAGGCGGCTGCTGAAAAGGCCACTGAAAGGTGGGTTTCAAAAGCGAAGGAAGCGCAACCCGCAACGAACCCCACCAGTCAGTTGGCAGAAGCGATAATGGAAGCAGTCAAGTCCGCCACTGACAGCAAAGTAGCAACGAATACGCAGCACGCGCCGAAGTATGTCAGTGAGCTACATCAATTCGACGGTGATGCAAGAGACTGGATGGCTTTTAAAGCTACGTACAAAGACTCACAAGCTCTCTTCAGTGGAATCGAAAATATGGGAAGACTGAGAAGAGCAGTAAGAGGAAAAGCCAAAGAGGCGGTGAAGTCCATTCTCTATACACAAGTGGACCCGGAAGAAGTAATGACTGCATTAGAACGTCGATTCGGGAGACCCACTTACCTAATAAGAAGCGAGATAGAAAACATAGAGAAGCTGCCTCCCATGTCAGAAGATGCAAGAGAGTTAGTGAGATATGCTGGAGCTGTGGCCAATACAGTCAGCGTTGTGAAACAAATGAAGAAACAAAGTTATCTGCACTCAAGTGATATATCGAATCGTATAATAGAGAAGATGTGTATTCTAGTACGATTCAGGTGGTACGAGTACAGAGCATCTAAAGAAGAAGATGATGAACCGATCCTCATTGGCCTTATGAACTTCTTCAATCAGATGGTAGATCAGTTCGAGATGCATGAGTTCACGGGAACCAGAGTGAAGAAGGAAGGAATGAGAAACCGAATGAGACCTTCAGGATCCCGGGGCGTGAACGCCGCTCGAGTTAAACGGCACGATGAGGAAGAATATTCATCATACGACGAGGATTCATATAGAGAGCAAGACGAACAACAAGCTGCGACAGTATGTTCATGCAAGGACGACGCCAAGAAGCAAGAAAAGATAGTCTGTCCTGAGTGCGCAGGGGAACACGCACTGTTCAAATGCAAAAAGTTCGTCGATGCTTCTATAAAAGAAAGATGGGAACAGGCCAAGCGAGCCTTCATATGCTTCAAATGCCTGCTAGGACGGCACAGAAGGTTCAGTTGCAAAGCAAAACCGTGTGGAAAATGCAAAAGAGGTCATCATGTGATGTTACATTCAGAAGACTGGCCAAAGCCAGAACCACCACAAGAGACCCAAGCCATAGCATCAACGATAAATGCAACTCGAGCAATAGCGAGAGCCTACCTGAAGATCGTGCCAGTGGAGCTATAGGGACCAGAGGCCAAAGCAGAAGTATACGCCCTTATGGATGAAGGATCAACAGTGACCCTAATAGAAGAAGATATTGTGAATATGATTGGGGTAGAGGGTCCTGAAGAAGAACTGAGAATTGAGGGCGTAGGTGGGCATCGAATGAGCCAGAAATCCAAGAAGTTTGACATCAAGATTCGAGGAAGATTCGAACGGAACATGGAGAAAATGTCAGGATATACTGTCAAGAATTTGAACCTATCCCCCCAAGAAGTCAGCAATAAGGATTTAGAAGATTGCCCCCATCTAGAACAAATAGCAGAACAATTAAAATATCCGAACGCTCGTCCTACGGTACTCATCGGACAAGACAACTGGCATCTGATCGTGTCCCAGGAAGTGAAAGTTGGTGACCGAAGTAAGCCAGTAGCCTCCAGAACCCAGTTGGGATGGGTCTTGCACGGAACCAAGACGAGAAACGATACGGTGCGAATGATAAATCATCTTTCAACACCGCCAGGAAAAGATGATTATCTTGAGAAGATGATAAGAGATCATTTCGACATAGAAGCTCTGGGAGTAGCAGCAAAGAGACCATCTAGTGACATAGATCAACGAGCTCTCGATGTGCTGCATTCAACAACAACCAGATTGTCGGATGGAAGATTCAGCTCAGGTCTGATCTGGAAGACGGAAGACGAAAGTCTACCAGAAAGCAGAGTAGCTGCAGCGCGACGATTAAAGGGAATGGAGAAGAAGTTCCTAAAGGACAAAGGATTCGAACAGAAATATGAAGAACAAGTTGAAAACCTGATCAAGAGCGAATATGCCGAGGAAGTAACAAACGAACCTACCTCTTCAAGATCATGGTATCTGCCTCATTTTGCCGTTGTCCACCCCCAGAAGAAGAAGATGAGACTGGTTTTCGACGCCGCAGCCAAATCAAACGGAAAATCTTTGAATGACGCATTGCTAGCTGGACCCGATTTACTACAATCGTTGTTCGGCATTCTGCTCCGATTTCGCCAAGAAGCAGTAGCCGTCGTCGCAGACATCAAGGAGATGTTCCTGAGAATAAAGATCAACGAAGAAGACAGAGACAGCCTTCGATTTCTCTGGAAAAACAAGGAATACAGAATGACATCCCTAATTTTTGGAGCCGCCTGTTCGCCATGTACCGCCATATATGTAAAGAACAGAAACGCAGAAGACTTTATTAGTCGCTGTCCGGAAACTGTTAAAGCAATAAACCGGAATCATTACATGGACGACTATATCGCAAGTTTCCCCGACGCGGCGACAGCTGCCAAAGTATCAAGAGATGTAAACGAGGTTCACAAGAAAGGTAGTTTCTTCTTGAGGGGTTGGGCAAGCAACGACCCTTCAGCAGTTGAAGAGTTCACCGACGATGAAACTAAAACAAATTCCATCGTACTAGGAGAACCAAAGGATCAAGTCGAGAAAACATTAGGACTCAATTGGAACGTTCAAGAAGACAGCCTTCATTTCACTCTGAGTCTACGCAATACTCCCGATGAAGCCAAAGAAGGAAGGCGCGCACCAACAAAAAGAGAAGCAACAAGCGCAGTAATGTCGGTCTTCGATCCTTTAGGATTGGCATCACCCATAACCATACAAGGAAAAGTAATGCTTCAAAACTTGTGGAGGTCCGGAATAGAATGGGACGAAGTATTACCTCCACCCAGAGAAGAGGAATGGAGAAAGTGGCTGGAAGATCTAAGAAAACTTGAAGATCTCCGAATTCCTCGCTGCCTCACATACGACGCGACTGAGGGGGAGCTGCACACCTTCTGCGATGCAAGCGAGAAAGCGTACGCTTGCGCGGTGTACTGGCGCTCTCAATTCCAAGACGATCGCGTGGAAGTGAAGCTGCTGACGGCAAAAGCCAGAGTGTCACCACTCAAGCCAACCTCAATACCTCGACTCGAACTACAAGCGTGTCTACTGGGAAGCCGCTTGGCTAATAATGCGAGCCAGGAAATGGATCTGACTACGACCCGAAGATACTTCTGGACCGATTCCAGAACGGCGTTGACATGGATCAAATCAGACCCTAGACGATTCAAACCTTTTGTCGCACATCGCCTCGCTGAAATAGAAGAACTAACGAAACACAAAGAATGGCGCTGGGTTCCAACAAAACATAATGTAGCCGACGATGCTACCAGAGAAACCCCATCTAACTTCGATATAACACATCGATGGTTCGAGGGCCCAGCCTTCTTGCGTGAAGACCCCAGAGACTGGCCTACAGAAGAGAAAAAGGTCGCCGTCACCAACACAGGTGAGGAAAAACCTAACGCCATCACGTTAAGCGTTAGGAAAGGCATCCCTGTCATCGTGCCTGATCCAGCAAGATACTCCAGCTGGATACGCCTGCTCCACGCGACAGCAAGATACCTACAAGTCATAGATGTCTTCAAGCGAAAGATTCAGAAAAAGGTGAATATCACCAAACTCATCATCAGAAAGGCACAAGACCCAGCCTGGAAGAAGATGCAGAAACAGAAAACTCAACGATCAGCCAAGGGACCAAGCACCAAAGAAGTAGTCTTCTTACCAAAATCTACGCTCTACGTGGAAAAAGCAGAAAAGCTGCTGATAAGAAGAGCACAAGAAGATAGCTTCCCAAACGAACTGGCAGCCCTACGCAAGAAAGAAGACATCAATGCAATATCCAACCTGAAGAATGTGACGATCAAATTAGAAGACGGACTTATCAGGTTGTCCACCCGCATCGGAGCAGCCAAGTACCTAATAGCTTCATACAAGAATCCGATCCTGATGGACAAACACCACCGAATAACCCAGCTACTTGTGAAATATCTCCATGAAGCCTTCAATCACGGGAACCACAATACCGTGATGAATGAAGTCCGTCAGAAGTACTGGATACCATCTCTTCGAGACATGGTGAAGAAAGTAGCACGAGACTGTGGATGGTGTAAAATTCGAAAAAAGATGCCACAGCTCACACCGCAAGGAGACCTACCACCCGAGCGTCTGACGAAGACCAGCCCTCCTTTCACCTGCATAGGAGTAGACTACTTTGGACCCATGCTCGTCACAATAGGAAGACGTATAGAGAAACGATGGGGAGCATTATTTACATGCCTGACCACAAGAGCAATCCATTTGGAACTGGCCACCTCTCTGTCAACCGACTCCATGATTCTCGCACTACGAAGAATGATCACCAGAAGAGGAACACCGAAGATCATCCTGAGCGACAACGGAACCAATTTCATCGGTGCAAATAAAGAGATTGCTGCTGCCATCGCGACCCTACCAGAAGAAACCAACAAGATGGGCATCGTATGGAAGTTCATCCCTCCTGGAGCCCCCCATATGGGAGGAGCCTGGGAAAGAATGGTGCGATCAGTAAAAGTCGCTCTCGCAGCAACACTTCACGAGCGGCAGCCTAGAGAAGAAATTCTCCACACATTGCTTCTAGAGGCCGAGCACATCGTAAACTCGAGACCTCTCTTCTCCGTTACCACCGATCCAGACGAAGAAGAAGCCCTGACCCCGAATCATTTTCTTATCGGGCGGTCATGCGGAGCCACACTCTTTGGCTCCTTTGACGACACAGAACTCATCGGTTCTCCCAACTGGAAGACATCCCAACGCCTGGCCGATCATTTCTGGTCAAGGTGGTTGCGAGAGTACCTACCCACTCTCTCGCCACGCTACAACCAAAGTCCTCATTATCAAGACCCAACATTGGGCGACATAGTCCTAATTGTCGACCACACTCTGCCACGCTACTCGTGGCCACGCGGCGAAATAGTCGCCACTCATCCCGGACCAGACGGAAGAACCAGGATCGTCGACGTGCGAACAGCAGCGGGTATCCTGCGGCGGCCAGCATCACGTCTAGTCCTGATCGTACCTGCAACGTCGCCCCAACCAGATGGAGTGCAACGCACTGAGGGGGAGACTGTTGGCGACGTCAAGTCACCATAGAATAAGGTTGATTATTGAAAATAAAAATGATTTGATATTAGGTAGATATAAGAAAATTATTGTTGCATACCTAAGCGTAGGGCTGGTTTTGATTTCCCATACTTTTAAGTCCATGAATACCTACAGATCAAGTAGGAATGTAAGTCTAAGCCAATCACTCAATTAGAATTTAAACTATCTTGAAAGGTACATGATTAAAGGCAAAACCCAACTAGAATTAAGCCTAAATACATGAGTACCTACCTGCATGTACCTATAGTACCTAATCTGCTATTAACAAACAACCAAATCTGTTATGCGCAGTTAAATTAAAGGGAAAGATGTAAACATTGGAAATATTCCACGAAGAATCGGCACGTGACCGGTTTTCCCACGATCCAAGTGAAGCTTCTCGAAGGAATCGGGCGCAGGTTTAAACTTGTCGAGAGAAATCGAGCTTACGCTTGACCATTAGGCTCCACCCCCTTTAATGTGACTGGTTTAGAACAAATGTTTGATGTCAAACATAACCGCTACTTGTACCCTAGTAGAAAACTACTTAAGGAAATTTCTAAGGAAAATAGTTTAGAATTATACAGATTTTACTCAGTTTAAAGTTAGTCGTCAATGAGACAAGTTATGTTCATATTAAATTAGCAGTAATTCAGTATATTGTAATAGTTATTAGTGCGTGATTCAATAAATGTGAATAGTGGAATTAAAAAAAGGTGTTTCAATAGAATCCCCTACAATAATATTGACAATTTAGTAGGTTTTTGCCTGGTTTTGAATATTTTGTTTTCAACAGCGCTCTTAATTTGGGTAAAGGTGGGTACTGACCGGCGTTACGGGGCGTAATGTAACACTTGCAGCGAGCATGTCGTTACACCGTGTGCTAAATTTCGTGTTGCTCACTCGCTTGTTTCCCCGTACTGACCGCACAAATGCTCGCTTTGTAACATGTTACAATACACCCCGTAATGACAGACGTTACGGGGTGTAATGTAACATTCGCAGCGAGCATGTCCTTACACCGAGTGCTAAAATCAGTGTTGCTCGCTCGCATGTTTTGCCGTACTGACTGCACGAATGCTCGCTTGGTAACATGTTAGGTGCATTTTGCCCCGTGACGCCGGTCAGTATCCACCTTCACAGCGTGATCTTTCTTCATCGTGATAACGCCGCGGTCCCAAGGGCCGTTAACTGACAGGTGGCGCCAGGTGTTAATGCACTGCTACCTGTCGAGGCCTATCGCAGTCCGTGTCGATCATTCCCACTGCTGTGGTTTTATTCAGTGGTCAACATTTGATAAACAAAGGCCACTGGAGACCTCATCGGCATCGTATGTTCCCACGGTCTATCGGCCTGGCTTGGCGCGGTTTGGCCTGTGAGAAAACGGGCCGTGGGAACGTGGAATAACGCTTCAGCACACTCAACCAGACGCGCAGTCAATTTATTGAGTATCTACGGCAGGTGCACATATATTATAAAATGAGCCTCGACCAGGCGCTTTGATTTATATTTATCCTCAAAAATTTGAGTGACACTTCGTCGCATTAACATTATAGACCCTGAAGACGCAGTGACTGCATTCGAAAGCTGTGGTAGGTTCCTACCAGGCTAGATCGGAAGATTCCTTCTTTTTAATGGAGGAATGGTACCTACACCATCTGAGCGACACAATATTGTTTTCCGACATGCACGCGAATGAAGTCGCGGGCACAGCTAGTATTAGAATATAAATAACTCTAACCTCTTCGTATTTCCCCCTGGGTAGAAACTTTTCATAGATAATTGAAAAGAAAAATTGCTGTTCCATACATTTTGACCGCGAAGGTAATTTTTCACTTTTCCATGAAATAGCTGATCTTTTTTTGATTACCACTATATAAGGTGGGGTCTAGGATCATGTTCTTTTTTTTTGGGTGGGAAATTATAAAATAGGTAACTTCTCCCGCTCTAGGTGGAGCAGCAGGGCGTGTCAGACTTTTACTGACTAAAACCCACCCGTTTTCCCTCAGTTGCCTGTGTGCCAGGGGCCGCGGTATCTCTTTCGAACAACCCGCACCTTGCAGACTCCACCAGTTGGTGCTGACATCTCTTTGAGGCGCCCGTGGAACATAACGCGCCGTCGACCCGGGCTTGGTCCTTACCGGACAGCGAGCTATCCATTACTCGCCGTCCGCAAGCCCGCGCCTACGGTGGCCGGGAATCAGTCTAGGATTCCCGAAGCCCAGGGCGTCTCCCGCGGCGACTACGGCCGTGAGGGTGCATATATTGCCTCTCCCTCACGTGCGCCGCCTCCCTCTTCGCGACCATTACTGCTTCGCAGAATGAGGTGACGGCTACCTATGCACTCTCGCTCCGTACCATGGCCTGAACCAGAGCCGGCCGCGAGAAGGATCATGTGCTGAATTAATGGGTACAGTTTGCACGACTTTATTACACAGGGTGGCATGGTGGTTTTTATATTTACTAGCTGTTGCCAGCGGCTTCGCCCGCGTGGAGGTCGGAAATTAACCCACGGGCACGTACTACCGGGTAAAAGTATTCTATATGAAAATCCAGGTACAAAACTATATTAATACTTAATATTAGTAGGATTAACTCCCATACCAGTCTCGCACATCTAGTATTGCAGTACTTATTCTGCTTTTGGGATTCAGCCTTTTTAATGACATTTGAAAGTTATTCTTAAAATGTCATTTAAAAGGATGAACAAAAAACGTGTGCGGTCGAAGGACCCCCGTCAGGAACGAAGTTCCTTAAGCGATTCTCGCACGCACACACACTCGTGTATAATAGAAAGAGTCTTGTGCTACACTATTTACGATATACTTACTTATTTACGAACGCAGGCGTTCAACAATTCACTAAAAACTAAAAACCACGAAAATACTGGAATTACTCCTGAAGACTGCGGATGTCGACCTCCGGACGTGCTGCTTCCCACATGGACAAATTGTAAGTCGCTTGCCCGCGTCGCCCACTTACCAGTCCTGACTCTCTTCATATTTTGGATGCTGAAACCAAAACTATAAGAAAGTTTGATAAATCTCAGGCTTTTTTACCGACATTTATCTGTAAAACAATTATGCGAAAAAACAGGTGACCACTATTATAGAGGCCGTATACTAAATGTTTTCGAATGCGCTGATTCAGGTGATTTTACAGTTACTGATAACATACTAGCAGGGGCGTAGCTCGCCGCATCAGCCGTATCAATGATACGGGGCCCCCGGGCTACAGAGGCCCCTAACGTGTGTGAGCAAAAATTAGTTAATAGTTATCCTTGCCAAGCGGCGGGCCTCCTTGCCGGATTACCGCCAAGGGATCTGGAGGCAAAGGTCCTCGCGCACATCTGGGAGTGGCGCGAGGAGGCCAAACGCCAGGGCATTACTCCGCTGCCACGAGCAATCGAGGTGCAGCGGACAGAGCTCCGGCGGGATCTCATAGCGACATGGAGAGTGCGATTGTCGCAACCCAGTGCTGGGCACGCCACGATTGTAAGTCCCCTCTTTGAGAAATGGCTTGAGAGGCGGCATGGCGTCCTCACCTTACGCCTGACGCAGGTCCTCACTGGACACGGTTGTTTCGGTAGGTTCATGTTTCGCATAAGGCGGGAGGAAACGCCCGGGTGTTTCCATTGCGAAGATCGCCCTGAGGTCACGGTGGAGCATACGGTGGAGGTCTGCCCGGCTTGGGCAGAGCATCGCCGTGTCCTCGTGGAGGCGATCGGCGGCGGCGATCTCTCGCGTCCGGCCCTGGTCCAGGCCATGGTACGGAGCGAGAGTGCATGGTTAGCAGTCACCTCCTTCTGCGAAGCAATAATGCTCGCCAAGAGGGAGGCGGCGCACGTGAGGGAGAGGCAGTATATACGCCCTCACGGCCGTAGTCGCCGCGGGAGACGCCCTGGGCGTCGGGAATCCCAGGCTGATTCCCGGCCACCTTAGGCGCGGGCTTGCGGACGGCGAGTAATGGGTAGCTCGCTGTCCGGTATGGATCAAGCCCGGGTCGATGGCGCATTGTGTTCCACGCACGCCTCAAAGAGATGTCAGCACCAACTGGTGGGGTCCACAAGGGCCGATGCCTGCCAGGGGTGCGGGTTGTTCGAAAGAGATACCGCGGCCCCTGGCACACAGGCAACTGAGGGAACACAGGTGGGTAAAAGTAAAAGTCTGACACGCCCTCCTGCTCCACCCCGAGCGGGAGAAGTTATTTGAAGCTCAAGTAAAATCCATCTTTTGTTTAAAGGCTACTATTCCATCAACAACTATTTGGTTGTTGATACCCCAAACTGTCTGATTTGCAATGTGAGGGAGGACACCTACCACGCTTTGGTGGAGTGTGCTCGGGTTGGGGCAGAACGGAGAACGTTGGAATCAGAGGTGGGACTTAGGTTAAGGGATGTTGGCATCTGTAATTTGATATTGTCCAATCCTACATCCAAATTGGCTGTTGAGTTATATTATTTAATTGTTAAATTATCTAAGTTAAGAGCCTAGTTTTTTCGTACA
Organism: Antitype chi; assembly: GCA_947359405.1. NCBI lineage: Eukaryota > Metazoa > Arthropoda > Insecta > Lepidoptera > Noctuidae > Antitype > Antitype chi. The sequence continues at coordinate 22,441,418 of OX375814.1, read as the reverse complement.
TAAATTTATTTTGTAAAACTACGAGGCTGGTATAATCGCTCCGCGATTAAAGCCTTTTTTCCAAATAAAGATTTAAAAAATAAACAACAACTATTTAAATGACAAGAATAGTTGGTCGCTGTGATTAACTCAAGACAATGTTTGTGTTCTTTCTCCAGAATTAGCGTAACTAGTGACAGATTATAAGGGTTTATATAAATATATATTTTTTATTGACTAAGTATTTGTTTTGACTCTCGTAATATTTATATTACTTTGTCTATGTATGTATAGAATCAAGTCTATCCGACTAAACAGACAGCTGTGCTGCTGGGGAGTTTGTTCCGCTACTTCTTCTTCTCAGCTAAAGCACTAGGAAGTGGTGGGCGTTTTTGGGGGGACTGTCTTATGTATTTTGACGTTCGAAAAGTGCTGATTCTCAGCCTAATTTGAATAAATGACTTTTGATTGATTTTGATTTTGATGATTTCCCACCCAAAAAAAAACCTATGATAAAGTACTTAAATAATCACACAGGCAGTGTACAGGTGACAAGTTTTAATGCACAACATGAAAGATCATTCAATTACCTACTTACGAGTACCTATGATCAAATGAATGAGCTATTTTTATATTTTTATTATTTAATCTAATACCTTTTAACGAGCAATTCTTGTATAAATGTGTATATATATCTAATAATAAATATATATTATATAATCTAAATCTCGGAAACGGCTCCAACGATTTTCATGAGTAGATCTAGCTAGCTAGGTTTAATTTTTAGAAAACGAATAAAATAATTACCGAGCAAAGCTCGGTCATCCAGATATTATTGATTAACCGACCTCAAATCGGCGACTGTTTTGTTAATTTTGCTGTAAGAGGTTAAGACCCGAGTTCACCAACTACAACATAACCATTGATTACGTAACCGTCAAAGACAAAGACAAAGACAAAGATATTTATTCGTTGGATATGGTAGATACAGAGTTGGTCAAGTATAAATATGTTCAGGACACATCCGCCGCTAAAAGCGGCATACGAATATTTACAATAATTAGTAATTACACATGGGTGTAGAACCTAACTTTTAAACTATGTTTACTTTATAACACAATATAAAACACTATAAGGGCACACACACAATATAAAATAAAATAAAGTAAAACACAACAATAATAAACTTCGTATTAATATAAAAAAATCTAACACCTATGTATAATACCTGTCTATTTATATTCAAAAAATTCTTTTAGTGTATAAAAATTATTTTGGAGAAGCCAAGTTTTTACTTGTTTTTTGAAGAAATGTAATGGTAATTCTCGTATTCGTTTTGGAATATGGTTGTAAACTTTTATGGACATCAGATAACTGTTTCTATAGTGGAGAGTGCTGTTACAAAATTGGTTTTTTAATTTGGTGGGGTCCCTTTTTGTGAATCTATTATTTTCGGTTACTGTGGAGAAGAAGTGTGAATTTTTCCTTACAAATATTGCTATTTCTAAAATATAAATAGAACAAATCGTTAAAACCTTTAGTTTTTTAAAAATTGGTCTACAACTCTCATATGGAGGCGCCCCAGTTATTGCTCTCAAGCATTTTTTTTGCGCTATGAAAGCTCTTTGAACTTGAGACGAGTTGCCCCATAGAAGCAAGCCGTACCTCAATACAGATGCTACGTAGCCGTGATAGGCGCTGAGTGCAGCTTCTTCATTCGCTGTTTTACGTAGTTCTCTTAGTGCATATACAAATCTGTTTATTTTTTTGCATAGATTTTCGATATGTGTTCCCCAATTACAATTTTCATCGAGTGTTAGACCTAAAAATTTTATACTATTTACTTTATTAATTACTTCGTTATTGGAGATTAAAGTAATTTTTGGGGGATTTTGTTTGTAATTTGCAAATTGAATGAATTTTGTTTTAGATAAATTTATTTTTAAGTGGTTTTCGTTTAGCCAATTTATTATGTCGTTGATAGTTTGATTTACTTCTAGTTCATGTAATGTTTTGTTATTTTCCGGTATTATTACTGACACATCATCTGCAAATAGTACGCACTTATGATTTGTTATATTTGGTAAGTCGTTAATGTACAAAAGGAAGAGAAGAGGCCCAAGGATGCTTCCTTGAGGTACTCCAGACCCATTGTGTCTATATATAGATTTATATACCATCACAACGAGTTTATCATTAATGCGGGATACTTCAACACACTGTTGTCTATTACTGAGGTAACTTCTCAGCCATTCTAACGCTGGACCTCTGATGCCGTAGCGCTCACATTTATCTAGGAGTGAGTTGTGGTTAACGAGATCAAAAGCCTTGCTCATATCTAGGAAAATTACGGAAACAGAGCGTTTTTTATCTATATTATCTGTAATGGACCTCACTAAAGAGAATGCTGCCAGAGTTGTTGACTTACCTTTTTGAAATCCATTTTGTTCTTCGTTAATAATTTTATGTTTATTTATAAATTGAACTAAACGACTATGCATTATTTTTTCGTAAATTTTTGAAAATATTGAAATGAGAGTGATAGGTCTATAATTATTTTTATCTAGTGTATTCTTACTTTTATGAAGGGGCTTAACAATTGAAAATTTTAATCGTTCGGGGAAGATTCCCTCAAATAGAGATAAATTAATTGTGTGGCATAGTATTGGTGCTATGATTTCAGCACATAATTTAAGTATGTGCGTAGAGATCTCATCATACCCTACCGACTTTTTATTGTTTAGAGATACTATTATTCGGGAAACTTCAGTTTCAGAACATGGGTTCAAAAATATGCTGGAAATGTTTCTATTGGGTTGAGATGAACAAGTATTTCTTGAAGGTTGAGATTTTTTACTAGCAATATCAATAAAATAATTATTAAAAGAGTTCGCTATTTGACTTGGATCGTTTAAAATACAGCCTTCGTGATCGAGTGCATTTATTTGATTAAATGTTTTATGAGTGTCTGTTTTATTTTTGATGACGTCCCATGTGGCTTTGTTTTTATTTTTAGATTTTAGTATGTAGTTAAGGTTTGAGCACTTTTTTGAGCGGAGGACGCAGGATTTTAGAATTTTATTATATTTTAAATATCTAGACCGTACATTATTATTTTTATTAACTTTTGAGTAACACATTTTTTTAAGCTGTCGTTTGTAAGTGCAAGATTTCCTTATACCTTTCGTAATCCATTTGGGTGACGTATTATTGACGTAGATTTTGTTTTTCCTTATGGGAAAACATAACTTATAGAATAATGAAAAGTTTTCATGAAATATATTAAAGCTATCGTTTGCGTCAGTGTTTTCGAGAACATCGATCCATGACAAATTTCCAATAGCTTCCACAAATTTTTTCTTGTTATCATCTGAGTAATCCCTGCTTACATTATACCAATATTTTAAGGCAGGTTTTCTTTCGTCAACTGGGAATGTTAATGTTTGGCAAGTGTTGTGATCTGATAGGAAAACGTCATGAGTGTTTCCAGTTGAATTTTCTATGTTACTTATAATATGATCTAAGCAAGAAAGCCGACGTGTTGGTTTATTTATATGTAGGCTTAAGCCATAGTTTGATATAAGATCTTTAAGTTTAGTTGTATCGTTGCTTTCTTTTAAGGTGTCAATATTTAGATCTCCTGTAATAATAATGCGTTTTTTTCGTTTGAGTAATTTGTGTAATAGTAGGTCTAGTTTTTCAAAAAATAGATATGTGTTTGAATTAGGAATTCTATAAATACAAATAACTAAACATTTTAAAGAAGGTATTTCTACTCCACAACATTCAAATATTTTTTCAGTACATAAATCCTTAGGTAATACTGTGTTCTTAAAGTCAAACATTTTATTTATCAGAATGCAAACACCACCACGCTTTTCTTTTTTCCTTGAAAACGCGCATGCAAGATTATAGTTTTTAAAATTAATATTTAATTCATCGCCTGCTCTTACAAATGTTTCTGAGAAACAAAGAATATCTACGTAAACATTTTTATCTCTTAATTCATCTAAGCAGAGTTGGACAGAGTCAGTTTTATTAAGTAAGCCAGCGATATTTTGATGCAAAAGAGTAGCGGTATAGTCATAGTCATTGCAATCAGTACTTTTATTGTTCACGAAAAAGATTATCTATTTTAGAATCTGAATTTTGCTGTATACAAGAAGTTAGTTGAGTGTTTACTGAGAAGTAAAACGGAATAGTGCCTCTTTTTGGAGGCGGTTTTGGAACAATTTTACTTACTTGAGGATCAGTATTAGGACAATGTCTTAAACTTAAGTTCTCATAGTCATGTCTGTCTATCAAATAGTTAATTCGGTTGCTAGTGTCGTATAAGAAAGCTTTCTTATGTTTTGTGACATTTGATAACGATAGGAAATTACATTGCTTAAAATTAATACAAATACCTTTTAGAAGATTATTTAGCTTCCATTCATTTAGGTATGGGTTGTATGTTACACTTAAAATTATAATATTTATAAATTGTAATTTACTTAGCAATGCAGCCAATTCCATGGTAATTTTTGTAGGATTTTTATCATTCTGTGCAATACTCAGGATAATATAGTTTTCAGGAGTATCTTCTATACAGTTGTAACAATTTTTAAGAATATCTGGAGTTTGGGCAGATGGTTTTACTGTTGAAGATATTTTATATCGTTCGAATTTAGAATTCTGTCGTGTACGAACCAGTATGTCTCCTAATCCTGAACATTGTTGGCCGCCAAAAATGTATATTTTCGGGCATTTGTTGAACTCGAAACTATTATCGCCATCTATAGTATTTTTCTGGAACGAATTCGATTGATCGTTGGTCGCTCGTTTGCTTGCAGCGGCAGCGCCATCCGTTGTCAACTGGTTGCAACTATTACTGACATTGAATTTACTTTTTTTGTCAGTACTTTTTGTTGTTAGCTTGCATGTGGCGCCATCTATTATCGTGTTTTTTAATGCTGTTGTGTTTTGAATATTTTCTAATTCCTCTGCATCGATGACATTGCCTTTTGTTTTTCTATTGCGACGACAATGTCTTGGTTCAGGTGTGCTAGTTGAAGAGGAGCATGATGTCAAACATGAAATTTTACTCTCCTGTTCGTGAATCTTTTCTTCCAACGATTTTTTTTCCAATAATAAATTATCAATTTGTTTAAGAGCATTTTCTAATTTTGCCTTTAATTCAAAAACTGTTTCTTGAAGCTCTACGGTTTCTTGGCAATTCCATGTAGACAAATCGGGTAGACTCCTATTGAAATTGTTTGAGTCGGTTGACAAAAACGACAGGTCATCTATTGATGATTTATTAGAATTGTTAGTTTCATGCTTTTTGAGTGCCATTTTCTTTGAATATCGAGTTTCCATTTTTGTTTGTTGTGATTTTTTATTTGAAAATTAATGCAAAAATATGGTATTGACTGTTTGTAGCTGGTTTTTGTTTACGAGTAATTTTCAATCTGGCAAAAAGAAATTCATTCGGTTGGTAGCGAACCCGGTCTCACACGACTACCGATCTCAATGCATACGTTACGAGCCATGAGACATATCAATCATTTAGTTGAAATAGTTCTTCTGCTTAATGTGACAATATAAAAAGTTCGTTAGGACGCTTGTTTTAAAAAAAGTTATATGCGCGCGCACTATTTAAAATTGCTTGCACTGTTTGTTTACATTTTGTTTTGGTCAATCACATGAAAGTTCACTTACTTTTGTTATTTAAATGAGCTGTATGTTTCAGAATGTATGTTTTATGATAAACTGAGACTTTGTTCAATGTTTATTGGAACGTTTATATCACTTCATTTGTTTAATTCACTAAGCACTTAGCACTTACAATGATTTTTCTCGGATGATAGTTTAAAGTGAAAGTAATTATTGACTACACTTGTACTAGGTCACTGTTTCTAGTTTACAACATTAAGCATCATAAATTCATATAAGTATTCTTAAAACTATTTTTAATTTAAAAAATACGCGGAGTCGATCTGTGCGTGACGGCAGCGCCATCTCTCACTCTCAACTCGTCACTCTCATCTCTCGTCCTGTTAGCATTAAACATATGTTTAAACAAACAGCGTTTTTTTCGAGTTCACTATTCAATTCTACCCAACGGTTAAATAACCGAACGTTTTTGCATGAGTGAGTCGAAAATGACCGAATGATCGAATGGTTTAACATTACTTTGTGAGAGACGCTACAACAAATGGCGAAAAAAATGGGGTCGGATGCATCTGCCTGACAAATTTTATGCTTTCGGCAGTCACTGCAAATGTGATTGGCTATTCAAACTTCTTTTCAATTAAATCAAGTAATTCCAGAGCACTAACTACGTTTGTATGTACGAAATCTTTTACCAAATACTTTCTAGTCATATTCCTCGAAGTTATTGTGCCGTGTTTGGAATATATTATATGTATATATTAGGTCTTTACCTATGAAATTGCCGTTTTGCAGTACTGGCCATTTCAAATCAAAATAATTTTTGTTTGGGTAAGAATTCTAATTTCAAATTAATTTTATTTTAAAACCATGGATTTTTTTTTCCAAAAGTAGTCATTTGTTTATTGATTAGTGTTACATTTTCATCGCATTTCAATCTTTTTCGTCATCATGGATACGTTAAAAATTCGAGTAATTATGGAATATGAGTACCGTCGTGGCAGCAACGCGGCACAAGCGGCACGCAACATCAACGACGTTTACGGAGCTAACACTACAAACCAACGCACCACCTGTTATTGGTTTGCTCGCTTCCGTTCTGAAAATTTCGACCTGAAAAATGAACCTCGCGGTCGTCCGAAGACTTTGGTCAACAATGACGAATTAAAGGCGATTGTGGAAGCTGATGATACACAATCTACGGCTGAATTAGCAGCAGCTTTCGACGTTAGCGTCAAAACAATATTGGTCCATTTGCGTCAAATTGGCAAGGTAAAAAAGCTTGACAAATGGGTGCCCCACGAACTCAATGATCGTCAGCGCGAAGTACGCGTCGAGACGTGCCTTGCACTGCTCAACAGACACACAAATGAAGGAATTTTGAACCGCATTGTTACCTGCGATGAAAAATGGATTCTGTTTGATAACCGCAAGCGCTCAGCAAGTTGGTTGGATCCTGGTTCAGCACCTAAACAATGCCCTAAACGAAAACTTACCCCTAGAAAAGTGATGGTCACTGTTTGGTGGTCTAGCGCCGGTGTGATTCATCACAGCTTCTTACCAAACGGGGTGAGCATTACTGCAGATGTGTACTGTGCAGAACTGAACACAATGATGGAGAAGCTGGCACATCTCCAACCAGCATTGGTCAATCGCTCGTCTCCGCTGCTCCTGCACGACAACGCGCGACCTCATACTGCACAGCAGACGGTCTCCAAGTTGCAAGAACTGGGGTTGGAAGCTCTCCGTCATCCGCCCTACTCACCAGACCTTGCGCCTACAGACTACTACTTTTTCCAGAATTTGGATAACTTCTTGGCGGGAAAAAAATTCAATACCCGAGAGGCAGTACAAAATGCCTTTGAAGAATTTGTTGCCTCCCGTCCAGCTGATTTCTTTAAGAAGGGCATCAATAAACTGCCACTGCGATGGCAAAGATGCATTGATTACATGGGTGATTACTTCGATTAATACAAATAAAAAATACATGAAAAAAATTCGTTTAAATTTTTTCATACAAAACGGCAATTTCATAGGTAACGACCTATTATATATACATATATAGCTATAAATATATATATATAAAATTATATATTATCTTCAAAAACATATAACACATTATCCTCATTAAATAAGAAGTAACTCAAAGCGTCTTGCATTTTTATTTTATAACTAAAAGTGATTCACAATGCAAAACTTCAAACCAGAAAGCATAAATAAACCAACGGTTAAACTGAGTCGGCCACGTCGTTTAAGTTAACCATCCGATTACAGTGCTTAACCAATGGTTAGGGCGTGGTGAACAGCAAAATATTGTTAATCAGCCGGTTATGATTTAACCGGTTATGATATTACTTCGGTACAATTTATGAATCTTTTTCAAGTCTACACGGTATGAAGAAATTACAATGTAGGTAGGTATTGTTGTGAAAGTCATTTATACAATGTATGAATCACTTTTTACCATTTAGGGCTGATTTTTCAAGTCAGATAACTTATAACTAAGGAATATGCCAAACTGTCAGAATTAATCTTCAAATAAAAGTTATCTCACTCTTGAAAAATTTGCTCAATAATTTAAAATAATAGTAAAAAAAATCTTTGCCCATTTTCTCTAACAGTTAAATATTTTTTTACTATTATTTTAAATTATTGAGCAAATTTTTCAAGAGTGAGATAACTTTTATTTGAAGATTAATTCTGACAGTTTGGCATATTCCTTAGTTATAAGTTATCTGACTTGAAAAATAGGCCCTAAATGGTAAAAAGTGATTCATACATTGTATAAATGACTTTCACAACAATACCTACCTACATTGTAATTTCTTCATACCGTGTAGACTTGAAAAAGATTCATAAATTGTACCGAAGTAATATCATAACCGGTTAAATCATAACCGGCTGATTAACAATATTTTGCTGTTCACCACGCCCTAACCATTGGTTAAGCACTGTAATCGGATGGTTAACTTAAACGACGTGGCCGACTCAGCTTATTTATGCTTTCTAGTTTGAAGTTTTGCATTGTGAATCACTTTTAGTTTAAAATAAAAATGCAAGACGCTTTGAGTTACTTCTTATTTAATGAGGATAATGTGTTATATGTTTTTGAAGATAATATATAATTGCTTTTAAATATTATTTTTTTATTTCGGCTACTCAGAACTCTCGTTAATTTATTTAAAACAACAAAAATAATCTTCAGTTCAGAACCAATCGATTACCTGAAAAAAAAATGGGGTGTGGCTGTGTCTTGGACACGTATACGTATAAGTAACGGGTTATATTTTTTAAATAAAAAATTTAAATTATGTATTTAGGATAAAAGCAAGGAAACAAATAGTTATGGTGTTACAACAAAAAAATTAAACGAACATCGTAGCTTTTCCGAGTCAAAAGTTATACTGATTGCAAATCTCGATACACAGCAAAATAACTTACCTCCAATAAATAACCTCAACCTTCTTGTTTATCGTAATCATTCTTTGATCCTTTAGCTATCTAGGGGTACCTACCTATAATTTAATTTTGGATGTAGAGGATAGATTCGAAACTACAACGCCAAACTGTATAACCCGATTTTGCTATCATTAGGTTTTTTGGCTTGTCCCCGTATGGTAGCAAATTTAAATTAAAAGACGTTTTCACGTCAAAAAAAAAAGAATTGGCAGTTAATAATCTTTTAAAACAACCCGGTCATCTTGCGAATACTCGACAAAATGAGAAAAGAAAACACGCTAAACCAAACTAAAAACGTAGATAATAATTTAATTCTATTAAAAAGCGTGGTTGCTTTTTGAGGTATTTTTATAATCAATTAATATCAAGCACCCCACGCTTTATAATAGATTTACATAAATTATTCTGCTAATTACAAAAGCGTGATTTTTCAGTTTTATATAAGTACATATATATTATTTTTTTAATAATTATTGAATTTTCATCGGTTCTTGATATGTATGCAAAATTTAAGGATGTCAAAATCTTGTTCAAAGTTTCCGTTACATAGGCGCATTCTAACATATTTATAGTTACGAAGCTAATAAAAGCTAGTTTACATAATATTATTATTAAAAACATACCTACTAATTGAAACGATCTTCCATGTTGTGCATTAAAACTTAAGGAAATAACTAACGTCAGTAAGATCTAGTAAATCAGCGAAATCGACAAAATTCGTTTAAAGTTTAGATTCAAAATAATAAAATTGGTGGACAGGGACTGATAACGCCATCTTTTGCACAAGACAGACAATGTTTTGTTGTACAGCTTCGATACCACAAAACATGTGAAAGTATTGTGGTAAAATACTGTAAGTATACTGTTTCTTAAATACACATTTGAAACCTGGATAACATCAATATCTCAAAAACATCACTGTGGCAAAATGTAATTACTTATTGTATTCGCTAAAAGGCTTGTATTCCAAGCTAAAATTATACTACATCAGTCGTGCAGAAATTTAATCGATCAAGGTCATGTTACTACAATCGTGTTACAATGTATTATCAAACGAAATTGCCAATGAATAGGAAAATTTCCTTTATTTTTTATTTTAGGAGGGTTTTAAAGTCATGTAGTTTAATTATTTTAGTGTGTGCTCTGATGACAATAATACCTTTCGTTCAGAATCTTGAATTGAATGGCCGCCTGTCAGCTGTACAAGTACTTTGGTTGGGAAGCTGTCAAATGGTGAATAGCAAAGCAGAGCAGGAGCGGTAGTGAGAATATTTTCTAATAAATATGTCTTTTTATTCGCAATATCAAAGTAATAGGTAATCGCTGCGCCTAGCCATAAGCCTTAGCGTAAATACAAACGAAAACCAATACCGGCATCGTCGTAAAATGAGTTCGAGAGACAGGTCGCTGCAAGACAAGTTGAAAGTGCTCTTCAAAAAGGGTGCATCGGGTGAGTATTAGGGCTGGTTCTGTTAGGTGTGATGACGTATGGGCTGTGCGCTCGACGGGGCGGTCACTAGTGCATGTTCTGGTTTTGTGCAGCACCGCTGCCGGCGCGCAACGAGCTGGTGGTGAGCGGCGAGGTGGAGCGCGAGCTGAGCGCAGACACGCCGCTGCACCGCCGCCTGCGCGCGCTCAAGGAGCTCGGCGAGAAGGCGATCCACGTCCGCGTGCAGGAGGTGACCTCACACCCCATATTTATTATTTTAGTACCCTCAAACACATTCTGATGCAGCATTACAATGCAATATCTTTCCTTTCTTTTTCTCTGTGATTTAAACTCCTTTGTTGGGTGCATTTCTTCCACATTGTTTTATTGTCAAGCAGTAGGTATTATCATAAAAATGTTTTATCAATTTCACTATCTGATTATAAATATCTTGGCAAATGTTTGTTTTGTTAAGATTTATTTACAGCTTTCTTTCACTTTTGTAAGAACAGCTGTTGATGTTGGATATTACTTAAACCTTGACATTTTATAATGGTTCATGACCAGAGGTCGGAGTAGGTAGATTGATTTAAGGTCGTTGACATCAAACGTAGAGGATAATATGGATATGCCTCCAAAATACCGGAACTTTATATTTATTGTGATATTTGTTCCGGAATTTTGAAATTAGCACGAATTTGTGTTTAAGGTGAAAAACTTATTAATAATATCAATCTACGCTACCAGTGTTAGCTAATGGTGAAAGAAATCAGTATTTTATTTTATACAAAAATACCTTGGAATGGTTACACCGTATTTTGTCCCTTACTCTTGAATTATAAATGACCCTTGACAGTATGAGACAAAACTTAGACAGGGCCTTTTGTTTCTTTATCTCATGTTCATCTATGTTCACAACGCATTGACCGCACGCAACAACCAATCAGAAGCAAGTATCCTGTATGACTCATTGGGTGTTTGTTAGAATAATGCGTCCACGCTGTGTTCCAGGTATCTCACTCGCTTACCTCGGTTCGTAGAGTGCACTCCTAATTTGTGAAATTCCTGTGTTGCGTAAATAATAATCTCACCCTGGCTTGTTTACTGATTTCTGCTACCTTCTTAAAACGACGAATTTGGCTTGTATCTACGGACATCGATTTGTTAGCCTATCTGTATGTTTTTTATTTTATTTTACTCCATAATTCCAATTCCGGAACTTTTTCCGGTACTTCCCGCACATTATGGATAAAATGGCATGTCCATATTATAATATCTTGACGCAAGTATATAAAATCAATCTACCTACTCCGACCTCTGCTCATGACAAAACATTTTCGAGACAACATGACAGGACCAATATGCTGTTGTGATGATTGAGCTCTTTAATAATTTGTAACTCGTGGTCAAACTACTAAACATAAATAATAGTAAACCACAAAGGTACCTATGCTAAAATTCTCCAACCCTAAACCAGAACTATTTGATCAAAACCAACTCCATAAGTTTCGTGAAAAAGAAATTGCAATTCAGTATCATAAGCATAAACAGTACATATTCCACTTCAATTAACAAAGCCATTTGTATTTTCTTTTTATAAAACATTGTTATGTTTTTTAATACATCTGTCACAACATTACGTTAACAAAATCATAATTCATCATGATGACAAAAATATTAAAAATCTTGACTGTCACTAGGGTGGAGTTGAAAAGCTTTGGTCACTAACAAGAGATCTGCTAGAAGAGAGTAATGTGGAGGCTCGGCATGCCGCACTGTGGTTCCTGCGGTGCCTAGCCGAGGGGCAGGCTGACTACCTGCAGATCATGCGCACTATCCTATTCCACTACCTGCGAGATACACATGCCCGCCACCCGCCAGAGGACACACAGTTACGTTTCAAGTTACTGCACACGCTGACCAACACCGGGAAGAATATTAACTGCTTTGAAGAAGAGGTTAGTCGGTAGTTTGATTATGTCCCCAACAGCCTTATGTTGCATAGGTAGTAGGTAATAGGTAATACGGGCTGTTGTCCGCAACTCCACGTCTAAGCGCGTATTTTGCGTACGGGTGGGAAAATCAGCTATTCGATCCACCCCAGCTCCTCGAGAAAGGCCAGCAACGCCTTGGTGTTGCTTACAATCTCACGTAGGGTACCTGGGTTACCGAAGTATTTTTCTCTGTACTTAGCGACCACCGGGCAGATTAACAGCACGTGAGCCGCTGTCTCGTCGTCCTCCATGCAGGCCCTGCACAGAGGGCTATCTGTTACTCCTATGACAAAGAGGTGTTTGTTAAATGACCCATGGCCCGTTACGGCTGCTGTAACTGTACGCAGCTGTGGTTTAGATAATCGGAGAACCTGTTTCGTGAGGCGGGCATCGAAGGCAGGAAGTGCTTCCTTGGCCTGCCTGCACTCACTTAGGTCCAACCAAATTTTTTGATGTTGATCCCTGGTACGTTTCCTTACCAGAGCGCGTAGATACCCGAAGGGGAGAGGCGCAATGGGCTCCGGTCCCACTGGTACCATGCTTGACCCCCTCCTGGCAAGTTCATCAGCTGCATCGTTGCCAAGCGAGCCGCTGTGTCCTTTGATCCACTGGATGGTAATATTATTTAGGCTACCTACCTCGTTGAGGCGCTGGTGGCACTCGTATATCAGCCCAGAGTCTACTATATGACTGTTCAGCGCTTGCAGAACAGCCATGCTGTCTGAGAGTATGCGGATCGAGTGGTCCTTAACTTCCCTGGCCATGATAGCCGACGCGGCAAGGGAGATGCCCATGCATTCGGCCTGGAACACTGTGTTATGGACTCCCAGCGGTGTGGCTATGTGGATGTTGAAATCCTCCGAGAAGACTCCAGCCCCTGTGCCACTACCTGTCTTTGATCCATCCGTGAAGATGCGCAGCTCTGCGGGGCGCAAGCCTTCGCATCGTTGATCCTCATGCAGTTGGATTCTGTATTTTTTATCGAAGATAAATTGTTTGGGCACCCGGTCATTTATAGCCTTCGTAATGGGGAACTCACTGTGGAGTTCCTTGAGCAGTGCGGTGTGTTGTGTGTCTTTCTTACTCCAGAGATTTATAGCCTTTAGACGCGCTGCGGCCATCGTTGCTTCCTGCTGTATGAACAGGTGGAGCGGTGGTAGCCCCAGCATGGCTTCGATTGCTGCAGTCGGAGTAGTCCTCATGCAGCCCGTGGTCGCCATGCAGGCTAGTCTCTGCATACGCTGTAGTCTGTCGGTGGCTGTAGCTAACTTGGTGCGGGGCCACCAGACCACGGCTCCGTAGGTGATCATGGGGCGGATCACTGCGGTGTACAGCCATAGTATAATTTTGGGTGATAGACCCCACTTCTTACCTATCATTCTCCTGCACTGCCAGAATGTGATGCAGGCCCTGTTCAGCTTGTTGTCTAGATGACTGCTCCAGTTTAGCTTATTGTCCAAGGTAACCCCGAGATACTTAACTTGGTTGGCCAACTGGAGTTCTGTATTGAACAGTTTCGGTAGGCGAAAAGGGCCTAATGCTCGTTTTTGGGTAAACATGACTAGTTCCGTTTTGGTAGGGTTCACTGATAGTTCAAAATCCCTACACCATCTCTCTACTATACGTAGTGCTTGCTGAGTGAGGTTACAGATCGTTCCCGTTACTTTCCCCGAAACAAGGATTGCGAGGTCGTCCGCATAACCTATTGTAAAGTAACGGCTGGCGTTGAGTTTGGTGATAAGGTCATTAATCACCAAATTCCATAGAAGGGGGGACAGCACCCCTCCCTGGGGGCAGCCTCTGGCTATCATGGCCAGCTGCTGCTCATCCTCAAGCCGAACCATTCGTTTGCTGAGCATGTTCGTAATCCAGTCCGTCAGTACCTGTTCCACCCCATGTCTGGAGAGGGCGCTGCCGATGCTGGAGAAGTTGGTTTTGTCGAAGGCTCCTTCGATGTCTATGAAAGTGCCCAGGCAGGTGCCTTTTTGGTGTATCGCTTCTTCTATCTGGCTGACCACTTGATGAAGAGCAGATTCGGTCGACTTACCTGAGCTGTATGCGTGCTGGTTACCATGTAGCGGTATGGTTTTAAGAGCGCCGTCTCTCAGCTCCCTATCACAAAGCCTTTCCATTGCTTTCAACAGAAGAAAAAAGAAAAAAGAGAAAAAAGAAAAAAAAAAAGAGAAAAAAAAAAAAAAAAAAAAAAAGAGAAAAGAGGTTAGGCTGATTGGTCGGTGGGATTTGGCGTTAGTATAGTCACTTTTACCTGGCTTTGGGATGAAAATGACTTTCACTTCCCTCCATCCCTTGGGAACGTATCTAAAGGCCAGGCATGCCCTCATTAGAGGCACTAGCCTACTAGTGATAGAGGCTCCCCCCCATTGCAATAAGGCGGGGAACACTCCATCGGGGCCAGCTGCCTTGAAAGGATGGAAGCTACGGATGGCCCATTGGAGTTTCTCCAGTGTGATCACCCTATGTGCGTACCGCCAGTCGTTTTCTGATGGTGTTTGAGTTACGTCCTGCCAGTCGATCACCTGCTCGAAGACGCATCCAGGGAAGTGAGTTTCTATTAGGACGCGTCTTGCTTCTTCAGGCGATGTCGTGAGTGTGTTATCAGGTTTGCGGAGGGTAGCGGGCCCCGATGTATTCCGTTGCGCCAAAACCTTCCTTACCCTGTTGGCTTGTTGGCAAGACTCGATGCCGCCACAGAATTTGCGCCAACCCGCGGTACTCCTATATCTGATGCATTTTTTGTAGCTGGATTTGGCTGCATAGTAGCTATCCCAATCCTCATCAGCAGAAGTGTTCATGGCTCTATTTAGAGCTTTCCTTACCTTCCCGCGCTTGCGCTCCAGGTCAGCGCCCCACCAAGGTTGCTTGCCCGGTGTGCTGCGCGGGGTGGTCTCGGGGCAGGCAGTATGGTAGCTGTCTATCATAGAATTAGTTAACTGGCTTACTTGTGCCTCAATCTGTGTCGTGTCCGCAAATGACGTCGGACCGGTCGGTGTCGCAAGCTTGAGTACTAGGCTGCGTGTATAGGTGCCGCGATCCGTATTGCGCGGGTTGCGACGTGGTGTTACAGGCTGAGCGCAGACCTGGATATCGAAGCGAATCCACCTGTGATCGGAGCAGGAAGTCTCCTTGGAGACCTGCCACCCCGTGGTGATTTCCGCCGCGCCCTCTGTTGCCAGGGTGAGATCTATGATCGTGCGGCTACGCCTTGTTACAAATGTCGGTTCGGCACCGGTGTTTAGTAGGGATAGGTTAGTCGAGAATAGATAGTCAACCAAGGCCTTACCCCTTTCGTTCTGAGTGTCCATGCCCCACAGTTGGTGATGCGCATTGGCGTCGGCCCCTATGACAACCTCAAACCCACGACTCTCGCAATGGCTCACAAGACGGGCGAGGTTGTGCGGGGGCGGCGCCTCCGCCTCAGGCATGTAGGCCGAGGCAAAGACGATCACCATCTCCACGGCATCGGCACGGTGTATTGACAGCTTAGCTGCAGAGACATCTCTGCAACAGAATTCAGTTAAGAGCTGTGTTTTGAGGTTACCTGTTACATAGATGCACGACCTGGGTTGATCGTGATCAGTGGTGACCAGGAGCTTACCTCCTAGATTGGAGAGTCCCTGTATGTGGCCAGCCCTAATCCACGGCTCCTGGATCAGGGCAATGGCCGTGCGTTGAACCTCCAACCACTTGCGGAGCTGAGCCGTCGCGGTCTGACTGTGGTGGAGGTTCGCCTGGAGGACTTTACAACTTGACAAAAGGCACGACATCGCTGGTCGGCCCCTCGTCTTCTTCCCCCAGTCTTAACCCGGCAAACAGGTCGCCCTCGTCAAAACCGTCCTCCCCCCGGCAGGAAGCCGGGGACAGGGTCATGTCGTCCAGCTCCTCGCCCAGGGAAGGGGCGGCACCCACGGTGGCGGCTGCGGGTGCGGCCGACTCTGCAACCGCAGGATCGGCCACGGGTGTTTCCGGGTTGTATGGTGGAGGAGTGGTCTCCCCCGCTGGTGTCACTGGCGGCAGCTCAGTGTTCTCGGAGATGGTCTCCGTGGTTGGGTCCCATCCGTGAGGGGTGTCGGTGTACTTGCCATTCTGGCCCTGGAACCTAATGTACACCGACCCCACTCCTATTGAGAGCCGGCGCTCGGCTTTCATTAGGGCCGGAATCTGGTCCACAGGAACACCCACCACGACGAACCATGCCGCGGCTTGTTTGTTGACGTGCAGGAGTACCCACCTCTTGATGTCCACAGAGGGGTTTTGGTAGCTTAGGGCGCGCCCAATAACGGTCGGCTCTTCGAAGACCCCCTGCTCGTCTGGGATCACGATTCCGCACCGTGCACGTCTCTCAATCTCCGACTGGCACTTCATAACCAACGGAGTGCCAGCAAGGAGGGACAGTGCGGGGACAGCTTCTCTTAGCCACGCTAAGGTGTGGTCGTTGCCGCACCATAGTTTGAGGACACCCCCGGCAAACACCGGCTTGGCGATAAAAGTCGGCCCTGGGGTGTCTGGCTTAGGGGACCGGGCCTCGATGATGATCTGCTTCTGAATAGCAGTGAGCACCCGGTCCGATACGTCCTTGCTGATGATACCCGTGCGGTCGCAGGTGATCGCGACGTCGAGGGTAGCGCTGGCAGCTTGGGCGTAGCTACGTTTAGCGACCCGCTTGGATTGATCAAGTCGCGGCCGCTTATGATCCCCCCGAGGTGTTGATGTCTCGTTGAGAACTCGCTTGGCCGCGGCCTGATCCTTCGAATCGGGTCGCTGTGATGTCGCAGTCGGTCTCTCTGGGACACTGGGTGGCCGTTGACTGGGCGCAACTCGACTCGAGCCGGCCTCAGTCTGTGACCGCTTCCCAGTGGAGAAGTTCAGCTTACCACTAGTCGGTTTGTCCGAACTAGCGGCAGGGTCCTGCGGGTTTATAGACCCCTTACCTGGTCTCCTGTGAGCCTGACGAGCCTGACGTCGCTCTTTCCTTGTCGGCCGTCTGCTTTGTGCTGAGGTGGCAGGTGAACCTGAGGGGTCTGTGTAAGGGCACCGGGCTTGTTGAGTACGTTTACCCTTGCCCTTACCTCGTTTTCCCGCGACCTGCCAGACGCGAGAGAATGCGTCCTCGGTTCGACTGGCCTTCTCCATTTGGCCGGTTGGGGCCGCCTGGTGTGAGGAGGCTAGAAGAGCAGCAGGAGTGGGAGGGTATTTCGCAGTGCCAGTGTTACCCGGCACCGGAGTTCGTGTGGCAAGGGTCGGACCGGCAGTGGAATTAGTCGTCGCCGTCGTTACCGCCTGGGTTATAGAGGGGTCGGTACTGGTCCCAATCAGCGCCGACGTCCTCTGGTTTTTTTGGGACTTGTTCGGTTTGGTCTTGGTTGTGGTTCTCGCCACAGCTAGACCGCCGCCCGCACTGGATCCTGCGGCGTTAGCTGCAGGGTGACCAGGGGCAAGAGAAGTGCGAGCACTTCCCTTGGGGGTTACATCGGCTTTCGCCTCCACCCCTTTGGTGTGGGTTTTAATTGGCTTTGAAGCATCCATATTAAATAGTACAAAAAATTCGTCTCTCTGGCTCCCACCCACCATGGAGCCCGCACCTGGGAACGTCTCACTATGAAATAAGCTCGAACGTTAGGATTACCAGAGAGATATAGGTGCGCAAGGCTGGTTTACAGTGCGACATCGGGTGCTCGATCAGGTTGGCCCACCAAACGAGCTGAACAACCCTCACTTACACCGTCAGCATGACCTTTACCTACCGCTTCGGTCGCCCAAGGGCAGCCTCCGCGGACCTCACGCACCTCGCCTGTGGCCCTCTGACGGGACACTGTGGCCATTTCCCTACCCCTGGCTATTGGGTAGGGCCACCGTTTCGCTTGAAATCCAGACCAAAGGGGGCGTGTTGCCTCACGGGCACATTACAACCAGAGCCGCTTGGCTCAACCCCCCAGGACTCCTTCATCCCCGCTCACGGCGCTCAACTGCGCAGGTCCTAGCGCAGGTGACTAGTTGCTCCGACTCGCCATCAGCTGATTGTAGTGAAGGTCGAGCCCGCCACCACCCAGTCACGACGGGGTCGCGGTTTGGAGCGGAAGTTAAGGAGTGGGAGTGGAAGGAATAGGGATGTAGGCAGAGTGGGGTGGGGAAGGATTGTGAGATTTGGGGCAGGAGGGCTAACAGACGGGAACGAATGGGGTCAAGGTAAATAGGATGGGAATGCACTGGCGCCTGGCGGTTTTTGTTACGTCTATTTCTTAAGGAATTAGACCAAGAACGGGGCGGCAACCTCGGGAAGGTACACCCACCAGACTTGCCTTGAGGATCTACACGACTGCAGCGCTCACCCTCAAGACCCCGCCACCCTACTGCCTCTGAGGGAGGCAGCAGGATAGGCCTGCATCTATACTACCAAGCAAAGCAAAGCAAAGCATGTCGTTGCGCAACCGTGAAAGCATAAATCCAGACTCCTCCCCCCTTATGTTGCATATTATAGTCTAATAGAAAATGAAACACAGTGAAGTGAAGCAAATGGAATATAGACAGGGCTAGTGTGAGTTAGTAATAATAAAATTGTATTTATCGTATTTTATACGTTCAGAATGATTACATAACTGTCGCAATATGTCAGCGCAGGGACGTTCAGAATTATTACATAACTATCAGAATATGACAGTGCAGGGACGTTCAGAATTATTACATAACTGTCACAATACGACAGTGCAGGGACGTTCAGAATTATTACATAACCGTCACAATATGACAGTGCAGGGATGTTCAGAATTATTACATAACTGTTGTAATATGACAGTGCAGTGACGTTCAGAATTATTACTTATCTGTTGCAATATGACAGTGCAGTGACGTTCAGAATTATTACATAACTGTCACAATATGATAGTGCAGGGACGTTCAGAATTATTACATAACCGTCACAATATGACAGTGCAGGAACGTTCAGAATCACGTACTAAATCCATGGCAACAGGTTGCTCATTGATATTGGTTCACTCTGTATTTAATTTTAACATTATATTTTCAAAACACATTTATACTGCAAAATGCCTCTGCCTAACCCTTCGGTGATAACAGGCGTGATGTTATGTTATGTTATATTTATTATCACGAAAAATTACTGAACAGATGTTTTAATGTGTGACACACTGATTTATTACTTGTTAATATTCTAGGAAAATCGTATACTTACTTTTACAATGTTTGTAAATGTGCGAGCACCATGTATCTATCATAGAATTAATTTGACTGTATTGCTTCAATTTGATTATTTATACCTATTTTGGTATGGTAATTTTGTTCTGGGTGCATCGTTTTCACACATAATCATATAATGAATGTACTATGTTTAATACTGTACTTAAAACATTTAAAAAAAGTAAGGTGGAGTTTCTTGCCCATTCTTCTCCATACGAAACTACATTTTGGAAGGGGCGCCTAGAATCAATTCTATTTTACACGCTTTATATTAGCTTCACTTGTATGTCAGTATGTAACTCTCCGTGGGTAATTTGCGCGCCTGCGGCCTTCCTTGGTTCTGGTAGCCGTTTCTCAGGCTCCCTCTCCGAAATCGAACTCTGATTCCCCGTATTTATAATATTTATAAATAATTATTTTATTCTCACTAATAAATAATTTACACGCTTTATATTAGCTCGGGTTGTATGTATGTATGTAACGGAATCTTTGAGCGCGATTTTGACCCACTTTAAACGGTCAGATTTCATTGAAACTTTGTAAACTTGTCGAGGACTGATGACAATTTACTAATTTAAAAAAAAAATGGGAAAAAAAAACACGTTTTGTAGTTAGCAGAACTAAAAAATAGAAAATAAATAATAGTTTAAAAAACTAAAAAACACGCTTTAAAAACCAAACTAAAAAAGGAGAAAATAATTTAATTCAATTAAAAAGCGTGGGGTGCTTGACATTAATTGATTATAAAAATACCTCAAAAAGCACCCCACGCTTTTTAATTGAATTAAATTATTTTCTCCTTTTTTAGTTTGGTTTTTAAAGCGTGTTTTTTAGTTTTTTAAACTATTATTTTTAATGTAAATGTTTACGTTCAAAAGTGCCTTTTAAGTGCCTATTTGAAATAAATGCTTTGACTTTGAAAACATTTTTGACGTTTTAAGTGTCTCTTAACTTTAAGCAATTTTTTATAAATAAACCCTGAGTGTTTACACCTTATATTTTTATACCTTCATGTACCCTTAAGTGAATCATATCGCCCTTTGCAACATGAGTTTCGTTTCACTTTTACATAGTAATTAAAACAATGCCGTGTTTGGTTCCAGATCGGTCCGTTCCTGCTGGAGTGGTTGCCGCAGATCCAGCCACCAACGCAGTTGGTGGAGTTCCTGCAGCTCATCATCAATGTGGTCAAGTTCAACGCCACATACTTAGATGAGCAGATTGTTCATGGCATTGTTAAGTAAGTATTAAAAAGTTTTGATAGTACTATTAACCAACATGTTATATTTAGCCAAAAGTTTTTGTGATGCATTACAACCTTATGACCCATAACCCAAGTGACCTTGAATCAGCTGTTCTGTGGACTGCTAAGAAAATCATTCACAGTTATGAACTTCTTCTGTTCATGATTATGACAAAAACCAATTTATTTCCATAAAATTTATTTTTCTTGTAATTATTGGCGTATAATGCCAATCTCAATAATTTTGAATTGTGTTATTTTTCAGTTATCATTCATCTGATTGTTGTCTTTAATTATAAGAATTATTACTATTGCAATTTAGCACAAAGACTGTCTTCTAAGCATATTATTATAATTGAGAGAGATACTAAACATCGGTGTAGGTATCAGTATTCTGAAGAGTCAGTCCACACAGTACATACTAAGCTGTTTATTGTGAAGACTCACCCCACACAGTACACACAGCTGTATATTAGGAAGACTCACTCCACACAGTACACACTGAGCTGTGGCCTTAGTGTGAGTTTCATTTAACCATCTCGATCAAACGCATCGAGCGCGTTCGGCGCTCCTATTGGTCCGTCTCTAATCCAGTGCCAATCGGAGCGCCAAACGCGATCGATGCGTTTGATCGAGAAGGTTAAATAAATTAAACTCGCACTAAGGCCTCTGTTTATTTACAATACCTTCATCTACAAAATTTTGTTATTCAATTAGATCCTTCCATAGCAATCCTTGTTTTAACTAAACAATACTTGCTCTGTTTTCACATGGCAGCTAATTTAAGGTGGGTTGTCATGTTATCGTTAATTTCCCCCATACAAATATTACACACAGACTTATCTGTTCATTGGTTTTGATGTAAAATTATAGGATGTTGTTTACTGTTGACGTTGACGTGGCGATGTGCTGACGTAAGCGTCTTGGTAAATCGGTCTTTTGATTTGTTTGGAAAGTTTTGGCGCACGTTGTAACTGTTTTATATGGGTATAATATAGGATGCGGTGAGTTGACTATGCCACTTCGGTTCTATGCCCTTTCCATTGTATCTCATCGGATCTGCGCTCGATGTGGAGTTAAAGCGCTTATGGTTCGCGCTGTGTTCCAGCAACGCGTGCCACCTGTGCGTGTACTGCGCCGACGTGTCCGTGGTGCAGTGCTGCCTGTCGCTGCTGGAGGCCGTGGTGTCGTACTCGCTGCTGCCGCGTGCCGCGCTGCGCACCTTCGTCAGTGCGCTCTGCCGGACCGTCATTCTGGAGCACTATTGCCAGAACAGTTGGAAGGTAAGCTCTCTGTTCTTCAGCCCGTATAAATCGAATGCTGAGTAGGTGTACTCGGTTGTCTGCAATTATTGTCGGTCTTAAGCAGCCTCCGTCCAAGTCTTTGCGGCAACTTTGACCAGGTCGTCGGTCAAATCAGGACCAGCCTTTTTTTTTTTTTTGATGACGGGGGGAAATCCTCATGGATGTCCTCCGCCCTGGGGAGGGCGGAGGGGTCTGTCAGACTCTTACTGACTAAAACCACCCCGGTGTTCCGCCTCACACTTGCACCGGAGATCACGGGAACAAAAGTGACTTCCGCGATCCCCGGCTAGTGCCGGCCCGCCTGTGCGGGCCACCTCGCGTTAGGGGGGGAGTGAGGTGTTAAACTCCCCCCTTACATCACATAGAGGCGCGCGTGGAACACTACGCGCCGCCATCTCGGGTCCTGAGAAGTCGGGGGCGACGGATTTCCCCAGATCCGTCGCCCCTGGACCCATTTAGGGGGGCCGGAAGAGGGCGTTATCCGCCCTCCGCCGACGCCCGGTGCGTCTGCTGCGAATCGGGTTAGCGGAAGCAATCTCCCGCTCCCTCTCCGCAGCCTCCTTCTGCGAGATGACTGATTCACAGAAGGATACCACCGCGTCCCAGGACTCCTCGCTGCCGACCATCGAGTCGACAACGGCCGGCAGCGACAGGTCACTGCCGACTCCTGAGATTAGGGCACGGCGCGGCTCCTCCCAAGCAGCACACTCTGCAAGCGTGTGCCACGCCGTGTCCTCCCGACAGTCGACGCAGTGGTGACACCGAGCGTCCGGCTCCCTGTTTATGCGACACAGGTACTTCCCGAAGCAACCATGCCCCGAGAGCACCTGTGTCACCCGAAACGTCAGGGAGCCGTGCCTCCTCCCGAGCCAGCGCTCGAGTACCGGCCGGACCGCCCCGATGGTGGCGGGGCCGGCGGTAGGGCGTGAAAGCCTGTCCCGCCATTCCGCCACCAGGGCTGCGCGAAGCTGTGACCGACGCAACTCCACATGTCGCGGCGTCAGCCACTCGCCCCGTGCCCTCGAGTCCTCGCGCCACCGATACAATGACGCGAGTACCTTCGCCTCGAGGTCCCACGGCGGGGATCCGGCCAGTACGCAAGCCGCCTCGTAGGAGATCGTGCGATATCCCCTAATGACTCTGACGGCCATCGCTCGCTGTGGCCTTCGCAGGACAGCGATGCTGCCGGCCGTCAGGTCAGCCGCCCAGATCGGGGCCCCATACAGGGCCATCGATCGCACGATCCCCACGTAGAGCCGCCTACAGGCGGCGCTCGGGCCCCCCAGATTGGGAAGCAGCGTTGACAGCGCCCCAGCCGCGCCCAACAACTTGGGCGCCAGCCGCTGGAAGTGGGGGCCGAAATCCCACCGGCTGTCGAGCACCAATCCTAGGTACTTCATGGTGGACTCGACAGCGATTCGAGACCCCCCGACCACGATGTGTGATCCCAGCGGCGGCGCTCGCCGGGGGCCATGAAAGACCATGGCCTCCGACTTGTTGAGGGCCACCTCCAGGCCTAGGCGCCGTATGCGGGTCACGACCTGTGACACCGCAGCCGTCGCCAGCAACGCTGCCTCCCTGTACGAGCTCCCCCGGGCCGTGACCAGCGTGTCATCCGCATAACACGTCAAGCCCACGCCCGGCTGGAGCTCGCCCCTCAGCACCCAGTCGTACCCGATGTTCCACAGGAGCGGTCCCACGACCGAACCCTGTGGAACACCGCACGACATGCGGCGCTGGCTTCCGCCATCACGTCCCATGTAGGTGACACACCTATCCGCCAGATAAGCCCCAACGATGCGGCGGAGGTACGGGGGCACCCGATGATAATGCAGTGCCTCCCGAATGCAGTTCCAGGGCAGGGTGTTGAAGGCGTTGGAGATGTCCAACGACACGGCCAACATTACCCCGCCCCGAGACACCGCTTCCTCCGCCAGGACTCTCACCCGCGATATCGCGTGGATGGTGGAGCGCCCGTGCCGAAAGCCGAACTGGCTTTCGGCTAGGTCAGGCCCCTCCCTGCTTAAGTGGCCGACGAGGCGGGCAGCGATTATCCGCTCAAACATTTTACCCACCTCGTCAAGCAACACTATGGGCCTGTACGCGGACGGCGAGTCCGCGGGGCGCCCCACCTTCTTGAGCAGGACCAGACGACCAGATTTCCACAAAGTGGGAAACTGGCCCTGCTCAAGGCACGCGGTGTAGAGTCCTCTCAGTTGGGGCTCTAGCTCCTTCAGAGCGAGGGCTAGCACTATGCCGTGAATACCATCGGCCCCCGGAGCCACGTTCTTGGCTCGGAGCCGCATCACGGCCGCCCTCATCTCTGCCTGTGTCACCTCTGGGACGTTGATGGCGTTCTCCTCGGTAGGCTCTGCAGCTGTGGGCAATGCCATCGGCGGCGGAGTGTGCTCCGCTCTTGCCGGGAAGAGGGCTGTGACGACCTGCTCCAGCAACTCAGGTTGGAGACTCTCCGTAAGTGGAGGCGCCGCGGGTCGAAGTTTCCCTCGAACCGCACGATAGGGGCGCCCCCACGGATCTCCGTCGAGAGTCTCCAACATCTCTTCCCTGGCTCGCGTCTTTGCTTCGCCGATGGCCAGCCACAGAGCCTCCTTAGCCGCGCGGTACACCTCATACCGCGCGGCTTCTTCGTCAGGGACCCGACGACGTCTCCTCCGGTATCGGGTGTACTGGCGTCTGACCGCCACGCACTCGACACGTAGTCGCGCGATCTCGGCAGACCACCAGTACACCTGGCGCCTTTCTGAATGCGTGTGGACGCGGGGCATGGACGCGTCGCTGATTTGCGTCATCGCCCCGCGGAACCACAGCGCCTCTTCTTCGACGTCGACGGGTCCGATCGTCGCCGACTCCCGGATCCAGGCCTGGACAACAGCGGCCTCCTGGAGAACTTCCCTGTCGATGCGCTTGCGCGCCCAGCGCGGGCCGTCCGTTCGCGGGGCCGATGGACTGCGGCCGCCGGTGGTCTGGGTGGAGACGTCGAAGCGGATATATCTGTGATCCGACAACGTCTCCATCTCCACGGCGACACGCCAGTCGCGGACACGGCTCGCGACAGCAGGGCTAGCGAACGATACGTCTACGATCGAACCGCCCCGCTGCCGCACGCACGTGTGTACCGAGCCCCGGTTTAGGACGACCAGGCCAGTCGTGACCACCCACTCCTCCAGCGCCTCACCCCTAGCATCGGTCACCGGGGATCCCCACGCAGAAGACTTGGCGTTAAGATCCCCTAGTAACAGCACGGGGCGAGGGTGGAGTCGGCCTACGACGGCCCCCAACTCGACAAGGAAGTTCTCGAAGTCGGCGAGGCTCTTGTTGGGCGAAAAATACGCCCCAACAGTGCCAATGCCGTCCGCAAGGGCGGCCACCCAGCCGTGACCTCGGGACGGGTTGACTAGAGCCCCGCCAATGATGGCCACCGAGCCGTCAAGATCTCCCACCCAGTTACCCCTGGGGGGGACAAAATACGGCTCGGCGACCACAGCCACGTCAATCGACCACTCTGCCATGCTCTGGATCAATAGATCCTGAGCTCTGGCAGCGTGGTTGATGTTGCCCTGGAGGAAATGGTAAGGCGCCATTAAGCGCAGTCCATTCCCTCCGCCGCACCATCAATAGGCCGGGAGTCGGCCGTAGGGCACCCAGGCTGAGGGGGGGGTAACGAGCCCCCTGCAGCCTTGGTGCCTCTCCTCTTCTTCTTCTGGGTGGGCGCGCTACAGGCTCTCCCACCCGCTCTGTGCCCAGCGGGCCTCCCTGCAGCTGTACAGAGGCTGCAGTTTGGCGTCGCGGAGCACTGGGCCGATTTGTGGCCGGGCTGACCGCAGCGATAGCATTGCTCGCTGCGGTCTATTTCAGAGGTGCAACCCGCCCGGACATGCCCAATGTCCAGGCAACGGTAGCACCGCAAAGCCCTGGGTTGCAGCAGCTTGACTCTCGCTGCAACCCAGCCCACCAACAGGCGCCCACCGTCGGCGACCTTATTGGCCGCCGCCACCGGGCAACGCACCCACACCACACCGAGCCCGGAGGCGCCAGTGCGGATTTCGCCCGCCCGTATGTCATCGGGCGGACATCCGCCGACTCGGGCGATGGCCGCCACAACCTCAGCCGAGGTGGTCGAGTCGTCCAGGCCGTCGACTCGCAGCTCAGCGGTCTTCATCGGCCTAGACACTCGAACGTCCTCGGGGTTGAGGACCTCCCTCAGCTTGGCGGCCAGGATGTCCGCCTTCTCTACGCTAGAGGCACCTGACACCTCAAGCAGTCGCGCCCCCGTAATCGCCGGCCTCAGCCTGAAGCCGGACGGTGTGCCAAGGTCGGGGAACGCGACTTTGGCTTTGGCCTCTAGAAATCAGGACCAGCCTGGCGCAGGTGCTGCCATGATTAAAGCCAGTTCTGGGTCTCTACTTCTTTGTTCCCCCCGTCTACGGACGAGTTGATACTTCTTTGTTCCCCCCGTCTACGGACGAGTTGGAGAAATTATCGACGCCTTTCTACTATAATATCATAGTAATGGTGGAATAAATGTTTAATTTAAGTAATTTGAATGTATTAATTGTTAATAATACTTGAATGCCGTTGATGGCAAGACAGCGTTGATATGATTCATAATAACATCTGTATTTTTTATTAATCGTAATGCTCGACAAAAAAAAGGAATCGAATGCTGTCGGTGACTTGTCGATGCAGTGTTTTTCTTTTCTCCGCTGTCAAATATGGCTGGCAATATCTAGTTCGCCAAGTTGTCGCTCATGCTCTGTCCGTGATGTCCGCAGCTGATGCGCAACGTGATGGGCGCGGACATGGGCCACGCGGCGCTGCAGGAGATGGTGGAGCTGCTGCGCGGCGCGGGCGCGGCGGGAGGCGCGGCGGCGGCGGGAGGCGCGGTGGTGGCGGGAGGCGCGGTGGCGGCGGGAGGCGCGGCGGCGGCGGGAGGCGCGGCGGCGGCGGGAGGTGCGGCGGCGGTGGGAGGTGCGGCGACGGCCGAGGAGCGCGCGGGGCTGCTGCGCGGCGCCGTGTTCTACATCAACATGGCGCTGTGGGGCCCGCGCCGCGTGCCCACGCTGCGCGTCTCCTTCCTCGCCGTGCTGCCTGCGTTCCTCAAGGTAACTGCTATATTACTGATACACCGCACGCAGATACACGCGTACGTTGCTGCATTGTAAGAGGCCGAACAATAGTCAGATGCTTCTTGGGCGGCCCCACGCGAGCTTATCGTCGCAGATGGTTTTAACGCTCACCACCGCAGCTTCGGCTTGCTGGCCGGCAAACGGCGGGCCTTCAAACCACCTGCTCCTCAGCTCGCGGGCCGCCCTAGAAGCCGCGGACCGCACTAGAAAGGGACTAGCAAAGTTAGAACGAATAGGAGTACGAGGCACTGTTTTAAATATATTTAAAGACTATATTTCCCGGCGTAAGCAATATGTCAAAATAGGCGATTGTCTTAGCGAGGAACGCACTATCCTCTTTGGGGTCCCACATGGGAGTATTTTGGGACCCCTGTTGTTTTTGGTGTATATAAATTACCTTTGCACAATGTCACTTCTACATTTGTATTTTTTTACGTGGGGAACAAGATACTGGAGGGCCTGATGTGGTGCGAATGTGGTGTGCTGTGTTGTGTTTGGGTGTGAATGGAGTGCCTGCTGGCCGTGTTATTTCCTGAAATTCGGATAGAAGTTTTCGGTATTTGCACTCGCCAGTCACGACCTTTACACTTGAGATTAAGCTATCAAGAGAGGCGATAGATGCTACAGCTGACAAACTAGTGGTGCCATCTATTATGCGTTTGTTGCGAATATCTACGATTAGATTAAAAAATAACAAGAAGTCTACTCCAATAATGGCTTTAGTGACGTCAGCAACAATGAAGCGCCATGGGAAATAATGGCTTTAGTGACGTCAGCAACAATGAAGCGCCATGGGAAATAATGGCTTTAGTGACGTCAGCAACAATGAAGCGCCATGGGAAATCCCTAAGAAGGCCTAAATTTAGCACAACCTGGAGGTAACCGTAGGTGTCGATTGTTGAACCGTTGGCCGCACACAGCTGGTAATCGGTCTTCGCACGACGTTGTTGTGGGAGCGCAGATCGGGGGAAGACGCATAAGTCGCTTCCAGTGTCCACTAGAAATTGGACTTTCGACCTGCGATCAGTCACGAACAGGCGACCAGGTGTGGAAGGGCAATCTTCAGTCGCCATTATTGACTGCCCGTCTCGTTTCCCGACTTGTAATCACACGGGCGGATGCATTTCTTAGCGTGGCTGCCGAATTTGTGGTGGTACCAACACCGCGGAAACTTTTTGTAGCTCGACTGCGATCGTTGTGATGGGCTGCGACCTCTATGGCTGGAGGTTTGCCTGGTACGTGGGCGAGAGCGATCATACCTTTCGGTGGTCAGCGCGTCGACCTTCCTCGTTAGCTCCATGATGAGCTTCATCATGTCCGTCTGTGGATCTTTCTTTCTTTCTTTCTTTACTTGCGGAGTAGGAGGTACCATGTCGTGAACTCTATCAGCCAGGTCCGCGAGATCAGTGAGGGACAAGGTCATCTGCGATGCTATGATCGTCTGCAGGTTACTTGGCAAACGACTCGTCCAGATGGTGCGGAGGAAATCCTCGGGAATCGTTGGTCCCGCCAGATGTTGTAGATGCCGCAAGAACTGGGACGGTTTGCGATCACCTAGTTCCTCTGACTGAAGAAGCTGCTTCACCTTCTTTTCTTTTGATACTGACAGGCGCTTGATCAGCTCACTCTTCAGCTTCTCATACGCGCCAGTAGCAGGAGGCGCAACGATAATATCTTCCACTTCCACGGAGTACTGCCGATCCAAGTGGGCGATGACGTAGTGGAATTTGGTGTAGTCGTCGGTTATTCTGGCCAGCTTGAACTGTCCTTCGATTTGGCAAAACCATATGGTGGGCTTTTCAGGCCAAAATGGTGGCATACGAACGCCTACGCGAAATAATTCCAATGACGGATGTTCGGGTTCTGGGTCAGTGGAGACGCGCGCACATTTACTCGGCCGGCGGCCGGGGTGCTGGCTGCGCTGCGATGTTTCTGTATCGCTACCGTCGCTGCTCATATTAACTCCTAACTCTCGCTGCACTCACTATTCTCAAATGTTCTGAGCGGGGTCACCAGTTTGGTATGTTGTTAGGGGTGAAAGTCAAAGTAAGTACAAAGGAAAGTCAGTCTGCTTTAGTACTCACAGTTATATTGAGATACACAACACACACACAACACAGTCAACAGTCAGAAGGAGAAAAGTTACAATACAATAGGCACACACAGTCACAATAGTCACAGCACAATAATAACAGTTATTAAGCGTTGATCGCGTGGACAATAAACGGAATTAAAAGTATTACAAAAGATTTGCGTAGCCGAGAGGCGCGTGGGCAAGTACCGACTGAAGGTCGCAGCAAGGTGATCGGACACGCGCTCCCACCGCGGCGCTCGCCGGCTACGTCACGATGACGTAGTTCGGCGTGCGCGAGTCCAGTGAATATTGGTAGTCCGACATTATCCGAATGCCGGTGTATGTGAATATAATAAATACATGTTAATAAATATTATGTTTGTGTGCTATGTTAATAATATAAATAAATTAATGGTAAATATAATGTGAGTCACCTACATACACACCAAAATCTTTAAATATGCAGATGATACAGCAGTATTTGTATGGGGACGGAATTGGCAGGTGGTCAAAGATAGAGCCGAATATTCCCTCTCCAAAATAATGATGGCTAAGACTAAATCTTCTTACACTAAACCTCAACAAAACACATTTCCTACCCTTTTCTTTGAGACCCTACACTAAACCTCAGCCTGACTATTCCATAATAGCACATACTTGCGAGAACCGACACAAATGTACCTGCCAGGTTATCTCTCGGATAGAATCGGTGAAATATTTGGGAGTGCTGGTGGATGATGGACTGAGGTGGGCCAGGCAGATTGGCTCGATCATTACGAGAATTAGGCGGCTCATAAATGTGTTCAGGACCCTAAGGGATTCTGCAACACTGGAAAACCTAAAACTAGTCTACGTAGCCCTATGTCAGTCCATTATGCAATACTGCATAACCGCATGGGGAGGTGCAGCCAAGACCTACCTGCTCGGGTTGGAGCGAGCACAGAGAGGTGTGCTTAAGGTTATGACCAAGAAACCTTACAGGTTCCCCACATGCCAATTATTCTCTGAAATAAATCCTCACTGTCCGCCAGCTCTATGTGCTCAAATCCATCCAAAGAAAACGAGGGAATGTTCCCTTACCCTACTATACCCTGCCGGACCTCATTTGCCAAACACCAATTTAATAGCTTAAGCAGCAAACTTTACAGTCTCGCAAACAAAGAGCTAAACATCGCTAAAATGTGCCGGCAGGAAATGAAAAAGAAACTATCAGACTGGCTCCAAAAGATGGACTATCAGGAGACTGAAAGTTTATTCACATTCATAACATAACATAATTTAATATGATCTAAATCCTATACACACTGTCAACCGTTCTTACTTTTTCCCGTCCTTACACACCGAAGGTGCGAACCAAACCAGACAATCACTCACTCCCATATGCACACACACAACACACTCCCACCACATGCATATTTACACACAAACACTCAACTAACACAATTTCACAAACACATAACTCTTTAGCATTATACTTTCTGTAATATTAGTTCCTACATATTATGTGTGTTTTACCTTCTTTTTGTAGTACCGAGATAAGTATTTTTACCTAAACGTTACCAAATGGCAACAACCTTGGCTGTCAACTTTGTAGATTATTAATGGAACCCATGGCTGAACGCTGACCCCTAAAATACAAGTCCAGGCCTAGTTTGGGGGTTAGGATCATATTTGTGGCAATACGTTCGTGTGCTATTTTATTATGACTGGCTTGTAACTTGTAACTGGCTTGTAGCACTGTCTCGCCACTCGGCCACATGATTGTCGTCACGTCACCGCGCGCGCCTTTTCTTGAGATAATTTTTGTAGTCTCAATAAAACTGAACTGACTGCTAATTTCAAAACATGTGTGACAAACATTTCAACAGCTACTCGCTTACATCAAAATTATAATTCGTTCGGCTCAGGTGCAGACGTGTTTTGTGTTATTTTACCCAACTATTGGAGTATTAAATTATTAATTTAAGCAATATTGACTCTGAAGTGAATTGACACAATGTGTAACAAGTACTAAAGTGGGGTGAACTGATTTAGCGAATTTTGTTAGCGTGTGTGACATCGCGCAGCTCGCGTTCGCTGAGGTGCGCTCTTCCTCACCTCGAGGAAAAGAGACGGGCTGCGAAAAATAAATAATTTATCCTTGTCGCACCGCTGGGAACCGCGGAGTGCGCGGCAGTTGATACAATGTTTTGAATTTTGTTGTAACAAATCAAAAATGCCTAATAATTGCGGCACTTGTGGTTAAATAATAAATGACTTTTATATGGAATGTTCCAATGTAAAATGCAAGGTAAAGTACGACATAGCATGTCTGGAAATAAATAAAGAAGCTTTTAAGACTTATACACAGGCATTTAAGACTTATACACAGGCATTTAAGACTTATACACAGGCATTTAAGAATAACTGGACGTGCCCGGAATGCATTTGTTCAAAACCGAAAAGAGGGAATAGTGACATTCCCGTCATGAATAGTGACATTCCCGTCATGAATAGTGACATTCCCGTCATGAATAGTGACATTCCCGTCATGAATAGTGACATTCCCGTCATGAATACACCTGACTTCAAGATTGCCACTACTACACCAATTAGCAATGCAAATTTGCAGCGTGGGGGTCAGACTCATAATTTACCAATAATTCGCGATACGAATTCTGTACTGCTAGAGGAATTGAGAGAATTTCGATCACATAAGGTAGCTCGCATGGACAGCCAAGCATAGACTATATCGCTCTTATTGAACCAGTTTTCTCAAACAAAAACCGAAATGACCAACGTAGTTAAAATGATGAGGGTACTCGAGGAAAAGTAGACGCTAAGATTATAAACCAGGGAAGACCAACTCAAGATGTAACTATGGAGTCATCAGATAATCCTCCTTCTACTTCTACTTTAGCGGAAATAGTTAGTCAAAAGAGCAGTTCTAACGTACGCGGGCCAAAGAAAACGCCTTCTACCTACACCATAGCGCAAAATGTAAACAACGGTGGGGCCACGAAGTCCGCAGTGCTACCGGTAAAGACTACACCTATTATAAACCCACTACCTGCTAATGAACCAACCAGGGCAGGAACAGAGGATAGTGAATCGGGTTGGACAACTGTACGAAATAAAAAAAATAACCGGCAACCTAAAGATGTGAGAGTAGGAACAAATACGGAGTTGAAGGCAATCTAAGCCACAGAACGGAAAAAGCACCTGGATGTTTGGCGGTTGCATCCAGAAATTACGCTAGAAGCCATAACCGGTCACGTGAAAAACGTATGTGGCCCAAATGTTTCAATCGAAGTGGACCAAATCAAACACAAAACCGAGCGAGATTACTCGTCGTTTATAATAGGAGTGCCTGAACAATGTTTTGGAAAATGAAACCAAGCAGAAATTTGGCCCATGAACGCGGAATTTAATGAGTGGATTTGGTTTCGGAAGTCAACCAAAACAACACCAAATGAATCACATTGAAATATTCTACCAAAACATCAGAGGTCTGCGAACGAAGTTGGATGAATTCAGAAATAATATAAATTCATTCGATTCTGATTTATACGCAATCACGAAATCTGGTTGCAATAATTCTATACAAGATCCAGAAATTATCCCGCCGGGGTATCACATACTTCGCTGTGATCGAGCGGATGGTCGCAAACAGGGAGGCGCGTTTTTAGTGGCCACACACCGGTTCGAGCTGCGACAAGTACATGTTACGGACGTATCGATAGACAGCAGCGTTTTTGAAATGGTTTGTGCGAAAGTACTCTTGAATAACAGATTTTTGTTTTTGTGTTCGGTGATTTCCGCCAGGGAGTTCAGAGAATGACTACATGATTTTGTTTAGTATAATTGAAAAACTGTGCACTAGATATAAGGAAATTGTAGTAATAGGTGATTTTAATTTACATTCGTGTCCTTTGAATGTTACTAATTATTATGAATGTTTAGTGTCATTTTGCGAATTCACTCAAAGTAATAATGTATCCAATTGTCTAAATAGGCAGCTGGATTTGGTTTTGAGTTCAGGTTTTTACGGTGAGGTGTCGGTAGTAGCGGCGGACGAGCCACTCGTGCCGGTCGACGGGCATCACCCGCCGCCCGCGCCGCCGCCACCGCCCCCGCTGCTTCCCCCGCTGCTTCCCCCGCTGCTTCCCCCGCTGCTTCCCCCGCTGCTTCCCCCGCTGCTTCCCCCGCTGCTTCCCCCGCTGCTTCCCCCGCTGCTTCCCCCGCTCGCGCGCCCGGTTCATGTGCACGTAATATTAGACTGCAGTGGAATTTTTACAAAGCGGATTATCAATTGCTGCATTCAAAGTTAGTTTCGATTGATTGGAGAAGCATGTACGAAATGAGCGATTTAGAAGCAATATTGGATTTATTTTACAGTACTCTGTATAACATTTTGGATGACTGTGTTCCCAGAAAAAAACCTAGTCTAAAGTCGCGGTACATTTATCCGGAATGGTACACGAGCGAAATAATAAAAGAGTTAAGTACAAAAGCTCTTCACAAGATATTTAAAACCACTAAACTTAGTAGTGATTATGAAGAATATTCTAAATGCAGAGCGTTTATAAAAAAATCTATAGAAATTGCTCACAAACGGCATCAACATAAAATCCAGTGTCAGTTTGCTAAAGATCCTAAGTCATTCTGGCAATACATTCGATCAAAGAGAAGCGCAATAGGCAAGAAAACTATTATAAAAGATGGTGAGCAATTATCGGATAACGAGTGTGCTATACAGTTCGCAAAGTTTTTCGAATCAATCTACAGCGATCAGCCGCCGCAGTTAGACGCTCAGGCGGCGACGGCAGCGGGAGCGGCGAGCAGTGCGCGGATACAACGCGACACACTGAGTCTGGAGAGCGTCAGACGTGCACTTGAACGCCTGAAACCGAAGCGTTCAGCGGGCCCGGACGGTATACCGGCATTTCTTTTTAGAGATTGTGGCAGGGTGCTCGCGGAACCGCTAGTTTATATTTTTAATATGTGTCTTCATTCGACAACGTTCCCCACTCAATGGAAGATCACTCGGGTCATTCCTGTACCCAAAGGTAAGGCGGGATCGGAAATAACTGGTTATAGACCGGTGGCCGTGCTGTCGACGCCAGCCAAGGTGTTTGAGTCTGTTATCCAGCGCTGCATGATGGAGCAGGTGCGTGGACAACTGGCTGACTCGCAGCATGGCTTCCGGCTGGCGCGCAGCACTGCCACCAATCTGCTGAACTTTATGGCGCAGGTGGTGCCAGCAGTAGATGCTGAAGGGCAGGTTGATGCTGTTTGTTTTGATTTTAAAAAAGCTTTCGACACCGTCGACAATGACATCTTACTAACGAAGCTCGCAGAAGTCGGCTACACACCACATCTGTTGCACTTCTTCGCCAGCTATTTGCAAGATAGACAGCAGTACGTAGACTATACCCAAGCAGCAAAATTATCCTATAGTGCAGATGATATAGGCCTCCAGCACTTTTAATATTCTCTTAACGGTTCTAGTATTTGCTGCCACGCTTATAATAGTAAGCATGGAGTTAGTTGGGCCTTATAGTATATCTGATCTTATACATTAACTTATAATTACTTATAGGTAGTAATTAAGGGTGCAATATAAGCTTGGGTGACCTATAAAAGAATCGCGAGGATGTAAATGCACTCAAGAGTAGATAAACTGGTAAGCTATACTTATAAGTGCTAACAAGAAGCATTATAGAACTATACTATAAGTAAAGTACGCCAATAAGAGTGTTAAACAGAACTAAACATACTGGAAACTATTTAAATTTACTACTTGGTTTTATAAGGGTTTATAAATTCACTTTACAGAACAATTATAAGTAAAATGGAGCGGTTTTATAGTGGTATAAACCAATATTGTTATAATCTTAACACGATTATGAAGGTTTAATATAATATACTTATTATCCAAAACTATATCCGTGGTATCCTGTACAAGAATACATTGGTTCATAATGGTCTTGCAAATGCTGTAATAGTCTCAGTACGGAAATTTTGATTGTGTTGTGTCGTATTCGTTGCCGACGTGCTATCCACTCGTTCTATTTAATTTTCTTTCAAAAATGGATCTATATAAATGGAAACGGCTAAAAAGAAGTGGCAAACGACAAGTTCAGAAAACCTATAAACAAATAATTCTGGTGTCGGGTTCTAGCTTTGTATCTGGCAAAGAACGAATCTTAAAAATAGAAGGTTCCGTACAAAATAGTTACTGTGAAAATTTTAGACAACATTTTTATATTAATAATTCTGCACTAAACGACGTATTATCGATAAAAAGCGACTTAAATGTAGACTTAGAAGATTGTATTAGTGAGGAACCTGTGCAAGAAGATGAAAGCGATATTGAAGATTATTCCAATTTTCAACTACATAGTGATCTTAGAAAATGGGCTGTAGAATACAATATACGACATGCGGCATTAAATTCTCTATTAGAAATTTTGAATAAGAAGATTGAAGATAATATTAGTAGAAAAGGTTCAGAGTACCGAACTTTATTACCTTAGCTTCATAATTCTTAAAGAGGTTTTAAGAGATGAGCCTTATTTACATTTTATGCATTTGTATTGTGCTATTTCAATATGTTCCAGTGAAAAACACTTCAAGTTTCTTGGAATCGCAAAAGAAATGTTAGCATATTTTGTACAACAGTTTCAAAATATATATGGCAAAGACTACATCACTAGCAATATTCACAATGTCTCGCACTTAGTTGATGAGGTAAATAAATTCGGAGTTCTACAAACTTTTAATGCCTACTATGAATTTGAAAACAAACTTCAATATTTAAAACGTATGGTGAGACACGGAAATAAAGCACTTTGCCAAGTCGCTAGGAGAATCACTGAAAAAGATTTAGTTGAGAGAGAAAGTCTTACAGACAAGAACAAGAGATACCCAGTATTAAAAAAAAACAAAAACTCGGTTACAACATATTACATTTAGACATGTTCATATTGTCAAGAAAACCCCAAGACTTTGAAGAAGAAGAAGTTTTTGAACAACAGTTTTGGCCTTTTATTATTTGAGTGATCGTTTGATTATCTGATTAGTTCATATTTACTGCTAAAGTACTTAAGATCCTGTAAACGGGCCACGCACAACGGACCGAATGGGAGTCTACGTGCGGAAAAGGGAGTCCCATCATCATCATCATCATCCTGTAAACGGGTTGGTAATAAATGAAGTGACAAAAATAAACAAACGAGCTAAAATGAGAGGTAACAAGGTATAAATAAAAGCAAATTATTCATACTAATGTATTTTTATTTAAAGGTTAAATTCTTAAAATTGATTCGCTACCTATTTGTTTTACACAATAGTTATTTTTACGTAATGTTATGCTTAATATTAGTGAGATAATCATCAGTCTTTAATTTATAATCATAGCCGTACTTTATTCGCTTGTTTTTAATAGTTACCTAACTAAGATATTATATAACACAATTATAAGTCTTTCAATATCCTGTAAATTTCAGTAAAACTAAACTACTTACAAGAGGTATTCCAAATAGGTAACATTTTTAATTCAGTAATCATTCATTGTTGTATAACAAATTGAAACTTAATAATGTATCTATAGGCACTAGATACCTAATCGTAATAAAACATTTTTTTTTCAATCTAGAATTTGTCATATAAAATTAACCATGACTAAAGATTTTAACATCTATGTGGCAATAATAGTAAAAAAATCAACAAAACAAATTTTACGATCTAAATTTAAAAACAAAATCTCTGAGTATTTTTACTGTATATCTATAATAACTACCGTGGGTAGTGGTATAAATACTTTAACATTTCTTTGGCACATAAATGAACTTGAAATTTAGGTACTTAATGTAAATAGCTAATACAATTACAAAATAGATTTTTTTTAAAGATTCACAACTATTCGCGTAAAATAGGCATTTTAAGATTGCCTTAATCGGGTATCTCTTCATTAACTATCTCTTTTGAAGCAGCTGGGTTATTGGCGTGTATTTGTACAATAACGACCTCCGAACGATCGATGTCCAGAAACATTACTATTTTCAATGCTGACACCTAAACAAAAACATTAAAATAAGACATAGGTAGTAACTAATAGCAATATAAAATAACCAGCCGGTTATAGAAATATTTGCGGAACTCTAATTCCAAACAATATGGCCAAGCAATGGTTCTGATATTTACCATTATTAAACAAAGTACGCCTATATCGGTTTGATAATGTATTTGGAAAAACCAACTTTGTCAAAATGGCGAATTTTCGTTGTATGTCTTACTGTAACCAACATTATTTTAAAATTCAACTTAATGAAAACGCAAATTTCAATGGGCGTGTAAAAATTTTGATAAAGAACTCATCATACTTCACCGAAAATATACGTGCGCCATGCACATTTAAACACATCTTGACTTATTGTTAACTAACACTCTACTCAAAATTGATATTCTAGATAATATTAATAAGAAAAGGATGAATAACTTACCTTCATCATTATTAATCTTTACAAATGTGCGCAGCAACATTCACCAATTCACAACACTTTGTAGGAGCTTGTAAGAGATTCACTATATACGCTATTGTCGTATTTGGTTCCAATAAGCGATGATAGTTAACTTCGCGGGAGCAAATAGTTCTACGTAGTCCAACTATAAGGTCATTATTGTCGTGTTTGGTTCCATTAAGGACTGATAGTTGGCTTCGCGGGCGCAAATAGTTTTACGTAGTCCAACTAATAAGGTCGTTATTGGTCAAAGTGGTGTTCACCAAGTCTACTATAGATATTTAATTAGGTAAAATACGCCTATAAATTGGGCCCTTTTCCGTGGTTATAATTGCTTACTATTCCTTTATAGACCTAATAAAATGGTGGTTCCAGGACAATTACTAGACCACATTTTGCT
Organism: Antitype chi; assembly: GCA_947359405.1. Classification (NCBI taxonomy): domain Eukaryota; kingdom Metazoa; phylum Arthropoda; class Insecta; order Lepidoptera; family Noctuidae; genus Antitype; species Antitype chi. The sequence goes on along the minus strand of OX375814.1, from coordinate 22,403,021 downwards.
GCTTGGGTAATGGGTGTGAATCCGACCCATATTACACCTGGTCCGGTGTGAGCCATGGCAGCAATTTGGGGCCTCTCGAAATTATCATAATGATAAACGATTTGCCAGAAGTCAGTTCATAGTCAATCGGATTGCGAACGATTGCAGGAGGATATAGATAGGGTAGTGGAATGGAGTCAGGACAACAAGCTCTCCTTCAACCTTTCGAAATGCTTGGTGATGAGTTTTACGCGCGCGCGTGCTCCTCTAGTGCACGAGTACGTGGTGGGCAACGCGCCTATGCCACGAGTCTCTGAGGTGCGGGATTTGGGGGTTGTTGTCACTCCAGAACTGTTGTTTCGCAATCATATTACGGGGATCTGTAAAAGGGCGTTTAGAAACTTAGGATTTGTTCTGAGACAGACAAGGCACTTCACTAACATCGCAACAGTCAGGGTCCTGTATGACGCGCTTGTCAGGAGTTACCTGGAACATAGTGCTGTCATATGGGCGCCGCATGAGGCCAAGTACTCTGCAATGCTGGAACGCGTACAGAACAAGTTCACGCGTCACTTGTATAGAAAACTATATGGGGTATATCCATTTTACCCGCTGATGTACCCCACTCTGTTTGTGCTCGGTATGGTCGGGTACAACCAACTAAGGGTACGACGGGAATCCACACTTGTCGCGTATCTGGTGAAGTTACTTCGTGGCATTGAGCATAACCCGGGAGTACTGCAGCACCTGAATTTATGTGTACCAGACCGCTACGTGTGGAGGCGGCGCCGCCCGCCGCTGCTGGCCGTACCAGTTGCCAGGACCAACCTTCTCGCCAAAGCACCACTGACCCGCGCAATGCGGATTATTAACGAACTTCACTGGAAGATCGATGTATTACATGCCATTTGAGTGAATTCGCAAAAATATTGTTGTTTATTTTATGTTATAGTGTAGATTAGACGTTATGTTGTTGTTTTATTTTTATTTTATATTTTTAAATATTGTGTTTTTACGTTTTTCATACAATTGTAAGTAAATTAACTTTAAGACCGCGCTACCGCATTAGGTATACACCTGTAATGATAGTTGTAAGGGATACTTTAATAAATAAATAAATGTATTTTTAAGTGTCAAATATTTTTTATTGATTTTTTTACTTTAGTAATTTTATTGTCCTGTTTCTGATGTCGGCAGGCCCTGGAAGGCAACCAGCCGGTGGTCACGTACGAGGTGGTGGTGAGCGTGCAGAGCGTGGTGTCCCGGGTGCCACTCGAGCTGTGCGAGCCTGCCTGGGACGTGCTGCTCAGCATCCTGCGCGCCGTGTTGCTGCAGGACAGTAAGCAACATAACATGTAACGCGGCAACCATCCGGTGGTGACGTACGAGGTGGTGAGCGTGCAGAGCGTGGTGTCCCGGGTGCCACTCGAGCTGTGCGAGCCTGCCTGGGACGTGCTGCTCAGCATCCTGCGCGCCGTGTTGCTGCAGGACAGTAAGCAACATAACATGTAACGCGGCAACCAGCCGGTGGTGACGTACGAGGTGGTGAGCGTGCAGAGCGTGGTGTCCCGGGTGCCACTCGAGCTGTGCGAGCCTGCCTGGGACGTGCTGCTCAGCATCCTGCGCGCCGTGTTGCTGCAGGACAGTAAGCAACATAACATGTAACGCGGCAACCAGCCGGTGGTGACGTACGAGGTGGTGAGCGTGCAGAGCGTGGTGTCCCGGGTGCCACTCGAGCTGTGCGAGCCTGCCTGGGACGTGCTGCTCAGCATCCTGCGCGCCGTGTTGCTGCAGGACAGTAAGCAACATAACATGTAACGCGGCAACCAGCCGGTGGTGACGTACGAGGTGGTGAGCGTGCAGAGCGTGGTGTCCCGGGTGCCACTCGAGCTGTGCGAGCCTGCCTGGGACGTGCTGCTCAGCATCCTGCGCGCCGTGTTGCTGCAGGACAGTAAGCAACATAACATGTAACGCGGCAACCAGCCGGTGGTGACGTACGAGGTGGTGAGCGTGCAGAGCGTGGTGTCCCGGGTGCCACTCGAGCTGTGCGAGCCTGCCTGGGACGTGCTGCTCAGCATCCTGCGCGCCGTGTTGCTGCAGGACAGTAAGCAACATAACATGTAACGCGGCAACCAGCCGGTGGTGACGTACGAGGTGGTGAGCGTGCAGAGCGTGGTGTCCCGGGTGCCACTCGAGCTGTGCGAGCCTGCCTGGGACGTGCTGCTCAGCATCCTGCGCGCCGTGTTGCTGCAGGACAGTAAGCAACATAACATGTAACGCGGCAACCAGCCGGTGGTGACGTACGAGGTGGTGAGCGTGCAGAGCGTGGTGTCCCGGGTGCCACTCGAGCTGTGCGAGCCTGCCTGGGACGTGCTGCTCAGCATCCTGCGCGCCGTGTTGCTGCAGGACAGTAAGCAACATAACATGTAACGCGGCAACCAGCCGGTGGTGACGTACGAGGTGGTGAGCGTGCAGAGCGTGGTGTCCCGGGTGCCACTCGAGCTGTGCGAGCCTGCCTGGGACGTGCTGCTCAGCATCCTGCGCGCCGTGTTGCTGCAGGACAGTAAGCAACATAACATGTAACGCGGCAACCAGCCGGTGGTGACGTACGAGGTGGTGAGCGTGCAGAGCGTGGTGTCCCGGGTGCCACTCGAGCTGTGCGAGCCTGCCTGGGACGTGCTGCTCAGCATCCTGCGCGCCGTGTTGCTGCAGGACAGTAAGCAACATAACATGTAACGCGGCAACCAGCCGGTGGTGACGTACGAGGTGGTGAGCGTGCAGAGCGTGGTGTCCCGGGTGCCACTCGAGCTGTGCGAGCCTGCCTGGGACGTGCTGCTCAGCATCCTGCGCGCCGTGTTGCTGCAGGACAGTAAGCAACATAACATGTAACGCGGCAACCAGCCGGTGGTGACGTACGAGGTGGTGAGCGTGCAGAGCGTGGTGTCCCGGGTGCCACTCGAGCTGTGCGAGCCTGCCTGGGACGTGCTGCTCAGCATCCTGCGCGCCGTGTTGCTGCAGGACAGTAAGCAACATAACATGTAACGCGGCAACCAGCCGGTGGTGACGTACGAGGTGGTGAGCGTGCAGAGCGTGGTGTCCCGGGTGCCACTCGAGCTGTGCGAGCCTGCCTGGGACGTGCTGCTCAGCATCCTGCGCGCCGTGTTGCTGCAGGACAGTAAGCAACATAACATGTAACGCGGCAACCAGCCGGTGGTGACGTACGAGGTGGTGAGCGTGCAGAGCGTGGTGTCCCGGGTGCCACTCGAGCTGTGCGGGCCTGCCTGGGACGTGCTGCTCAGCATCCTGCGCGCCGTGTTGCTGCAGGACAGTAAGCAACATAACATGTAACGCGGCAACCAGCCGGTGGTGACGTACGAGGTGGTGAGCGTGCAGAGCGTGGTGTCCCGGGTGCCACTCGAGCTGTGCGAGCCTGCCTGGGACGTGCTGCTCAGCATCCTGCGCGCCGTGTTGCTGCAGGACAGTAAGCAACATAACATGTAACGCGGCAACCAGCCGGTGGTGACGTACGAGGTGGTGAGCGTGCAGAGCGTGGTGTCCCGGGTGCCACTCGAGCTGTGCGAGCCTGCCTGGGACGTGCTGCTCAGCATCCTGCGCGCCGTGTTGCTGCAGGACAGTAAGCAACATAACATGTAACGCGGCAACCAGCCGGTGGTGACGTACGAGGTGGTGAGCGTGCAGAGCGTGGTGTCCCGGGTGCCACTCGAGCTGTGCGAGCCTGCCTGGGACGTGCTGCTCAGCATCCTGCGCGCCGTGTTGCTGCAGGACAGTAAGCAACATAACATGTAACGCGGCAACCAGCCGGTGGTGACGTACGAGGTGGTGAGCGTGCAGAGCGTGGTGTCCCGGGTGCCACTCGAGCTGTGCGAGCCTGCCTGGGACGTGCTGCTCAGCATCCTGCACGCCGTGTTGCTGCAGGACAGTAAGCAACATAACATGTAACGCGGCAACCAGCCGGTGGTGACGTACGAGGTGGTGGTGAGCGTGCAGAGCGTGGTGTCCCGGGTGCCACTCGAGCTGTGCGAGCCTGCCTGGGACGTGCTGCTCAGCATCCTGCGCGCCGTGTTGCTGCAGGACAGTAAGCAACATAACATGTAACGCGGCAACCAGCCGGTGGTGACGTACGAGGTGGTGAGCGTGCAGAGCGTGGTGTCCCGGGTGCCACTCGAGCTGTGCGAGCCTGCCTGGGACGTGCTGCTCAGCATCCTGCGCGCCGTGTTGCTGCAGGACAGTAAGCAACATAACATGTAACGCGGCAACCAGCCGGTGGTGACGTACGAGGTGGTGAGCGTGCAGAGCGTGGTGTCCCGGGTGCCACTCGAGCTGTGCGAGCCTGCCTGGGACGTGCTGCTCAGCATCCTGCGCGCCGTGTTGCTGCAGGACAGTAAGCAACATAACATGTAACGCGGCAACCAGCCGGTGGTGACGTACGAGGTGGTGAGCGTGCAGAGCGTGGTGTCCCGGGTGCCACTCGAGCTGTGCGAGCCTGCCTGGGACGTGCTGCTCAGCATCCTGCGCGCCGTGTTGCTGCAGGACAGTAAGCAACATAACATGTAACGCGGCAACCAGCCGGTGGTGACGTACGAGGTGGTGAGCGTGCAGAGCGTGGTGTCCCGGGTGCCACTCGAGCTGTGCGAGCCTGCCTGGGACGTGCTGCTCAGCATCCTGCGCGCCGTGTTGCTGCAGGACAGTAAGCAACATAACATGTAACGCGGCAACCAGCCGGTGGTGACGTACGAGGTGGTGAGCGTGCAGAGCGTGGTGTCCCGGGTGCCACTCGAGCTGTGCGAGCCTGCCTGGGACGTGCTGCTCAGCATCCTGCGCGCCGTGTTGCTGCAGGACAGTAAGCAACATAACATGTAACGCGGCAACCAGCCGGTGGTGACGTACGAGGTGGTGAGCGTGCAGAGCGTGGTGTCCCGGGTGCCACTCGAGCTGTGCGAGCCTGCCTGGGACGTGCTGCTCAGCATCCTGCGCGCCGTGTTGCTGCAGGACAGTAAGCAACATAACATGTAACGCGGCAACCAGCCGGTGGTGACGTACGAGGTGGTGAGCGTGCAGAGCGTGGTGTCCCGGGTGCCACTCGAGCTGTGCGAGCCTGCCTGGGACGTGCTGCTCAGCATCCTGCGCGCCGTGTTGCTGCAGGACAGTAAGCAACATAACATGTAACGCGGCAACCAGCCGGTGGTGACGTACGAGGTGGTGAGCGTGCAGAGCGTGGTGTCCCGGGTGCCACTCGAGCTGTGCGAGCCTGCCTGGGACGTGCTGCTCAGCATCCTGCGCGCCGTGTTGCTGCAGGACAGTAAGCAACATAACATGTAACGCGGCAACCAGCCGGTGGTGACGTACGAGGTGGTGAGCGTGCAGAGCGTGGTGTCCCGGGTGCCATTCGAGCTGTGCGAGCCTGCCTGGGACGTGCTGCTCAGCATCCTGCGCGCCGTGTTGCTGCAGGACAGTAAGCAACATAACATGTAACGCGGCAACCAGCCGGTGGTGACGTACGAGGTGGTGAGCGTGCAGAGCGTGGTGTCCCGGGTGCCACTCGAGCTGTGCGAGCCTGCCTGGGACGTGCTGCTCAGCATCCTGCGCGCCGTGTTGCTGCAGGACAGTAAGCAACATAACATGTAACGCGGCAACCAGCCGGTGGTGACGTACGAGGTGGTGAGCGTGCAGAGCGTGGTGTCCCGGGTGCCACTCGAGCTGTGCGAGCCTGCCTGGGACGTGCTGCTCAGCATCCTGCACGCCGTGTTGCTGCAGGACAGTAAGCAACATAACATGTAACGCGGCAACCAGCCGGTGGTGACGTACGAGGTGGTGGTGAGCGTGCAGAGCGTGGTGTCCCGGGTGCCACTCGAGCTGTGCGAGCCTGCCTGGGACGTGCTGCTCAGCATCCTGCGCGCCGTGTTGCTGCAGGACAGTAAGCAACATAACATGTAACGCGGCAACCAGCCGGTGGTGACGTACGAGGTGGTGAGCGTGCAGAGCGTGGTGTCCCGGGTGCCACTCGAGCTGTGCGAGCCTGCCTGGGACGTGCTGCTCAGCATCCTGCGCGCCGTGTTGCTGCAGGACAGTAAGCAACATAACATGTAACGCGGCAACCAGCCGGTGGTGACGTACGAGGTGGTGAGCGTGCAGAGCGTGGTGTCCCGGGTGCCACTCGAGCTGTGCGAGCCTGCCTGGGACGTGCTGCTCAGCATCCTGCGCGCCGTGTTGCTGCAGGACAGTAAGCAACATAACATGTAACGCGGCAACCAGCCGGTGGTGACGTACGAGGTGGTGAGCGTGCAGAGCGTGGTGTCCCGGGTGCCACTCGAGCTGTGCGAAACTTGTCGTTTTTGATCGGTGCACTGTCGTCCCCTGGCTTCTGATGTTTCATAAGAGTTTATGTGAAATCAAATATTTTGACTTGATATCACGTTAGTCACAGATTTAAAACAGCGGTTCTTTTAATACTTTTTTATCGACGATTAAGTGGAAGCATGTACTCTACAAGTTCATGTATGTTTGTCAGAGAACTACGACCCGCCGAACGAGCTGATCCATAGCCGCGTGCACGCGCTCATCACGTCCATCGAGCAGCTGCACGACGCGGGCCAGTACTACGGCGACGTGGACGCGCTACTGGACCTCGTGGACTGCTGCGGGCACGACCGGCCGGTGAGGAACGATTTGTGGTGTTTGGTGTTTCAAAAGTACCTCATGAAAATTTAAACGAATGAATCAGAAAACGTACCTGTGGACGTCAACAGGTCTGTTCGTACTTTAATCAGATACTTTCGGAACAGACAATGGTATAGTGTTAAGTTAGGTTCGCATACTGCATAGATTGTCTCCGGTCGCGGGAGATACGTCGTCGGGCCCTCGGCCGCAATAGGCGGACGACGCCAGGGCGCTCTCATGTTGGTGTCGCATCGTATCGTGTAACGGGCCGGAGTTCGCAAGGCCCCAGGAAAAAATCAGGCCTCATCAATTCGAATCTCTATTGCACGTCTCATGCGTGTTTAAGGTCTCAATAACAGTGACAAGTGCATCACGAACCCTCGCCCGCAGGAGGCATCGGCCATGCGACTGGTGACGGCGCGTGCGGCGGCACTGAGCGCGGCGGGCGCGCCGGGCGTGCAGGCCGCGCTCCTGCTGGCCGAGCGCTACGTGCGGCACGAGCCGCGCCGCGCCGTGCGACTGCACACGCTGCAGGCGCTGGGCGCCTTCATCAAGCGGAACAGGTCAGCTCTTGTGTCACGGCCGCGCTCCTGCTGGCCGAGCGCTACGTGCGGCACGAGCCGCGCCGCGCCGTGCGACTGCACACGCTGCAGGCGCTGGGCGCCTTCATCAAGCGGAACAGGTCAGCTCTTGTGTCACGGCCGCGCTCCTGCTGGCCGAGCGCTACGTGCGGCACGAGCCGCGCCGCGCCGTGCGACTGCACACGCTGCAGGCGCTGGGCGCCTTCATCAAGCGGAACAGGTCAGCTCTTGTGTCACGGCCGCGCTCCTGCTGGCCGAGCGCTACGTGCGGCACGAGCCGCGCCGCGCCGTGCGACTGCACACGCTGCAGGCGCTGGGCGCCTTCATCAAGCGGAACAGGTCAGCTCTTGTGTCACGGCCGCGCTCCTGCTGGCCGAGCGCTACGTGCGGCACGAGCCGCGCCGCGCCGTGCGACTGCACACGCTGCAGGCGCTGGGCGCCTTCATCAAGCGGAACAGGTCAGCTCTTGTGTCACGGCCGCGCTCCTGCTGGCCGAGCGCTACGTGCGGCACGAGCCGCGCCGCGCCGTGCGACTGCACACGCTGCAGGCGCTGGGCGCCTTCATCAAGCGGAACAGGTCAGCTCTTGTGTCACGGCCGCGCTCCTGCTGGCCGAGCGCTACGTGCGGCACGAGCCGCGCCGCGCCGTGCGACTGCACACGCTGCAGGCGCTGGGCGCCTTCATCAAGCGGAACAGGTCAGCTCTTGTGTCACGGCCGCGCTCCTGCTGGCCGAGCGCTACGTGCGGCACGAGCCGCGCCGCGCCGTGCGACTGCACACGCTGCAGGCGCTGGGCGCCTTCATCAAGCGGAACAGGTCAGCTCTTGTGTCACGGCCGCGCTCCTGCTGGCCGAGCGCTACGTGCGGCACGAGCCGCGCCGCGCCGTGCGACTGCACACGCTGCAGGCGCTGGGCGCCTTCATCAAGCGGAACAGGTCAGCTCTTGTGTCACGGCCGCGCTCCTGCTGGCCGAGCGCTACGTGCGGCACGAGCCGCGCCGCGCCGTGCGACTGCACACGCTGCAGGCGCTGGGCGCCTTCATCAAGCGGAACAGGTCAGCTCTTGTGTCACGGCCGCGCTCCTGCTGGCCGAGCGCTACGTGCGGCACGAGCCGCGCCGCGCCGTGCGACTGCACACGCTGCAGGCGCTGGGCGCCTTCATCAAGCGGAACAGGTCAGCTCTTGTGTCACGGCCGCGCTCCTGCTGGCCGAGCGCTACGTGCGGCACGAGCCGCGCCGCGCCGTGCGACTGCACACGCTGCAGGCGCTGGGCGCCTTCATCAAGCGGAACAGGTCAGCTCTTGTGTCACGGCCGCGCTCCTGCTGGCCGAGCGCTACGTGCGGCACGAGCCGCGCCGCGCCGTGCGACTGCACACGCTGCAGGCGCTGGGCGCCTTCATCAAGCGGAACAGGTCAGCTCTTGTGTCACGGCCGCGCTCCTGCTGGCCGAGCGCTACGTGCGGCACGAGCCGCGCCGCGCCGTGCGACTGCACACGCTGCAGGCGCTGGGCGCCTTCATCAAGCGGAACAGGTCAGCTCTTGTGTCACGGCCGCGCTCCTGCTGGCCGAGCGCTACGTGCGGCACGAGCCGCGCCGCGCCGTGCGACTGCACACGCTGCAGGCGCTGGGCGCCTTCATCAAGCGGAACAGGTCAGCTCTTGTGTCACGGCCGCGCTCCTGCTGGCCGAGCGCTACGTGCGGCACGAGCCGCGCCGCGCCGTGCGACTGCACACGCTGCAGGCGCTGGGCGCCTTCATCAAGCGGAACAGGTCAGCTCTTGTGTCACGGCCGCGCTCCTGCTGGCCGAGCGCTACGTGCGGCACGAGCCGCGCCGCGCCGTGCGACTGCACACGCTGCAGGCGCTGGGCGCCTTCATCAAGCGGAACAGGTCAGCTCTTGTGTCACGGCCGCGCTCCTGCTGGCCGAGCGCTACGTGCGCCTGCACACAACAGGTCAGCTCTTGTGTCACGGCCGCGCTCCTGCTGGCCGAGCGCTACGTGTGCCTGCACACAACAGGTCAGCTCTTGTGTCACGGCCGCGCTCCTGCTGGCCGAGCGCTACGTGCGCCTGCACACAACAGGTCAGCTCTTGTGTCACGGCCGCACTCCTGCTGGCCGAGCGCTACGTGCGCCTGCACACAACAGGTCAGCTCTTGTGTCACGGCCGCGCTCCTGCTGGCCGAGCGCTACGTGCGCCTGCACACAACAGGTCAGCTCTTGTGTCACGGCCGCGCTCCTGCTGGCCGAGCGCTACGTGCGCCTGCACACAACAGGTCAGCTCTTGTGTCACGGCCGCACTCCTGCTGGCCGAGCGCTACGTGCGCCTGCACACAACAGGTCAGCTCTTGTGTCACGGCCGCGCTCCTGCTGGCCGAGCGCTACGTGCGCCTGCACACAACAGGTCAGCTCTTGTGTCACGGCCGCGCTCCTGCTGGCCGAGCGCTACGTGCGGCACGAGCCGCGCCGCGCCGTGCGACTGCACACGCTGCAGGCGCTGGGCGCCTTCATCAAGCGGAACAGGTCAGCTCTTGTGTCACGGCCGCGCTCCTGCTGGCCGAGCGCTACGTGCGGCACGAGCCGCGCCGCGCCGTGCGACTGCACACGCTGCAGGCGCTGGGCGCCTTCATCAAGCGGAACAGGTCAGCTCTTGTGTCACGGCCGCGCTCCTGCTGGCCGAGCGCTACGTGCGGCACGAGCCGCGCCGCGCCGTGCGACTGCACACGCTGCAGGCGCTGGGCGCCTTCATCAAGCGGAACAGGTCAGCTCTTGTGTCACGGCCGCGCTCCTGCTGGCCGAGCGCTACGTGCGGCACGAGCCGCGCCGCGCCGTGCGACTGCACACGCTGCAGGCGCTGGGCGCCTTCATCAAGCGGAACAGGTCAGCTCTTGTGTCACGGCCGCGCTCCTGCTGGCCGAGCGCTACGTGCGGCACGAGCCGCGCCGCGCCGTGCGACTGCACACGCTGCAGGCGCTGGGCGCCTTCATCAAGCGGAACAGGTCAGCTCTTGTGTCACGGCCGCGCTCCTGCTGGCCGAGCGCTACGTGCGGCACGAGCCGCGCCGCGCCGTGCGACTGCACACGCTGCAGGCGCTGGGCGCCTTCATCAAGCGGAACAGGTCAGCTCTTGTGTCACGGCCGCGCTCCTGCTGGCCGAGCGCTACGTGCGGCACGAGCCGCGCCGCGCCGTGCGACTGCACACGCTGCAGGCGCTGGGCGCCTTCATCAAGCGGAACAGGTCAGCTCTTGTGTCACGGCCGCGCTCCTGCTGGCCGAGCGCTACGTGCGGCACGAGCCGCGCCGCGCCGTGCGACTGCACACGCTGCAGGCGCTGGGCGCCTTCATCAAGCGGAACAGGTCAGCTCTTGTGTCACGGCCGCGCTCCTGCTGGCCGAGCGCTACGTGCGCCTGCACACAACAGGTCAGCTCTTGTGTCACGGCCGCGCTCCTGCTGGCCGAGCGCTACGTGTGCCTGCACACAACAGGTCAGCTCTTGTGTCACGGCCGCGCTCCTGCTGGCCGAGCGCTACGTGCGCCTGCACACAACAGGTCAGCTCTTGTGTCACGGCCGCACTCCTGCTGGCCGAGCGCTACGTGCGCCTGCACACAACAGGTCAGCTCTTGTGTCACGGCCGCGCTCCTGCTGGCCGAGCGCTACGTGCGCCTGCACACAACAGGTCAGCTCTTGTGTCACGGCCGCGCTCCTGCTGGCCGAGCGCTACGTGCGCCTGCACACAACAGGTCAGCTCTTGTGTCACGGCCGCGCTCCTGCTGGCCGAGCGCTACGTGCGCCTGCACACAACAGGTCAGCTCTTGTGTCACGGCCGCGCTCCTGCTGGCCGAGCGCTACGTGCGCCTGCACACAACAGGTCAGCTCTTGTGTCACGGCCGCACTCCTGCTGGCCGAGCGCTACGTGCGCCTGCACACAACAGGTCAGCTCTTGTGTCACGGCCGCGCTCCTGCTGGCCGAGCGCTACGTGCGCCTGCACACAACAGGTCAGCTCTTGTGTCACGGCCGCGCTCCTGCTGGCCGAGCGCTACGTGCGCCTGCACACAACAGGTCAGCTCTTGTGTCACGGCCGCGCTCCTGCTGGCCGAGCGCTACGTGCGCCTGCACACAACAGGTCAGCTCTTGTGTCACGGCCGCGCTCCTGCTGGCCGAGCGCTACGTGCGCCTGCACACAACAGGTCAGCTCTTGTGTCACGGCCGCGCTCCTGCTGGCCGAGCGCTACGTGCGCCTGCACACAACAGGTCAGCTCTTGTGTCACGGCCGCGCTCCTGCTGGCCGAGCGCTACGTGCGCCTGCACACAACAGGTCAGCTCTTGTGTCACGGCCGCGCTCCTGCTGGCCGAGCGCTACGTGCGCCTGCACACAACAGGTCAGCTCTTGTGTCACGGCCGCGCTCCTGCTGGCCGAGCGCTACGTGCGACACGAGCCGCGCCGCGCCGTGCGTCTGCACACGCCGCAGGCGTGTGTAACTCTTTACGGAACCGACTCACTGATCCGGATCACTGAAGTGATTCAAAAGATTGGTTCAGTAACAACGTTTCAAACGCATCATTTGGATCTGAATCATTTCTTTGACGCGTCGCTCGCGAGGCGACGGAGCAGTGAGCGAGCGAGAGAGGGAGACTGAGACACTGAGTTACTGAGACACTGAGCCACTGAGACACTGAGGTACTGAAACACGAGTCGCGAATGAGCGGGCGACACAATTACAATTTATACAAGTCAGAAAGAGATACCAAATGAGATGTGTCTCACTCAACTCTCACAGATTTACGCTGTCGTTATTTATGCATGTAAAAATGACCACGAAGGCGCTTACGTATCAAATACTATACGGTCGTTTTTTGCATTTAATGTTTGCACTAAACGCGGCAGATTGTTTGTTTATGTTCGTTCGTACTAATTTTCGAAAATATTATAGTTCTGTTTTCTATTTCTTTGCGTAGTGATTATCGTGACTTACTTTCTTCCTTTTTATTCATAAAGTTAGAGTTCAGAGACTTTACGTAAGAATTTTGTGTAAATAGACATTGAATCACGTAAATGGTTTAGTTTACTAGATTAGTAGGTAACTTGTCTCAGACACTCAGTGCTAGTAGGTATTATCTTAGTGATAGTGTAGAAAATTTTAAGTATTTGTGAGACTTTCTTTCTGTGACTAATGTGGGTGTAAATAATAATTCTACGTGTTCGTACTTCGTAGTAAATGACTTTCTAAGGTATACCTAGGTACTAACATACTTACCCTAAGACATTTATTTTCTTATTCTACTATTAAAATGCCTCCATTATGCAAGAGAAGTCCATTGTGGAACCATTTTAGTGAACTCGCGCCCGCGGCCGCAACGTAATGTAATACGTAACATTCTGTATTTTATATCCTTTGAGCCGATGATCCAAATGAGCCAAATGAAACATATCAGTGATTCGGATCATTTCAGTGATCGAGATGCAAATGTTCCAATCGCAAAAATAATACACTTTGCCCACCTCTAGATTGCAGTATACAACACTCGAATTGTTCTAGTTTTCCGATCGACATTTTACTGTAACTTCATAGTAACAGTATACACTAACTATTCGTAATGTAACTTAGTTTAACTCGTCGCCAGTAGAGTTTGGTGAATATTTCCGGGAGCGCACTCAATGAACCACCAAGTCAACGAACCAACAGAACAGTTTATGTGTGGCTTACCCGAAACCTGTAATGATTAGACAGATAACTCTGCTTTGCCAGATACCTATACGGCGAGGAGCTGATCGAGCTGGTGGGCATCCCGGTGCTGAGCGCATGCGCACTGGACGCCGAGTGCGCACTGCGCGGCGCGACCGCGCGCGTGCTGACGGAGCTGGCGCAGGCCTCCAGCTCCGACGCCTGCACCGACCTCATCGACCTGCTGGAGAAGGTAGGTGCAAATATGTCTTTATGGTGTTTCGCGGGATGCTAAACAATCCGCAAATCTTAGGATCGTTGGAATTACTCGTTCCAAACATTAGGCTACGGTTGGGGCCGAGGGAGAGTCTGTTTAAAATTCCGGTAGCCCGTACTAACCTATTAAAGTTTGCACCCGTGTGTCGGGTGGTTAAGATAATTAATACCATCTCTCAGCGGTTGGACATTTTATCCTGCTCATTGGCGGAATTTCAGAGTGACAGTCCTAGAGACACGGAGCCATTACTTGGGACTGGTCAATCATGGACCCGTGTAGGTGTGTGATCAGTTCTTGAGTGGCGTCTCTGGGTGTCGTATTGTATATGACTACTTTTATTACCTTGGGTTCTGCCTGTCAAAATAATTGTATGTGTAAATGAATAAATAAATGTAATACGTAAGAAAAACCTCAAACGCAAGCAGCCTAGTGGGCTCGCAAGTGAAACACGACCGCAATAAACACCCACTGATGCATGCAATGCCACAAAGTGATCTAGTGGGACATTGCATGCTTATGCTTACTGTTATTCCCCCCTTTTATAAATAAACGATTTTATTATTATATATTATTATTCTCATCTGAACCTGTACAAATAGTGTTGGGATTTTATCCGGATAAATATTCAAAATGAACAAATACTCATAAATATAAGATTTACTTGAGTATTTATCCAGAACAGCGGATAAATACTATCTATAGTTTTCGTTACGTAAATTTTGAAATTTTACAAACAAAAGGATTGAAATTAATGAAAATCTAAAAATATAGATTAGTACTGTACTTTATTAATCACTTTAGCAATTACGAAAACCCGAAAAAAATATATAAGTGTGAAAGTTTGGGTGTTTGTTACTCAATCATACAAAAACGGCTGGATTTTATGAAATTTGTCGCACAGACAGTTTATAACCTGGGTTAATACTTTTTATCCCGGTAGTACGTTCTCGAGGGATAATTTCACTTAATCATGAATATAGTTTGTTCGTTACATAAATCATTGAAATAATAATAATAATACTATTGTATTGTTATTATTTGTTTGCCATATCCTGCAAACGCAATAGTCCAACTATCAGGGTCGAGTAGGCGAGTTGGCTTCAGCCCGTTGTACGCCTTCCAAAGGTCTGGAACCCGAGCCATGTAAACAGAGAAAAAACTATAATAACAATAGACTATTACAATCATAATCGTTTTCGTCAAACGCTGTCAATGTACTATAAAAATATACATTAGTGCGTTTCACTCACTTAAACAATAACAGAATCTTACAATAATATTGGTTTCACTACAGTTATGAATATTTTCGTGAATTACTATCAATATTATAAATTGTACAATCAACTCAGCCTATCACAGTCCACTGTTGGACATATGCCTCTTCCAAGCTGCGCCACATTAGCCTGGCTTGCAAGCTTGCAGGGGTCCCCACCCCTGCAAGCCTGCAAGGTATGTCGGTAACTCCGGCTATTTTTCGGATAATTTCAGTTCTGTTTTTATCTTAGTCTTCAGATATTGCGGGATAGGCGTCGCCAAGACTTGATCAAATTTCCCAAACGCTGCCAAACCCAACTGGATCCCTTCTGCGAAGCAGTAATGCCCGCGAAGAGGGAGGCGGTGCACGTGAGGGAGAGGCAGTATATGCTCCCTCACGGCCGTAGTCGCCGCGGGAGACGTCCTGGGCGTCAGGAATCCCAGGCTGATTCCCGGCCACCGTAGGCGCGGGCTTGCGGACGGCGAGTAATGGGTAGCTCGTTGTCCGGTAAGGACCAAGCCCGGGTCGACGGCGCGTTGTGTTCCACGCGCGCCTCAAAGAGATGTCAGCACCAACTGGTGTGGTCCGCAAGGGCCGATGCCTGCCAGGGGTGCGGGTTGTTCGAAAGAGATACCGCGGCCCCTGGCACACAGGCACCTGAGGGAACACGGGTGGATTTTAGTCAGTAAAAGTCCGACACGCCCTCCTGCTCCACCCCAAGCCGGAGAAGTTATTTGATGATTTCCCAACCTCAAAAAAAATAAAAAACCCGACTGGATCCTTCTGTCGGCTTCTTTCTTAACGTTATGTCTACCAAGGCGGATGACTTGCCCTAAGTAGCCATACTCCTTCATAACTGCGAGAAGCGACCCCTCGATGTGGATGGGACTCGGCAAGACGTGCGAGTTGCACATGACTTTCATTCTTGTCCAAATTCGTGCCGAGGAGAACCCGCCCAGAGGCTCCATTCAGGCTACGCAGCATTTGGTCTAACTGTTCCAGCGTCTCTGCCATTATTACGATGTCATCGGCAAAGCGAAGGTGTGAGATGTACTCGTCGTTCACGTACGATACCCTGTCCAGTCCAGTCAAGCGTCTTGTAAATAGTTTCGGGGATATCACATCCCTCGTGTCTCTTTCCTCTGAGCAGTTGGATGGGCCTGGATCTGGACAGTTATCGTGACAAGTAACGTGTCAGTTAACGTGGAATATTCACTTGTGTGGCGATTCTGTACACTCTGTACAAAGAATGGTTCTAGAAAACTATATCAAAGATCATGTTCTTTTAGAGACATTGGGGTTCCTGAGTTCCTGGCACAATTACAGCCCTGGCAAATGACATCAGAACTAAATAATGTAATATTATAGTATTTTGGAACGCCCAAATAACAATACAAGCCATTAACATTTTAATTTCATCAGCCGATGCGCAAAACAAAATATTTAACCATAATTTTGAGTAAATTATTATTTATTTAGACTACAAATGAGGTCCATTGTATTAGTAACAATTTTACTTAATCTATGTTAGTACTTAATGGCTAAAACAGATCTCGTTCGATCGGCTAACGCCCACACAAACGGACTATCTGCCCGGGCGGCTATCGAGTGCAGAATGATGTTGGGACTGTCTCGCAACCTGCGAAGTAACGATGCAGATTTCTTGCGCCATACTGCTTCATAGCTGTCAGTGCGCGCTTCGGCAAACATCGTGGACGCACTGCAGAAGCATTGCAGTCGCAACAGCACCCTGAATGCATTGTTATATTGGATACGCAGGGCATTGCAAGCCCTTTGGGTATATCTGAACCACAGGGACCCGAGTACAGTGTTGTGCAATACGCCTTAAAAAGGGCTATTTTAACTACGACTGTACATCGACAGAACCTGCGGGCCAGCATGTTCGCCCGGACTGACAACGCTCTGCGCTCCCTCTCCAAATCTAAATCGTCTTTCAGGGAATCTGTTACCAGATGGCCCAAGTAATAAAATTTATACATCCTGTTTATTGGTTGACCTTTAAGTAACAGAGGAGGGACCGTAGATGGACATCTGGCACCAGACCCGAGGACGATATACTCTGTCTTTTTGGTGTTGTATATCAACCCATGACACTCCGCGTACGACTCACATACAGCCAGTAACTTTCGAAGAGCATTGATCGAGGGAGCCAGCAACACCATGTCGTCGGCGTACCTCAGATTATTTAAACACCATCTACATAGCATCCGACACGCATGCTGCTGAGTCGCTCGACCAAGGCATTCACATAGAAACCGAAGAGCAAGGGCGAGGACAGTCCCCCCTGTCTCACTCCACACTCCGGCCTACACGGCTCCGAAAGCTCCCCTACCCATCTCACCCGAGTCTCTTGGTGTAGGTACCAGTATTTAAGGAGAGATGCGAACTCTGGCGGCAGTGTTGTGTCTCCTAGCTTCTGCCAGAGTAAATCATAAGAGACTAGGTCAAAGGCCTTGGATAGGTCCAGGAAAACCGCGTAGACTGGTGTCTTTCTATCCGTGTAATACTTAACAGCGTGCTTCAGACTAAGAATGGCCGTCTCCGTTGACAGCCCTGCCCGGAAACCGAACTGGGACATCATGAATCTTAACATGCTT
Source organism: Antitype chi (assembly GCA_947359405.1). Taxonomy (NCBI): domain Eukaryota; kingdom Metazoa; phylum Arthropoda; class Insecta; order Lepidoptera; family Noctuidae; genus Antitype; species Antitype chi. The sequence continues at coordinate 22,385,975 of OX375814.1, read as the reverse complement.
ATTTAGATGCAAGTTGAGCACGCTGTCAAGTACCTTGGCTATGACGGTGGCTACTGAGATTGGCCTGTAATTTGACCCGTCCGATACGTCTCCAGTCTTGTTCTTGACTACTGGCACCACCAAAGTCCGCATCATGTCCGAGGGCAAGTACGAATGAGACAAACATTAGTTAAATAGTAGTGCGAGTACTCGTGGCAAGTGAGCACCAGCATGCTGCAGGTGCTCGATGCTTAGCCCATCGTGTCCTGGGGATTTCCCTCTAACCATATTTTTAATTTTGGTCTTGACCTCTTTAGCCAAGACCACCGTTGGTACCTCCTCATCTTCGGAAAGAGCACCGAGCTCCCCGCATGGTGGTCCCAGGGGCGACTATGTGGTAAACTGGGTTTTAAACAACTCAGCAATATCTTTTGGGTTGGCAATCCCATCGATACTTACAGGAATACCAGGCCTAGGATTTAGCTTACTAGTACCTTTCCAGAAAATTTTAAAGTCTGAATTGGCATAGTGCTTTGCCAGCGAATCCATCCTCAACTGTTCGTGGTGGTTTTGGCATCACTTGACTTTTCCTTTGATTTTCCGCGATTTCACCATTGAGTCATAAACGGGACCTGATGAGGGCTTTCCGTAGTCGCACCATGTAATGAAACCCAGCCTGGCATTCCTATGAGTCTCGCTCACATACCTGTTCCACCCAGCCAATGGTTTCCTTCGTTTACAAGCTTTTTGTTCGTAAGTGACAACAGCGTTCGTACATAAGATATTTACCACCTCTCTATAAACACGATCTATGACGTCTCTATGAGAGGCAATATTACAATATTTGCCACAGCACTGTTGTAATTCAGTATGCAAATCAATGAGCCTAAGTTTAGAGTTACATAAGTTTTCGTAAGCCAGACATTGACTTGCATTCCTGTCTCTCCATTTAATTCCGTTACAAACAGGGTTCATTGGCAATGCTTTTTGCTTAACAACATCTATATTGCAGTTGATGATTAATGGGAGATGATGAGACCAATACACATCGTATTTAACATATACATTGGTGATGCAATCTAAAGTTGCGCTTGTAACCATGCAATAGTCCAGCCAGCGTTTGCAACCATGTGCCTCACTAATAAATGTGAACGTCTCAGATGTTAGCTGCATCCTACTAGTGTCCACACATGCCCAGTTTTGTTCCTGCGAGAAAGTTAATAGCTCACGATAAAATATCGGATTAAAATTAGTAAAAACGAGTGTTTATCAATTTTTTTTATAAATACTTGAGTATTTATCCACCGCCCGATAGTGACGTGTGACTCGTTGTTGAAACATTTCACGTTTCTTATGATTTGTATTTTTGGTTTGACGAACTCCTGTCTGTATGTACTCTTGGCTCCGGCCGCAGATCCTGAACCGGCCCTTCGAGATGTACGTGACGGAGGTGCCCATCCCGGCCGAGGCCGACGTGTCGGACCTGGCGCTGGCCGCGGCCGGCCTGCTGCAGCTACTGCACGCCAAGCTACTGGGCGCGCCCGCCGCGCACGCCGCGCGCGCGCTGCTGGTGCTGCTGGGCCATCTGGACAGCCACTACCGGCGGCACGCGCTCTTCATGCACCACCCCGACATACGGATAAAGGTGAAGCGCGACCAGCATTCACAGCGCGGTTTTGTTTTCATATGGGCTTGCCCTTTATGCCTAGAAGCTTTTATTTAGATTGGAAGTTCTGTTTACGTTTTATTTTAATTTTCTATTATTTTTAGTTTTCAATTTTTGATGGTATATTGGCGTGTGCTAGCTGACATATGGCAAATTTTATGGTTTTTTTTTTGTTTCGTAATTTTTATTACCTATTATTGTATAGAATCAAGTTCTTCTAACTTAACAGACAGCTGTGCTGCTGGGGAGTTTGTTCCGCTACTTCTTCTTCCCAGCTAAAGCACTAGGAAGTGGTGAAGGGCGGGCGTTTTTGGGGGGACTGTCTTATGTAATTTTATTTTGACGTTCAAAAAGAGCTGACTCTCAGCCTAGTTTGAATAAATGACTTTTGATTTTGATTTTGCTTATTATTTTATATACATTTGCTAGTATGATATTATTCGATTCGCCTGACGAAATTGCTTCTCGGTCGTCACTCTAAATTATATAGACCGATCCGACTACACGTCATTCACGTATATGCTCGGCTACTCACATCCAGCTCCACCGGCCACCCTGCCACGATCGTCGCCGCGGCGTCCACTTGATTTCAGTGTTCTAAATTACGTTTACCGACTCGCGATATCGATAATACCACTTCAGCTTGTTTATTCAGTAAGATCGTACTCCCTTCAGATATTCGATATGCTGTTCGGTCTCCGCGCGAACCAGTTCAACTGCGTGGGCTTCTGCTACGACAGCACGGGGACTCCGCTAAGCGGCGCGGCAGCCCTGCGCCTGCGCCCCGTGTGCTCGCCCTTCCTCGTTGCCGAGCCGCCCGCCTCGCGCGCCCACGTGCCCGCGCCGCAGCCCCGGGACCTGCCGCAGGTACGGCGTCGGCAGCCTACAGCACTGGCGCGGCCTGCGCCCCGTGTGTCCCTACAGCACTGGCGCGGCCTGCGCCCCGTGTGTCCCTACAGCACTGGCGCGGCCTGCGCCCCGTGTGTCCCTACAGCACTGGCGCGGCCTGCGCCCCGTGTGTCCCTACAGCACTGGCGCGGCCTGCGCCCCGTGTGTCCCTACAGCACTGGCGCGGCCTGCGCCCCGTGTGTCCCTACAGCACTGGCGCGGCCTGCGCCCCGTGTGTACCTACAGCACTGGCGTGGCCTGCGTCCCGTGTGTACCTATAGCACTGGTGCGGCCTGCGTCCCGTGTGTCCCTATAGCACTGGCGCGGCCTGCGTCCCGTGTGTCCCCATAGCACTGGCGCAGCCTGCGTCCCGTGTGTCCCCATAGCACTGGCGCGGCCTGCGTCCCGTGTGTCCCCATAGCACTGGCGCAGCCTGCGTCCCGTGTGTCCCCATAGCACTGGCGCAGCCTGCGTCCCGTGTGTCCCCATAGCACTGGCGCGGCCTGCGTCCCGTGTGTCCCCATAGCACTGGCGCGGCCTGCGTCCCGTGTGTCCCCATAGCACTGGCGCGGCCTGCGTCCCGTGTGTCCCCATAGCACTGGCGCGGCCTGCGTCCCGTGTGTCCCTACAGCACTGGCGCGGCCTGCGTCTGAACGTTCTTTAAATTACGAGAATTGCACCCCCGTATGTCCCTTCCTCGTACCCGCGCCATAGCCCCGGGGCCTGCCGCAAAAAAACTAATTTACCGGGTTATTCTTAGTATCATACAAAAAAAAAACATTCATCGAAAATTGGAATTGCAGAATGGACCTTGTTAACCACAGTTACGGACAACATTTGAAAGAAATAATCTTTAAAAAATAAATGTAAAGAATGGTTCTTTTGTATGATTCTAAGAATAACCCGATAAATTAGTTTGTTTATTTTACAAAAATCGTTTTGAAAAAAGTACCTCTAAATGAATCACCAATTATTAAAAATGTGAAAGTTTCTGGAGATGTTTGGATGTTTGTTACCCAATCACGCAAAGCGTATGCTGTACGTAGGCTGAACGTATTTGGATGAAATTTGGCACACAGATAGATTATAACCTAAATTAACATAGGATACTTTTTATCCCGGTAGTACGTTCCCGCGGAATTATTTCCGACTTCCACGAGCGAAGCTGCGGGCGGAAGCTAGTGAATATAGCCTGAATGTGAGCTGCATTATCTCACATCGAAATATTGATGACGACATTACACTGTGAAAATAACTAAAATATATCATTCGCTGTTTCTACATCAGTCAAACGACAGATTTTATAGACTGGGTAGGCTGCAGAGTTTGGTCGCTTCGAAAATTTGTTACATGTAGGATTTATCTTATCTTAACGCTGCATCCTTCTCAGCTTAGCGTCTAAATATATCCAATGCATTGGAGAATGATGTTGGAGAAATTACTAACCCTCACCCTTCGACGCAGGGGGATATGTTCAGTTCGCTGGTCCCGAGTTTGAATTGTCATTGCAGTCAGTTGATTTGGTATCGCTGCACAAATTATAAAACAGGCGAAGTCTCGATAGAGTGAAAAGCTTTCTTATAGTCCATAAACGCAAGGGTCAAGACACAGACCGATTATACTCTTCGGATGGATACACAGAACTTAGAGGTGCAACAAGATATTCTGTAACAGGTGTAATCGAATGTTGTGCTATTGAATTAGTAGAACAAAAATTGATAATTATATGTGTATATAGGCCACCTAAGTCAAATAATTTAAATATTTTTTATGATAACTTAGAAATAATTTTAAAATCAGTATGTACCAACCCTAACAAAAAAATTGTTGTTTGCGGGGACTTTAATATAGACAGGTTAAAAAGAAATAATATTAGCTTAGACTTTGAATATTTTCTGTTGGGATTTAACCTCAGACTTGAACTTGATCAACCAACTCGGCTATCTAGTAGCAGCTGTCTGGATAATTTCGCTCATAATTCTAAGAATAAATGTAAATGTGAAGTAATAGACTTTGCCATGTCTGATCACTCTGCACAAATATTTGAGATTAAAGTAAACAAAACCTATAGACTAAACTCATGGCATGTAAAAAAGCGGGACCTATCTTTGGAAAACCTAACAAAATTCTATAGCTACCTACAATGCCTTTCATTTACTGAAATATATGAGACAGAAAATGTTAATGAAGCGTATAACATATTTATGCAGCAGTTTAGTTTGTTATATAAACTTTGTTTTCCTTTCAAGTTAGTTATGATAAAACCAAATAAAAAAATTAAGTGGATCTCTAGAGGAATACGATTATGTAGTAGGAAGCAGCGTCACCTTCTATGGGAGCACAGACTTAAGCCATCAAATGAAAACAAAAACAAATTTAAAAATTACTCCCGGTGTTTTAGGAAAATTGTAAAATTAACTCAAAAGGCTCAAAATAACTATTTTATTAAGAACTCACACAATAAATCAAAGGCGTCCTGGCAGGTTATAAACAATAAAGCATATACTTATGAACCCATTTCTCAAATAAAAATAGATAATACAATTATTAATAAACCCAAGGAAATTGCAGACGCTTTCAACAACTATTTCATTAATCAGATTAAAAACTCACCTAAAATATCACTCGAAACAAGTGATCTACACGAAAACCCTAATACAATGTTCATGAGACCAGTTGTACCTCAAGACGTACTCAGGGTAATAAAATCATTAAAAAATAAAAATAGCCTAGGATATGATGAAATAGCAACGAAAGTTATAAAATTTGTAGCAAATAACATAGTCGTACATATTAGCCACATTATTAACTTAGCCATCAGCACTGGTATATTTCCTGACGGTTTAAAAACAGTCATAGTTAAACCGCTTCATAAAAAGAATTGCAGGGAGGATTTAGCCAACTATAGACCGATTGCTTTAATTCCTGTGTTTTCCAAAGTTGTAGAAAAGATTATATATGAATTAATCAACAACTTTCTGACAAAATACAACATACTATGTGATGAACAAGCAGGCTTTAGAAAAAATAAAAACATTAATACAGCAATATATAATTTTTTACATGAAATAATGATAAATGTAGATAATAAAACCCCTATCTGTGCCGTTTTTACAGACATGACTAAAGCTTTTGACTGTGTCAATCATGATATCTTATTGAACAAGCTTAATAGCTACGGTTTAAGGGGAAACGTGCTAAATCTTCTAAAATCCTACCTTAGTAACCGCACACAATATACAGAGATATCCAGAATTTGTCTCAAATCAAAATGTGAACTAAAATATCAATCTGATGGTAAAATTGTTAAATTCGGTGTACCGCAAGGTAGTGTATTGGGTCCCCCACTGTTTTTGCTGTATATAAATGATCTGCCCCGTCAGATACCAAATCCAATGGTTCTATTTGCCGATGACAGCACAGTACTGATAAAATGTACAAATATTAATAATTATGAACAGGATATCAACATTAATCTTAGAAATATTATTACTTGGCTTGATAAAAATAACTTGGTAATAAATATACCAAAGACTAATTTGATGCATTTTCACCAACGTACAATTCCACCGAATGTTAATGTACAGTACAACGGACAGGTGATCAATCAAACAAAGGTCGCGAAATTTTTAGGAATTCATATAGACGATCAATTAACGTGGAAACCGCAAGCTGAAGAGGTGTGTAAAAAGTTAAGCACTGCAGCTTATGTTCTTTTTAACCTGGCAAAAAAAGTGGACATAAAGACTGCTTTAGTAGCATACCATGGTTTGGCCGCATCGGTCTTGAGGTTTGGAATTATTTTTTGGGGTAACTGCAGTCTAAGAGATAACATATTTAAAGCCCAAAAACGTTGTGTTAGAGCAATGTGTAGTCTTAAACCTAGAGATAGTTGTGAACCTCTATTCAAGTCTTTGAAAATTCTTACTTTTCCGTGTTTATATATTTTAGAAATGGCAATTTTTGTAAAAACAAATGAAAATTTGTTTGCTAAGGTCTCGGACACTAAGAAGGGTCCCGTGAGAAGTCAATACAAAAACCTCTTAGTTATCGGTGGCTATAAAACAGCACTACTTAAAAAAAGTGTTTTCTGTATGGGCCCAATAATATTTAATAAACTACCCGACTGCTTAAAATGTGACACCCTTACACAATTTAAAAATAAACTCAAGACTTTTTTGATACAGAAATGTTACTATTCGATAAGTGATTTTTTGAACGACCCTATGTGTGACATCTCAACAGTTTAATATTATTGACATTATTGAAACACTTTTGCGCACGATTTAAACTTGTTAAAATTATTTATTAATTTACTAACTATTTTATAATTTTGCTCATGACCTTATAATAATATTAACATAGGTGACATTACCTATTTATTAAATTTTGCATGCCAAAACTCAGGCAGAATGTACCCGGCTCACTATATTTTATAACAACTTTATTGTACAATACCTACATTCTATGCGAATAAATGATTTGATTTGATTTGATTTGATTTGATGTTCGCGTTATTTACAGTGTTTTGTCGAGTTGTTTGAATGAGCTCTGTGGTGCTCCTGAAAACTTGTGTACTTCGTTAGATAGATGATTGAATGAAGATGTTTTTCCCGTAAATTGTACGCTGTATGCTATAGTATCAGGACGTGTCGGGTCAGCTAGTAGAAAATAATGATTGCGAACGGATAATGCGGTCGCAGTCGGAGCGTTCCGCCGACCCGCGCTGAGAGTCCCCTGCCGCAGGGCGCGGTCCTGCTGCCGGTGGGGCGCGCGGCGCGCGTGCTGGCGGCGGCGCTGGCGCGCGAGCGCGACTGGGCCGTGCTGGCGCGCGTGCTGCGCGCGCTGCCCGCGCTGCTGCAGGCGCGCGCGCTGGCGCTGGGCCGCCGCGCGCAGGACATCGACATGCTGGCCTCCGCGCTCTGCTCCATGGTAAGCCCGCCCGCCCGAGGGAACCGCATTCATCGCTTTCAGGCGGGACTGATGACAGTCGCTTAATGTGTCACAGATATCAGACCGCAGCCTTAACTTCCCCGAGTGCCTCCGAGTCGGAAACGGTCAAAAGCTGTTAGTGTCCGAGTTCCACAGCACGGCGCTGCCCGGCCTGGCCGCCCTGGCGCCCTACCACAGCTACCTCGAGCCGCAGACGCAGCAGAGGATAGTGCGCTGTCTGCTCAAGTACGGCATGGGTGAGCACAATATAGTCCTACAGTTCCCTTTCTCGCTAATTCAAATATTTTATACAAACCCCAAAACACGTGAGTACATAAGCCCTGAGTTAGGACAGGCGTATTCATGTAAGTTTTCTGTCAACCCTGCTGAACCAGAACATGACATCCTATACGAATTTCCACACCCATTCATCACTATCGCTACCTATCATGTCTCGCAGTGCTCCGGACGCCGCAACCGTACATCAACGCACTGACGATCTTCACGCTGGAGACGCGCGAGACCATGGTGAAGATGCTGCCGGAAGTGCTGCTGGACCTGTCCAAGATCTCCGACACCAAGGCCATCGCCAGCCCCATGCTCGAATTCTTGTCCAGTGAGTACCACCAATCCTCGCTGTGTGCTCGCCAGTATATTATGCTGATAAGACTAATTTACTGTAGTAACTGTCATGTACACGGAGTTTTTGGAATAAAATCGGCTTTATAGTACATGTTCTTGGTCGCTCATTTCTGTTCGACACGCGAGTCTAAAATTCCATGTGCTTTCTGAACGAACCCGCACCGCGTTCTTTATTTCTGATTTGTAATTATTCTATAACTGCATCCATGCTCGAGACTGACGTTGATGGCTCAAGTGGGAGTCGTTATTCGGTCCAAAAGTGTTCGTGTGGTCGTGCTGCTTGCTCTTACATCCGTAACTGTGCAGCGCTGACGCGACTGCCGAAGGTGTTCGCGTCGTTCGTGGAGGACCAGTACATGTCGGTGTTCGCCATCCTGCTGCCCTACACCAACCCGTCGCGCTACAACCACTACGTGGTGTCGCTGGCGCACCACGTCATCGCCGCCTGGTTCCTCAAGTGCCGACTGTCCTACAGGCGGAACTTCGTGCGCTTTATTATACATGTGAGTTTCATTCGCCATTTCTGTACCCTCGTATTAAATCTGTCCTAACGAAGTCTGATACTTCTAAAATAATACTAGCTTTAACCTGTGCTTCGCACCCGCGTGCATTTTCCAAGATCAAAACTAGCCTAAGATGTCACCCTGGCCTACTAACTACGCCTATGCAAAATATTTGGTTGCTCCGTGGCTCCGATGCTACTTTATGGAATAACAAACTAACACACAGTTCGCATCTATGCATTTGCCATAGCATAAACATAGTCGCTCTTCACGTACTATGTACGTGTGACGGCTGAGCTCTCTTAACTGTTTAAAGGCGTTTGATGCGGGTTTCACCCTTGTTTAAAAAAAAATCCCTGAGGTTTATTTTATTTTATTTTATTTATAATGGGATAAAAAACAGCTACAATATACATCTTAATATTAAAAGTGTTATAATAATAAGTGTTTGACAATATTGCAGCCCACTGCATTATCCACATATTAACATGCAATATTCAAAAAGATAGGTGTCACTAGGTGGCGCTATACATTATTAAATAATTCATTCAATAATTCATGTAAACCTCAATGGTCTATTACAATTATTGAAACATTACCTACACTAAATACATAATTAGAAATTCATTCCTACTCATGCACATAAGTGGCTCAGAGAATAATAAAGAAATATAATCAATAATTTATGCGTATCATACATTAATATTTAACATGATAAGTCTCTGATGACGAAGCTATTCGTCCCATGCCACTGACCCCGCTGTGCCGCAGGGCCTGCACAACTACATCATCATGCCGTTCGAGGAGCAGCTGCAGTACAAGAGCAACCACTTCCAGAGTGCCAACGAGGACTCCTCCAACAGGCAGCGCAGCTCGAGTCTGGTCAGTAGTTCTTGCGCACTCGCAGCTAATCGTCGTCAGACATCTTAGGGGAAATTCCCGTATTTTTAAGAACAATCACATTCTAGTCTCAGTATTAATAAAAAATACCTCTAATTTGCCTACATTCCTGGTTGAGATGAATTTATCTACATGTGATAGTAGCTGAGCTTTGATTGCGACTAGATTTCGAACGTTTTTAATTACGGGAATTGACCACTTAGTAACTGGTTTTCTGTTCATCGACAACCTCATGTGCATGGGAAACAAACGTTGCACGACATTGTTTCAGCAACATGTCGCACCTTTAGAAGTATAGAGACCTAATGCGAAATTAGCCGCAAGCAAAATTATTTAGAATTATTAGAATTATAGAGACCTATTTTGGTTGCGGCTAATTTCGCATTAGGTCTCTATACTTCTAAAGGTGCGATGTGTTTGTGTTGCGGTATACGTATACACGTTGCTGGCAACTTAATAAAGTTTTCTGTCATGATAAAAGATTTTAAACTTACTAATTCAAACATAAGATAACAATAAAACTTGTATTGTGTCTCGTTCAGTGTCCTTCTACCGACACTGGACGAGACACAATACAATTTAATAATGATGTGATAAGGTAATGGTACGGTTGAAAAGATGCTTTGACAATAATTGAAAAGATTTATAATAAATAAAATAAAATTCTCAAATTCAACCCACTTACAAAAAAGGACACTACAATTAAACTTAACACATGGCTTAAAACACTGGATTACTCACAGACGGAAAACATAGTTAAAGAACAATACTCGTCACAACTAAATAGTAATGTACGCAAACGAAGTCTTTCATATAGCACAAAGTACAACCACCAATAACAGTCACTCAGAAACACACACACACACATATACACACACACACACACGCTTCCGCACATAATACAACACACTCATACATAAACACCAAAAACGCACACATACACAAACCCACACAAGAGCAGGCATGCACTAAATTCTATTAAAATAATTTTTTTTTCTTTTTTTATCACATAAATTGCTCATGTTCCACAAGCGGGTGAAGACACTGACTCCTGTAACACAGGTACCACCTAGCTCAGGAGTCAGGGCTTCAATTGATTGTCACACCTTTTTATGTCAATAAAACTTTATTATTATTATCTCCTTTATTCCATTAAATACACATAAAAATAGCATTTTTAAATATTAGTATAAAAATATAAAAACATTTAAACATTTAAAAAATAGTAGCCCACCGGTATCGGGAACAAGGTCCAAACTACCGGCGGTCAGGGCTCCAGACAGAGGAACCTCCTAACAATGCCAGCCGTCTCCAGGGGTACCGCTTTCTGGATCAAGCCTTTGACCCAGCTGCCTAACGAGAGCCTCCTCAGATGTTGGTTGAAGCTTTTGGCCATCAAGCCATTGGCTGTAACAACTATCGGTACAATGATCGCTGAGTCCACATCCCACATGTCGACAACCTCGCGAGCCAAGTCAACATACTGGATTTGTTTATCTTTCTCGATCGTCGATCCCACCTTTAATTTCCTTGGTCCATCAACCAACTGTAAAGTGGTTGGCATGGCAAGTCATGCTTGAAGTTTCCGATGTCAAGCAAAAACATCAAATTAAGGATTTATAATTATTATGTTAACTTGGAAACTCTTCAGCCTTCTTTTTGTTAAATATATGTCGGAGAAGCAATATTCATCTCGACATCATCATTAGTGGTCACAGGTTTAGTGGGCGTCATTGGGGTAAATGCTAGCACAAAACAAAGTACGTATTCACTGTTGCATAAAATGTAATGAAAAGTTTTACAATATTTATTCCACTGAACTTTGTAATTAAACGTTATTCAGAACAATTATGTTAAAGCAGCGGGTTCGCGACACCAATCTTACTTCGCCACATAAAAAACAATACTCCTTCAAAATGATGGAGAATCCAACTCGATTTTCCAAAACGTCATAAATTCCCGCTCCGATCACGTCTCCCGCGCATGCGCGCAATCTGTCAAGATGGCGATCCTAATTAAATTAAATTAGGAATTAACAAATATTTTTAGTAATTATTATTGTTGAAATCAACAATCAACTCTATTCCGAATAGATCCTCCGACATATATATATATTTATTATATATTATATTAAATTCCTGTGATGCCCACTGCAGGGCAAAGGCCTCTCTACCCTCCTTCCACTTCTCTAAAAAGTGAAAAATTAAAACGTTTTCCAAAAAAAAAAAGGACCGGCTTCCAAAAAAACACTACAAAGCGAAAAATAACTTTAATTTCGGAAGGCGATGACGAAAAATTAAAATACAGCTCCAAAGACACCGACTTCCGCAATTAAAGTTATTTTTCACTTTGTAGTGTTTTTTTGGAAGTCGGTTGTTTTTTACAAGTTATGTTTTTGATGGCTCTCTTTAACCATTCGTCCAAATTATATGCAGTAAAAGGGAAAAGTCTTTTGTTTTAAACACTTGAGACGATAAATTTACTTATTTTGATAAGAATTCATAATTGTTGATAATATGACCACTAAGCATGACCTAACATTTTTTTATTTAAAAAAAAACTTTTTTGTGAGTCAAATATAAAGGTTAGACATATGCTGTCGCTGTCTTTTTTGTAGGTATTATCCAGCTCTACAACTTTTCTCTAGAACTCAATCAGTTAAGTTAAGTCATAGTTAAGGCAGCGTTCGTAGGAAACGTTTTCGTGCGACCGTTTTTTCTCCACCTCTTTGCAAATCCGACTACCACGAAAAAATCTTTTCATTTTTCGGGTTAATATACAACGAGTAACAAAATTAACGCAAGACCTCATACACCCCAATTAGAGTATTGAGTTAAAAGCATAATACGATATCCAAAACGTTTTTTTTTTTAAAGCTAACTGATATTATTAAGAAAAACGTGTCGACCCAAGCATTACTTTATGCATTTAAAATTGAGTCTTATTTCTTCTAGTATAAGATTGATTTTTCTTTGGCTCAATCAGTGCTAGTTTTGGCAAAATACATAATTTAAAAAAAAACATTAAAAGTTACTGAAATTGATTCAGTAGTCAATTAGGAACAAACTTCGTTCAGGTCTTGCGTCTATTCTGTTACACCTTGTATAGCCCATGACACTCACAACTAACGTAGCTTTCTATTGGTAAAAGAATTTCCTAATTCGGTTCAGTAGATCCAGAGATTACCCCCTACAACCACACACCTCACAAACTCACAAACTTCACCTCTTTATAATATTAGTATAGATAAACCTGACACCACCTTGGGACTGCTGGTCGCCCTCCCGGAGATAGAACAAGTTACCGGATTTGAGGATTATCGAGTGCTCCCCCTCTCGTCGGACTTCAGATAACCCTATACTCTATACTATATCTCATCGTAACCTCCTCAATTCTTCCTCAAGTTCGACGATCTTCTCGGATCTACTGAACCGATTAAAAAAAAAAAACCAATAAAAAGCCACATTATTTGTGAGTGTCATAGGCTATATATTAACCTGCAAAATTAAAAGACTTTTTCGTGGTAGTCGGATTTGCAAAGTAAGTCGGAGAAAAAACGGTCGCACGAAAACGTTACTTACGAACGCTGCCTTAACTATGAGAGATATATGATAGAGTTGTAGAGACAAGTTGTAGAGCTTTATAATACCTACAAAAAAGTCAACGGCAACATATGTCTAACTTTTATATTTTAATTAACAAAAAGTAGTTTTTTTTAACATAATTTAGGGGGGGTAGCCTTATTTATTACGCTGTTTAACTAAAAGTATTTTATATTTACAAGAAAAAAGATTTTTTACGGAAAGAATATTTATGAAACAAAGAATTTACAAAAACAGTAGTGAATCTTAGCGGAAATAATGCGGCGAAAAGAGCGACACGTCCTACTGGCATCAGGCGTCGGCCGGCACCACAGAACACATATACTCCTAACGGAGAAGAATGCCAACTCCATACAATATTTAGTAGAACGATTGTGTGAGCGCCATCTATATTCGCCCCTAGGAAAAAACCTCGTATGGCGGTAAATTCAAACGTTTGCTTAGCATCCCCAGCCTATTGAACATGGTTTTTGGTAGGTCCATTCTCTTGTAAGAAAACTCAAATGTGAGTTTCTTACAAGAGAATGTACCTACCAAAAAACCTACAGAGTGGATATGGCAAAATAAAACAATAGTGTGTAAATAAATAATTTCACATTTATTTCAACAGTTTCATTACAATTTATTATTATTGTGTTCATATTAATACATTCAAAAAGTTTAATTACCATCTGTTTGCAGTAGCCTCAGAGTATAGACTAAACCATAAGTTTGTTTTAACTACATTTACATAGATCATACAACAAGGTTAGACAAAAGTTGACAAAACCCAATTTTCAAAATGTACTCAAACAGAATCGACAGTAGATTTTATTTATTTATAAGGTACTAATATTAATTAAAAGGTACACCAACGACTTATTCACTAGAAACATTAAGATAATAAAAATAACATATATGCATTGAGTTATGGTGGATTTCTCACTTACAGGCGTACACAACACTTCACAACACACAGATCAGTAGAAATAGTGACGAAGTTATTCAGTTATTTACGATACGTACAGTACTTAAGTAGGTTTATTATACATTTAACGAGTCCTGAAGATACATGGTAGATTAGATTTTACTAAGAATGTATTAATATAACAACAACAAACCACAATTTCAAGGACATTTATCGTCTGACTGACATGACATTGAGTTGCCACTATGAATTATCAAAAATAACTACTATATTTTCGGTTTCATTAAATTTAGGACAATATTACTATGATATTACGTAATTTGGACTAACAAAAAATTTGCATTACTTCAAACAGTCATTCACTTTTTTACTATCTAATAAATATTTATATTTCGTTGGCAAATTTTCCGTCTAAAAAACTACTATTTAGAAAGGAAAAAAAACGCGACAAACACAATGCAGCCGTGTTACAACTTAAAAATAAAGTATTATTAGGGACCTAATTTTTTGGGTCCTTCACAATATTTTTAATGTTGGCAATGTCATATTTCTGCCCCGGGTACCTGTTCTACATTGGCCAATACAAAGTTGATACCCCCTGGCCGGCACTGTTAGTACACGGGCGTTTACGCACACATGCATACGTATTATGTTCGGAAATAAGAATTTGTGATTTACAAAAAAACTATTAGTTGGACTAAAAAATGTAAACACTCTCATGCTAGTATTTTGCTTGTAGAATAATCTGACAAATAATCAGAATGATTGAATGTATATTAGTATGGTTTTTAATCGTTAAAATAAATTAGAGGTATCTTCGTGTTTTTTTTTTATATCGTATCAAATTTGCTTTATTATGTTTTCAACACTATCTACCTAGCATATATTCTGCAGATTATCATATATTTTTCTGATTTTGTTTACGGCAGTGGATCATCATTTTTAGGTATTATAAAACTTGCGTTTAGCTCCTCTAAGCCCCTTAAGTTTTGTTTAAAGCCACGGTGAGGCAAGGGGCTAACAATAACTAACAACGCAAGAGCTTTTTTCAAAGCCACTTGGGTCTTGTAGCCCTCTTAAGATACCGAATTACAGTTCCACGAGTACAAGTTGAAATTTTACATACGTCGATTTGTTTTACATAGTTTCATACATCATCATCTATTATTTTCTGCAGTCGAATCTACCTGTGTTCTTAACTTAAACAGCTATGTTGTGTGTAGGGTTCAAAAGCAGTATCTCGCGCGCCACTGGGAGGTCGCTCGGGTGGCACGTCGGCCTCAGCCTCGGCCTCCGCCGCCTTCCACGTAGAGCTCACCGAGACCTGCCTCGACCTGCTGGCGCGCTATACCTCCACGCCCTGCAGCGTCAAGCCGCATAGGTGAGTTCTTCCACGTGGAGCTCACCGAGACCTGCCTCGACCTGCTGGCGCACTATACCTCCACGCCCTGCAGCGTCACGCCGCACAGATGAGTTCTTCCACGTGGAGCCCGCGACCTGCCTCGACCTGCTCTCGCGCTCGCTGCAGTGCCAAGCCGCCAATAGATGTACAAATGCCCTACAGTCTGTAGACGGTGACAACATCGTCCACAGATTGTGGGTTTAATTTTTAGTAAAAAATTATGTATTTACAACTGTAATTGCTCGTTTCAGGAGCGACACGGCGGAGTTCCTGTTCAGCGGCGGGCAGTCGATGACGTGGCTGGTGGGCCACAAGCTCATCACCATCACCACGTCTGGCTGTCTGCAGAACTCCATCAAGCAAGGACTCTGCGACCGGTCAGTGCTCAGAGCAATATTGTAAATGTAGACGTAAGATTGAACGAATTCGTTGCGTACACACGTAGTGTAGTAACATATGGTCCAATCCTGCGTCGTACAATCGAAAAACTTGACATTAATTGATTATAAAAATACCTCAAAAAGCACCTCACGCTCTTTAATTGAATTAAATTATTTTCTCCTTTTTTAGTTTGGTTTTTAAAGCGTGTTTTTTAGTTTTTAAACTATTATTTACTAATAATAGTTTAAAAACAATTTTATTTAATAGCACCAGACATCAAAATTACGGAAAGAAACTCTCTTCACCTCTTAGGGTCCCCAATTTTCGACGAATCCTTTCCAACGTTTATTGAGGAGAAAATTAAAAATTTCAATGATGTCTCGGAACGACTTTTCAAAATTAATATTCATTCGGCTTTCACGCTCATTCGATACTGTTGCTTTGGACCAAAATTTACATAAAGCCTTCGCTCCTCCCATCTTTGGAAGCATCCACAACTTTTAGAAAAAGTAGACCAAATTATTAGAAATACACTAACTTCAATCCTAAATGTGGCCTTGGACGACCGAGCGTGGCAGCAAGCCACACTTCCCATTCGCCTGGGTGGTCTCGGCGTCCGCAAAATTTCAAGTATAAGTTTACCGGCCTTCCTCTCCTCGGTCCACAGTACAGATAAATTAACCAGGAATATTTTATCTTCCTCACTGGTTGATTTTGAAGTACCGTGTTTGACCGATGCTTTGAACGCTTGGAAAATGGCTTGTCCCAATACGGTTTTACCTGACAACCCATCCTCCCAGAGACGGTGGGTCGTGCCGCTCTGCAGTATTATACGGAATACCCTGTTAAATACGTCCCCTAATACTGTTGAGCGTGCCCGTCTGCTGGCTGTGGGAGAATGGGAGTCAGGCTTGTGGCTTCAGGCGCTCCCGTCATCCACCATAGGCACTATGATGGATGACTCATCGTTTCGGCTCGCTACGTGTCTCCGCTTGGGCGCACCTTGTGTTGCTCCGCATCGGTGTCACTGCGGTGAAGCTGTCGACAGTCTCGGGCACCATGGCCTGTCCTGCTGCAGGAGCGCAGGTCGCATAGCACGCCACGCCAGCATCAACGATATTATTCGTCGAGCCCTTGTCACCGCCGGCGTACCAGCTGTATTAGAACCAAACGGCTTGGTACGTGACGATGGGAAGAGACCAGACGGCATGACGTTATTGCCTTGGAAGGTGGGAAGACTTCTGGTGTGGGACGCAACATGTGTCGACACCCTTGCGCCATCCCATGTTCCTAGCACGGCGGGCTGTGCTGGCGCCGCTGCTGCTGTTGCTGAGACCCTCAAGCAGCGTAAATACTGTAACCTAATGGGTAACTACAGTTTTGAGCCGTTTGGGGTCGAAACGCTCGGGTCATGGGGCCCGAGTGCTCGTCTCCTCTTTAAGGAAATTTCTCGCCGGCTGGTCGACACTTCACGTGACCAGAGGGCTGGGTCGTTCTTTGGCCAAAGAATTAGCATTGCCATTCAACGTGGCAATGCTGCCAGTCTTCTGGGCACGTTTCCTGATGACAGCGATGCGGAGGAATACTTCGACGCCTAAGTGTCCTTTTGTTTTTTTTGTATTTATTTTGTATATCGTAGTTTTAATTATTTACTCGTATTAAGTAGCTTAAATATTTCAAAGACGATGATTGAAATGAAATTTAAGTCTTTGCTGTTATAATTTTTTTATTATAGAATCAGTTTCAGTGCAATCTAGAATAAGAAATGAAGAAACGCCGACTTGCACGTTAACAATGATAGAATAAATGAAAAGTAAACAAAAACATGTCCCGACAATTCCGCCGGGCACCGCGCACCTACGCGTACCTGAAGCGTAGTCACGAACATTACCGATGTTACCCGAACTCAACCAGAAGCAATGATCGGCTTGGCCGACTAGTCGACTAGTCGGCCCATCTCTAGTATTGAGCTATAAAAGTCGGTGTATTTGGTTCTGTTTTCAAGTTTTATTTTTATATAAATATTGCCCGCGACTTCGTTCGCGTGTAATAGTTACTTTGGGCTGCATTTATATTTTTTTATGATTCTCATTTTGCAAATAATACATACACAAACTGCTATGGTTTACTGTAAATAGCTTATTAATATTTTTTTATTAACTGTTATTTGGCATTTCATCCTTTGCTAAAACATAAAGGTTTGGGGGTTTGATATTGGTGAGCACGCCACATGTTGCTCATGGAAAAACAGTTTTTTCTTAATGTACACCTGTAACTTTAAGCGTCTGTCCTTGAGCGTCTTTCCGATAAATATACGTATAGTAAACATAGAAAGTTTTGTTTGGACATCCATCCGAACTTTCTTCACCTATTTCATCCCCGTGTAGGTTTTAATTTCATAAACGCTAGAAAAAATATTTATTTACTTCTCATCAAATGCCTAAGTATAAAGCTTCATGGTTTTATCATCTATAATGACGAACTCCCATTCAAACTTTCATCCCAAAATCAAAATATTTTATTTCACATAAACCTGCATGGGTACTTTTGCAACATCAAAAGCTAGGTGCACGTTTCCAATTTGTCGCTTCCTATGGAGAAGAGCCGGCAAGAAACTCCACGGTTACTCTTTTAAAAATAATTGGCTTCTACAATGTTTTCCAATTATAGTGATAATAGGTATGGGAGGACAGTGCAGGCCTGTCAATAAGTACCAGGTACTTAGAAGAATGAAAATAAAGAACAGAAAATCGTCTACAAATCTACAGTCTGTAAGCCCTACAACGTTCTCTCATTCACAATATCTGAAAGAATCTACATAAATAAAATGAACCTACCTAAACCAAGTGACATGGTTTCCATGACAATCACTAATAAATAGTTGATATTAGAATTGATGTATAATGTCAAATAATGACGAGAATAAATGTCAGACATTGTGAAAATTAAAAGAATAAAAATTAACATTGTAATTTGGAAAATAGACTTTCACATAGTTATAATATGCTGTTAATGAACCTTCTGCACATGTGGCTTCCCTGGTACCGACCAGGGAAGCCACATGTGCAGAAGGAATTAATGCCAAACTTCCCTGACTTCAACGTAGTCTTTTATCTTATAATATGCTTTTAAGTACACGTTTGATGTGAGTTTTAAACTTTCCATCGCTAAGTTCTGTAACCGACTTTGGCAACTTGTTATAGAAGCGGATACTGTTTATTAGAAATGACTTGCTAGTTTTAGTATATCTAAATTTTGGAATCACAATTTCATCTTTACTACGTGTATTTAGATTATAGAAATCGCATCATTTTTTGAAAAGACATAAGTTTTTGCGAACATAAAAGATATTACCTAGGATATAAAGAGAAGGCAGAGTTACTATATCAATTTCGTTGAATTTCGAAGAAACTCGCGAGGCCCCATTATATACAAGGTGTAACTTAAATAACGCACAACCTCTGAAGGGGTTATTGTACTCATCATTATCAACAACTTTTACTATGGGACCAAAACTGATATCGCGGAAAAAAAATCAGCTGTTCCCTACATTTTGACGAGTTATGTGAATACAAGTGTATGGAACAGCTGATTTTTTTTTTCGTGATTTCAGGTTTGGCCCCATAGTAAAAGTTGTTGATAATGAGGAATACAATAACCACTTCAGAGGTTGTGCGTTATTTAAGTTACACCTTGTAGATTGCGCGGATTGCCCTCTTTTGTAAAATGAAAATTGAATCTACGTCAGCTGCCGATCCCCACAACAGAACGCCATAAGACATAATACTGTGAAAATAAGCAAAGTATACTAACCTAGCTGTGGCTACATCAGTCAACTGCCTTATTTTTCTTACTGCGTAAGCAGCTGAGCTTAATCTACTTGAAAAAGCTCTAATGTAGGCACCCCATTGCAATTTTGAATCTAAAGTAATTCCTAGAAATATAGTTTCCGAAATAGCATCTGGTTTCTTGCCATCAAGTTTTAAATTTTGACCCACTTGGGGTACATTTGGTAACGAGAACTTGAGTTAGTTTTGTTCGCATTGAGTAAAAGATTATTAGCCGCAAACCATTTCGAAAGAACAGCTAGATTATCGTTGACATGTAAGACATCTGTATCTTTTCTATCTATTCTAAAAATAAGAGAATTGTCATCAGCAAATAAAATTATATCCGAGAAGTTAGCCATCGGGTAAGTAAGGTCATTAATATAAACTAGAAATAAAAAAGGGCCAAGAATTGAACCTTGAGGCACGCCCATCTTAACTAGAGACCCCGAGGACGTCGCCCCGTTAACGTTTACTTTTTTCTGCTTGTTTGATAATTAGGAAAGTACAGCATTAGCAGCTTGTCCACGAATTCCGTAGTGGTGAAATTTACTTTATAGAGAGA
Source organism: Antitype chi (assembly GCA_947359405.1). NCBI lineage: Eukaryota > Metazoa > Arthropoda > Insecta > Lepidoptera > Noctuidae > Antitype > Antitype chi. Next base: position 22,365,781 of record OX375814.1, on the reverse strand, counting down.
GATATATTTCAACCCCGTATCTATATCCGTTTCCAACGTCTAGTCTATTTTTGGGTCAAATTTCATCAAAATCTGTTCAGTGGTTTAGGGGTGAAAGCGTAACAGACAGACAGAGTTACTTTCGCATTTATAATATTAATAGGGATTAAAAGCCATAAAGAAGCGACTCATATAGAAGTATTAAGAGTTTCACTTCTTTATGGAAAGTTTTCCGGTTAATATTGTTTTAAATGTTTAATTGTAGAACAATGTGTTATTTGTCACAGATGTGCAGTGTTATGCAAGCAGCACGCGGACAGCGTGTCGTCGCCGCTGCCGCCGCTGGCTGTGCCCAGCAACAGCAACGACAACAACAACGGCGTGTCGGGCGCCAGCGATGCCAACGACAGCGCTATCGCTAACTCCACGCCCGTTACCGTACAGGTACGAATATGTGATTACATTCTATTTTAGTACCAAGCAAAAATAATAGCAGTTTGTGTCATAAAAGTATTGTTTTAATTATGTATCTCAGGTTTTTTCATTTGCGTATTAATTTTAAAAATACGTTTGACACGTATTATATATAAAACGGCGGGAAACCAATGCACGCCGTCTCTGATGTCTCTGGTATAATTCTTCGTTGGTATATAGGTAGTTGGTTTTCAATCACACACAACACTTAACTCAAACCATTTATTTTCACTTAAATCTTTTACAGACACTTAGGATTTTTCATTTATCAGTGAATCAGATAGTTTGAGTTGCGAAGGGAATCTAGGCGCCCATTCCAAAACTAAAGTAGGTCTCATATGGAGAAGAACGGGCAAGAAACTCCACGGACACTCTTTTAAATCAAAACATTATGTTACAGAGGTTTCATATTGCACAATTATAATCTTAGTCCTTTTTACACACTTTCATCGCGATACCGTCCGGCCGCCATTATTTTCCATCTATCCAAGTGGGCGGAAGTACTGTGTAGCGCACAGAAACCAGTACTGAATCTTATTACTTAGTAAGTGTTATAAAATTTACTAACAATAGTCAAATGCTATGAGTTAATTCTTTAATAATTAAACAATGCTAGTTATCACCAATGCAATGGCGTTTTAAGATGAAAGTTTAATTAGTAATGTCATTACTTATGCTCACGAAGGAGGAGGCGCAGTGCGTGAGGGAGAGGCAAGGATTGCGCCTTCGCGCCCCTAACCGCCGCAGGAGGCGCCTTGGGCGTCGGGAGTCCATAGCGTACTCCCGGCCACCGTAGGCGGACGGCGAGCAATGGGTTGCTCGCCGTCCGGTAAGGACAAGGCCCTGGTCGACGACGCGTTGAATTCCACTCGCGTCTGAAAGAGATGTTAGCAAAATTAAAGGGGTTCGCTAGGGCCAATGCCTGCCAGGATCGTGGGTTTGTTCGAAAGAGTTACAGTAGCCCTGGCACATGCAACTGAAACCCACCAGTGTTCACTGGTGGGTTTTAGTTAGCAAAAGTCTGACGCACCCTCCCGGGAGAGAGTAGAGCGGGAGAAGTAATTTAAAGATTTCCCATCCAAGAAAAAAAGGTGCCTCTTCCCGTATGTCTGAATACGGAAAGAGGCACCCTGGTGCATGCTGTTTGCCGACGACATTATTTTTGTCGGTGAAGATGGTCCTGAGTTCCAGAGCCGATTGGAGATATATAACATAAGCTGTAGAATGTTGGCTTGAAGATCAGCAGAACTAAAACCGAATATTATGTTCTGCGATTCCGGCGGTCTCTCCAGTTCTGGAGCCATAGCGTTTGATTATGCGCTTCTTCCGGTCTGCTTTGACTTACGGTATCTCGGTTCACTCGTGCAAACCGATAGCGCAGTAGATCGGACTGTTAAGCACAGAATGAACACTGGATGTATGAAATGGCGGCAGCTCAGTTTCTTGCCCATTCTTCTCCATACGAAACTACATTTTGGAAGGGGCTAAATCATTTATTTTTGCAAACATGGCAACAGCAGCAGCATGGCATGGCATGGCATGGTGGCTACTAGAATCAATTCTATTTTAATGTAAATGTTGACGTTCAAAAGTGCCTTTTAAGTGCCTATTTGAAATAAATGCGTTGACTTTGACTTTGAATGGTAAGACCTGCTGTCTTGTATGGATCAAAATTTTGGGCCGCAAAAAGGATGAATAAAAGGCAATTGCATGCTGCTGAAATGAGAAGCTAAGAGGGATGTATCGCATTATGTGGATGATAATGGGACTCCCTTTTCTGCTCGCAGACTCCCATTCGGTCTGTTGTGCTTGCGCGTTATGTGGAAAATACCGTCAGGAAAGTTTTAGAAGTCAGGAAGTGGTGAAGGGCGGGCGTTTTGGGGGACTGTTTTATGTAATTTTGACGTTCAAAAAGAGCTGACTCTCAGCCTAGTTTGAATGAATGACTTTTGATTTGATTTGGATTATAAATATGAATAGCTATAAGAGTAGTCCAGACCAAAGTAACGATGGATAAAAGACATGTGTCGCCACCCCCAAATAAATCGGTATAGGGAACGTGCGCGAACTAGAGATGGCAGCACAAATCAACACGAGCGCCACGGTGTGGTCAAAAAAGAAACTTTTCTTTGTCATCGTGTTGCCATCAATGTTTGCATAATGTTTACATTATATTTAAATCGTTTTTAATCATTAAAATGATAAAATATGGGTTCCGGCCGATCAATAATGATCGTCAGCGTGCTCAGAATATGTCAAAAAGCCAAAAACCCTTCAAGTCCGGGCATGTCTTAGATGTAGAAGAAACAGTTAGGAATCTGGAAAATGCAGTAATAACTGGCAAAATTGTAGCTCAAACGACAATTTCTAACGTTTGTGATGTCAAAATAACTAGAGTATTTTCTGATCTCATTTTTCTATATTATTATGTATGTTCGTGTCGCCTTGTTTTAAGCGTGATTGCAATATAAATATTAGAAGAGCAAATTGCAAATGTAAGGCAAGCCTATCTGAAAAATTTAAGCATATCTGTGCTTTAATTTACTTTATTAACCGACTTCAAAAAGGAGGAGGTTCTTAATTCGTCGGAACCTTTTTTTTATGTATCTTCCTCGATTACTCGAAGATGGCTGGGCCGATTTGGATTTTTGTTTTGTTTGAAAGAGTATACTTCCCAGGTGGTCCCATGATCATCAAGTCAGGATCTGATGATGGGATCCTGGAGAAATAGAGAGAACTCTTCAAATTTTATAGGCACGCGAAGTGATTATGGTATTTTTTGGAAGAGTACTTTCTCGGAGTGGTCTCATTTCAATTTAAAATAAAATAAAAATAAAATAAAATCGTTTATTTATAAAAGGGGCACGGTTTACAATAAATACCTTAACAAATAAAATAGAGCACAATTGCTAATTTGCCTGAACTAGGTTAAACCTGTGCTTCAGGCTACAAAAAATGCACAAATACTTAAAGTAATAAATTAACAATGTGTATAAAGTAATAACTAAAATAAAACTTAGGTCAACAAAAGTAAAAATGCATGTTAGCGGTTTTATTTGCAGACAACAAGTAGATCTTCTGTCTGTGCATAATCAATGGATAGTAAATGTTTAAGTACAGTTTTTTTACAGCTATAGTAATTTAATTTATAGATACTTAGTTTTTTATTTAATCTATTGTACAGAAATGGGCCTAAGAATGTATAAAATCTTTCTACAAAGACATGTTTTGAGGTTGCATTCGTTACGCATACTATGTCATTCCGTCTCTTGTTAGTATTGTCAGCATTGTAGGTAAGCATGGTGTGCTGTTTTAATACTAAGTGCATAATGAAAAGCTGGCGAACAGTGAGTACGTTGCAGGATTTGTATAGCAGATCTGTAGGAAAGAAGAAGGGATGAAAGTTTGCTACCTTTAAAATTGCTCTCTGAGCTCTTTCAAGAGGAAGCAAATTAGTTTTAGGTGCACTGCATTTGGTGAAGATCTGATGAAAAACTTTGGAGATAGGCAACGGAACTCCTCAATAAATGATAGCCAATGGACTGGGATTGCTGAAATCTCATGTCTGTCTATAGTTTACACCAGTTCATAACATAACATCACGCCGGTACGCTGTGAAGGGGTAAGCACATGTGAACCACAAAGACGTGAAAAATAAATACTTTTTCCAAAAAAAAAGACCTGACTTCCAAAAAAACTATTCACTACAAACATATCTGTGAGTAAACATAACCTCAAATAATTGTAGTTAGTTTTCGTTATAGGTTATCTAGAGAATGTAAAACTTTTTCCAAAAAAAAAAACAACCGACTTCCAAAAAAACACTACAAAGTGAAAAATAACTTTAATTTCGGAAGTCGGTGTCTTTGCAGCTGTATTTTTATTTTTTTCACCGCCTTTTTCAACAGATGATTTTTTACTGCATTTATCGGCACCTTCCCACAGACAATGGCCCGCCTACCATCCTGCGCCGTATTACTCTGCCCTGTTACTTGTGCATTTGGCGATCTTATAACTGCGTCAGCGAGCGGAGTTCGCGCAGATAAACATTTGTGAAAAATAGGTGTTTACATAAATAGGGGGTGTGCTATGTTTTGTCATAATTAAGACATACAAATTGAAAAAAAAAGATGAAAGATGTTTGTTTTGTTCTTTTGTCATCGTTACGCTAAGAAGAAGAAGTCTTATGTGAATTGACTGCATTTTTTTTAATACAAGCCTTATTAACTTATAAACCTTAAAAAACTAATTATTCTTCCTCAGTTACAAGTAAACGACGGAGTGAGCGAGAGCCAAGCGCACGCGACTAGCAATCAGTTGCATGTGACGCCGGCGCCCGCGCAGGCCAACCCGCCCGAAGTCAAGCGGTAAGTACACTGTGCTACCTCGATGCGCGGCCGAAACATGGCACATCGAGCTTCACAAGAGAAACGCGTGTGTGTGACAGAGACGACGCTCTACAAAACCGAAATGTTTGTGAAACTCGATGTGTCATCACAAGCGCGTACTGTCATGTTGAGGGAGTGACTGATGAAGTGTCAGTAATGACTGTTCAATGTATTGGTGAGCCTGACAACGTGAAAGATAATTCGCGATATTGATAAACTCTGACAACATTATCTCAGTAAAGTGCGCTACCTTTCTTAGTTCTCAACATTAAAAAAATCACATCGCTACATAAACATTTTACAAAGGTGATGTTTTTAGAGCTGGTGACCAAAAAGGTATTGGATTGGCGCCTGTTAAAAATGACGTGCGCCAAGTCGTCGCTCCCCGCTAATCAATTCATTATGTATCTAGAAGTTCCTCAAAATTTGTGAAGAGGCCTCGCGAACATCGATACAATCAGTCTGAAGCAGTCGCACTTGACCGAATAAGCCGTCGTTCATCGTTGGAAGGTTATCAACAATACATTCAAGCAGTCTGCTTGACAAGTACAAGTGGCCGCAGGACTGGCGCCACTACTAACTGCAGACTATAGTACCGATATAGTGCTGTGTGACTAACGCTTCGCTCTTCTTACTAACCACTGGGGTTACTCGAATGATAACTCTTCATGACTTAGAATGATTTCTCTTTGGGTTTTACAATAGTGACTTTTTGAAAAAAACTTTGTGCAGTAAAACTTAACTTTTCGTAGCAGTGCTTGTACTTTACAAGGCTTTCAAAATTGTTTCCCAAACTATTGTAGAATAGTAAATACTCATGACTGTTGTTCGCGGAACGAATTCGCTTCGATATCACCTTTCCGGCCCTCAATCATGTAACCTTGAATTCAGAATCTCCGGCCTCTTGCAGGTTTCGGAACCACGCTCAATCTCATAAATATGCGACTAAGTTTAAATTAGTCACATCGAAAGTGTCTAGCGATCAAGCACGTTTTTACTCTATAAATCTGGTTTTTAATTATATTTGTTGTAAAATTTAATTTAAAACGTATCCGTAAACCGTACGTATACGTAAATTATGCCATTTGAGTTTCGGTCGAAAAATTAAATGATTCTATCATGTCGTATTCCTATACAGGTTCAAATTGAAAACATGCGACAAACCGTAATGGGAGATAGTACTCATCATTATGAACAACTTTTACTAAGGGACCAAAGATGCAATCGCAAAAAAAAACAGCTGTTCCCTACATTTTGACGAGTCATGCGAACATAAATGTAGGGAACAGATGTTTTTTTTTTCGCGATTGCATCTTTGGTCCCTTAGTAAAAGTTGTTCATAATGATGAGTACAATCTCCCATTTCGGTTTGTCGCATGTTTTCAATTTCAACCTGTATAACGCTGCAACGGGTTTGAGGCCAAATCAGTTACAATTTTGTGTCATAAATGTCAGTGGAATCGATACAAATAACGGTATATCTCCTAATTTTGCTGTGCCCGACAGGGTCCAGATATTGATCTCACTATTTATACCATCTATTTAATACATATGGAATGCAATGAAGAATTGAGTATTGGAGAGAAGACGTAATTTGAGCCGAGAAGAAACGATCAGAACTGTGAGAATGTTGGAAGCTGGTTCTCGGCAACGTGCTGTGGCAATCGCGAAGGCCGCTACGTGTACCACCTATTGTGTCTCGCAATTGCAAAGCCCATTTGTAACGGGCTCGTGAATTAGTAGGGCAGAAGAAGAGTGGCGTTTTGTGTATTTTTCTGATGAATCTCGCTTTTGTATGAAGCTATATACTAGACGTACAAGGTATTTGTTATGTTGTTATTAATGAATATAAGGGTGGCCGCAAACCTTCATATATAACTCATGTCACTTGCCAAATAAACAGTCATTCCGGCCTCGCCGAGGTCCTCGCGCCCCGCGAAGACCCCGAATAACGGTGCATAACGTCGAGACCCCGACCAACCCTTGCTCGTCCACCGTGGAGCGCCCCCTGCGGAAACCGAACTGGCTCTCCGCCAAAGCTGGTGCGGGTGGGGCCGGATTTGGCGGAGAGCCAGTTCGGTTTCCGCAGGGGGCGCTCCATGGTGGATGCCATCATGCGCGTGCGAGCCCTCACGACGGGGGATGCTATGGCCCGGGGTGGGGTCGACTTGGCGGTGTCTCTAGACATCACCAATGCCTTCAACACTCTGCCCTGGAGTTGCATAAGGGAGGCACTCTGGTATCACCGGATACCGACCTACCTCTGTCGCGTGGTCGAGGCCTATTTGACGGACAGGGCCGTCATCTACCCCGGTCACCAAGGAGAGTGGAACCGGCCAGAGATGTCGTGCGGTGTCCCACAGGGATCGGTTCTGGGGCCGCATCTGTGGGACATCGGATACGACTGGGTGCTGCGCGCCGACCTCCCTAGCGGCGTCAGCCTAGTCTGCTACGCTGACGACACGCTGGTCCTGGCACAAGGGAGGTCGTACCAGGCGGCGGCCGACTTAGCGGCACACGGGGTTGCGACAGTCGTGGATAGGATCCGGCAACTGGGACTTGAGGTGGCTTTGCACAAGTCCGAGGCCATGTGGTTTCATGGTCCTCAGAATGCGCCACAGTCGGGTTCCCAGATAACGGCAGGAGGGGTTCGCATCGGCGTCGAGTCGACGATGAAGTACTTGGGACTCGTCCTCGACAGCCGGTGGAACTTCGCGGAGCATTTCCGACGTTTGGCTCCCAGACTGGAGCGGGCCGGGGCTGCCTTGAAGCGGCTCCTGCCCAATCTAGGGGGGCCAAACGCCTCCTGCCGGAGGCTATACGCGGGGGTCGTGCGGTCCATGGCCCTAAACGGGGCGCCGGTGTGGGCGCCTACATTGAGGCGCCAACCAGCCCAAAACCTGAAGGCGTCTCATAGGGTCATGGCGATCAGGATGATCCGGGGATACCGCACGATCTCAGGTGAGGCGGCGGGCCTCCTTGCCGGATTACCGCCATGGGATCTGGAGGCAAAGGTCCACGCGCATATCTGGGAGTGGCGCGAGGAGGCCAAACGCCGGGGCGTTACTCCGCTGCCGCGAGAAATCGAGGTGCAGCGGACAGAGCTCCGGCGGGATCTCATGGCGACATGGAGAGCGCGATTGTCGCAACCCAGTGCTGAGTACGCCACGATAGCGGCGGTAAGTCCCCTCTTTGAGGAGCGGCTTGAGAGGCGGCATGGCGTCCTCACCTTCCGTCTGACGCAGGTCCTCAGCGGACACGGTTGTTTCGGGAGGTTCCTGTTTCGCATTAGGCGGGAGGAAACGCCCGGGTGGTTCCATTGCGAAGATCGCCCTGAGGACACGATGGAGCATACGGTGGCGGTCTGCCCGGCTTGGGCGTAGCACCGCCGTGTCCTCGTGGAGGCGATAGGTGGCGGCGATCTCTCGCGTCCGGCCCTGGTGCAGGCCATGGTACGGAGCGAGAGTGAATGGTTAGCCGTGACCTCCTTCTGCGAAGCAGTAATGCTCGCGAAGAGGGAGGCGGCGCACGTGAGGGAGAGGCAGTATATGCGCCCTCACGGCTGTAGTCGCCTCGGGAGACGCCCTGGGCGTTGGGAATCCTAGGCTGATTCCCGGCCACCGTAGGCGCGGGCTTGCGGACGGCGAGTATCGGGTAGCTCGCTGCCCGGTAAGGACCAAGCCCGGGTCGACGGTGCGTTGTGTTCCACGCGCGCCTCAAAGAGATGTCAGCACCAACTGGTGGGGTCCGCAAGGGCCGATGCCTGCCAGGGGTGCGGGTTGTTCGAAAGAGATACCGCGGCCCCTGGCACACAGGCAACTGAGGGAACACGGGTGGGTTTTAGTCAGTAAAAGTCTGACACACCCTCCCGCTCCACCCAGAGCGGGAGAAGTTATTTGATGATTAGCCAACCAAAAAAAAAACCCTTGCTCGTTGAAGCGCCAACCCGCGCCGCAGCTGAGCCAGTAGAGTTAAATAGCCCGATTAATAATAATAATGCAAATATTTTGATCCAGCCTGTCCCCACTTGCTGTACCCCTACCAGTGACGCCCTGAGCCGAGGCCCGTAGCCCGCAAGGGGTGCCCTCAGCGTGCAGTCGCCTAGTAATTTAAGTAGTTTTTAAGCCCTGGCTGGAGGCGTTCAGTTTATTCTTAATGGCAGCCCCAGGAAAGATCAGTTAAGCAGTCACGGCCTCTCAAGGCCAATTGCGAGATGCCCGACAAAAAAAAAAAAAACTTAGCTAGCTGTCGTTTCACTTATCCCTGCGTTCGCATACATATCAGTATTGGAGGAAGTCATGCCAGGAAAGTCCATGCATACAGTGGTGGAACAAACGAGATATGGGCGGGTGTTTGAAACAGCTGAAGAACTAAACTGATTTGACACACAGATTCACGCTGAAACGATTGTGTCATTCCTTTGCGGAGCTAATCTAGCGCTTCATTATTGCTTATGCATGTTAATGCACGTTCACACTTTGCCAGAGTCGTTGCAAACACACTTGCCGCTAATATCAACGTGCTATGGCCTGGTCATTCGCTAGACTTGAATCCTATTGAACACGCATGGGATATGCTGAAAGAAGAACTCTGACAAATATAGATGCCGTACACACACCAGAAAATCTTTTTCTCCCGTCGGAATGGACGTGGGGGGCCATTCGGATCTTTTCATCACTTTTTCACATTCGCGAAACGTCTTTATTAATGCAAAAACTATGAGTACTTCGTCGGTCTACAGCCACACATACAAAAACATTTAACTTAATTTCAATAGACCGATTTTTTTTATTACCTTGATCCCTACACACATTTGATGCGTGCGTGAGTATTTAGGACCTTTTTAATACAAATTATCTCTCAAAAATTAACATGCACTTCATAACGATAAAGTAGATGCGTAAATGGCAGTGGCATGTAAGATTCTGAATTGAAGTATAGATAGTGTGATGAGGATCACGTACGGTAGCACACGGCACGTGTCATTCGAGTAGCCCTGCCGCCCGCGTGTCGCACGCGTGCTGTGACTCGATGCGTGTGTGCAGCTACAGCAAGTACTCGCTGCAGCACTCGCGCTCCACGGAGACGTCGTGCTCGTCGCTCAGCATATCCGAGTCGCTGCTGCCCAGCGGACACGCCTCCAGGTGCCACGAGTACCACCACACCTTACCATACCACACCATACCTCCCGCTACCTCCACCGCACACGCCATCGCATCTCTTTGCTGCCTTTTTCATTTTGAATCTAAACTTGCCAGTAGGGGTACTGTTCACTATGGTTTGTGTAAACTTGCCAGTAGGGGTACTATTCACTATGGTTTGTGTAAACTTGCCAGTAGGGGTACTGTTCACTATGGTTTGTGTAAACTTGCCAGTAGGGGTACTGTTCACTATGGTTTGTGTAAACTTGCCAGTAGGGGTACTGTCCACTATGGTTTGTGTAAACTTGCCAGTAGGGGTACTGTTCACTATGGTTTGTGTAAACTTGCCAGTAGGAGTGCTGTTTTATCAACTGAATGTTCTGAACCTCCTTTTCTGTTGCGTTCTTAGGTTTTTTTTTACCATTGTATATACTATTTAAACAGGTAGCGCCAACTGTATGCGCTGAAATCAGTTATATCAGATAGTGCTTAACTACTTAGTAGCATGTTGTATAGTCCTTGTAAAATTAATATTTGTGTATGTTTTAGAGAATGAATTTTATTTACGACAATGATGCAGTAACGTCATTTTTGATTATGCTTCATATTGTTGAATGCTAATATTTTAGATATTATTTCTACCATATAGCACGTCCACACATAAACATAGCACGTGGTCCTTTCCCCGCGCGTCACATAGTAACGTGTGTATGCATCGGTTTCAGACAAAACTCGTCGGAGAACAACAAGACGAACGACCCGCTGGTCGCAGTGCTCAACCAGTTCTCACAGCACTTCGAGAGGGTCTCCAAAGAAGTGGTGAGTTGCACAATCTCTTGTTACTTGAACTTAGCAATTATAAATGTTGTATTTTCTTTTCAATTTAATTTAGCTCAATTTGCTGTGAATGTGTCTTAACAAAGCTATATCGTATTCGGTAGAAATAGAATGAATTGTGTACTCTCAGTTCACAAGTCAACCCACAGTAGGATGTAAGCGTAACTATAGAATGAGTGCGAGCATACGAGCGTTAGATGGGCAAAGTGGTGATTAAGGCCAGACCAAATACAAATGACACCGGTGTGTGTGTAATGTGCATGTGTACGAAACAAATATTGCTGTACTCACTAGCTGCCTCAACTTCGATAATCGATATTATACATTGCAGTGGCTTCGTATGTCCTAATTTAAAGCCGATTTGGATAAAGTGAGTACGTATCTTAATTTTTAAAGGAACAAAAATAAAACAACACGTATTGGTTTTTTAATTTCCTATAAAGATAACTAATTTATTCTAAATATGTCGTAAGCTTTCCTTTGAAGTATTTTGCAATGTTGCTTCACACTTTATTCTATGAATTAAATATTTTTCCATTTATTCGTTTTAATAACTGGAGTTTATGGTTGGATAATACTGGCGAAAGTGGAGAACGATACTTGTGAATGTCAAACATGTCAAAAAAAAATTACAGGACACAAGAAATTCGTTTACCATTTATTGAAACATTTATTTTTTCGTCTTTAATCATATTTTAATTATTCCCTTTTATATCTTTTCGGAAAACTCGTTCAGACTGTACCTTTCTCACAAATCCACAAACAGTTAATGATGCCACCTACGTCCTTCATGTATACACGAACCATCTTTGGTTTCACTATAAAGTACGGTCACACACGCCTGGCATACAATTTTCTTTGCATTCTTTGCGGTAATGCGCCAGACGTGCGAAGCCATTAATTTAAAAATAAAAACCGTGTGAAATAAATGCTTCGAGTTGACTATTAATTTGAGTTTGTTTCATCTATTGCAGGACACGGATGAGACGTCGTGGTCGCGCGTGGGCGAGCTGGCGGCGGCGGGGCAGTGCCCGTGCTGGTGCGCGCACTGGGCCGAAGTGCACGTGCGCTCGCCCACGGGCGACGTGTGCTGGGTCATGCGCATGCAGAACCAGGTACGGCCTCGGCAGGTGTACACGACTAGCTTTTGTTGAGCTTACAACCTGTGTTTCATAATCAGCATCATCATGGGCTGTCTTGTTCGACCCAATGCTGGGTATAGGCCTCCTGCCTTTTGTGCCATGCCTCCCTGGTATGTGCGAGTCACGTCCAGGTCCCGCCCTCGTCTGTATACTAGCTTTTGCCCGCGACTTCATCCGCGTAGAAGTCGAAAATGGTTCTAATAGGATCTTTAATTGTTTTTTACTTTATTAATTTTGTTCTATCGTATAAATTATTATGATAAAATGTAAGCGCTTTCTAGCTGACATAACTATGTTAGGTGTGCTACTACCGATCTATGACAACCTGGTACTTCGAAGGCATAAAGCGTTTAAAAAACGAACTAACAAAATGTATGGAGAAAACTTAAAAAAAAGGTGTGGTCCTACCGTGTTATGCCAACCTGGTACTTCAACGGCATAAAGCGCTTTCTAGCTGACACAGCTATGCTAGGTGTGCTCCTACCGAGTTATGAAAGCCTAGTACTTCGACTATACAGGGTGGCCCTGGAAGTATGGATCAAATCAAATAGGAGTGTAGGCAAGGTCATTTCCAAACTTTTATACCCTGAAAATGTTGGAACAATTTTTTACGGTTCAAAATATATTACCAATTTTTGTTTTTTTTTTCAGTCACTTCGCATAGTGCTCAATGAAAAAAAATCATTTAAAAAAACCATCAGGGCTATTATTATTATTTTGTCATTTATTTTGTATTCTCGGCTTATTATTAGCCGGAAAAAGCTTATAACACGGGCCTAAGCCAAGTGATTATCATTTGGATTAACTGCGGTCACGTGCAGAAGATTGCACAGAAGATGGTAGAGTATTTGTGTTATGATGTGGGTTTTCTGAGTCACATTGCAGAAACTTTCTCACGAGTCTGCATGTGTTTAGTATCGCTTCCTTCTGCAGCAGATGGTAAGTATTTGGAGGTAAGTTAAGGGATTGGTGAAGTTGTTTCGGTATTACTCCTGTTGTAGACAATACTATTGGTACTATTATGACTTTTTGCAAATGCCAAAGTCGGGCCACTTCATCTTTTAATTCAATGTATTTGCTCAGTTTTTCTGCTATTGTTGTTTGTAAGTTATGTGTTATTGATATTATTTTCAGAACGTTGTAGAAGAGTGGGCCTTTCTTTTGGTAATACTTATACGCAGCTAGAAAACATGTGTTCAATAAGAAAAAACATTTACAGCTAAGGCTTCGGTCTGGCAAAAATTTTACTCAATTTTCGAGCGATTTTCATGGGAAAATGTTACACTAGCGAAAGTTGACCACGTATTACAAAAACTGGTCCAAGTCATAGAGATCCTTAATAGTCATCACTGGAATATTCTTAAAAGTTTAAAAGTTAGAGAATTTTATTAACAAGGAGGTCGTATTTTTACAATTTTCTAAATACGTGGCAAAATAAAATAAAACAACGAAATTAGTATGTAAATGTGTTATTAAATTTAAATTACAATATATGTTCAAAATTCCTTCCCCTTACTCTCAAACACAACTGGCATCGCCGAATGAAATTTGGTATTATTCGTCTAAATGCTCGGGAATTATTTTTACACACTTTATATTAGCTTCACTTGTATGTTTGTTTGTATGTTTTTATGTAACCGACTCCTTACAGCGCGATTTTGACCCACTTTAAACGGTCAGATTTCATTGAAACTTTGTAAACTTATCGAGGACCGATGACAATTCAATAATTAAAAAAAAATGAGAATAATGAAAAAAAAACACGTTTTTGTAGTTAGCAGAACTAAAAACTAGAAAATAAATAATAGTTTAAAAAACTAAAAAACACGCTTTAAAAACCAAACTAAAATGGAGAAAATAATTTAATTCAAATAAAAAGCGTGGGGTGCTTGACATTAATTGATTATAAAAATACCTCAAAAAGCACCCCACGCTTTTTAATTGAATTAAATTATTTTCTCCTTTTTTAGTTTGGTTTTTAAAGCGTGTTTTATTTATTTATTTAACCATTTCTGCACACACATATAAACAGACAAGAAGAAAGGAACAGAAAAATACTGTTACGCGCTAAAGCTAAAGTAATTCGTTACCACTAGCGCCATCTAGTATCGAGTTGCAGAATTAATTGAGTCAAGATGTATCTAGCAATTTCGATACTAGAATCATCTAGAATTATCAACATCCGTTCAGTCGGGGCCGGTATGTACTCGAAGATTCCAGATGGTTCGATTCCCGAATGTTCTTTGGCCCTATAAAAGGCGGGAGCGGATCGGAATCGGGGTACCCGACCGACCCTTGCTCGTTGAAGCGCCAGCCCGCGCCGCAGCTGAGCCAGTAGCTTTAAATTCCCCCTATAATAATAATGATGCCAATTCGATCCAGCCTGTCCCCAATAGCGATAGCTGTCCCCCTATCAGTGACGCCCTGAGCCGAGGTCCGTACCCCACAGGGGGTGCCCTCAGCGTGCAGTCGCTTAGTTTATAAATTTAGTTTGTAAGCCCTGGCTGGAGGCGTTAAGAGTAACTTCTTAATGGCAGCCCCAGGAAAGCCCGGTTGAGCAGTCACGGCCTCTCAAGGCCAACTGCGAGATGCCCAACAATAAAAAAAAAAAAAAATAAAAAAAAAAAAAAAGGAATCGGGGTAGTATTGAATAAGCGATAGAGGCGAGAACATTTGAAGCGATCTTCAGTGCGATTAAGAGTGATCATCAGTGAAATTGTTTATTGTAATTAGTGTGTTTGGTTAAAGTGTCGATTTTGGTAATTTTTATTGGCAGTTTTTAATTGTCACGAACCCGAAGCTCGTAACAATACGTACAAAGGTAATGCTTATTTCTACAGAAATCTCTTCCAGCACACCTGCGATAGGAGAGAAGATAACTGAGATGTAGACAACGCGTGTAATAACAGTAGAAGGAAAATCATGAAATTACAAGTTGAAGAGTTCAACTTGTAATTTCATGATTTTCCTTCTCATATTATGTGTGTATATTTTTAAATTAGAGTAATTTAAAAATATACACACATAATATGAGAATATACATACATACTAATATACATACATACTTCTAAAATAAATATCACTAAAATATTTAAAATTATAATGTAATTTAATTAATAAATACAATTATGACAATGTGGAGAGAGGAAACCGGCATGTCCTAGAACCAAAAAATTCGAAGACATGTGACATCTACCAACCCGCACTGGGCCTGCGTGGTGGATCACAGCCCACTCCCTCTCACGAAGAGGAGGCCTGTGTCCCAGCAGTGGGAACCTTATAGGCTGAGTATGTATGTATGTATGGAGAGATAGTGTTCTTTCACTCTTCTTTTAGTTTTTTAAACTATTATTTTTTATGTATGAGGTTGCAGATGTGATTTTCTAACGGAGTTGTTCCTCGGTTCCGCTCTCTGTCTCGCACACCATCTCTTTGTAATAACGTTAAATGTTAAGGTCAAGGGAACGTGCTGGCCATCGAATGTGTCCCCCTCTTCCCATCCAACGACTAGGGACAGTTAAGTGTAGATGGTCTCTTACGACTCTTGCGTAATGTGGGGGAGCGCCGTCTTGCTGCCACATGTCTCGACGGGTTTCAAGTGATACTTCCCAAGTAAACCATTTAGGTCATTCTGTAGAAATCTCAAGTATGACGGGCCATCGAGTCTAGCAGGTAACTAATGAGGACCTATTAGCTGTCCTTCTACTATTCCAGCCCACATGTTCACTCCGAACTGATGCTAGAAATGGTCACTTCGTACAATGTGTGAGTTAATGCGCGCAAAAAATGCAGATTATGCATGTTAAATATCCCCACCCTTCGGAAACTTGTTTCATCGCTCCATAAAATTTTCTTAAAAAATTGAGGATTTTCACGATGGCGACGTAACATTTCCCTACAAAAAGCCATTCTCGGGCCATGATGATGGTAAAAGGGCTTGCACACGTTGAACGTGAAAGGGACGAATTCTGTGTCGTGTCACAGTACGATGTACCACAGATCTCGGAATCCCTGACATTCTTGACATGCGACGAATACTTGTCATTGGATTCTCATGTAGCATCTGTAGCACCTCATCTTCGACTCGCTCGGTCTACCTACCCTAGCTCCTGGATTTCTACCATCTGCGTAAGCGGAGTGTACACGTTGGAATACTCGGTAATCCGGATAGCGGTCCCGTTTGGGACATAGCTCTCGATACACTCTTGCAGCTTGGCGTGCATTTCCATCACAAAACCTGTAAATTAAATGCATATCTGCATATTCATGGCTGTTGTACGTAGCCATAATCAAGTCAAACAGTGTCCAAACCACAGGAAAAAAACAAATTCCAAGTAACACAATCCAAATAACGTTAAAGAATAATTGATGAACACCGAATTAAGTACGTGCGCAGTCACAAGCTGGTAACAAATTACTAATACATCTACCTGAGTGCGAACGTGCGCCGGCGCTGGTTCTTTTGTTTCCCTCCCCACGCACATTCCTAGCACCTCGTTGGAATGCAATGACCCTCGTGCTTCCCCTTTCACCTCGCCGCGCTCGCCCCGTCGCCATACGTGCACATTGTACCAGAGCGCTGATATGACGTCATTAACAACAGGTGCACGGTGTTTTTCCGGGTTGTAGCTAGGGCAAATAACATGACTCATGAGCAGAGATCGGATATTCGGATGCACATTTACCTAAAGATCATTTTTAGCTATGAAAGCATTTAAGCGGCTTTATAAATTATTTGTAATATTTATTAAAAACCCCGGGATTCTTGATTGCATAACTATTCAGATGTGTTTTAATTAAAAATTAATGTTTAACCCGAAACAAATATGTATATGTACTGGACTGGAGGAGGGGTGGTTTGCATTAGTTAAAACAAAAAATTAACAAATTACTTACCTAAGACTTTTCCGATACTAAAGCGCATTCCATGTTAGCCAACATCTCTACTTTAGGTGAATATGCATCCGAATATCCGATCTCTGCTCATGAGATAACAAAAAGTTTACAGAAAAAAAAAAAAAATTAAACCCAAACCACATCAAACAGTAGTCTTCAGATAGGTAACAAATGCCTAGGGACTGTAATGAAATCATAAGTTAAGCTGAAAAAAAAACAATTTGAAACAGAAAATTTTACAAAAATGACCTCCTTGTTAATAAAATACTCTGACTTTTAAACTAAAAAGATTATCCTAGTGATTCATACCTCCAAAGAATCTCTATGATTTAGGCAAGTTTTTATCATTCGTGGTCAACATTCGCTAGTGTAACTTTTTCCCATAAAAATCGCTCGAAAATTGAGTACAACTTTTGCCAGACCGAAGACTTTGCAGTAACTGTTTTTTTTTTTCTTATTGAACACATGTTTTCTAGCTTCGTATAAGTATTACCAAAAGAAAGGCCCACTCTTCTACAACGTCCTGAAAAAAAAAAGCCCTGATGGTTTTTTTAAATGATTTTTTTCATTGAGCGCTATGCGAAGTGATTGAAAAAAACAAAAATTGGTCATAACTTTTGAGCCGTAAAAATTGTTCCAACATTTTCAGGGTATAAACGTTTGGAAATGACCTTGCCTACACTCCTATTCTATTTGATCCATACTTCCAGGGCCACCCTGTATAAAGCGTTTTCTAGCTGACAATTACCTATATTAGGTGTGTTCCTACCGAGTTATGACAACCTGGTACTTCGACGGCATATAACGCTTTCTAGCTGACAACTATGTTATGTGTGCTCCTACCAAGTTATGACAACCTGGTACTTCGAAGGCATAAAGCATTTAAAAATCTGACTAACAAACACAATTCGGTCCCAATTATACTGTGAGTGAGCATTTGTTTCGCTTCATAACAGCTTCGTTCGTAACGGCTAGTATGTGCCGGTTGCAGATGAACTGGGACTACCTGCTGGAGTCGCCGCTGCAGGACGTGGCCGCGCTGCTGTCGCCGGCGGGGCCCGGCGCGGGCTGCGGCCCGGGCCCCGCGCCCAGTGCCTGCGGCTCCGGGCTGGGCCCCGCGCCTAGTGCCTGCGGCTCCGGGCCTGACCCCACGGCCAGTGCCTGCGGCTCCGGGCCGGGCCCCACGCGCCCCGACACGGTGAGACCTCAATCGCTGCCTCTGCTGCTAAGGAGGGACAGAATATAAGAGCCGACCGAACACGACCATTATATCTGGAACGTCCGTGAAGTTTCTGACCAGTGCTTCTCCATACAAAACTACTTTGCTTTGCAATGGGCTGTAGCTTCACCTTTCTAACAAAGTCCTTGAGAATTCTAAAATGCCTCTAAATGGTTTGAGTGAAATAAATGCTTAGAGTTTGTAATTTGATTATGTGACAGTGAGGCTCGAATCACTGCGTGATAGTACATCAAGGAGTGGTTCATTACAGAAAAAGGATATGTAATCCTTTTATTTGACACGTATTCGGTATCGTTCCTTTGCAGAATTTGATCCTTACCAAAATCACTAGCTCTGGGTTCAACAATACTTGCGTAATACACGTTAAAAAAACAGTTGTTCCATATAATTTGACCGTATAGGTATTGTACTCTTGTGCTCAATTCATAGTTACAGTTTGCGCATGTATACACCACCAGGTCACCTTGTTTTAACATGATAAATGCTAACTCGCAGGGATCTGACTGCGAGCCGCGCGCCCGCAGTGCGTCGTCGGCGCCGCAGCCTGTGCCCGCGCACGCGCACGACCTACCTGTGCCCGCGCACGCGCACGACCTGCCTGTGCCCGCGCACGCGCACGACGGGCCTGTGCACGTGCAGGACCTGCACAAATCTAGCTCTGACAGTGTGGTCGGCGACAGGAAGACTCAACACGCACACAGCATCATGCAGCCGCAGAAGTAAGTTACACAGTTAAGGTGAACCTAGTCCACATTTTTTACAAAATTCGGGAGTGTTTTACTCCATTGTCTGACATGGCAGATCCAAAGTAAAATATGATATCGTTTTGTCTCATTATTAAAATTGTCTGTACGGAAACAGAATACTGAAATAAAAACCCATTAAAAACTTAGGAGCCAACAAAGATTAGTTTTTCTTGCTAATTTTACTTAACTTTGGGCGTGTTTAAGTAATAAAAGAAGTATAGAATCTCCAAAACCAAGTCGGTACCGACAAAGTTCAATGATCGAAAAGTTCAATAAACTTTATTGGTCATTGATTTATGCATTGGCTTTTTCATAAAACCCGATCTTCCAATAAACTTTTCTTAATTTTTTCGCGATTTTTTTTCCTATAAATGGTCCTGCATCTCACTCAATAACGTTGTGCGTGTAGACTAGCGTCTAATTGCTCAACACTGATACTATCTCTGTCGGACACGAAGCCTGGTGAGACAACGTGATTTTTAGCCAGGCCCACCAGTGAGTTCGAGCCCGTGACTAGGTTCCCCTTAAGAGACTAGTTTATAAAGAGAATTTCTTATTATTTATTTATCATTTAAATAGATTATGTTCTTTTTATTTTATTAAATAGAAAATAATCTAAAAATAAGATTAATTATAATGAATGTTATTATAATTTAAGTATGTTGTAGATCTGCAGTAGGTTGTTCTTCCACAGGGGTGTATTTTAGTACAAAACTTTGACTTTGTTTTGGTCAAATAAATGGTATACTGTTTTGCACCTGTATGGTGGATATGTATGTTATGGGACTATGGTTGTAGAAATTAAAATGGTTCTTTGTCCGTACGTATACCCCTTTTTGGGGCTGACTATACCTGATACTTGTTCACCCACACCTTCCTGCTGTACCTATTAATCATATTCATTAATTAACACGATTATTTGAAAACATTGTAAAAGTCAATCATTAAAAAAGACACCATATAGTTTCTTGCCGGATTCTCCATAGGAAACGACCAATTGGGACCGTGCACCTAGCTTCTGACGTTTCTTAAATGCTTTTGTAGGTTTGTGTGAAGCAAAATATAAACCACGTTGACGCTGTAAAGCAGGGGTCTCCAAACTACGGCCCGCGGGCCAAATCCCGCCCGCCAGTACCATCAACCCGGCCTGCGACAGCTTAAGATTAGTGATTAGCTTAAGATTAGTGATTAGAATCTTGTTCGGTTTTGAGATAACCCAATATAGAACCAATAAACTTATATTGGTACTATGTCACACTTGGAAATGCTAAAAATACTTATTTTAGCACTATGTCATACTTGGAAATGCTCACCAAGAAAATGGCAGCTGCCTTAATAATATTTATTTAATATTAATTAATACTATAATGTAAATAAGCAAATTTCAAGAGGCGCTTTAATTTATAAATCAAAACCATGATAGATTTCACAGAAAATACACATTCCCCTACGAACAAGCTATAAGACTAACAATTATACAACAATAAGATTTTGTTTTTCTAATAAGGTTGACATTAATAAATTCTGATTCATATAAATACTGATGTTAAAAATATTTTTTACAGAGCACAACAATCGATTTATTTTATTTATTTATTTATTTCTTTAATTAAAACGGTTTAAAACCAATTACAAAAATTAAAGATTACAGGTTGCACAAACAAAAAAAAAACACATTTCCACATAAGAGAAAATAATACAAATATTAAGACAAAGTAAAAAAAAAACTTAACAACACTTTCACACACACTTCGACTGTTGACAATATATTATAGGGATATTATAAATTGCATATCAAATAAATAATCGCCTATCAATACATACTCATCATTTATATTCTTATTTACATCTAATAACTTACTTCACTACAAATAACCTAAATGTTTAACAAAACTCAAACTGCAGATAATTCGAAATTATACATCAATATAACATTACTTTTTTCCTCATAATGCAATACAGTTAAATTTATTTTTGTACAAAAATACTACATACATAGCATAAATACTGACTGCACAGCAAATTTTCCATATTTCATAGCAAAATAACTATCCCAGTCGCATATTAGACAAACATACGTTTACGGATATCTGGACGCAAGAGCGAGCGAAGCGAGCTCGGGACTTGCGGCACCCCGACACGGACAGGTTAGGTTCGAAGGGGATGGCGGGGTCTGAAAGACCCCGCCATCTCCTTCATGTTAGGTTACATCAAACCCCGCACGCAGAAATAGGAGCCCCGCGAAGCGGGGCTCCGTCGAGCTATCATGGCAGGTGGTTAAGGGTAGTCTTTCCCTCCCGACGCCCTTTATTTAGAAAAACTGCTGTACATAATATAAAAATAGAAGCTATATTTAAAAGAAAAAGAGTTAACATGTATAATGTGCATTAAGATTATTACCTGTGCATTGATGAAAAAGCTTTTGCTTTAGGAAAAATCGCTGTACGCTGCGAAAATAAATTGTAGTGTGTTTAGTGATATTCTGAGTTGAATATTTTGCTGTGCAATCAGTAATTTTGATGGGAATTCGGAATCTTATTGCATAGAAAAAGGATATTTTTTGATTTGCGTTTAAATACTACCCTATATTATAGAAGCATTTCTAGGCGCGTATTAATCTCATTTTTGACTATAACTTACTTATATATTTATATTTACAGGAGTAATTGTATTGACGTAACTCTATTAAAGGAGCAATATAGGCGTATAATGTCATTTCAGCGGTCTAATATAAATACGTTAAAACTAAAAGTAGGCTTATAAAGTGCGCCCTTTTCGAGACTTATATACGGATATAAGCCTCATATAGTCCTCGATAAATGATGGTTCTAGGATAGTTTAAAAACCACTTTTTGCTAGTTGGGTAATCTTATGTCTATATGTAGGTAAAGTCGACCACACATCTCTGGATCCAATATTACTCATATCTTACGTGCCTCATAAAGTCGACCACACATCTCTGGATCCAATATTACTCATATCTTACGTGCCTCATAAAGTCGACCACACATCTCTGGATCCAATATTACTCATATCTTACGTGCCTCATAAAGGCGCTGTCAAGGTCAATTTTATTGTATCCAGAAACATGTGAGCAACTATTCCTTTTTGGAGCCAGGAATATCTTGTTTTATAGAAATATTCGGTCGCAGCTAATTTGAGTTTTTTTTTTTTTTCAATTCTCTCCACCGTTTTTTATAATTTTCTGCAGCACAGAAACAATGGTGCCGATTCTCTTTTCACAAATGCCTGTAAACTAGACTAAAATTCACCAAAATGTTGTTTATTCCTGTCATACGACGAATTCCCATTCTGAATTGACTAAATTGACACAACTTAACTATATTTTAGTTTGACAGCACTAAGATGGCACTAAGTTATTAATTTAGTGAAAATGGCAATTGTGCTATTCTGAATTTGACGTTTTTCTGATAGAATTTTGATTGTCTAACGAAATCTGACTATTTTAATCGCGATTAAAAAGGTGTGGAATACAATTTGTTGTCATGAACTAAAATACACACCATCACCTCGACTTCAGGTGCAAAAACAGTAGTCTTTTTTTTATTTTTCTTTTGCTTATTTCTCGAAAATGGTGTGTCCTATCGCAAAAATAATGAAAATTTCGACCCCCTATAAGAGAACCACAAACCTCTAAAACTCAACATGTAGGTAATAATTTTACATATTTTCCATACAAAAAGTGAAAAATTCCATATGAAACACGTCGAGGCTAACGCCCCTGCGCGCCTCCGGCTCTAAAAAAATCACGGAGTAAGGCATGTTTCGGGAGGTTCCTGTTTCGCATAAGGCGGGAGGAACCGCCCGGGTGTTTCCATTGCGAAGATCGCCCTGAGGACACGGTGGAGCATACGGTGGAGGTCTGCCCGGCTTGGGCAGAGCACCGCCATGTCCTCGTGGAGGCGATTGGCGGCGGCGATCTCTCGCGTCCGGCCCTGGTGCAGGCCATGGTACGGAGCGAGAGTGAATGGTTAGCCGTCACCTTCTGCGAAGCGGTAATGCTCGCGAAGAGGGAGGCGGCGCAAGTGAGGGAGAGGCAGTATATGCGCCCTCACGGCCGTAGTCGCCGCGGGAGACGCCCTGGGCGTCGGGAATCCCAGGCTGATTCCCGGCCACCGTAGGCGCGGGCTTGCGGACGGCGAGTAATGGGTAGCTCGCTGTCCGGTAAGGACCAAGCCCGGGTGGACGGTGCGTTGTGTTCCACGCGCGCCTCAAAGAGATGTCAGCACCAACTGGTGGGGTCCGCAAGGGCCGATGCCTGCCAGGGGTGCGGGTTGTCGAAAGAGATACCGCGGCCCTCGGCACACAGGCAACTGAGGGAACACGGGTGGGTTTTAGTCAGTAAAAGTCTGACACGCCCTCCCGCTCCACCCAGAGCGGGAGAAGTTATTTGATGATTTCCCACCCAAAAAAAAAACGGGGTAAGGCAAACAAGTACCACAAAAAATACCACGTGGAGTCACGATTGGTGAAATAAAGAATTTATTATTTATTTATAGGAACGCACACCCAATAAATCTGCATGACCACAAGAACACAAATATAAACATTAAGACGCGAATAGTTCGTGTCTCCCGAGGCACTCAGCGGCGCTAGTGCATCGCAATGCGAAGTTACGTAAAATTGTGCGAACGAACGGGTATTGTATCGATGACACTAATGATACGACCGACGCTTGACGGGTGGAGCTAATTTATGAATAAAGATTATTTGTTTATTGATAAAAGAATATTCGTTTTAAAAATTTATCTGATTTATTAGGTAGGGTAGGCAGTAACTTTGTCTTTATGGCCTGCATGCCTGTTCCGACTGTTGCTGCTGTGATAAAGGCTGCTTCGAATAAATAAGTAATGGACCGCTGGCTTAAAATTTGTATTCTGAATAATTACTAATAATATATGAAAGGTTCTGGTTTGTTCTGTGTTTTGTAAAGATTGCTGCGATTTCAGTCTGCGCTTCAAAGCTTCAAATTTTTCCGTCCGCAAACTTCCTGTATATTTAAAGTAATTTTGAAGATGTTTCGATTCATAGTGTTGTTTAATGTTATATTCTTTAAGAACAGCTATGGTTTCATTACAAATTAAACATAGCGCCTTATTACTGGACTCAATCACAAAATACTGAAAGTTCCATTTATCTTTGAACGTTCTGCATTCAGTGTATATTTTTCGCTTCTTTTGCATACTAATAAATCACACATAAAAACAAGAAGTCAAATCAAAATACTGTTATGCACGGGTGTTACTTTATATGTAAATCTGATCCCCTATTTAATTATTTGTGCAGCAGTGTGGCCGGTAGTAGGATGAGCACGCAGCCCATCAACATCCCCGGCTCCCCGCAGCGGCAGAGCTCGTCCTCCACCACCGACGACGACGACATGCTGCTCATTGTACCTGAGGTGAGTATACGAGTATATACTAGCTGCCTTACGCTGTCGTAGAATGCAGGGTATAGTAAAAAGACGCCTAACGAAACCGAGAGTCACTTGTTCTTTCCGTCATTGGCATCGTTTTGTTTTACTGGAGCACACCCAGGCACCTTCTAGGTACGGACATATTGAAGGTCAAGGTTTCAACTATTTTGAACATTGTTTTTATAGGAAAAGAAATTTAAACGTTATAATTTAAGTTTAAGTGCCTCCAAGATCGCTGTACCGTTGCATATTTCCATAAGCACAATGTATTTCGTGCGTTACATTGCGTGGTACGTGGTGAGCGATACACCAAAAATAAGTCTTCACAGCAATTTTATTTTTGTACCCTGTTACTTGTTTTGATGTACAAAACGCTTAGACGACGGCTATCCGATAGGATTCTCCAAGCCCATACGGTGTACAGTGTAACGTACCTGCACAGGGCAAGTCCCGACACCCCGTGCGGCGCTCCAACTCGTCGCCCGAGATGTCGTCGTCGTGGAAGGCGGGCGTGGCCGCGCGCGACCCGGCCCGCACGCCCGCGCGCGACCCGGCCCGCACGCCCGCGCACGCGCTCCTCAGCCTCGGGCCCGACGACCTCAGCGTGGACCCCGACGAGATGATCTTGCTGCCTAGCTGTGAGCCCACGTCAGTATACACCTGCCTTTTTCATTGCAAACGAAATTGTCACAACATCGATTATCGAGAACACGGAATATTAGCACATTGCCAATGCACCGAAATTATATTTGTAAAGTTTCAGATAGGAGCCCCATGGTCCACCTATAGATTTGATATTTTCAAATTCCTGAATAAAGGGTCAGCTTCAAAGTACAACTCTCAAAGTACAACTCTCAAAGTACAACTCTCAAAGTACAACTCTCAAAGCCGTCAGATTCACACTTTATTCATCAGATTTGCCTATTTAAGTCATTGTGTGGCCGCACACGATCCAAAATCAACGGCTCCGAAAATCACTTTATATTAATTGGTCTATTCACGGGGCTCCAATCTAAAACTTTTAAATTTATATTAGCTCTCGTCATGTCATCATGTTTTTCTCACAATCCCTCTGAACTCCGTAAAGTTTTGTGTTTCTTTGTTTTTTAATGTTAATTACTTTGCATACCACTACTATTGTATAGAATCTAGTTCTTCTAACGGAGCAGACAGCTGCGGTGAAGGGTGGGTGTCTTGGGGAGACCGGATCATGTTATTTTAACTTCATATACTTCCGATAGATTTTGTTTATGTTACCTCGGCTGCAACATAAGTAAACCGTGTCATCACTCGGTACAGTAGCAGCAGTACATCGTTGTCGATGCACGCCACGAAGAAGGCGGCGAAGAAGAGCGACATGCGCGTGTCGTGCGAGGCCATCCCCGAGGAGATGTCGGGCACGTCGCCGCACGCCGCGCACCCGCACCTCATGACCTACAACTCCGACCCCGGTACGTGCGGGCCCGCTGTCGCGCGAGTACGCGGTTCATATCAATACTATTAACTCGCCCCTGCTTCGCATGGTTTTACTACTTGACGAAATATTTACCTATTATATATATAGTATATATAGTCGCGTGTGCACGTTATCAGTCAAGTCAACGGTCGCATACTCGCGCGACGCTCGGTTGCGGTCACCACTCCGGGCTATACATACTACCTTTACGAACATTTCAATTCAGATGAATATCCTCAAGCTTATTTTGCCTTAAGTCAAAGTGGCCAGAAACATGGTATATAAATATGTATGTAGACCTAATCTGAAATGTAAGATGTTTATACATTTTAGATTAGGTCTACATATGAGCAAAATAAAATCGCAGAATTAAAAGGTGCAAATAGTTTGCGGTCAATTGACAATATTGAACCTCTAAACATAATGGCACCACACTAAACTGATCCACACGGTCGTGATTACTGATTGACGTAAATAGACTGCAGTCTAGCTACCTTAGTGGAGTAGGCCGTGCTCAGCAGTGGAGTGGAGCTTCCAGGATGATAATGAAACAAAATTATCACAAAAACACACGAAACTCTTGGTTTGATGCCAAAACAAATTATTATTATTATTTAGTTCTGCAAATCATGAAGCAAAGGGAATCAATCACCAGTTTCGGCTAAGCGTGGACAAGATGCCCGGTAAAAAATATTTTTGCTAAACAATATTATTAATTCTGAAAGAAATATTTTTGCACATCACATAGTAGCCAGGTAGACTAAAAAAAGTCGAAATAAACAGTGTTTAAACTGTATCCACCAGTTTAAAAATATTAAACCGCCAAAAAAACTGAAAAGCAAAAAATAGAAATAACAACCCTTTTTTGTTTAACCTTAATAACTAAGTTCTTAAACTAATGTAAGTATACTATACCTAAGTAATTTTGAGTCGGCACCAAACTATCAATGAACAAAGTTCACTAAATTACCTTAAATTTAAAGAAATGACCAAATCGAATTAACAATGCAACGTAAAATATCCAGCGATAAACATTAACATTCCAAAAAATGCGCTCCCGCACGACCACTCGCAACAACGTGTGCCCTCACGTGTGTGCCCGTTCGGGTTGCTGTCTCGCTGACATTAACTTCCTGAACTTCCTGCATCATGTTTTACGTAATTAATTAACTTAAACTTAGTTATTAAGGTTAAACAAACATGGGCACGCCACGATAGCGGCGGTAAGTCCCCTCTTTGAGGAGTGGCTTGAGAGGTGGCATGGCGTCCTCACCTTCCGCCTGACGCAGGTCCTCAACGGACACGGTTGTTTCGGGAGGTTCCTGTTTCGCATAAGGCGGGAGGAAACGCCCGGGTGTTTCCATTGCGAAGATCGCCCTGAGGACACGGTGCAGCATACGGTGGCAGTCTGCCCGGCTTGGGCGGAGCACCGCCATGTCCTCGTGGAGGCGATCAGCGGCGGCAATCTCTCGCGTCCGGCCCTGGTGTAGGCCATGGTACGGAGCGAGAGCGAATGGTTAGCCGTCACCTCCTTCTGCGAAGCAGTAATGCTCGCGAAGAGGGAGGCGGCGCACGTGAGGGAGAGGCAGTATATGCGCCCTCACGGCCGTAGTCGCCGCGGGAGACGCCCTGGGCGTCGGGAATCCCAGGCTGATTCCCGGCCACCGTAGGCGCGGGCTTGCGGACGGCGAGTAATGGGTAGCTCGCTGTCCGGTAAGGACCAAGCCCGGGTCGACGGTGCGTTGTGTTCCACGCGCGCCTCAAAGAGATGTCAGCACCAACTGGTGGGGTCCGCAAGGGCCGATGCCTGCCAGGGGTGCGGGTTGTTCGAAAGAGATACCACGGCCCCTGGCACACAGGCAACTGAGGGAACACGGGTGGGTTTTAGTCAGTAAAAGTCTGACACGCCCTCCCGCTCCACCCAGAGCGGGAGAAGTTATTTGATGATTTCCCACCCAAAAAAAAAAAAGTTAAACAAACAAGGTTTATTACTTATATTTTTGGCTTTTCAGTTTTTTCGGCGGTTATTTTTTTTTTGTTAAAAACTTTTTATTAAAAAAAAAATGGCTATAAGTAATTTACTAATTACTACATGCTTAATTTTGATTATTTTTTGTAATACACAACTCTGCATTAAAATCTGTGAGTGAACAATAAATCATCCCTATTTGCCTTTGGGTAGGATTTTTTTTCAAATTTATATGGGACCAACGTCGAGGTATAATACCCTATCTAATAAAAAAAGAATTATCAAAATCGGACTACTCTGAAGATACGCGTGGTCATACATTAAAAAAAAAATATGCGTCGACTTGAGAACCTCCTCCGTTTTTTCGTCTGTTAAAAAGCATAGCCATTGGTTTGACGCAGTGTTACCAACACGGAAATAAAACATTAATTTCAGTCTGTAATCGATTAGATAATCAATTACGGTAGCCAAAATAAAGTTTTGGTCTGCAAAACGAGTACCGATCAATACTGTATGAGAAGATTATCCTCATTTACACTGTTTTAAAATAAACCAATCAACGACGTTATTAGTGTTTTAACATTTAAAAAAATCAGGCAACCCCTACTGTGTCGCTTATAGAGATGCTCGATCCGGTTACTTTGTATCGATATTCTGCTTCGCAATTGATCATTTCGATCAGAGTATCGATATAAAGTCGCTTTTAAGTAATATTTTTTTACATGTTTGCCTTTAATTAAATTCAATTTCTTACTATGGCAAACAGAGTCCCGGTTTTCCCGAACAATTCTACCAATACAGAATTATTCGGGAAACACTACGGACAATGGTCAGTAGTGTAAAATAACGGCCCGCCTTAATAGTATTTTTCTTGAGATTTTCATGTTTCTCGTTTAACTAAACACATGTACACACACGGCTACACATCAAGCCATACATTTCCAGTATAAGCTGATCTCGCATTGTATAGGATAGCCGTACAGTGCGACATCAGCGTAAACTGGAAATTTATAGCTTGATGTGTAGCCGTGTGTACATAGATCTGAGGCCACTACAATTTCAAAGTAATACGATTTTTTTTTATAGTAGTGGATCGTATATTGTTGAATCGATGTGAAAATCAATCAAATCCCGTTGTACCGACCCACTTGAGTATCGATACATATCGAACATCCCTAACGTCAAGTGAAATTACATCTTGAGTCATTTGACTTAACCTTAGGGATGTCACATTTGACAACAATGAAAAAACTATTCGCTTTTCTTTCGTGCACTGTGGATGTTATTGTGTTTACTCGCTGCATCAAACGTTTGTTTTTCTTATAATGGACTCCGATACCGCTCCTCATGATAACGGCCCTACCCTCGGACACTAAATCTGCACCTCACGCTGACAAAATATGCATAATACAAAGATTTTACCCGGCAAGGTTTAAATTTTTCAAATGCCAGATGAAGCATATTCCTGCATCATGCTACAACTTTATTATAATATTTGTTCTCTTATAGATTATTTTTTATTTATTTATTTATTTATCTAAACACAGGTTATTGTTCTTAAAATTATACAAGGCACACTATTAGACCTCTGGGTCTGTCTTAGCATGCCATGGTCTGGAATTACTCAACGCGCTACTGTGAAATTAAGGTAAAATGGAGTGGTAATATTCTTTGAGCTTGTGTTTTATGTTTTTCCTGTTCATTGAGTCGCGAATGTCTATAGGTATTTGGTTTAATAAGACGGGTATTGTGAAAGATGCAGTGCGCCTACCATAAAAATTGTTTTTACGTGGCACTTTAAGTGATTTTATCTTTGACTGGCGGGTATTCACATCATAATTCACTGGAATCTGTATCCCAGTGTTGTCAAAATGTTCAATGAGAAACAAGTACTCAGCGCGGGCTAGAACTGGTAATACATTGCAATGTTTAAATAGACCTGTATAGTTGTCGCGGTATTTATTTCTTACATACTTTGGTACCACCAGTTTCAGCAGACGTGTTTGCAGATTATGAATTTTATCCAGGTAGCTTTTAAAAGTGCGTCCATAGCTGGTGAGTCCATACGAGATTATAGATTCAGCAAGAGCTGTGTACATTTGTAGGAGGGTTTTGTACGGTATATTCCGCTTTATAATGGAAAATTTAGTGAGTATTCCACGCAACTTACCGCAGATGGATTCCACCTGAACACTCCAGTTGAAGCGATTATCAATTATAAGACCCAAGTAGGTATGATATGGAACTTGCTCAATAGACGAACATTGGCAATCTGTTACATTTACATGCAAACAATCATGGGTATGAGCTTTAATTTTAAAAGAGTGGGAGGTATTTATATGGCTTGAATGTACATGTATTAGTTTGGTTTTCTGTGGATTCATAACAAGTCCCATATCATGGGCCCACTTGGTCATACTAGTAAAATCCGCTTGCAAACATTCCGCGGCCATCATAAGATCTTTATTAGCCGATAGTATACAAGTGTCATCAGCATATTGGTAGAGGGAACAGTATTTTATAATATTTTCCAGGTCATTGACGTAGGCCAGATAATGGAGGGGACCCGTCACTGACCCTTGGGCTGTACCTTGTGTAACGTTGACAGGTCTGCTTAGGCTGGGGCCAACTTTGACGTGATAACTTCGGCTACGAAGATATTCTGTACACCATTCTAGTAATTTTCCTCTTATCCCGGAATTTTCTAGAGTTTTCAATAGCATATTGTGTCCGAGTGTGTCAAACGCCTTGCTGAAATCAATGAACAATAGCACCACATGCTTCTTCTCGTCTAGATGGTTGTTAACTTCATCGGTAAAATTGGAAAGTAACTGGGCTGTGGATTTTTTACTTTGGAAGCCATATTGTGCTTTGGAAATGATGTCATTGTTACGATAAAACGAGTGTATTTGGTCACAGATATATTTTTCAACTATTTTATTAATGACTGGTAATATCGTTATCGGTCTATAATTTGCTAATTCATTGAATTTACCTTTTTTATGAATGGGTCTAACTATACCGGTTTTTAATTCAGACGGATAATTACCTTGATGGATACTCGTATTGATTAGTTTCACTATTGCATTCACAATTTTCTTTCCTATCATTTTAATATCTATGACTCTTATAGTGTCAAATCCAGCTGATTTCTTAGTGTTTAAGTTGTTTATGATTTTAAGAATTTTACTGGATGTAGCTTTTTTGAAGAAAATAGACTTATCTTGTGATCTCATGTATTCTGACTCATCCAGCAAGGGTCTGTCACACCCGGGCACAATATTAGACACACTCGTTTCAAATTCCATTGCGAAGTCATTAGCGATAATCATTTCATTATTTGAATCATTTAAGAGGGCGCTCGTTATTACCTCATCTACTGACTTGACTATCTTGCCGGTAAGTTTATTCAATATTTCCCACAATATTTTGGGATTATTTTTGTTACCTGCTATTTCTTTTCTGTAATAATTGTTTCTAGTGTTTAGTATAATTTTATTTACTTTATTTCTAGTTTTATTATATTCTAACTTGAGAGTTTTATTGTTATGGTCATTTTTCCATTTTAAAAACAGTTTGTCTATCAATCAATCAATCAATCACTTTATTTTTCTCACCACAATATACATAAATGATTTTACATTGGTCAGATTCGACAAAGATACACAATTCAGGTAAGTATATATTGTGGGAGACTGGTGCCTAAGCTAGGCACGTGGCCTGTGTTTCAGGACACCAGGATCCCACCCCTTTACATTTTCATTTTATAAATTATGTACTAAGCGCGCTGACAGAATGTAGTAAGGAGTCCATACGACCTTTTATAGTTTTACTGTATTATGATTATAATTTAAGTTAAGTATGCGAGACGAATGTTAGTAGATGTGTAGTATGGGTGATAGGGTGGGTGTGTAATTGTGTGGGTGTGTGAGTGTGTGGGTGTGAGAGAGTGTGATTGTGTGTTTAGGTCATTTTGAGTATGTTTTCAGTATCATTATAGTTTAATTTTAGTAGCCAGTCAGTTAGCCTCTTTTTGCATTTATTCTTTGTGAGACTAAATATATGTAACGCCTTATGCGTTTTATTGTATAAGTAGCCACCTAGATAACAAAAGAAACGCCTTGCAAAAATAGTTTTGTGACATAGATGTTGGCGCTCCACTGGGTCATATCGTCTTTTCCCCCTGGACAGCGTTGAATTATAGACCAAGAGAGTGTGCTGTTTCAGCAAAGTGTGCAATATAAACAGTTGACGCACTGTCAGGACGTTACTTTCTTTGTATAACTGTTCAGTGGGGTAGCGAAACGGTCGAAAAGACGACACTTTCAGAATAGCTCTTTGGGCTCTTTCAACTTCTAATAAGGTAGTTTTTGGAGCACCACCCCAGGAGGTGATGCAGTAGCATATTAAAGATTGAGCAAGGGTATAGTACACTGATTTCATAATATTTTTATCGACTACATGTCTCAGCGTTTTGAACACGTATATTAACTTCCGTAGTCTGTTACTAAGAGTGGTTATGTGGTCTTGAAATCTTAGGTTTTTGTCGATTGTTATTCCTAGGTACTTTACATTCTCAGCCTTGGTGAGTAACTCGCAGTTACAACTACGGGTATGTGGATTTGTGCAAGAGTGAGCTACAATAGTATTAGGTAATGTTTGGGAGGATCCATGGTTTTTCATTGAAAATGCTATATAATTAGTTTTGGTTGTATTTAGGGTCAACAGATTATCGCGTAACCAGTTGGATACCGTATTAAAGCCTAGTTGTGCACACTCATAGACATCCTCCCAAGAGCTCGCGCTGAACAAGAGGGCAGTGTCATCAGCAAAGCTAATGATTTTGCCTATATTGGCGCAACTTATTTTTATTTTATTGTTAATCCATTTTTCACAATTTCTTTTGCTAGAGTTATTTACCTTTTTAATATATTTGCATTCATTGTAGCACTTTACAAAATTTTCTTTTATGTACTTATATATATCGTTTGCGCAGTCTAATTCATCTATCATTTCCCAGTCGGTGCAAGCTAAGAGAGTTTTTAATTTATTATTATCAATCGACTCAATGAACTTCGGTTCTCTATATTTAGGCATGGATGCAAGCGTGGTAATTGTCATACGATGGTCTGCCAAGACAGTCCCCAGAGCAGCCGAGTAGAGGTCATGAAGGCGAGACCTCACGAAAATGTGATCTATGCATGTTTTAGTGACTATATTACCTTTGGTTTCAACTCGCGTGAAGTCTGAGATCGCACATTCAAGCCCGCACTCAGCCAGTTTACTCAAATAATAACTGTTTACATTATTGGTAGTTTTAAGGTCTAAATTGATATCTCCTAACAAAATAAGATCGCTTGTTTTTACATAATCAACATCAATCAACCTGGACAATTCACTGATAAACAAATGCTTGCTTTCTTTAGGTGGTCTATACACTGCACAGATATAGATATTATTATTTTGCTGTGTTGTTAGTTTACCTAGTATACATTCACAATGTCTAGTCTGTATATTTTTTGGTTGAAATTTATGCTTATTATTTACATAGATGATAATTCCACCACCTTTCCTGCTCTTACGTAAGATACTGTATATTGTATATCCATCCAATTGATACATAGGTACAATTTGTTCCGATATCCCCACTTCCGTGAGTACCACAATATCTATTCGTGATTTTACTGGGATTAAACAATTCATAAGATTAGCGTGATTTTTTATCAAGGATCGAATATTAACATGCACTACATTCAAATTATTCGTGTTTTTTGGTAGCTTACTAATGTAGGAAGGTAAATCACTACAATCATAGATTTCCGTTACAGTTCTAAATATAGCCATTACACTTAAATAAATACATGAAAAAGATTTTGTTATTGTTTTTGTATTGTGACACTAGATTAATTTTTAAGCAGATTATTTATGTCATCTTCACATCTAATCATATATATCTTATCTTTACCATTTTTGTCTACTTCACCTTTCTTCACCAGCACTTTACCATTTTGAAACCAAATGTATTTAAAATCCTGTCGCAGCTGTTGTTTAGCCATCCACATGAGTTTTCTGTTTACTTGAGATAACGCAAATCGTACATAAACTTTTACAGGTGCATGTGTACTAGATAAGTTAGACAATATGTCAGCTGTTGTCAAATTAAATTGCTTAGCAGAACGCATCCAGCATTCCACATCTTTGGAGTTACATAATTCAATCTGTATCACGTCTAGGTTTTTGGGTGAATTCGGACGTTTCACGCTTTTTATCACAGACTTATCCAGGCTCATTTTTTCAGCAATATTATTTGAGATCTGCAAAAGTTCTTCGTTTTGCATGCAAGGTATTCCAGCTATTTCAACAAGATTGTTCAACTTATCTTGGTCTGATTCATTTAAGCGCTGTTCTAAAGAAGAGATTTTTGTTTCGTAGTGGGTGACTTTATTGCATAGAAAGTTATTTTTGTTTTCCATTTCTTTCAGTTTTTGTTTCATCATTTTAATTGACTCCACAAAATCATCGATCTTCCCAGTGCAAAATTCAATCGAAGACTGTAAGGGCTCCAGCTCTTTTTGAACTATTTTTTGAACCTCCTTAGAAATGTTCGTTAACAACTGTTTCATATCTATTGGAAAGTTAGACGCTATATTCGGTCTTTTAGTTGGTTCGTCGACCTCATCATCATCTTCCTCTGGGACTATAAAGGACTTCCTGACAGGAGTATGACGGTGACATTCGCTGCAAGTCCACTCCAGGGTGTCTGAGTTACGAATCGCTAGTATTTGCTTTTGTGTGAGCCCTGAGCATGTTGTATTTGCATGCACGACTTTCCCACATTTACAACATTCTAATCCAGGGCTTTTATTTGTAATGGTTTTGTTACAATTATCGCACTTTGGCATGATGTAAATGTTGGTTCAGGTAGTTGTGTGAACGAAAATCGTACGTACCCACACCGCAGTTGATAATATATCGCCTCAGAAGTGAAAGTCGCGCCCAAAAGGTCTTAAGCGCCGGGCACAATCCGTCGCTTACGCGTTTTAACACACGGACTTTTGATTATCTCACAAAACAAGATTTTTGTTAGGTTTATTTTTCAAGACACATAAATCAACAGAATGAAATATATTTATCAAATTGTTTATAGTCAATGTTAATGTAAGTGTTTTAAACTTTAGATTTTACACAAATCGTACACAGATACTCGCAAAATTCACCGATTTTGAATTAGAGAAGCGCGTTGACCTTGCCGTGTACACGGTTAAAAGTGAACTGAAGATAAGTAGTTGTAAAACGTGTCTCAAAAGGGAATCACAGAATTTAAACAAAAACGAATCAACGCAGTAACAATGTTTATTATAAATTGATCAACATAGTTCAGTGCATTTTTACAGTATTTTACTAACCTTACCAACTTGTCACTCTGGTGCCTCGTCAAAGACTGAATCATGTCGGGAATTTGTTATATGATAATTAACTTCAATGTCAAAATGATTTGATAACTGACAGTGACTCTGATAAAAAGACATAAACGTAACTCGACTATAACAAGACCCATCCATTTACAGTTCACTATAACATTACTAATATAAATCTACCCTCACATAAATAAGTCTTATTACATAGTTTATAAAATGTAAGTCTTTTGTTAATAAAGATCTTGTCCACGCTTAGCCAGATCACCCTAACAAACTGAGCAATTCCCTTTACTTATTGATTTGCACTGTCCTCCCATACCTATTTATCACTGTAACTTGAAAAAGTAAATTGTAAAAGCCAACTATTTTTAAAAGAGTAACCGTGGAGTCTCTTGCCGGCTCTTCTCCATAGGAAACGACAAATTGGAACCGTGCACCTAGCTTCTGACGTTTCATAAGTGCCCATGCAGTTTTATGTGAAATAAAATATTTAGATTTGTTATAGATTTTTCGTTATTGTAACAGAACATCTTCTTAAATTGTAAAAATCCACTACAAATAATGACTCTAACACACGATAACCCAATATAAACTATGCACTTCAAATAATAATATAGAAACATAAGTAGAAATAACAACATACTTATATAAATAAATAATAATGTAGACTAGATTACTTTCTACGAGCGTTTATACAAATAGAAAACAGACAACATATCGTCGGTTTGTCTATGATGAACGTTTGTAGAAGGTACGTGTCTGCAGCAGCAGTGTGTCTGGAAGTATGGTGTGTAGAGAGCATTAGAGGCGGAGTAAGCGAGCTGCGACTCGCGACGGCGGCGGCGCGGCAGATTACATTCTGTTACTTGGCTCCTTTGGCACCAAGTAACTATACAATTAAAGCAGTTACACGAGGAGAGCTAGTCTTTGATATACTCTAAGTGACAGTCATTGTGGTCCCAATTAATCTGCAGGCCTTGTGGCATGTGGCATATCATAAAAAAGAGAGTTTGGCAGTTTGAAATTAAGAAAAACTCTATTAACTTACATTCCTAGGGAACGTGCTAAACGGCTCTGGCATGATTCATTGCAAAAATCAATTTTAAACCTTTCCCGAATGCAAAATTATCCACTTAAACCAATATCAGAAGCAACGTGGCACTTGTTCTTATGGTCACAAATTCGCGTTGAGGGCCACATTTACTTCCGTTGAGTGTATTTTGACATAAGTAACTGTAAGCAGCTACCGAACCAAACCTTTAGTAACTCTAACTGGCTGACCGGTGCCCTCCCTCCCGGTGTCGAAGCAGTCGATGTAATCTGTCGCGGGTCAGTCGCGTGCTGCAGTAGTGTCGTGCGGTGAGCGGAGTGTGGGCGAGTATGTGTGTGACGTGTGCGTGCTGTGCAGCTATAAGAACGCGCACGTGTGCAGGCACGGCCGACGCGCCCGCGCAGCCAGCGCCCCAGCACAACCATCACCACCAGCTGCAGAAGGTATGCACTTTTTACTTATTTACTTCTCTTTACAGCGCGATAATAAAGTTGAGGTAGGTCGCGAAATTCTAATATTTGTTACGTTTTTTGCAATTTCTCAGGTCAGTGTCAACTGTCAGGTAGCATGTTGATCAAATTATGATTAGAGAATTAAGTATAATCATTAGAATCATCAATACCTGCATATTGCAAAAAACGTGTAGGTGCTCCATTTATTTCCATTAGAATAAAGAGGCTCGTAGAAACAAGAGTGTAAAACGTTTTATTTTCAAGTACTTTTTTTTTTAGTAAATACTGGTTTCATAAAAAAAAAAGTTTTGGTATAATATCATTGTTTGTCCCCTACATACAATAATAATTTATGTGAATATTACTTTTTGTACTTTCTACCTAAAGATGTAAATAATTAGACAAATAAAATATATTTTTTTAATAAGTAATCTTTATTAAAATGGCATGTCCACAAGTTTTTCACTTTTCCTCTTGTTTAATTAGGGTTTCCTGAAATAACGTTCACTAGGTGGCAGCATTGAGATGTCAGGTCCGGGCACCTGTCAAAAGTGTCAAAGCGCCTACGGACTGAATGGTGAACGAAAAAATGAAACGAATGACATCAAATATTTTAGGTTCATTTTCGAACTGGAAGACCTCTTGTTAAAGTGACATCAACTGGTGGCTTGAATATTCATGAAAACCCTTATTGTAAGAGCACCACAAGATCTTCAATTCTCAGATATAATGTTTGTTATTGTGTTGTTGTTTGTTTCCAAGAGCTTGAGTGCTTTCTCAAGCTCTTGGAAACATTATATCTAAGAATTGACGATCTTGTTTTGTATTGATGCGACTTCACCAATTTAAAATTATATACTACTAGCTTTTGCCCGTGGATCCGCCCGCGTGAATGTCGGTTATCGCGTAAAAAAAGTAGCCTATGTCCTTCTCCATATCCCGGGCTATATCTCTGCCAAATTTCATGTCGATCGGTTCAATGGTTTAGGTGTGAAAGCGTAACAGACAGACATACAGAGTTACTTTCGCATTTATAATATTAGTACGGATGTAATTTTTTAATGTTTTATTTGAACCAATTCTCGAAGTAATGAGCATCCATTTTCGAAGGCTAGTCTCCATCACCCTTCTTGGGGTGCGCGCTGTTCGAAAGAGATACCGTCGCCCCTGGCACACGGGCAACTGAGGGAACACGGGTGGGTTTTAGGTAGTCAGTAAAAGTCTGACACGCCCTCCTGCTCCACCCAGAGAGGGAAAAGTTATTTGATGATTTCGCACCCTTAGTCCTTGTGTCGATCTGTGAAATTAAATGAAAAGAAGTGAATCATTCTGTGGCGGGAGCCTATATTACTTTACTGCTCAAAATACAGGATGATTGGAAGATGGGTGCAAAGCTTTAAGGTGAAGAAAGTATAGACAATTTAGAACCATTTAAGCCATGGTTGTCTTAGACGAAGTCTTACCAATTTTTTTTTTTTTTAATAAGGTTTAAAAGACGTAATGTACAATTTTTTTATTTTTTCTGAGCTTTAAATGTCTGTAAAAAAGTGTCTAATGACACAGAAGCCTAAAACATGTTTTGCTTGATTGCTTACACATTACTTTAATTAAATAAATAAAAAATGAATTCATTTATCATTCAATTTGGCCATAATTATGCAGTTTACATTAAATTTTGAGAATTTCCGAAAAAAAACTAAAAAATTTGGTTAAAAATATTTGGTAAGACTTCGTCTGAGACAACCATGGCTTAAATGGTTCTAAATTGTCTGTACTATCTTCGCCTTAAAGCTTTGCACCCATCTTCCAATCACCCTGTATATCTTAACCTATTATTAAGTAGTAACTGAGTTAGTAACTGCAGCGCGTCTGTCTTTGTTTGGGTTAATCTACAATCCATATGGAAGTCGAACGATTAGGCAACATTTTAGATTTGGTAGAGTAATAGTGAAATGAAATACGTCCACAGCACTGTCCACCCCTGCTTCTTTTAGATTTTTTACGCATTTTTTGACACTACAATTTATAGCAACAACCAAATAAGTTATTTAAATAAAATCCTCGTAATTTACCAAGATAATAGATAATTCAATTGACTAAAATTAATTGTGACAGGTGGTATTTAAATTGATTATAATACATTCGGTATCAATCTTAACTATAACATGTTTACTGTACTTAGAATAGAAACTGAGCCTCAGAAACAACCTTTTTTTAAAGTACTTATTGTAATGCTATTGTAAATATAGTGTGTGTAAATTTGAATTTGGTGGGCTACATTGACGCTTTTTCCGTAACGGAATTTATATGACCGCTCCCCCTTAAAAAAGAAGAAATTTGTTATAAACTGAATCGAATAATATTGGAATAACTTTACAATCATTCGTGTCGAAGAATGAAAGTAAGTAAATGTCGTATGTGTAAGTAAACATGTCCGCCCCTGCAGACGGCCAGCGACGGCACGGTGCCGGACGGGCTGAGTGCGCGTGCGCGCGCCTCGGCCCGCGACGAACTGCCGCCGCTGGCGCGCTCCAAGCGCTCCAACACCATCTCCGTCATGAGCCCCACGCGCCGCCACAGGTGAGGGACCACTGAACATGTCCGCTCAGCGACGGCACGGTGCCGGAAGGGCTGAGTGATAGTCTTTTATACATCTACTGTTTCTGTCAATCGTTTGAAGACGATATGTTTTGCGCCACACAGTAATTTGTGGTGCGAGCGAACATAAACTAATTTTACTTCGGAAACCTCACTTTAATTCCCCACACATACAGTTTTATATTTGCAGCAACTTTATTATCTTTATGTCTGTCTAAATAGTACTAGATATTCTCAATCACATGAGTAGAAATTGTATTTTTTTTTTCAATGAAAATGACATGTAGGTATAAAATAAAGAATCAGTTTCAATATAATTTTATTGCACCGATAAAGAGCTCCCTCCGTCGTTCGTGACGGCATTGGAGTTGGCATTGAAATTGGAGCCGAACTATTGGTATCTTGATGTTTGAGACTCGGTTTCTCAACTGTGATGAAAATGCACGTTTCTGCTGAAATGCCACAAAACTTCAATCTATATCTATGAAACGATATGGCAACCAATGTAACTGCTCGGCTGCTGACTCGCTTGTAACTATGAGTAGGTAGTGTGGTGTAGTAGTAGTAGAGAACTAATTGTATTGCGCATGATCTTTTAATTTGTTACTATTATTTGCTTTACAACTCAGTCCTTTACCTTTCAATCCTTATGCATTAAAGAAACCTATTTCAAATTAAATGAAAATTAAAATTATCGATGGTAATCGATGTATCCTTTCCTTTGTTTTATTTACGACTTATTTTGTTTAACCTCTGCTTGTTTTTTACGCTTTGTGTTTTGTTTTGTTTGGTTTCGTTTTGCGTTGGTCGGCGCGTGGTGTATCAGTATGTACGCGGGCAGGGCGACGGGCGCGACGGGCCCGGCGGGCGCGGCCGTGGGCGGCGGGGGCGGCGGGGTCACGCCCAGCTTCGTGTTCCTGCAGCTGTACCACAACATGAGCACCTACCCCATCACGCCGCCCGTGCCAGGTACCTGCACACCACATATGACACTTACTCATATCCTATCAGTAACTTAATATATAAAGACGTGTTGCGCACGCATTTTCTTCCCGGCTAGGACACCTATTAATAAAACTAATTCCTCAAGTATTTAAAGAAATGTATTTGTCGAGCAGTGGTGGCTTACGAGTTATACGTTGTAGGTTCGAACCCAGACAAGCGTTTAACGTTGTCTTAATTATTTCATCACTGCTCTCAAAACGGTTAAGGAAAACATCTTGAGGAAACCGGCATGTCCTAGAACCAAAAATTCGAAGACATGTGACATCTACCAACTCGCACTGGGTCCGCGTGGTGGATTTCGACCCGCCCGCTTGCACCGAGGGGAGGCTAGTGTCCCAGCAGTGGCAACATTATAGGCTGGTTATGATGACGTCACCATAGGGCGCTCAGCACGACCTAGAGCCCTCTCACATTGCGGCGTTGCGCTCCGTCGTGCGTCGTGCTCTACAAGCGTTCGTGCGATACTGAGCGCAGATCGCCGGCGCGGTGAAATATTTAGTACTTTTATTTAATTCATACAAAAATAAGAGCTTTTTGTTTTGTTATTAATACAACCAACGAATAGTATTCAATTTCAATAATGAAATCATGCATCTACGCGCATTTTTGTAATACTCTTAACCGACATAGTGGACATTTTGTCCACGACTGACCGCTGTAGAGATCACCGGCATGTATCGGCGACGCGGCCGTGTCCTCCGTGTGCGTTATTGCATAGATTTCCATACGGTCTATGGTCGTGAACAAATTGCCCATCGTCTGCTCAGCGCCTGAAAACGACCCGTAGAGCTAACTCAGCCCTGTGCAGGTGAGACGCCGACGATCCTGAACCCGCTGGCGGAGCGTCCACTGCGTGTGTCCGGCGTGCAAC
The DNA here is from genome assembly GCA_947359405.1 of Antitype chi. Lineage (NCBI taxonomy): Eukaryota > Metazoa > Arthropoda > Insecta > Lepidoptera > Noctuidae > Antitype > Antitype chi. The sequence goes on along the minus strand of OX375814.1, from coordinate 22,324,681 downwards.
ACGAGCGGACCATCAAGAACCTCGACCTCGTGCCGCCGCTAGAAACATATAAAGTAAACATCTATTTTAAACCCGTACTGTCCTATTGTGAGCTAGATGTCTCCCCCACAGAGCACGGAGACACCTCGGCGGCCGCTGTTACATACATGTCATAATAATAATGCGGCATTGTCATAACGTGTCACTGTGTACAGCACTCATGATAGAAAGGAACGGGCGGCTAGTATGCGCTCAGCGCACTTTCGACGCCGCGAATTTTATAAGTCCCGCCCCGTGAAGCGTCCAGTTCACCTCGCCAGCTCTCGCTGGGCCGGCCTCGACGGCACCGTACAGGCAACCGCACATCAGTGGCAACAATTCTATTATGAAAATCGCCCTTACTGCTACGATATAAAGCCCTGCCTTTATGTCGGGTCACTGATGTGCGCCTGGAAGTCTCTTTGTATACGTCTAATATGTATGATATCAGTACAACATTGGTAACTAATTTGATGCTGTCCATACCTTCATAATATATTTTACTCATGATGTGTTACAGATCGGAGTGTTGTACGTTGGGCCCGGACAACAAGATAACGAAGTGTTAATATTGAAGAACGAATACGGCAGTGTGAGGTACGTCACAACGTTAACTGTAAACTGCACTATGGTCCTTGTATGCAGGTCGGTACATGATTCGTATGTCTGTGGGTTTCATCGCGTCTCGCAAAACGTTTTGTTTTTTTTTTGCAGTAGCACCTTGTAGTCTGATCTGGATTTGTGCCCGGTTAATAACAAATGGACGTAGCAAATGTCGATCCACTATTAAAGATGAAGGAATCAACTGTGAAGGACCGACCAGGACGAGGTCCGAAAGCGAAAGGGGTCACCTCGTACATGGGAGGTGTATACGTAACTAGCGAGTAGGTTAATTATTGGGAAAAAATATTGTTTCAATATCTCAAAAATTGGCGATGTTAGCATCCGACTTCACAACACGGAAGAGCCAGAGTAAACTCACATCAAACGTGTCCTTATCAAAAAAGCATATTATAAGATATGTAAAAAGTAATGTTCGGCGCTAAGGTGACCAACACGCCTTTCTCGTATTGATAGGATGGTGCATGTGGTACAAGTTAAAGTCTCGAGTTATAAGGGAAATAGCTATATTGAATCATTATAACACTTAGACACAAGAAATAGTAAAAAACCTTTTCCAAAAAAAAAAAACAACCGACTAACAATAAATGGAAAAACTATATAATTAACTTATTAGTAAAAATTTATGGTAAAATGGTAATGGCTCTGGTATGAGTACGAGGTGTCTCTAATGAGAACTAAACGCGAACTGGCCCACGATTTGGTGGACGAGCGAATGTGCAGTTTTGGTGGACGAGCGAATGTGCAGTTTTGGTGGACGAGCGAATGTGCAGTTTTGGTGGACGAGCGAATGTGCAGTTTTGGTGGACGAGCGAATGTGCAGTTTTGGTGGACGAGCGAATGTGCAGTTTTGGTGGACGAGCGAATGTGCAGTTTTGGTGGACGAGCGAATGTGCAGTTTTGCGTTCGATGCAATTATGCATTTTCCCTGAGTGTTCGATTAACGACTCGAACGAGATAAAAGACTACGTTGAAGACTACATAACGATGTTAATTTTTATTCTTTTTATTTTTTACAATCTCTGACATTTATTCTCGTCATTATTTGACATTATACATCAATTCTAATAATTATCAACTATTTCTTAGTGATTGTCATGGAAACCATGTCACTTGGTTGAAATAGGTTCATTTTATTTATGTAGATTATTTTACATATTGTGAATGGAAAACGTTGTAGGCGTTGCAGACTAGATTTGTAGACGATTTTCTATTCTTTATTTTCATTTCCCTAAGTACCTGGTGCTTATTGACAGGCCCGCACTGTCCTCCCATACCTATTATCACTGTAATTTGAAAACATGGTAAAATCCAATTATTTTTAAAAGAGTAACCGTGGAGTTTCTTGCCGGCTCTTCTCCAAAGGAAGCGACAAATTGGAACCGTGCGCGGCTGTTTCGGGAGGTTCCTGTTTCGCATAAGGCGGGAGGAAACACCCGGGTATTTCCACTGTGAAGATCGCCCAGAGGATACGGTGGAGCATACGGTGGAGGTCTGCCCGGCTTGGGTGAAGCACCGCCGTGTCCTCGTGGAGGCGATTGGCGGCGGTGATGTCTCGCGTCCGGCCCTGATCCCGGCCATGAGTTGGAGCGAGAGTGCATGGGTAGCCGTCACCTCCTTCTGCAAAGCAGTAATGCTCGCGACGAGGGAGGTGGCGCACATGAGGGAGAAGCAGTATATGCGCCCTCACGGCCGTAGTCGCCGCGGGAGACGCCCTGGGCGTCGGGAATCCCAGGAAGAATTCCCGGCCACCGTAGGCGCGGGCTTGCGGACGGCGAGTAATGGGTAGCTCGCTGTCCGGTAAGGACCAAGCCCGGGTCGAAGGCGTGTTGTGTTCCACGCGCGCCTCAAAGAGATGTCAGCATCAATTGGTGGGTCTGATCGATCAGAGTGGTCAATATATGGCTCCTTAACGGATCGTAAGACTATTGATGCACCTCAGAGGGTCTTCCTCAGGGGTCTGTTCTTTCTGCAGCTTTATTTTTGCTGGACATTAACAATCTGCTTCAGCTTGATGTTGTCGGGTACACAGATGACAGCACAGTCTTAGAAAAATACCTTTCCAGTGCAAGAGCCAGCAGAGATGAAATAGATACTCTTAGAGAGGCTACGAAAGAATTTGACCTTAAATCTCTTTTCCCGGTGGGGTGACGACAATCTGGTCAAATTCAGTGTTCCGAAAACAAAGCCGTGTCTTTTCACTGTCAAAAGGAGCTAGTTCTAGTTATCTCCTACTTTCCGAGGTGCATCTGTACCAGTTACCGACTGTCTAGAGCTTTTGGGCATGAAGTTGACGTCTGATCTCAACTTCGGCTCAACCATCGAGTGAAAAGGCCCATTCCCAGTCAACATTGCGGGATCGGGGACGAGAAGACTTGACGAAATTTCTCAAATGCTGCCCAAACCCAACTAGTTCCTTCTGTCGGCTTCCTTCTCAAAGATGTGTCTACCGTTCACAAGTTCGAGAAGCGACCCCTCGATGTGGATTCGACTCGGCAAGACGTGCGAGTTGTACATGACTTTTGTCTTATCCAAATTCATCCGATCCCGTAACGACTGAAGACCAGGGTCTTCAATCAGTGCGTCCTGCCCGTAATGGCATACGGTGCCGAAACGTGGACACTGATAGTTGGACTGGTCCACAAATTCAAGGTCGCTCAGCGCGCTATGCTCGGAGTCTCGTTGTAGGATACAATCAAAAATGAAATTATCCGGAAAAGAACCGGAGTTACCGACATAGCTTGCAGATTAAGCAAGCTGGCAAGCAAGTGGCAGTGGGCAGACCATGTCTGTCGAAGGACCGGTGGCCGGTGGCGCAGACGAGTCCTGGAGTGGAGACCGCATATCGGCAAGCGTAGCGTGGGTTGCCCCCCAGCTAGATGGACCGACGACCTAAAGAAAGTACATGTTAATAGTCAAACATCCATTGCGCTTACCATGCAACTCATTAGTGGTATAAACCTTCGGGGAATACTTGCTTGCAGGTACGCAGAGTTCCTGACGCAGTTGGGCACGCTGGTGTCGCTAGAGGGCGGCGACGACGACCAGCCACACCTGTTCCTCAACCTGGAGAAGGGCGGCAAGGACGGCCACTACACCTATGTATGGAATGACGACATCATGCAGGTAACACAGCCACGAGGAGCATACTGCTACAGCCTGGGAGTGGTCAGCAGTTGAGTGCGTAGGGTACTTGTAGGCTAGCGTGCAGCAGACCGCATCACACATAATATAAATCTTGCTATACATATCAGCGGTCAGTGTAAGGGACTGCCGTTTCTTCGCATTATCATATATTTGAATACAGCACAGTTGATCTATATTTTTCTTCATACAAAATTAAGTTGCAACTTAGTACAGCCCTGGTAGCAGTTTGAATTTTACATTATTTTGTACCGGTAAACATCTTTTCAATTTCTTGTTACGGCAAGCAAATCCGATATCGATCATTCTACCAATGTCTAAAATGAAACGAAAAACCAAGCAGGTATGCATAGTAAAGCAAAAAGTGTAACGCGGTGTGAATGGCAGGTGCTGTTCCACGTGGCGACGGCGATGCCCTCGTCGGCCAAGGACCCCACGTGCAACGAGAAGCGCAAGTACATCGGCAACGACTACGTGTCCATCGTGTACAACGACTCCGGCGCCGACTTCAACATACACACCATCAAGGTACATGAGAGGATTTCTGATAAGTGACTGTTCTGAGTTTTGAGACTTGTATCGTGTTCGTGTCACCGCATATTGCATAATATGTATTTTTTAAGTTTATCTTAGACATTATTAACATCGGTAAATGAAAAAGATCGTGAGGGAACCTAGACTTATAGTAAATACTAGCTTCTGTGCGCGACTTCGTTCGCGTGGAAGTCGTAAGTCACCAAAATTTACTAAAATGATAGCCAACATTTACAAAACCCTCCTGCATACTACGTCTGTAGTTTCGTTTACAGTACAGTTGTCCGTGTGAGAAGCAGCTTGTCCCGAGGTCGCGACCCACCCAATGGTCTTGTGGCTATTGGCCTTCAATTTGCTAGAGAATACTGTGGTTGTTCGCTGCAGCTTGATCATTTTTAGGCGTTAAAATGGCCTACACACCCAAGAATTCTCTTTTACGGTATTGGACTAATGTCCCCGTACACTAGACCTGATCTTCTAAAGTGGGATCTACTCTACCAAGAGCCTCTGGTAGGTTCACCTATAACCGCTCTCCTCTGGTAGTGTCTTCACTAACTTTAAACTAATGTCCCCGTACACTAGACCTGATCTTCTAAAGTGGGATCTACTCTACCAAGAGCCTCTGGTAGGTTCACCTATAACCGCTCTCCTCTGGTAGTGTCTTCACTAACTTTAAACTAATGTCCCCGTACACTAGACCTGATCTTCTAAAGTGGGATCTACTCTACCAAGAGCCTCTGGTAGGTTCACCTATAACCGCTCTCCTCTGGTAGTGTCTTCACTAACTTTAAACTAATGTCCCCGTACACTAGACCTGATCTTCTAAAGTGGGATCTACTCTACCAAGAGCCTCTGGTAGGTTCACCTATAACCGCTCTCCTCTGGTAGTGTCTTCACTAACTTTAAACTAATGTCCCCGTACACTAGACCTGATCTTCTAAAGTGGGATCTACTCTACCAAGAGCCTCTGGTAGGTTCACCTATAACCGCTCTCCTCTGGTAGTGTCTTCACTAACTTTAAACTAATGTCCTCGTACACTAGACCTGATCTTCTAAAGTGGGATCTACTCTACCAAGAGCCTCTGGCAGTGTATGCGAGTACGTCATGCGCCCATACTTGGGAGCTCTCGCCCACTGGCCTCTGGTGGTGCCAGCAGTGGACGAGTACGTCATGCGCCCATACTTGGGAGCTCTCGCCCACTGGCCTCTGGTGGTGCCAGCAGTGGGCGAGTACGTCATGCGCCCATACTTGGGAGCTCTCGCCCACTGGCCTCTGGTGGTGCCAGCAGTGGGCGAGTACGTCATGCGCCCATACTTGGGAGCTCTCGCCCACTGGCCTCTGGTGGTGCCAGCAGTGGGCGAGTACGTCATGCGCCCATACTTGGGAGCTCTCGCCCACTGGCCTCTGGTGGTGCCAGCAGTGGGCGAGTACGTCATGCGCCCATACTTGGGAGCTCTCGCCCACTGGCCTCTGGTGGTGCCAGCAGTGGACGAGTACGTCGTGCGCCCATACTATAGGGCTCCTCTGCAGAGGGGGGACACAATCTGACTGAGTACCGTGTTCGAATGCTGATTGATGATTCATTCATCAACTATTAATGGATTTTTATTTTAGTATTCTGTTTCCGTACAGACAATATTAATAATGAGACAAAACGATATCATATTTTACTTTGGATGTGCCATGTCAGACAATGGAGTAAAACACTCCCGATGTTTGTATGCAAAAAATGTGGACTAGGTTCACCTTAAGGTCACTATGTGGTAAATCTGGGGGGTAACATACGCAATGGTGGTACTGACTCATGCGAGTTGTTCGGCTAAATACTTCCCCAAATATCTTCCACTCTGCTGTCCCATGAGGAATGTCTTATCACTCAGTAATGTTTTTTAATAGCTATTAAGTCACCTCCTCAACCTTCGTTACACATGAACTTTCGCGATCTCTTCGAAGCACGTTATACCGTTGGTCAAATAGCTCGTTATCAAAAATACCAGAATTAAGATTCGTGTCCGTTAGGGAACATAGGAGTAAGGAATATTGTTACTAACACATTTGAGTCATGTTACTTGATGAATAAATATACGTATTTATTTGAACACATAATACCTATAATAATTACAGTTTAGTGAGATAACATATAAAACCTGCAATTTTTTATTTATCTACAATCTTATTCTATTCACATTCTGATCACAAATTCACATAAAATGGTACAGTAAACAGATCAAAGTAAATAACAATCGTGTGAGTTTAAATTAGGCAAGTTTAGCCGAACAACCAGCGTCTTTTATAAGTATAACCTGCTCTTGCTCAATTTTTCTAACATAAATGCGGGCGTATTTTACCCATACAAATTTATATGTGTGTTCCTTAGCCGCCAGTTTCGTCGCGGCGTGAAGTTTCTTACATTCGGGTGAAACATGTTCCGTAAAATAGATAGGGCGTTTATCTCCAAGAACGCCCAGGTGTGACGAATTTCAAGACTTCGTCTTTTTTGCCTTTATTCTATTGCGTAAGGGCTGAGAGAAGCATATCACGTTGCCTTTCTGATGATAATGTTGCAGTATGTTATTGGCTTGGCAGATTCACTGTTTATTTTGGCTACACGACGAAACTCAAACTCAAACTCAAAGCATTTATTTCAAATAAACCAATTAAAGGCACTTTTGAATTGTCAAGGTCGGTGAGGTAGAAAGATGAAGCTAGTTGCCCATTCCAAAGCGTAGGTACCTATGGAGAAGAACGGGCAAGAAACTCCATGGACACTCTTTTAAAATCATGATATTATTACAAACAGTTGGTTACATCATTATGTTGAAATTGTCAATGTGAGAACGATGTAAAAAGACGTGCACATTAAAAGCGTCCGTAATTAAAACAAAAATAAATTAACAATTTAGAAATTAAAATAAGCCGTGGGAGCTAAGAGATGACCAGTCCCTACTGGCGGCGCCCGTTCACGAACATGACGTATGGATCAGCACCATTCAGCTCAACCATTTTGAAGGGAACTTAATGATCCAACACACACGCCACCACCAGCGAGACATTTGAGTGAGCATGACATACTCTCAGCTGCCAGGGCACATTCAAGTCAATGAAAGACGTACCCTGTAAATGTTAGCTATATAGTAAGGACATAGTGCTCACACGTATGCTATGCAATTATACAATACTAAAAGGTTGAATTTATACAATGCAAATGTATCTAGCTTTTACAGTCTTCAGCAGCTCCAACAATGTTTACAAATGCTATTCAATTTAGTTTAAGGTACCTTGTGGAGCAGGACAAGCAACGTTTAGCCAAGCATTTTTGTCAGCGATGTAATCCCCCAACTTATAATAAGCATGGCTGCATAGTGTGCGTTTTATACAAGATTTAAATTTCGTTTCATTCAATTGGAGTATGTGGGGAGGTATTTTATTGTAACATTTTAAACAGTACCCCATGAAGGATGAATCTACTTTAGCCAGTCTGAAGCCTGGTTGAACTAATTGGTCCCTATTTCTAGTCCTAATGGTGTGTCTTTCACCTCTTTTACTGAAAAGATTTAGATTTTTCCTGACGTACATGATGTTCTCATAGATATATTGACAAGGTACCGTCATGATATTAATAACTTTGAACAGTTCTCTTAGAGAATCCCGCCTACGGAGGCCATATATTGCTCTAATGGCTCTTTTCTGCAGAATAAAAATAGACTCGATATCTGCAGCCCGTCCCCATAGTAAAATACCGTACGACATGATACTATGAAAGTAACTGAAATAGACTAGCCTCGCGGTTTCTACATTTGTGAATTGACGGATTTTTCTCACAGCATAAGCTGCTGAACTTAGCCGTCCTGCAAGAGCTGTTAAATGAGGACTCCACTGTAGCCTTGAGTCGAGCGTGATCCCTAGGAAAACAGTTTGATCGACGAATTCTAGTTTCTCTTTATTCAATACTATGTCACAGTCAGTACTTTTGACATTTGGTAAAGCAAATCTTATGCATTTCGTTTTTTTGCCATTTAATACTAAATTATTAGCAGTGAACCAATTCTGTATCAGCAGTAGGGCGTTATTTACGTCGTCAAGATTTGATGCACGTCTATTTATTTTAAAAATTAAAGATGTATCGTCAGCAAATAACACCATTTGTGGTTGTTTTTTTAATAAATGGGGTAGATCATTAATATATACTAAAAAGAGGAAAGGACTTAATATTGAGCCTTGTGGAACACCCATTTTTATTTTTAAACCAATTGGTTGTAATAGGGTATTTTACTCTATACGAGAAAAAATCGAAAAATATATTATTGAGATAGCTTAGCCAAAATGCAGTCGGAAAATGTTAGTTTTAGTTCATGAAACAACAAAATAAATTTTAAAATACAATTTAATGATTTCAGTTTTTTTTATCTGTTTTTGAACACCATGAAATAGTAGCCGCCATGTTATTTCGTCATGCGGCATGTCAACTGAGCAACTTTGTACATTCATTATTTTCGTAACCTAAGTAATTTTTGTTTAAATAATATTTTGCATTCAGGAACAGCAAACCAACGATAAGTAGAAAAATAACTATTTTTTTAAATTATAAACAATAGTCGTACAAAATATAAGCGCATTTGTTTTTAGCAAACTGACGTCATACCCACAGACCAATATGGCGTCTACTGCGTCCAGCGTTTTCGTCAGATTACGCGCGAAATTTGAAAATGTAAAATTTTAATGCATTTTTATGGCATTAATCGATTAAATAAAAATGTTGTGATTTTTTTAGCGGTTTATTAGCACTCTAGAATCTAATTAAGACACTTTTCAAAAATGAGTGTAATACCCTATTCTGTATCAGGGATAGAAACTATGATTTCGTTACACATATTCTTAAAAATCGCAATTAGGTTTTAATTTTTCTTTTCGGGCACACAATGTATTTCAATATTAGCATCTTCCCGAAGAATATCAAATTGGTTTTGCACTGGTGTGTTGTCGTATTTGTCACGGGCTATGTTGCCACACGTTGTGCAAATCCAGTTCCGTTTAAGTTCGTTTTGATGACTTATAGTGTAGTAATTTTTAGTCATATTCAGGCATTTATAATCATAAAAACCACGACATGACGAGTAAACCTATAATTTTGCTACATGCCACACACTGCATTTTGCTTATTGGCTATTGTTTTGGTACAGAAAATATAGATTTGTTAATTAGTAAACGCACCGAGTAGATAGATGTGTTTAAATGTACGACTGTTATGTGAGTCACTTTGTCACAGCTAACACTAAACGAGCGATCAGCGGGTTGCCCTCAGTCAGGGACACGGCCGTTATTGGAATTTATTAGTTACGTCTTTGCTTAAATCTCAGGTGTTTGCGGATCGATTTAAATCAAACAAGCATCATTGCACACACTTTGTATCCGATCACATAACTACACCTGTTTTATTGTGTTAACGACACTTTGAACCACTATAATCGCGGAAAAAACAGCGAAGTAAAAAATAAGATGTTGCTATGTACGAGACCGAACGACGTCTCTCATTTGTGTGAGAAGAGGCCTTCGCCATGCCGTGGAGCATAATAAGCTGGTATTATGTCACCTCACACCTCACATACACGTACATGAGATATTGTGAGGCGACGGGCGACGTCGACTGAGCGCGGTATTGTTGCATTTGAATCTAATATCCTATCAGATTCATTGTCCGCGTATATCAGAGCAATAGTTAAACAATTGCCATTTAAACACAAATATCGTCAAGTGACAAGACAAGGTTTAGTCGCACGGTCCAGAGCGGCGTATGCGTCGCTACAGACACTGACCGCTATCATTGCTCTGGCAGGGGCAGCTGAACTTCTGCATCGTGGTGGTGGAGCCGTACGAGCACGGCATGAACCGCGTGTTCATCAAGACCAAGGACGAGCGCATCCGCACCAAGTTCCTGGCGCACCTCGACACGCACTGCGTGTCCGACACCAATGTGGCGCTGCTGGCCCGACAGATGGCGCTGCACTGCGCGGTGAGTCACTCGCCCGGCTGCTGTGCGGCTACGTGGCACTTTTGAAAGAACCCTCAAATATTTATGCTGCGGAATAGGAAAATGCCCAAAAAGAATCATGTAGATGATTCTCTTAGCGGCCTCTTTGCAACATGCGGATTAGTGTCCGCGAGCGCGTGTGACCCGCGTGCGCGCGCGCACAGCCTCGCGTGCTGGGGCACGCACTTGACAGGTAAAGGCTTTTATAGGGTTTACAATTTTCACTTTTTATGATGATTATGTTGAGAAAAATTGCTTCGCCACTAATTGTGTAGTCGCAAGCGCTACTGCAGAGCATGAGATCTTGGATTCGATGCCTGAGCTGGGAAACTTGTTAATGGGTTTTCCATTTGGAATTAAAATATATACAGGGTCAAATTAAATGAGCTGGTAATATTTTCAATGTTATTCGATGGGCGAAAGTCAATGCCCGTAATTGGTCAGCAAACCGCGTTGGCCGAGCGTGCGTAGATCGCTCAGCTGTTTTTAGAAATTTTTCGAGGAACTTAGTTTTTTCTTACGAATTTTCAAAAACCATAATATAACAGTCGTTTGGTACCTTAATGTACATGTCACAGTGTCATTTGAAGTTTGGAACAAAGTGCGAATGATGTTTTTTTTTTTGTTTTCACGTCGCTACTCAACACTTGGGTAGTATTTCCAACGAATTTAATTTGACTCTGTATAATAATATGTTGAATACGGTCCCTGCGCGCAGCTGGCGTCGCACATCTCGCAGTCACTGAAGCTGGGCGGCGCGCCCTACGCGTCCAACTCGCTGGAGCGGCTGCGGCTCATCAAGCGACTGCGCGTGCGCGCGCAGGCCGAGCGACTGGCCGCGGCCGCGCGGGCCCCCGAGCCCTACGCCGGGCCCCCCGACCTGGCACATCGCGTGGCCATCGACGACTTCAACGACTACACCTAGTGCGCAGGCCGAGCGCCTGGCCGCGGCCGCGCGGGCCCCCGAGCCCTACGCCGGGCCCCCCGACCTGGCACATCGCGTGGCCATCGACGACTTCAACGACTACACCTAGTGCGCAGGCCGAGCGCCTGGCCGCGGCCGCGCGGGCCCCCGAGCCCTACGCCGGGCCCCCCGACCTGGCACATCGCGTGGCCATCGACGACTTCAACGACTACACCTAGTGCGCAGGCCGAGCGCCTGGCCGCGGCCGCGCGGGCCCCCGAGCCCTACGCCGGGCCCCCCGACCTGGCACATCGCGTGGCCATCGACGACTTCAACGACTACACCTAGTGCGCAGGCCGAGCGCCTGGCCGCGGCCGCGCGGGCCCCCGAGCCCTACGCCGGGCCCCCCGACCTGGCACATCGCGTGGCCATCGACGACTTCAACGACTACACCTAGTGCGCAGGCCGAGCGCCTGGCCGCGGCCGCGCGGGCCCCCGAGCCCTACGCCGGGCCCCCCGACCTGGCACATCGCGTGGCCATCGACGACTTCAACGACTACACCTAGTGCGCAGGCCGAGCGCCTGGCCGCGGCCGCGCGGGCCCCCGAGCCCTACGCCGGGCCCCCCGACCTGGCACATCGCGTGGCCATCGACGACTTCAACGACTACACCTAGTGCGCAGGCCGAGCGCCTGGCCGCGGCCGCGCGGGCCCCCGAGCCCTACGCCGGGCCCCCCGACCTGGCACATCGCGTGGCCATCGACGACTTCAACGACTACACCTAGTGCGCAGGCCGAGCGCCTGGCCGCGGCCGCGCGGGCCCCCGAGCCCTACGCCGGGCCCCCCGACCTGGCACATCGCGTGGCCATCGACGACTTCAACGACTACACCTAGTGCGCAGGCCGAGCGCCTGGCCGCGGCCGCGCGGGCCCCCGAGCCCTACGCCGGGCCCCCCGACCTGGCACATCGCGTGGCCATCGACGACTTCAACGACTACACCTAGTGCGCAGGCCGAGCGCCTGGCCGCGGCCGCGCGGGCCCCCGAGCCCTACGCCGGGCCCCCCGACCTGGCACATCGCGTGGCCATCGACGACTTCAACGACTACACCTAGTGCGCAGGCCGAGCGCCTGGCCGCGGCCGCGCGGGCCCCCGAGCCCTACGCCGGGCCCCCCGACCTGGCACATCGCGTGGCCATCGACGACTTCAACGACTACACCTAGTGCGCAGGCCGAGCGCCTGGCCGCGGCCGCGCGGGCCCCCGAGCCCTACGCCGGGCCCCCCGACCTGGCACATCGCGTGGCCATCGACGACTTCAACGACTACACCTAGTGCGCAGGCCGAGCGCCTGGCCGCGGCCGCGCGGGCCCCCGAGCCCTACGCCGGGCCCCCCGACCTGGCACATCGCGTGGCCATCGACGACTTCAACGACTACACCTAGTGCGCAGGCCGAGCGCCTGGCCGCGGCCGCGCGGGCCCCCGAGCCCTACGCCGGGCCCCCCGACCTGGCACATCGCGTGGCCATCGACGACTTCAACGACTACACCTAGTGCGCAGGCCGGCTACCGCTGGGGCGAACTCACCGGCGACAATGAATACCTACTTCCTTCAAATGTGAACGATTCGATGAAATTGAATATTTTTGGGTATTTTTGATGCTTACGTTGCGTGATACCTACGACTTCTGAATTTCGCTAATTTGAATGACGATAACGGAACGTAGATTACCTAACAAGGTATTTAAATTTGTTATAAATAAAAATGAGAATCAGTACTCTATATACTTGAAGGAATCACAAAAGCTCACAACAGTAGTAGAGACCTCACTAGATTATATTCATAAGAATAATAATAACACTTTAATGTCTAAGTTGTTGTATATGCCCCTAGCCACACATTGTATATAACTGTATATGCAAATTAGCGAAATTCACCCTCACTACAATGTACTGTAACGATTGCGTCGGTGTTTATATAATGTATTACATGCTGGTCGCGGCTGCACAACACTAGCGACACCCGCGACCACCTGGTCGCTGGCCGCACGACACCCGCGACCACCTGGTCGCTGGCCGCACGACACCCGCGACCACCTGGTCGCTGGCCGCACGACACCCGCGACCACCTGGTCGCTGGCCGCACGACACCCGCGACCACCTGGTCGCTGGCCGCACGACACCCGCGACCACCTGGTCGCTGGCCGCACGACACCCGCGACCACCTGGTCGCTGGCCGCACGACACCCACGAACACAGCACTGCGCGCTCCGGCGTATCGCTTACCCGATGACGCCACTGCTGCACTTGTATCTCGGTCATTGCGACGATACGAATAATCCGGCAATGTTAATAATCCTTTGTAATCGGGGCGAGTTATCGCCGAAACGCTGTATTGTATACTTGAACACTTTCGTCATGACGGCAACGGTTGAATTAAAGTTAATTACACGCTACGTAAATACGTAAAGGTAAATACCTGTTCGCGCTAGAAGACAGTAGTTCACGACCAATGTATGTGTAGTACACAGCGCCATGGCGGTGCGCGGGAGTGTGTGTGGCGCCCGCCGAGTTGTCGACGTTATAATATTATAACTGTGTATCTCATTCATTTTTTTACAAAAAAAAACTTTTTGTGAGATGTGATAGTAGCGTAACAATTAAATACGAAATGGAAATATTAAAAACATATTTAAAACTGGCAAGTTTTCTACAAATCGCTTCGCTTACGGGATCTCGCGACTTTCATGTAATGGTTTAATAAAAACGAATACCGCCGAGTATAAGAGCTCCTACACACGAGCGACTCGCGTCAACGGCAGAGACGCGTGTGCCGGCTGCAGTGCGCAAGTGGCCCGTGTGACGCACACACGTAGCCCGTGTGACGCACACGCGTAACCCGTGTGACGCACACACGTAGCCCGTGTGACGCACACGTGTAGCCCGTGTGACGCACACGCGTAGCCCGTGTGACGCACACAAGTGGACCGGCAGGTTCCCGCGCCTCTCACGACTGGCTCCTCTCGGGATCAGTTGGCCGCCTCACGTGATGATATTTTGATGGTATTATTGGTGTATAGTATCGAGTTGGGTCAGACCCGCGGACCACAGTACACAATCTGAGCTACACATGCACCGTGCACTCGCTACTAATTCATTTTATACAACCAATGTATTGCGGAACGATGAATTCTATTGTTTATTTATTCGATTCTACCGATACATGTTTCTGTCTAGTTTGTCTGTGGCTTATATAGTTTAATTTCTTATATAAATTTAGATTTTGAACTGAATAATGTAAAAGTTAATGTTAAGGATTTTTAGTAAGTACATGTTTTCACAAAATATGAGTTTGTCAGTAGTTAGCGGGCGCGGCGCGGCTGGCGCGGCGTGACGTCACGCAGTGTGACGTCAAACGGGCGAGCCGTGCCGCGCGTGCAGCAGTGAGTCGTTAAACAGTTGAGGCATTTCTTGTTTATATATATTTTATGTAGCAATTTATTTCCTGACAAAAGATTTTGTAATCAAATAAATGATGGCTATTTTTCCGCATGTTTTATTAGTGACAACTTCTCTAGCAATTTAGTCATATGGGAATCAGAGAACATTCGTGAGGAACCGCACGAAGATGATGACAAGTTGATGAGCCGAGGGAGCAAATACTAGATCAACAACGCGTGATCAATTAGCGCCTTTCCCGCGGCTTTTATATGATTGTCTTGGGCGCAGTGTTATGCTACGTACCACTTTTATAAGATTGTCTTGGGCGCAGTGTTATGCTACGTACCACTTTTATAAGATTGTCTTGGGCGCAGTGTTATGCTACGTACCACTTTTATAAGATTGTCTTGGGCGCAGTGTTATGCTACGTACCACTTTTATAAGATTGTCTTGGGCGCAGTGTTATGCTACGTACCACTTTTATAAGATTGTCTTGGGCGCAGTGTTATGCTACGTACCACTTTTATAAGATTGTCTTGGGCGCAGTGTTATGCTACGTACCACTTTTACAAGATTGTCATGGGCGCAGTGTTATGGTACGTACCACTTTTAATTACGAGGAAGTTTGTTGAGAGTGACAATTTGGTCATGGGTACTGGCGCTGGCTGCGCTGGTAACCAGTGTACTCTCCGAGTGCATATTCTACTGACAAAACTGTGTGCCATCGAATTTCCGCCAGGTCTCATACGGCTCCTCACTGACTACACGATCACATGATTGGTATTACAAAAAGTTAAGACGATTAGGTTTCATACTGCGCAATGCTAAAAATCAACATCAACACTATCAAATCTATTTTTTGATGTACTAGTTCGCAGCAAACTGGAGTCCAGTGCATGCATTTGGAACTCGCACGTACATACACTTTAGGTACTCTTAGAAAAGGTACAAAAAGCATATGTTAGGTACTTACCTACATAAACGTTTGAATGGATATTATCCAAAATCAAAATATTTTATTTCACATAAACCTGCATAGGCACTTATGAAACGTCAGAAGCTAGGTGCATGGTTCCAATTTGTCGCTTCCTATGCAGAAGAGCCGGCAAGAAACTCCACGGTTACTCTTTTAAAAATAATTTGCTTTTACAATGTTTTCAAATTACAGTGATAATAATAGGTATGAGGGACAGTGCAGGCCTGTCAATAAGTACCACGTACTTAGAAGAATGAAAACACAGAATCGTCTACAAATCTAGTCTGTAAGGCCTACAACGTTATTTTATTTTATTCACAATATGTACAAAAATCTAACTAGGTATATAATAAAATTAAAAGAATTTAAAAAAAAAAACAAGCTTATATTAAGGGTGCTTTCACATTTTTTCTTGATTTTGAGCGTTTGACTCGAGATTTGATGAGTGATTATGGTTTAGATATAGGCAAAAAATAAAAATAAAAATATGTCCGGGAATATTTCATTATTTGTCTAGGGAGAGCTCTAAACAAATTTTTGAATTTGTTTACATAAGTCAGTAAAAACCTCGTCTCGGCAAAGGATGTTTCGTAAAATGTTACTTTCGGGCATCTTTTGATGCTCTGTTACATGGAACATATAATAGTTTAGTAATTTATAAAAATGTCTGTGGTAGGACTGTAGCTTGTTATTTGGAATGCTCAAATCATTTTTTTATGTTTCATACAATAATACACCAAAAATAAATCCGTAAAACAGAGAGTTAATGATAATTTTTCGTCCGAAATCATATTTTTTATATATGTATGTTTAATCTAAATTCAATAAAAAGTATAGGTTACTTGAGTCAACTTGCTTGAAAAAAAAAAACAGTCTATTTAAAGGTAAAATAATATTTTTTTAAATTTTTTGAATGCAACGCTATGAATCAGTAATAAACCTCGGGACGCGCAGGCTTTAGCTATAAGTCCGCGCCGGTTTGTTCCTGGGCGTCCGAATCATAATGGTTAGCATATCTGAGTAGCATACTTCACCATACATGCACGCACGATCAGCTACCACGCGCCGTTAAATTTACCTAAAACTAAATACTTCAATTTGTAATAACCCTCTTAATACATATTAAAACGAACTAAAATGTTCAAATAATTTAATCTCAATTATATAAATAAAAGCGTGTTACGTTTTGATGGCAAGAGAAATAAAGAACATTTATTAGCATGTTACACCTATTTCTAACCGTCAATATGCAACATGCTTTTATTTAAATAATTGAGATTAAATTATTTTTAACTTTTTAGTTCGTTTTAATATGTATAATAATAAAAGCTTATTTTTAAAAAAGTGTTTTTTTCTTTTAAATTTACTTTTGTTTTTAGTAAGTAATGATGCGGGATTTTCTACGGCGAAGTTCGTAGCAGCGTTTTTCCGTCATGTAGCTCGTAATAATTCGTAGAACCCACACATGTATGTGTGGTTTTGAGCACTTATAGTATTATGTATCTATGGCCACCTTCCAGCTCCATCATCAGTCCCTGGTTACCAGCTAGCACCAAAGTACTCGTCAAGACGAATTAAACGAGCCCATACTCGATGGGGTTATGTCGTTTAATTCTAACACCAAAGTACTCGTCAAGACGAATCAAACGAGCCGAGACTCGATGGGGTTGCGTTGTTTCTTTACTGAGTTCCTATGACCACCTTCCAGCTCCATCATCAGATCAGAGCCTGGTAACTATATGAAAACAAAGTAAGTACTCGTCAAGACACATCAAACGAGCCGATACTCGATGGGGTTGCGTCGTTTCATTACAGAGTTCCTATGACCACCTTCCAGCTCCATCATCAGACCCTGATTACCATTGAAAGACAAACTACTCGTCAATACGATTCAAACGAGCCCAAACTCAATGAGGTTGTGTCGTTTCATTGCGAAGTTCCTATGGTCACCTTCCAGCACCATCATCAGATCAGCACCATGTCATTATAATATTGCATTGTCACGATAACCAAACACGTATGCAAAATTTTAGCCCGATAGCTTCAGTGGAAGCGGGTGAAATATTGATTGCAATATTCCAGGACATACATACAAGTGAAGTTAAATAAAACCTTTTAAATAATAAAATGAACCTATTTGAACCAAGTGACATGATTTCCATGACAATCACTAATAATAAATAGTCGAAATTAAAATTGATGTATAATGTCAAATAATGACGAGAATATGTAAGACATTGTAAAAAAATAAAAATTTACATTGTAATTTGGGAGCAGTTAATAGATTTTCACATAGTTATGCTGTTAATGAGTACCAGGGAAGCCACATGTCCAGAAGGAATTAATGCCAAACTTCCCTGTCTTCAACGTAGTCTTTTATCTTATTAAATCCGTTTATGTACCCTTCGAACTTTCCTTTAGATTGTTTAGGATACAATAAGGTATTTTCCAATTTATTAAAAACAATTTTAATTTGAAGATTGGGACTCTAAAAAAATAAATATAAATTAATCACTGACGTTTAAATCATATGGACTTGAAATGTTTGACTTTAAAAAAACAAGTTATACAAATATGAGGCATAAGGCATATCGATACCGAAATCATGAAAATACTGTCATCTCTTTGTACGTACTTTCATAATTTTGCGTAAGCGAAAAAGTATAACTGTTTCTGATAGTTACTATAATGGCAACCCTTCATTCCTAGCGTCATTGAAATACCTATTTGCGGCCGGGTCGCCATTTTATCTGCTCGCTGTTTGGTAACAAAGTTGGGGTACGTCAACTGCCAAATGCTCTTGAGCTGTGGATTTATTTTGTGAATTTTGGAGTAAGTAATTTTGCTGTGTTATTGCGTTTGAACTCGGTTCTATAGTGGAAATCGTCAATTGCAAGATGCCCAATTGCAATATAATCGGATGCGGCATTTAAAGAAGCGGAAATCACCCGAACATAACTTTGCACCGGTACGTACTTAATTTCAGCTGAAATATCTTTAGCTTTAGATAATAAACAAAATATTCTGCATTCGTTAAAGAGTTTCAACAGTAAAGCATTCACGATTTCCCTTTTGCCTTTATTAAAAACAGTAATATAGCGGTTTTACATAAAAATAAAACCGATATTATGTGCCGAGAGGGAAAACATACAGCATTGTTTATGAAGAAACGGTGTATACTTAGCCTTTTATGCGCGGTCAATAGTGCGAATACTTAGTCTACCTTTAGGACACTAGATGGCGTTACCATCGCCGACGTTATATTTACTCTATGCCAGCTAGGACGCGGGAACCGCTGTCACTTTCAGAATTCATAGTCTTCACCAGGAAGAACTTCCTACAATGCTGTCTGTTTTCCCTCTCGGCACATAATATCGGTTTTATTTTTATGTAAAACCGCTATATTGATGTGCCTCCGGAAAACATACAGCATTGTTTATGAAGACGTGTTTGTTATCTGCTGGTGATATAATATAGGTACTTAAAACACAACGCTATGATGATTATTAGATGTTTATTCTGAAAATTGAGTGCTTAGGGTAGTCATAGTTTCTATAAAGATATTTTGGCACCTAAAACACAATAAAGTATTTTTTATATTCTACTCTACATGGAGAAATAAAATATCTGCACAGATAAAGGCAACCTTAATCACGATTTAGATGTTTTATGAATAAATCAATATTTTTTTTTTTTTGGGAATTTATTGGGGTTGAAAGACATTGATTGAGAAGTGTTACCTACACTACGACTGTCTTTATAGTTATATTTTGCGAGAGTGATTATAAAAGAAAATATTGAAGGATTTCCTGTTACTCCGTGATAGAACATTGGTTGATTAAATTATCTAAACAATTTATGGAAGCTGCTGCTGACCTTCAGCTTCCCGGAGATGCATGAATGCCACTATTTCTGAGAACTTTGCGTAATCAGGTTTCATTTTCAATGCGTGAGAGAGCTTTTGTGTTTCCAAACAGTAGGTAATAAAAAGATTAACGATGAAATTGTTAACTTCGGATGTCCTTTAATTTTTGCTATTAAAAGCCTAAATAAAGTAACAAAACAATTATCACTACGATGTGAAAGTTTCCCATGTGGACTGTCGATTATTGTATATCGGTTTTATATGCAAATGCAGGTGCATATAACGTATTGACGCACACTAAACACCTACAGCGTAACAACAATAAACCTTTTATTGTGTGCCGCTCAGTATCCTTCAACCGATTAAATAGAAACGATCGCCGTCATTCAAGACACTGTCATTTGAGATTTTTAACAAAGATAGTTCGTGAACCCTACGGACTGATGCCAGAAACAAAGCTGTAATCAACAATGTTTCTTCAGGTGCATTTGATGACATTCAATTTAGTTTACCGTTTAGATATGTGGATCCCACCTGAACGATGGCCGTGCCTGTTTTTATTTGGTTACTCCTATTGCCTTAATGGTGTGTTATATGATGAAATTAGAAAAAGTTGGTTGTTCTACATTAGGGCCACAAAAAAAAGACCTATGATTTGTGGACAACGATAGTACTGTAGGAAAAATCCTCGTGTAAAAAAACATTAAACATTTTGCAATGTCGGAAAATTTAGGATATTTTAGTTTTACTTGAGTGGAACACCATGTCAACAGAACGTAGTTTTTAACAGACGCGTTTTCTTGAATTGCATACAAGTCGGATTCTAGAAGCCCCCACTACTGAAATACTTCCGCTATTGCTCGATTGTTTTTCTCGTGTTAGCTTGTCTCTATTATATTGTATCTCCCCGGTAGATAATGCTGTTAGGTTAGGGCCATGTTGAACTGGTCCGTAAAGTGTTATAATTTGAGGGTTAGGTTATAACGATCCTTTCTTTCGGATTTATGGAATCAGGGTTCGATTGTCTGATCCATTTAGATGCTATTATTGCACATAGCTTCTCTTTGTTGCAGTGCCATCTTTAGTGAGTTTCCCCTGCACGCGACATTAGATTCGCGCATACCACCTCAAGCCCAATCCGAAGCGTCCGCCGCAAGGAAATGGGTAGCAGGCTATTTTTGCATAGGTGATGTGTGACTTGCCGTTCGGCGCCACCACATTATCTCTTGATACAAAACTTGACACAGCAGCTGGTTTTCAACGCGGTTATATCTTGAAGTGTCACGTGAAGGTTTGCATTTTGCGACAGAGTAGCATTCCTCAGGGAACAACAAGGTTAACGAAAATGTAACTGACCCTACAGACTTTGCAGTTCCCAAAGGTTTATGTGACTTTACAACAACAGTCAGCCTAATATCCACTTTGTGTTGTGTCCTTTTAAATAGTATACGTTACATTAACCGCAATTTGCCAACGTATGCCAAGGTATTATAAATCTTGAGTTGAGACAGTTTGGCAGTTGATTTGCCAGCCCTAGTATTCCAAGTGTCTCATGGCTTCCGCAGCCTGAAGACATAACTTGGATTGGTTTTGGTTGACCAGAAGGAAGTTTTTTGGGTGGACTAGCCCCCAACGTCCCTTCGCACGCAAGGTCTCCGCGACCCAGCGTGTTACAGAAGCAAATGGGTGCGGCGCCGAAGCCAGTCCGAATGGTAAGCATGTCATCTCGGTTGATTTACCATCCCAGGTATTCCAAGTGCCTCACGGCTTCCGCAGCCTGAAGACATAACTTGGATTGGTCTTGGTTGACCAGAAGGACGTCGTCCAGTATGACTAGCACGACGTCCTTTCGCTCGCCAGGTCTCCGCGACCCAGCATATTACAGCTCAGTAGACTAGCATGACGTCACTTCGCATGCAAGGTCTCCGCGACCGAGCATTTTACAGCTCAATAGACTAGCATGACGTCCCTTCACACGCAAGGTCTCCGCGACCCAGCATGTTGTAGTGGAGAATAGGTGTGGCGCTAAGGCCAGCCCCAACGGTAAACATGTTATCTCCTATAGTTGCACCCTAATTGCATTACTGATTCTTAAGAAAAGCCCTGAGATTTTGCTGCTGGTAGTGGAAATACATCCAAAGTTACGATTATATATATACATCATCTGAATGGCATGGTAGCCCACAACAAGACGACGTGAGTCTGGGTATCATCTCTTCTCTAGTCTCCAGGTTGGAGAAAATCTAGAGCCGAGGAGTGAAATTAGATAACGATTCGTTTTGATGAACTTGTTAAATATTTGCAGATCGATATTTGGGCGCATCGATCTGTCGCTTTTCTTCTGCAGAGAAAGCTTGAAAATAGAATTGGGCGTTTTCATAAACACAAGTTGCAAAACAGCTTTGATTTTGGCTTGGATTGGATCACCAATAGATCTTTCACTATTTGAGACATTGCAGGAAGATGGGGCGTGGTTGCATATTGCGTTAAAATCCTTCTTGTTGGCAGAGGAGGTTTTTATGTATTAAAGAGGGGGTATTTGTAACCCCGAAATTGCTAAGATTGTTAGTTTATTTGCACCAAGTGCTTGCCAACGATGCAGATGGTTTGAACAAAGTTAAACATCTTCCTCTAAAATTTGTCAAAAGGCACTTTGCCGTCTTTGTTTCGAAGTAATGTTTTAATTTTTTGTCGTTTTTGCGGGTATTCCGAAAATAATTATTTTAATTATTTTGTAATTGAAGGTAGACGGTGTCGGTTCCTTGTATTTTGTGATCCTTAATTTTGTGAGCTTGGTGGTAGTAACCAGCAAGTTTTGTCTTGACAAATAAAGGCCTTTCACTTTT
The DNA here is from genome assembly GCA_947359405.1 of Antitype chi. NCBI lineage: Eukaryota > Metazoa > Arthropoda > Insecta > Lepidoptera > Noctuidae > Antitype > Antitype chi. Next base: position 22,302,310 of record OX375814.1, on the reverse strand, counting down.
GCTAGTTAGTTTTACTAGTCTTATTTTGATGATTTTATTTTACTGCAAATTATTGGTAAAAGGTCAACACAGTACCGAATGTCTCAAAAAAAAATATATGTTTACAAAAACGAGAGGTGTCGTGGGATACCCCGTTGAAACAAAGCTGGTTCTTTCTAAACATGATCATATACTTCTAAACCCACAAGCACACATACTTTAGCAAAAGTGTCGGGCAGATTATAATGTGTGATAATTGGACATCGTTCCAAAAGGTTATGGAAGGAATTTCAACTTGGCAGGGTTATTGTGAGCCCACGCAATGATACCATGTAAACCGGATTGCAATAGTTCTTTTTGACAAGGCATTGGTAGTTGCATCCATGATTTCCTCATTGAGGCCAGTATTTTTCCTTGTTCACACAGTCAATTTTTTTATTTTTTTTATTGCAAAATCTCGGAAAGCCGAGCATTTCTACCAATGCCTTCATAAAACGGATACCTATGTGTAAAATGGTACGGTGTGATACAATTATCCATTTGTTCGATCACGTTACTTGTGTTCACATTAGTATTCGATACGTGTTGTTGCATTATAAAGTTTATAAGAAAACTGACCTGGTTGCACAACGCGTCGATCTGAGGATCGACCGTTACCTGTGAATCTCGCTTTGTTTGATGCGTGGAGGTTCCTCTCGGTCGGCTTTGCTGTCCGATGAACTGCTAACGCACGAGGAGTCCTCCTTCCTTATCCTTGATCCCTCTCGGAAGTCGGCGAGTTCGAAACGATCGACCGATTGGCCCCGGCGGTGGCCTAATCGGGTTCGTCCCTCAGTGCGGGATTCATTGCGAAAAAACCGTTATTTTAATTTAAGATTGAAAATACAGCCAAATTTTTAATGCGCTACTAAATTGTCTAACAATATATTAAATAACTTTTAGAAAAGGATAAACGATTATTTGAATATTTTTGGATTTCGACCGCACGCGGCGAAAGTACACAACGCTATGAATTCTGAAAGTGACAGCGGTTCCCGCGTCCTAGCTGGCATAGAGTAAATATAACGTCGGCGATGGTAACGCCATCTAGTATCCTAAAGGTAGACTAAGTATTCGCACTATTGACCGCGCGTAAAAGGCTAAGTATACACCGTTTCTTCATAAACAATGCTGTATGTTTTCCGGAGGCACATCAATAATAAATTTTATTTCATGAAATCATTTTCTTGTTATTGTAGGGATAGAGTAGTGCATGCATGACATTTTTATATTTATCGATAATGCTATATTATGGTTCTTTATTAGGTTTTTGTTTTATTTTCGAGGCTGCCTGCTAATAAAGGAAGAAAGAAAATATGGTTGGAAACAATCGGTGTAGAAAATTTTAAGATGTCAACAAAAACAATTCAAATTTGTTCTCTTCACTTTGAAGAATCTTGTTTCAACCGGACACTGAATAAAGTAACATTGCGTGACGATGCTTTACCTGCACGAACCTTATTGGTAAGTAACATTGCTTGTTATAAATTTGTCCAACATGATTGTGTAGTGGCTAAGAGTGATGTAAAGAATGTGTTTGAGTGTCCTTAGATTAATTGCCAAAATAAGATCTTCATGTGTTTATTTGGTTGTAGGTACTACTAAGTACATTTATGGTATTCCTTTTATAAGCAATTTATTAATGTTTAATTACAAATGTCACCAGTAGTCTGCTTTTTGAATAGTACTTTAGAGTTTACTTTTTAATAGTCTAATAACAATGCTATTCTGTCAAAATGCCCCTGTGAAAATTTGGATGAGGTAAATGTGAAGTGAGCTTAAGTACGATTATTTAGCTCATTAGCACTCGAGAGCCGCTAAACTAGCGAGCGAGTTAGAAGTGAAATGAGACTTCTCAACCCACCAATTACAAATTAAATGGGTGCTTTATAATAATAAATAAACCTATTAATGAAATCAAGAAACATCAAAAATACTAATAATTTTATTGCTTGTTTACAGCCTGTGATTCGATCGAATATGTCTGGCATTTTAATTGAAAAAGACCAAAATCAGACAAACTCACAATCAATATCTGGATGTGGTGCTCTTAATATGGTAATATATTTTTTGGAATTTAAGCAGTAGGATCACCTACTGTTTTGGAAGTGTGTTGGTGTGTGTAGTGTGTTGTATTAGGTAAGCCTGTGATGATAGTGTAGGTATGTGTTTTGTGAATAAATAAATAAATAAATAATTTTTTTGAGTAGGTATTTACTTTTATGTTTTTGTTAATAATAAAGAGTGTTTTTTAGGTCAAAGCCGTTTGTGTGCCTGGAGAGATTTCAAAGAGGAGTGGCATACATTTAGCCTCTAGAACATCCGCTACGCTAGATTTAGTCACCAGAACCTCCGCTGCGCCAGATTTGGCCGTTAGCACCTCCGCTGCGCCAGGTTTAGCCGCTAGCACCTCCGCTGCACCAGATTTATCGGTATGACTAGCTTCAGTTTTTGCTGTCTTCATTATTTGCGAATTTGATCTCAATGATAACATCTCATCAACTAAAATTGGGTGGCAGATATCTCTCGCTTGTCTTCAATATTTATTAAAGCTGACTTTGATTTTATTTGATTTCAGGTACATGCAATTAAAATGATTACAAAATTAAAGGACAAATGTCAAAAACAGAACAAGAATATAAAAAGACTTAATGAGAAAATTAGAAGACAGAAAAAAAAAATTGCCCGTTTTAGTAATATTAGAAATTTATATATCACACATAAATTACCTGAACAAAACTGTATTATTCTGAAATGAATGAGATTAATTTGTTTAGTATTATACACTTTATTATAAATAATTATTGTTGACTTTTAATTTAAACCCAAAATCATCGGCATATTAGAAATTATAGTTGTTGGAGACGTCCGTGCTGGGAACCCATCGCAGATGCAGAGTCATTTGTTTTCTTAGAATTTGTTCCATCCGCTCCGTCTAGAACGTCTACCTAACGCAAGGATCTAGAGTAACACTTACATTTAATTTAAATTGACACAAACTTTTAATATTTATTTATTTATTTCCAACTTACAACTATCATTACAGGATTGCACCTAATGCGATAGTGTGTACATCTAAATTCTTATCTTAACTTATTACTAACTTATAATTATTTTTATAATATTTAAATTTTGTAACATATTACAAATAATGCATTTTTTGTGAACTCACTCAGAGAACAACCGAAAAGGTCTGAGTCACTAGCTATGAGGTTGAGAGTGCGGAGTGCACGCGTCAGTGGCGCCTCACTCAAAAGATTGGTCCGAGCGCGCGGCTCCGCCAGCAGCCGTGGCTGTCGTCGGCGCCACACGTACCTGTCCGGAACACACAAACCTATCTGCCCTAAAATGTCCGCTAATGCGGACGACAAACAACACAACACAACACAACAACAACACAATGACAATGACAATGACAATGTGGATTCAAGGTACTTAGAGGGAAGGTACATAATTGTACCTTCCCTCTAAGTACCTTGAATATGTACGAGACGAGTGCGAGATCCCTCCTGACCCTCAGTTCGTTATATGCAACCATACCCAAAATAAATAAAGTTGGGTACATAAGCGGATAAAATGGGTATACACCGTACAAGCGGTGGTACAAGTACCTCACAAACTTGTTTTGTACTCTCTCCAGCATGAGTCTATATTTAGATTCATGTGGAGCCCAAATGACTGCGTTACATTCTAATTGACTTCTGACTAAACTATTAAATAAGGCGATAATCGCTTTAATGTTTTTAAAGCCCCGTACCATACGGAGCATAAAACCCAAATTACGATAGGCTTTTCTGCAGCAGCTTGTGATGTGATCACGAAACGTTAGCCCCGTGTTGAATTTCACCCCTAAGTCCCTAACTTCCGTAGCCCTAGCCATTGGCAACCCGTCTATATTATACGTATATGGAATAGGAGTACGCGCGCGAGAGAAAGTGATTGTAACGCACTTCGAGATGTTGAACTGTAAGACGTTATCCTTGCTCCAGGTCACCACTCTATCTATGTCTCTCTGGAGCCTGTTACAGTCCTCCAAATTCTTTATTTCCCGCGACAGCTTGAGGTCATCAGCAAACAGCAAACATTTGGCATCTTTAACAACTTCTGGCAAGTCATTTATCATAAGAATGAATTGCAAAGGCCCAATGTTACTGCCCTGACTCACCCCAGACCTGGTAAAATAAGGCTCTGACTTGTATCCCGCATATTCTACATACTGTTGCCTACCGCTCAAGTAACTTGCAAAAAACCTTAGCAGATGTAGAGTGAAACCAAAAGCCGCTAACTTTTTAAGCAAAACATCATTATTTACTAGATCGAATGCTTTTTTAAAATCGAAGTAAGCGGCATCAGTTTGCCCCCCACTGTCCACTGTTGGCACAAGATTAGCCATGTAGCTCAGGAGATTGCTAGTAGTGCTTCTTGCTGGTCGAAACCCGTGCTGAACGTCTGAAAGCTGGCCGCTGACCTGTTGGAATATGCTCTTATGAATAGCCGCTTCGAAAACCTTCGCCGGAGTCGACAGTACTGCAACAGGCCTGTAACCATCCACCGTCATCCCCGACCCTCCCTTTGGCACCGGAACAACGCGGGTAATCTTCCATTCCTCCGGAAACACAGCACCATCCAGACATTTATTATAAATGTATTGCAGCGGTTTGGCTAGCACCGACCGACAATCCCTAAAAATGTACGGCGGAATGCCGTCCGGCCCAGAAGACTTTTTCGGTATAAGCTGTTGAAGCGCGCAACATACGTCCGACAGTTGTAAGTGATCAAGATGTACCCGCGCCGCTCCGTTCTCCCCACCCGCTTCCCTCATAGCCGCGCTTACATCCAACTCTGCCTGCTCTGTACTATACACTGAATAGAAGTACTCAGCAAACTCCTGAGCACACTGTTCGTCAGTCAAAGCCTCGCCATTCTTCAAAACCTTTTGCTTACTTCTGCTACCTCTTCTAGAATTTGCATAATTCCAAAACGACTTTGGGTCTTTCAGCATTTGATTTTCAACACGGTGCTCATACTGTTCCCGAGCTCCTAAAATCGAATTTTTAATAATTGTTCTACACTGTGCAAACGCTTCGTAATCAGTGCTCAACCTACTTGTTTTGTACCGTTTATGTAGTACAGCCTTTAATTTTATGTCGCGAATTATTTCAACAGTGTACCACTCAGGGTAAACATACCTTGAGGTTACACGACTTCGCTTTTTATTTGGAACGCAGTCATCGAAAATCGAATTAATAGTACCGTAGAAATAATTTAAACTCATTTGCAAATCTAACTCATACATTGGAGCCCAATCTACGGCCGCAATTGATGAATACAACACGAAAAAATCGACTTTTTTGAAATTCCAGCCTACCGGTTCATGTGTATCCGCAGTCAGTGCTGCTGAGCCCGCGCGCAGGTGCTGGCGCACGCGGAGACTCACCCACACATCGAGCGGCGGGTGATACACATCCACCGGCACGAGCGGCGCCTCTGCCGCGCGCACCCTCACACTCCCTTCCTCCGCGAATGTACTCAAAACTAGATCTAATTGTCGACCGTTGCAATTTTCTACTTTGTTACTCTGAGTAAATCCACAAAAAGCTTGAAAACATTGAAAATAATTAACAGTGTTTATAGGACAAGAATACAAGTTGAAGTCACCTATTACTATCGTATCGCTATAACATTTACACAACTATTCAATAATCCTAAATAATACCATGTATTCATTTTCGTTACTGTTAGGTGGGATATAAACAACACATAACAAAAACAATAATCTATTACGTTGGTACACTGATGCACATACTGGACATGGGCGAAGTAGCTCACTGAAAAGAAAAAGAGCGATTAGCTCTTTCACTCTAAAGAGCTATATCACTCTTCTAGCTCACTAGCTCTTCTATAGCTCAGTGACACAGACGCCGAGGCGCCGACTGTTAGCTCAATTGACTCACACCGCACGCGCGTCGAAAGAGACGGGTCAGCTCGCTCAATAGTGAGTAGCTCTTTGGAATTTTTGGACTCTTTATTATTCACTAGCTCTTCTATAGCTCAGTGATTCTTCAAACGGCGACTGTTAGTTCATTTGACTCACGTTGCACGCGTGTCGAAGGAAACGGCTCGGCCCGCTCAATAGTCATTGTCAATAGTTGTTTGGAAGTTTGGAGTTAAGTTAAATAAGTTTTTCTGTTTGTTTGTATAATTTATGACTTTACGTAAATAACAAGGAAAAAATAAACAATGCTGAAATTTTATAATGTGCTCAAGTATTTTCTACTTTAAAGCTATGGCCATAAAGATAGATTTACAGTGGTTTATGTCGTATGATAGTTTACAACGAAATATTCCGAAGCGAACCGAATGAGCCGTTCGGCCGCTGACTTCGGTCGGTCATCGGTGTCTCGCTGAAGTACTGGTCTGAGAGCTAACTGAGCTAGTGAGCTACTTAGCGAACGAGTGAGTGAGCGAGAGCGACGTCCATCAAAAAGAGCTAGCTCTTTTCTATCACTCGCTCACGAGCTACCCATGTCTAGCACATACCAGTTCAAACACCAGCTGGTAGGGGCACTCGTCGCAGCTCAAAACGCGGTGTGGCCACGAGACACGCGCCTCCGTGTTTACGTCCATCTGCTCGGTCACATCGTATAATGGTGTATCCAGGCGGTATTAATTCTGCGTCATGGATAGATTCATTGCAACCTGTTTCCGTTATGGCAAATAGGTTTGCGCTTGAAGACACAACTCCTGTATAAAAATCCTCTAATTTAGTGCGGAGACCCCTTACGTTTTGGTATAGTATTTCCACTAATTTACTCCGGAGGTTTTGGTTTATTGGTTTGTCTCCGAAACCACACCCATTCGCAAAACTCAATATTTACGGCCCAACTTTCTGGTTGGCACAATAGTTCATATTTGCTTTCCGGGACGCCTATAATGAAGGAAGCATAGTCTATTTCCGTCTTATGTTTTATTTTTATCTATTTTAATCGGTATTGCCTCTCCATATAAATTCTTCACGTGTTTTTCTAAATTTTCCACAGTCGTTTCCTTCTGCAGACGCCATACATGCAAATATTTCTTTCTCTCAGTTCCCTGAATTTCGGTTAAACCCGTGCTTCCTCCTTTTCTCACTTCGCTATTCGGATACCTGTTTTTTTTTCTATTTACTAATGTCCATTTTTCTTCTTTTTCTGGCTCTTCCCTTTCCTTTTCTATAACAATAACTGACTTACAGCCGAATACTGAAACGCCACTCAAATCTAATAATCATTTGAAAGCTACTTAAATATAAGCATCCCTCAAATTTAAATGGTATTTTCAAACGCCACTCAAGCAATTCGAAACCACGGTTAGCTAAGCACTTAAGCAGTCCTCAAATGTTTACATTATGGCAACATCCTGCTAAAAAATATATATCAGCACGTTCTCAGTTACAAAATAATTTAGATAACATCTCGTTTTCGTTTTACGCAATCTTCTTTGAACAAATATTTTCTATAACTAATAATCAGTTAAAATATATCAGCGCATTGTAGGTTTGGCTTGAATTACGATTGAAATTATGTATTTAATTACATAAAAATCAAATAAATTTCAAAAGAAGACGTATGAATGACGTACGAATTGTCGTAGATTTGAACGTTACTCTTGACATTTTGCGCGCGATTATTAAATAAACAAACATTCCCTCTGAACTAAAATCGGCTGTTTTGTTAATAATATAATTATTAATTGATTCACGATGGAAGAGAAGAAGAAACGCGGATGCAATTATACACCTGCTGAAAAAGATATGCTCTTGAAACTGGTAAAGAAGTAAGTACACACGGCTACACATCAAGTTATACATTTCCAGTTTACGCTGATCTCACACTGTACGGAAATCGTATACGAGATCGTATCGAAGCGAGATCAGCTTATACTGGAAATATATAGCTTGATGTGTGGCTACACATTGGTCATGTAGGTACACACAGCCGTGTGTACCTACATGAACAATGAAATACTGTATTTTGTACTTATATATCCGCAATACCCTATTGCATGTAATAGCTTGTTAGTCATGCCTATAACATACATAGCCAGGGCAACCGTTGTCTGTATCAAGTACATACTTTACCCATTGAAACTAGTGACCACTTTCCATCTGAAAGGCTCAGGAATAAATACACGATTTATGTCCAAGTACTTTTATTCCTACAAGTATGAATACAACCAGATAATGCACATTTACACATATTCAACTGAACAATTCACAGATCTTAAGTTTAATTCCAAACTGACATGTTTTAAATACTAAATGTTACATATTTTCAGATATCAAAATATTATAGAAAATAAAGAAACAAATGCCACTATAATTTTGAAGAAGCGAGAGGCTTGGGATACAATATGCCAGCAGTATAACGCTATCGCTGTGAGCAGCATCAGGACGTGGCAACAACTCCGTCACCTCTATGAAAACCTTAAACAGAGGTCTAAAAAGAACATAGCAAAAGCAAATGTAGACTTGTTTTTTTTTATCTATCTTTTTTAATATTTCTTTATTTTTAAATTTTCTTAAATATTTTTTAAGCGTCTACAATATTATGAGACCACTAGAGAGATACAAAAGAAGGCATCAATAGATAAGGTTTGTATAAATTAAATATTTCTGGAGAAAAAGTCCTTACAGAATATCTTGCGATTGTAATTTTTATTTTTACAGAAAGAAATCAATCGCACTGGTGGTGGAACTAGAAACGAGACCACAGAGTTCTGCAGTCAGTGGCGGCGACGGAGGCGGCTGCGGCGGCGGCGACGATGGTGAAATGTGCGTACATTCCACCATCGTCGTCGCCGCCGCAAGCACACACGCGTGTGTGCTCGTAGATGGTCGAGAGTCAATACTTGGCTCCAAATTTATATGCCTTGTAATGCGGGAGCTAATTTCTTCTTTATTTCTCATCGAGTCATCTATGTAGCCCTCGGCTACACTGTTCGACCGCCACCCTCCGTGGCGTTTTAGTGTCTATAAGTACGCATCTGAATCGGGGAGCAGTGTAGCCGAGGACCTTCTGAAACTGTGCCCTGTGTATTCATGTGGATCATCCAAATTTAAGAAAATGGCCATTTGTTTCGGCATTGCTCCAAATTTATATAAGCCAATGGGTTGGCTAGTGCATTTTCCATTTTGGTAATTTTGAAAAAATCTGTTAGACATCGCTTTTGTTGAACGAAGCGCTTCGTATTTCTTCACTATGTCGTGAAAAGGCCCCTGTATTGTGAACGATCTTGGAATTTATTTTTTTTGTGTTTTTGACCTGGACAAGAAGAACCCGCCCATGGTTCTCGACATCATTAGTTGTGATGTTTGCCAAGTCTTGACGTCTCCATGCACCATTTATGCCGAAATTAATACAACCTGAAAAGAGATAAAAACAGCGTAGGTACAACCACCTACCTATTTGTAAAGAAATACGAAAGTAAAAGGAGTTAATAACAATAATTTAGTTTCAACTGACCTTTGTTGCCAAATATCGGCAATCCGGAGCTTCTTTTGGGAACTTCTTGACATTGTCAGCCCAAAATACTTTCCCTTTCTCTCTCGCTTTCTTTCTTTTCTCATTTTGACAAAGAATTCTATTCTCCAAAATATATTTGGACATAAATTTGTCCAAATATGGCCCGCGGCTTGTTGCGGCTTGTTGCGAGCCGTTGTCTGGACAGCCCTGCACCCTAATTGCGTAACACGCGATTAATCATAATTGGTTTCATTTTGACAGTTCAACAATATTCATTGCGTTATTTATGTTGTTGAGCAGACACATTTTTCGAACATATGAAGCAATGGTTTAGCCATCTGTTTCAAAACGAAACAAATTATGATGAATCGTGAGTTACGCAATTAGGGTGCTGGTCTAGATCAATTTACTTTTTTACGTTGCTTTTTGTAAAAATATTAGGGTTTTTCCCCAATAGTTGAACACTGAGCCCTAATTATGAACATTTTGTACCCAATAGTTGAACTAACATTTTAATGGTAGTAGAGGAAATTATGATATTTATTATAAACTAGCTGTGCCCGCGACTTCGTTCGCGTGCATATCGGAAAACAATATGTGTCGCTCAGATGGTGTAGGTACCACTCCTCCATTAAAAAGAAAGAATCTTCCGATCTAGCCTGGTAGGAACCTACCACAGCTTTCGAATGCAGTCACTGCGTCTTCAGGGTCTATAATGTTTTAATGCGACGAAGTCTCACTCAGATTTTTGAGGATAAATATAAATCAAAGCGCCTGGTCGAGGCTCATTTTATAATATATGTGCACCTGCCGTAGATACTCAATAAATTGACTGCGCGTCTGGTTGAGTGTGCTGAACCGTTATTCCACGTTCCCACGCCCCGCTTTCTCACAGGCCAGACCGCGCCAAGCCAGGCCGATAGGCCGTGGGAACATACGATGCCGATGAGGTCTGCGGTGGCGTTTGTTTATCAAATGTTGACCACTGAATAAAACCACAGCAGTGGGAATGCTCGACACGGACTGCGATAGGCCTCGACAGGTAGCAGTGCATTAACACCTGGTGCCACCTGTCAGCTAACGGCCCTTGGGACCGCGGCGTTATCACGATGAAGAAAGATCACGCTGTGAAGGTGGATACTACCTGCTCCATAGCGTAATAGGCTTTATTTTGGCAGATATAGTGCATTGAAGTATGTAAGAAATACACTTTCGGAAAATGATATTATTTTCTTATCTGCTCGCCACTTCTTATAGTCATTGTATGTATTTTAGTATCTTTCCTGTGAAATTTCTGGCAAAAATTTTCGATAACTGTATTTGCCTCGACTTAAACAGAATCTGGGGTCAACATTTCAAAATTACTTAGACTCATTTTTACTATGTTAGTCTAAATAAACCGAGATTTCGATACAGCTTACAGAGTTAGTATCCCGCCAAATTAAAATCAAATCAGTCTATTTCAAATTTTAACTTTGGAACACACCCGCGTCACTGCCGCGGGCGGACCTGCTTACTTTTTTTTTTAATTCGCACTGGCTGTTTATACACTCACAAGACCGCAGCATTTTTTTCGCCGACTGCCTAACCAAATTTAGCTCTATTTTTAAAATTTAATCCCACCCAAGAGAGGGAAGCAATTACTATCAGTCTTTCCAGCCCAAAGGAGGGAAGCAGCATCTTCCACCCGCTACTCGGATCAAACAAACACTACTTTCCGAGTATGAGAAATGCTCAGGCTCAGTTCGGCCGCCTACGCCGTCAGGAAAGTAAGACAATACACTGACGTTGATACAGCTCGGTTAGTTTATTTTGACCTGGAGAGGCAAAGACGTAGCATTGCATGTAGAATTAACATGCTAAATAGAAAAATTACTCTGTTCCAGGTTTACTGTCAGTCATTCTACACCAGTCAACTTTGGTACAAGTACACGAAGAGTGCATACAATATTCTTCGTGTACAATATAATAACGCGTTTCGGGTCATGCTCAATCTGCCCTGACGGTGTAGTGCGACTGAGATGTTTGCTGAATGCTGAGAGCAGAGTAACCGACTTCTTTGCGCTCATGGGGAAGCTCAGGGCGTCGTTCTTTTTGCGTGTGGTGTAGACATGCGCAAAACAGTGCTTTTGAAAGTGATGTCATATGACATTACATTTCGTACCGAGTAATGTTTCATTACACCATGACTCCAAACATGACGCGTAATGACGCGTCACACGTGATGGCTATTGTAATGAAATGCTCGCGCATTTCGTACCGAGGGATGTTGCATTTACATTACACTATGACTTATGACTCCAAACATGACGCGAAATGAAGCATCACGCGCGATGGCTATTGTAATGAAATGCTCGCGTTGTAGAAGATAATAATAGTAGGTATATTATTGACCATTACTGTGAATATTGGCAATGATTGTTTCGTGATGAATCTTGATTTAATTCGCAATCATTCTTTTCGTCGCCATAAGATATTTTCACTTAAAACTTAACACTTACGTAATAAAAATCTATGTATTTACAGTTTTAAGTTATTTCTTTAAATATCACTCAATACCTCATGAATTCCACAATCATTTACCTCACAATCATAAACACAACACTCAGTTTTATATTTGTTTCGTGTTACTGTTTCGTTTTGTATCATAGGTAGCGCGCAGCAAAGCGTAGGTAATGTCATAGGATCTGATACAGAGTCATGATTGCGTTGCCAGTAAAACGTAAACCTTATTTCTTCAAGAATACGGTTCTAAATAATAGTTCACTTATTTCGCTCCCAAACAACCGGCACGCGGCGCATGCTTTTTCTCACTTGCACACAGTCACACAGAGCGAAAATGACCGAGATAGAAGTTTACGAACGTCGAACCACGCGTCATGGTCATGGCCCGCGCGTCATGTTTGAGAGTCATGTGTCATGATTAATTTGGTCAAGTCATGTGTAATGCTACAGTACGCGGTCGAGTTATATGACGCGCAATGCAACATCGCATTACTTACACAAGTCTAGTGTGGTGGCAAGTCAAAATAGTATTGTCAAAGCTGTTTTTCATACTGTGCATTTAAATATGGGAGACAAAATAAATGTACTCAGTATTGTTACGGGGGGGGGGGGGGGGGTATTTGTTTTGGCTTCCTTGGTGTGACATGGTGGGTTGTTTTATTGTTATTTTTCTTTTCTTTAGGTACTGTTTGTATTTATGTTCGTTTGTTTATTTAATCTTTAGTTTATCTTTTGTTTTAGAATATGTTTTCAATTTTAATTTTATGGGTGCCAATGCCTGAAATAAACGATTAATAAAAAAGAAAAAAATAGTTATTTTTACACCGTTATGTCCTACGGCATTCTGCTGTGGGGCAAAGCCGCTGACATACAACATATTTTTGTTCTTCACAAACGAGCTGTTCGAGCAATTTACCAACTAGGTTCTAGAGTTTCTCTGAGAGATTTTTTTAAAGATACCTTGGGATTCTCACGGTGGCATCGCAATCCATCTTCGCCAACATCTTATATATTAGGCAAAATATACACTTGTACACTAAAAACAGTGATTTTCATAATATTAATACTAAAAATAAGGACAAACTACGTGTTCCCTTTCACCGGCTTGATAAGGTTCATAACTCATTTGTTGGTCTGGGTATAACCTTCTATAACAAGCTACCCTCTTCCTTGATAGATTTGCATTTTACGCTTTTTAAAGCTAAAGGCTTTAAACGCAGTCCACCCTTTTTTCAAAGGCATACTATTCTATCAACGACTACTTAAACGATAAGAATTGTTGGTCGCTGTGATTAGCTCAAGACAAATGTTTGTGTTCTTTCACCAGAATTAGATTACCTACTGATAGGTTATATAGCTTATTTTATTTGACTGTATAATTCAGTTTATTTTCATTTATTGTTGACTTAATCTACTCATTACAATGTTGTTTTTATAATGAGTAGTATTGCATTGTAGGTAGCTAGCGACCTCGACAATTCATATTATTCTTGCCAGTGCAACCGGCAGCAAGCTCGTCATGCTCCCTTAGAAGAAGTCACTGCTTGCGGTAGCGTCGGGGGTCGGGTTGCCTCCTTCCCTCAAATATGGCGAGGTGGGTAGTGGCTGATCTTTGTGTTATGCTCGTAAACGGATGCTGCTCGTGGTGACTGGTCGTCTTGCTGACCATGGTTTTGTTATTGTTAATTGTATTCAGTTTTTATTAATTTTAGTCCAGAGGTCCTAGTTAAACTTTTGTTACTTTAAGTTATAGATACATTTGCATAATGCAGAATTGCATATGTAAGCGGGCATACCCTTTATGCCTGGAGGCTTTTATTTAGATTGTAAGTTCTGTTTACGTTTTGTTTTAATTTTTTATTATTATTAGTTTTCAATTTTTGATGGTATATTGGCGTGTGCCAGCTGACATATGGCAAATTTAATGTATTTTTGTGTTTCGAATTTTAATTACCTATTATTGTTTAGAATCAAGTTCTTCTAACTGAGCAGACAACTGTGCTGCTGGGGAGTTTGTTGCGCTACTTCTTCTTCCCAGCTAAAGCACTAGGAAGTGGTGAAGGGCGGGCGTTTTGGGGGGACTATCTTATGTAATTTTGACGTTCAAAAAGAGCTGACTCTCAGCCTAGTTTGAATAAATGACTTTAGATTTTGATTTTTGATTTTGAAAAAAATATTGCACACATGTAAGTAGCGGGGTGTTTTCATTTTTAAATTTTTCGGTCGGTTGTTCATCTATTGGGGGTCGTTCATCTATTGGTACCACTACCCTAGTTGTCTAATCAATTGGCTTTGGCCGTTTTTTGAATGAATTTTCATTCATCGCGCGGCGCAATTTCAAGTTAACTGAAACATAACTAACTAACTGTTAGATGTTGTACTTGTTGGTGTTAATAAATAAATAAATAATAACTTTTTATAACACCAGGGACACTGGCCGCTCGAAAAATTCGAAACAAATCCAGCATGGCGGCGCGGCGTATGTCACCCAGTGAAATTTCGAGGCTCCAAATAATGTGGCTTAAGGTCGTTTGTGTCTTAGTGATAGCGAGCGGCGCATTCGCCAAGAAAGATAAGCTGTTGGACGCGATGCATGGGCTGGAGGGACGGAACAAGATGTCGATATGCGTGGCGACCGCTCGCGGCTGGCGCCACTGCGACGGCGCGCTCTACAACCGTGAGTGGGTGGTCGCGCGCGCGCAGTGTCTCGGCGCCGCACCCGTCGCCAACCTCACCGTCGAGCGCCTTGCCGCCGGCGGCAGCTGCCAGCGCCTGGCCGCAGGTGAGCATACTCAGCATCACATCACTAGCACAAGGATAGGTACCTATTGACAGAAGCGAGAGTTCGTTTATACAATGGGTTCTTCTAATTAGTGTATTCCTCCAACCATATATTGAAATCGGGGCTCCACTGCGCTTTATCTGCCGCTCGTTCGGAGCTTCACGATTTTATAGCATATACATGTCTGTGAGTAAAACACTTTCGCAAAACTTCACACTTTGCAAACGCCTAGTTTTTGAGGAAAAAAATCTGAAAGTTTCAGGACACTACACACTGAATCAACATAATTATCCAAAAATTACGCATCTACACTTGTAAGACAACAATGCCACTAGGAGAACTTGGATGCAAGAGCGAGCGAAGCGAGCTCTGGACTTTGGGCACCCCGACTCGGACAGGTTAGGTTAGAAGAGGATGGCGGGGCCTAGTGAGCGAGCGGAGCGAGCGAACAAAGACCCCGCTATCCTATTCGTGGTTTTTTTTTTTAAACCACGTAGAAGTAGGAGCCCCGCATGGCGGGGCTCAGGTGACTGCTTACCAATATTTTCTATTGTAAAAAAAAAATCTTGACCTTCGACTTTTGGGGTAGTGACCTAGACCTGGAATATGCCATAGACCTCATTATTGCTTGGAAACACATTAAGACTCACCACGTGATCTTCCTCACCCAATCTTCTACCAACTCCGACATATATTTTTGTTTTTCAAACTTTGGAAAAAAAAATCTCGTCTCCTATGGTTTTGCTCACTTTGGGGTTTTCAAATTTACCCTTAAAAGGACTAGGTACTCTCCTCAAAAAAAAAATAGGTACGTTACTTTAAAAAAAAGCGCCGGAAGCGAATGCAGTGCTTCCGAAATCGGTGCCAGCCTGCCAGGGTTTTTCGAAACACATTCAAAACGCATGTATAACGTGCTACCGGGGCTAACCTATGTTACTCCTTATAACATCAGCTATTTGCCAGTAAGTCCAGAGTCTCCAAGTCCCGTTTCGGAGATAGCGGGAAAAGACAGACAATTTTTTTTTTATAATGGTAGTTACCTTGTTTAGTTTCATATTATGCCTTAGTAAAAATCTGTTATTTTGACATTTCGAACAGACACCGCAATTTCATTTATTTCTGTAAATGTTTAGATATCCTGGAACATCCTTCATTGGTCCAGCCAGACAGAGTGTGTTAAAGATAACACACTCACTCAGTAACCTCCTTCACTAATAAAGAGAGAAAGATCTCTCTTTATTAGTGAAGGAGGTTACTGAGCGACAGAGCCGAGCAGACGTAGAGTTACGAGAAAAGGTCTGACTCAGCCCTAAATGCGGAAGATTTACTTTTTAAACTCGACTTTATGTCTTCAAACAGTAGAGGCCTACTTAGAATACAGCAAGCGCCTACACTCGACAATACACCAATCGGCGTGTTATCTTATCTACTGTTTTGCGTCCAGGCATCTGGGGCACGTATAGCACGCGTCCCGCGCGGTTCCTGGTTTTGCACCCGTGGTTCGACCTAGCTCTGGTCATCGTGAGGACACCCTACCACGACCTGGACTGCCTTGCCAACGCCACCAAGATCCGCAACAAGCTGCGCCCTCACGGGTAACTGACACATACTATGCTAAAACTTAATAGGGCTAGCTAAATCTGACAGGCTTTAATTTTTCTTTATTTTGACTGAATTTATATTTTTTATAATTGGTAAGGTGTTTATTGGTTTTGTGTCTCCTTACAGTTTGATAGACATTCATTTTCATTAGGTACCTTTTTAAGCAGCATGCACCACTGTTATTATGTAAATATGGAATGGTACTTTTAGTGACATTGTGTCACCCTGTGCAAAATTACTAAATTTATATCTGAAATTTTAATGGTGTAGGATAAAAAGAGTTATCTATGTAATGGTGACTGACTTGTTTTGTTTACATTACACAACCAATGATTAATTTACTAAAATAACTTGTTGCAGGGTGTACAAATGGATGAAATATTATTTTGATGCCTTTGCCTTGACCCGCAACCATACTTATCACCAAATGAGACTTTCACGCAGTCAGAAAACATTCCATCATCCAGTGTGGTACTTCTTCGTAACAATGGTGCTGCCCTCGGTGCTGTTCATGTTGTTTTTCATTTATGTTACATCCTCCAGGGGTAATGAAATTCCTTATAATAAACTGCGCTATTCTAAGACAGTAACTCACATTTAGTTTTTGTCATTAACATAGTTGTTTTATTAAATAATAGTGTTTTATTTACAAACAATAATAACAGCATCACCTACCAAGTAACTATACTAAGATCAGCATTTCTAATAAGTGACAATACATCTATCAAATCAGATGATAATGATACATTTGTTAGGTAACAACGGTAACAAATATATCATCAGAAACAATCAATACTAGTAATGCTCCAAGTATTGATTGTTTCTGAGAGCTATGCAGCTCTCATTGTCCAAAATCTGCACTTTATTCAGTCTTCTGGTCAAGCTTCCTCCTCCATACTTTGACTTTGCCCCGGAGCTCCCGCAGCCTCTTCATCTCATCTTTGAAGTCTTGATGCTCGTCTCGGAACAAGCCGTACTCTCGCAGCTTCAGCATCAAGCCGTGAGTCTCAACGTGTCTCGGGTAATAGTGAATGATCTCCTCGTTAGTATGAACCGGCCGTTCAGAAAACATTTTGACGACTTTCATGGACTTAGAATTGGTAGGTATTGCAACCTCACCGAAGATCCTATTGGATAGGCGCTGCATACGACGCGCATAATTCGTCGATGCCTTTATTATTTGAGAATATTTAGCGTAGTTTGTAGTCATTGTTTACCTGGAAATAAGTTTTAGATTATACTATTGCCATTTATATCGATTACCTAATTATATTAATTAAAAAATATTCTTTCATTCACCTTTCCGCTTTAATTAAACACACAAAAATGTGTTAACCTGGGGCACTAGACCAAAATCGAAAAAAATAACCTCGCACGGAAATTTCTGACAGATGAACTGACACTAGCACAGCACTACTGAGTTTTTTTTTTTTTGGTTGTGGCTTCGCGTGGTTTGTGCATTTAGCCAGTGTCAAGTAATTTTTCTTTTCGATCAAGTAAATGGCCCGATATCGGGCACGAAATTACGAAACAGTCATAGTCGACTTTAGTTAGTCAAATCAAAGTTATTGTAAAGCGGTAGAAACTTTACAACAACCTAGTAGGAGTTTTTGGGAGGAACACGAAAAGTCCACGTTAGTCACTTATTTTCACCTTCACTACACTTGTGCACTCACACGTAACTAAATTGAATAATTCACTACCAAAATTATACAATTTAATTCGTTATTTCACTAAATTTCATGAAAATGAAAATTCGTGCGACATGTTCCAACGCGATCCCGCCAAAAACTCCCACTACTGAGTTGAGTACTGACATTTACCAGAAAACATTGACAATTTGACATGATTGACAGAGGATAAAACTTTTCAACAACTTTAAAATTATAATGTTGGACTGGCTTGGCTCCCCTGTCTGTCAAGATTGTAGATCTATGCGGGAAGACGGTTCTGCAGATTTTTATGGTTTCTCTCTGTGTTAGAATCATGTCCACAACATTATGTAGTGGTGAAAGATACATGGGAGTTGAAAGTGAATAACTTTTGGGAGCGTGACCAACGTAATGGACAAGGGCCCACTTTTCCGATAAGATGTGTTCAGGTTCGTGTTGCCGCCATAACAGCACCCTAATTGCGTAACTTACGATTAATCATAATCTGTTTCGTTTTGAAACAGATGGCTAAACCATTGCTTCATATGTTCGAAAAATGTGTCTGCTCAACAACGTAAATAACGCAATGAATATTGTTGAGCTGTCAAAATGAAACCGATTACGATTAATCGCGTGTTACGCAATTAGGGTGCTGGTTTGTGAAATAGGGATTTTTTTACTTTAATAACTTCTCCCGCTCTGGTTGGAGCGGGAGGGCGTGTCAGACTTTTACTGACTAAAACCCACACGTGTTCCTTCAGTTGCCTGTGTTCCAGGACTTCCAGGGGCCACGGTATCTCTTTCAAACAACCCGTACCCCTGGCAGAGTGAAATAGCCCAACATTTAAACCTGATTTATACGGCGTAAGTTTCAAACAATCGGCCTGGCATTTTCCCAAGTATGTTAAGGTTGGCTTCCAATCTAACCGGAAGCAGTTGAATACCAGTACTTTACATGAAGCGTCTGCCAATCTGACCTCCACAACCCAGCTACTGGGTAACATGATACCCATTGTCAGCCTAAAGCTTCTAACTACCCGAAACAAATCTCGAAAAATGGATCCTTAAATGGAGCCTTTCCGAGGCACGGAGAGGTATCGAATTTATCGGGTTATCGAAATTATTTTGAGTGCTTTTGCACACAAAATAATTTAATTACAATTAATCTTTAAAAACTCAGTAACACTGTCAGTGATATCTTCTTTTTTTACCCTTACAAGTACACATGTACACATGTTGGTATTACAATCATATTGATTTCTTGTAATTGATGTCATTATTTCTTTGAAAGATTTCCCAGGTAAACAAGTGTTTTGAGTGGAATTACTCAAGTTGTTGCTAAGTAATTTCCCTAAACCACTTCCTATTGTTACGCGCCATAAGTAATGTCTGGATTAGTTACCACTAGCGCCATTTAGTATCGAGTAACAGAATTAATTGAGTCAAGATCTTTCAAAAAATTTCGATGCTAGAACCTTCAGTAACTATCAACATCTGTTCAGTTGGGGCCGGTATGTACTCGAACATTCTAGATGCTTCTACAGAAGAAATTTCACGAATGTTCCTAGGGCCCTATAAAAGGCCGGAACGGATCAAGACCCGGCAGTCCCCGACCGACCCTTGCTCGTTGAAGCGCCAGCCCGCGCCGCAGCTGAGCCAGTAGCTTTAAATTCCCTGACTAATAATAATAATAATGCTAATATTTTGATCCAGCCTGTCCCCAATAACAGCTGTCCCCCTATCAGTGACGCCCTGAGCCGAGGCCCGTACCCCACAGAGGGTGCCCTCAGCGTGCAGTCGCTTAGTTTGTAATTTATTTTAGTTTGTAAGCCCTGGCTGGAGGCGTTAAGTTAATTCTTAATGGCAGCCCCAGGAAAGCCCGGTTGAGCAGTCACGGCCTCTCAAGGCCAACTGCGAGATACCCAAAAAAAAAAAGACCCGGCTGTACCGACCGTCCCTTGCTCGATGAAGCGCCAACCCGCGCCGCAGCTGAGCCAGTAGAGTTAAATTCCCCGTTTAATAATAATAATGAAAATGTTTTGATCCAGCCTGTCCCCACTTGCTGTCCCTGTCTCCCTATCAAAAAAAGACCCGGCAGTATTGAACAACCGATACAGGCGAGAACATCTGAAGCGATCTTTTAGTAGTGCAATTGTGTTTTGTAATTAGGTTTTTTAATTAAAGTGTCATTTGGTCATTTATATTGGCAGTTTTTAATTGTCACGAACCCCCAGCTCGTAACACTATTTTAACAAAAAACATAACTGACTGCTATCAAACTTGACTACTACAAGGGGTAACACTACTTGCTGATGATACGACCCTTATCGTGAAGTGTGAAAGAGTCGACATCTACGAGTATGAGATAAATGAAGCCATCAAAAATATAGTACACTGGTTGAACTCCAATAACCTACAAATTAATATGGAGAAAACGAAAATGATGCAATTTCAAACATACAGGAGAAGCCATTAACGCTGACTATTAAATATAATGACACTACTATAGAACAAGTAGTAAGTGCTACATTTCTGAGCATACAATTGGATCAAAATTGCGATTGGAAAAAGCATGTCGACTATGTTTGTGACAAACTGGACAGATTTATCTATGCACTAAGAAGATTAAGAGCTACGGTCTCAACTGAAGCGGCTCTTTGTGCATATCACGGATACGTTTCCTCCGTACCCTCATACGGTCTCTTGTTGTGGGGTAATTCGGTGGATGACAATAAAGCGTTTATCATACAAAAAAAAATGTGTGCGTGCTATCTGTGGAGCTGGGCACATGGATAGCTGTAAGCCACTGTTCAAAAAGTACAACATTTTACCGTTAGCATGCATGTATATTAAAGAATTGTGCCTATTAGTATTTAGTAGGTACGCCAACATCCTGAAAATTTTATTAAACATAGAGACGTACGTAACCAAAAGGAATGTTGCCTCTAGAGATAAACATAGGCTCTGCTTGCCACAATGTAAACTCGATTTAAATAAAATAAATTCGTTTATAATGGTTATTAAGGTATACAATAAATTACCAAACACCTTTAAAGAACTACCTTTGCTTATGTTTAAAAAAAAAGCTGATTCAGTAAGGTGAATGCGCAGTGGTAGAGCGCGAAATTCAAATTTTGTTACGTTTTTTGCAAACAGGTGAGTGTCAGCTTGTTACTTGATCAAAATATGATTTGCGACTATAACATGTACGTATTTATAGATTTATAATCATTAGAATCAATAATACATCTTTCTAAGTAAGATTTGTTCCATAAGAACAAATTTCTTATGGAAAAGTGCTTGTGGAAGAAATCTTATTTAGAAAGATGTATTATTAATTCTAATGATTATAAATCTGTAAATACGTACGTAAATACGATTATAAAGCTGACACTCACCTGAAAATTGCAAAAAACGTAACAAAATTTGAATTTCGCGCTCTACCACTGCGCATTCACCTTAAGGCAGAAGTACCCGGGTAGCCACAAAATGAAATTTTCTTTTGTTTTTTTTGCAAGTCATATTATTATGATTATAATTCTGTAAATACATAATATTAGATATTTTTATCAAAAATGTTTTTACACTTTTAATGAATTTGTGTCACATTTCGAAGAAAGAAAGTAGACATGGGCGAAGTAGCTCACTGAAAAGAAAAAGAGCGATTAGCTCTTTCACTCTAAAGAGCTATATCACTCTTCTAGCTCACTAGCTCTTCTATAGCTCAGTGACACAGACGCCGAGATGCCGACTGTTGCTCAATTGACTCAACCCGCACGCGCGTCGAAGGAGACGGGTCGGCTCGCTCAATAGTGAGTAGCTCTTTGGAAGTTTGGACTCTTTATTACTCACTAGCTCTTCTATAGCTCAGTGATTCAGACACCGATTGTTAGTTCATTTGACTCACGCTGCACGCGTGTCGAAGGAAACGGCTCGGCCCGCTCAATAGTCATTATCAATAGCTCTTTGGAAGTTTGGAGTTAATTAAATAAGTTTTTCTGTTTGTTTATATAATGTAATGACTTTACGTAAATACGCAAAAAAATAAACAATGCAGAAAATACTTAGGCACATTATAAAAGGAACCTTTTATAATGTGCCAAAGTATTTTCTACTTTAAAGCTATGGCCATAAAGATAGATTTACAGTGATTTACGTCGTATGATAGTCTACAATGACGTATTATATCGAAGAGCTATTGTTGGAAGAACGGACGATGCGATCTGAAATATTCCGAAGCGAACCGAATGAGCCGTTCGGCCGCCGAGTTCGGTCGGGCATCGGTGTCTCGCTGAAGTACTGAGAGTCTAAGAGCTAACTGAGCTAGTGAGCTACTTAGCGAACGAGTGAGTGAGCGAGAGCGACGTCCATCAAAAAGAGCTAGTTCTTTTCTATCACTCGCTCACGAGCTATGTCTAAAAGAAAGTAATGTCAATAAATTTGGTAAACATATTTTATTCATTTTTCAATTTGACATTTACTTACTATTATTATTTTTATTCTGACATTATAACAATATTCATGGACATTAACATTTCAAATAATGCATAAAATCTGACATTTTATTACAATCATATTTTGATGTTATGATATACTAAATACTGTGAAATTAAATATTTGCAATTAATTTAGTTAATCAGACATTTTGTAACGTTTGTAGTGATAACTGAAGGAATATTATGACATGTTTAATAATTTAATGTATTTTGAAATTCAATATTTGCACACCACATGTAATGGTAGAATGTAAATGGGCCACCTTTATAATAACATCATACTACTTTGTACACCTACATTTTGGCAAATAAATTACTTACTTACTTACTAGTTACTGACTGATCTTGAGATGGTACTTGCACAATATCCGGTATATCTTGGCTGTGGTTACAGTCCAGAGCACTCACAAGTCACAACTTGGGACGGGTTCTCCGGACTTCTCCGTTACCACGGACTGGAGGGCATCAAGGTTGGTTCCGCTTTGACAAGTACACTGAGTGTTGCTGAGAGTCAGCGAGTCCACTCTGTCTACCAATTAACACATTAGTAGCAAGGATATGTTCCTTAATTTGGTGCTGAGAGCATACATATTTATTATAAAGGGGCTTTAGTGAATCATCAAGAACTTGAATTTCTAACTGTAAGCGTTGAGTGTATATTTCATAAATATTTATACTGTCTTCTAATTGAATTAATTTCATAATTCTTCAATTTATTGACAAGAGAATCACGTTCTATGATGTTTCATTTATTAAAAAATTTACGAATGAATGCATGCATGCTGTGGTCTCCTTTATGTGAAGGAGTGCACTTACGTAATACCTTTTGATATATACTATTTGTATGTAAAGATTTATGTAAGTCTTTGGTGTAAGTATATCTTTTTGATAAATAAACGAATTTGATTTAACATTGTATATTTTTTTAACACGCTTTTATTAGCTCGGGTTGTATGTATGTATGTAACGGAATCTTTGAGCGCGATTTTGACCCACTTTAAACGGTCAGATTTCATTGAAACTTTGTAAACTTGTCGAGGACCGATGACAATTTAATAATTTAAAAAAAATGAGAAAAAAAAACACGTTTTGTAGTTAGCAGAACTAAAGAATAGAAAATAATAGTTTAAAAAACTAAAAAACACGCTTTAAAAACCAAACTAAAAAAGGAGAAAATAATTTAATTCAATTAAAAAGCGTGGGGTGCTTGACATTAATTGTTTATAAAAATACCTCAAAAAGCACCCCACGCTTTTTAATTGAATTAAATTATTTTCTCCTTTTTTAGTTTGGTTTTTAAAGCGTGTTTTTTAGTTTTTTAAACTATTATTTTTTATCATAAATACCGATTTTGGATATAAATATAAAGATTTTAGTGGGCAACTCTACCGATTTCGCACCATGACGTTCGAGACCACTTTGGCCACATTCCGAATTAGAAAAATAGCGCTGTGAGCGCTTACATCAATAATTTGCGTTCCGAGATAGATATTATCACGATTATGACAGCTAAGAACTGTCATTTTTGTCAACAATACGGAACGCTCGTGAACGCGCGAACAGTGCTCACTCAATGTTAAAACCTATTTACACCATATAAAACTTGTATAAACAACAAAATACGTCTTCTTATTTGGTTAGGTGGCGACTCTAGCCAGAAGCACTGTATCTAAGATATGATACGATTCAAAACAAAACAGCACAACTGTCATTTTTGACAGCGCTCACGGTGATATTAGTATTAAGCATGGTCGGCGTTATCGCAAGATGGCGCATGTCATGACGTCATCTATGACGATTCACGGGACATCGTTGTCACGCTAACGCCAATTCGGAACGAGTGTGAACACGCTCAAATCGATATTATCGTATCTCGGAACGTAGCCTTTTACTCTTTGACAGTTTGTCTTTGACACTGATGGTCCCAGGCTTGCTACATATGAGTAATCTGTGGTCCCAGGTCTGGCCAGTCTGGCACCATAGAGTATAGTAATAGATCTGGCACCAAAGAGTACTATAATATGTCTGGCACTGATAGCCAAAGCTGATAGCCACAGAGAACATTTTCTAAAGCTGATACTCTCCCACCGGTTAATAATATTATACTCATTGTACATACTTCACCATATCGATACCTAGAGTAGGTAAATAGTATTCTGTGTACTTACGAAACAATTAAAACTGCAATATTTTTTTCTTGTATCGATTGCTCCTACATCAAGAAACTAAATAATCAACAACAATTCTCTGGCCTAACATTTGCTGAACTTACGAGTTACGAGGGAGCAGTGGTGTTTTGGGTGTTTGTAGCAGTTTTAAACGACCTTTCTAAATTTATTCTGAATGTCTTACTTCGTGGTGGAAGTGCCCGACGTCTCCGTGAAATCGGTGAGAAATAAACACACTTGTTATTCTAAAATCATGTAAATCAACGTTCAACACAGTTATGCCTTCTCTTGTCCCCTAGCTATTGCCACTAAAACAGCGGTGCCAGTAATAAATAAACCTTCAAAAAAATTGTCACTAAATGTTTGTTTATTTTCATTACCTATAAAGTAATGATATTCCAATGTTGTCTATAGTAACACTAATAACATCCCATCATTGTATTTTCACCGAATGTCGTCGCTGAATATAATATCAAATGATGTTAACCTATTGAACAATGTTGCAGGGCAAGATGATCAACCTTTCAACTACAAAGATGAAAGTCATCTTTGCGGCAGTAGTTCTCATGTTATATGTATACCTTTTACTATACTTCAAATCTATCTACCTAAGAAATAAACGACTTGAAGAGATCATGAATGTGGTAAGCGCCACTTTTTTACTTTACAGTCATCAAAATTGATCTATTCCAACTAGGCTGACGGTCACCACTTTTTGAATATCAAAATTACAAGGCAGTCCATCAAAATGCTCGCCCTTAGCACTTCCTGGTGCTTTAGCTGGGAAGAACTGTCACAAGTTTATTTATTTTAAAGAAAATAGAAAATTATTGCCAAAAATCACATCAAGAATAGCAGGAATAAATTCAATCTTATATTTTAAAACATTATTTTATCAGCAGCTGATATCTCATCACATCCTTACAGGCATTGAAGATAGATAGTCGGATGCTGAATATTGAACACTTAGACAAGAAACTGGCAGTGCAGATAGCGCAAATTCACCGATTTTATGAAGACTACTAGAAGCTGCTAATCATATTATACTCCATTATGTAAAAAGCCAATAATGTCATAACTTAAGGCATAATTTGCCAGTGAAACTTTTTTCTGTGATAATTTGCTCTGCAGTTTCTCATAATGGTTGTGGCGGCAATAGAAGCATGGCCGTGCCGCGTCTTATCAACGTACACCATCACACTGCGCCGCTCACACGAGCCATATACAAATGATTTTAGTACTTACCTATTTAATTGCGAAAAAATCTGGGTATCATTGTATTTTTGTTCCTAGAACTAGCACACAATTTTTTTACATTAGTCTTTGTTTTAATATATTTGATCACGTAAAAACCATCATGTATACCTATTTAATGATCACCTGTCAAATACTGAAATGCTGGCGAAGATAGTTCAAGCATTTCCATTCCGAATTCCTCAAAGAAAAGTTGAGAGGTGTCATGGGACACCCGGTTATAACAAAGGTACTCCCAACGAAAGGTACTCCGCGTTTGATATCATACACTTAGCGAATACGATCCATCTAAATCTGGACTAGCGTTGCCGGAGAGAAATTCCGAAGTATTCCGTATTATTCGCGAATCATTCGGATGTATTGAGTAATATTCGGAATTATTCCCCGAGAAGAATTACAAGGAAAATATCTAGCTAGAGTTCGACTATTGGCCGCTAGATGGCGACGCAATTACTATTGCAATGGATTGCCTATTAGAGTTCGACTATTGACCGCTAGATGGCGACGCAATTACCATTGCAAATTACACATGTTCTGCGTTGGTGATTGTAAAAAAAAAAGAAAGTGCACGCAGGCGACCACTACGACGGAAGTTGTGCAGCTACAGCTTTTACCTTTACCCCCTAGATGGTGTTCATTCAAGTGCAATCTACCAGGCAATGGAAAACTGGGTTCTTCTCACAGACATGTTCTTCTACGTACGCGTTCATTCATAAAAATAAGTATAATACTATTTGAAAACTTCCGAATATTTCTTTCATCTACTTAGATATGTACTTAATAAGTTTTTGTATGCGGTTTAGGTGTACATACACATACATACTCGGCCTTTAACGTTCCCACTGCTGGGAGACTGGCATCCTCTCCGTGAGAAGGAGGAGCTAATTTACGAGATTATATATACATATAGGTAAATAGGTACGTAGGTAGGTAATAAGAGGAGTTTATATTCGTTACTTATGTATTATTATATGTATCACGTCAAAAGAACGAAACTAATATGGTTAACTTTTATATTAAAACATTATTTATAACTCGGAGTATATTTTAGTCTTTGTTTCATCGCAATCGCTTCGCTCAATCAAAAGATATGATCAATTGAAAGTATTCAAGAAGAATTACGTAATTTTGAAACACGTAACGACATCTATTGGCGCGAAACGGTACTAACGAATACAATATGCAAAAATTATGTTAATTGTGTCTGCGTTATTTCAAAAAGTAATGATACCGACTACTAAAATCGCTATCCGTTGGTGGCGATTGCCAAGAATCAAAAAAAAGGTAAAAGAATTTCAAATAAAAAGTGGTGATAATAATAATTGATGTGGTGTTCTGAGTCATAAAGAATGCAATGTGAGATAAATATTTATAAGTTTTAAAAATAACAACTTTACAAAATCAATACAAATAGAGGGGAAGAAATCTCACAAAAAAAAAAAAATTTTAATAAAAGTGTCAGTGGCACCATCTAGCGTAATATAGCAAAATTATTGCGGCTATGAGGAAGATCTTTAGAGAAAATCTTAGTCTTGAGCGTCAGTAACGCCATCTAGGTTTGAATAGCAAACATACGAAGAGAACAACAGTTATTCTCTTCGTATTACTTGATTATGCCTGTTTTATAGATTTTCCATCGAAAATACGTATATCCGAGAGGCGAGGTCCAAAATCCGTAGATCCATGGATAAACCCGTAAAAAGTAATGACGAATCAAAAAAAGGTAAAAGAATTTCAAATAAAAAGTGGTGATAATAATAATTGATGTGGTGTTCTGAGTCTTAGAATGCAATGTGAGATAAATATTTATTAGTTTTAAAAATAACAACTTTACAAAATCAATACAAATAGAGGGGAAGAAATCTCATAATAACTCAATTTTTAAATTATAAACAATGGGGTATTAACCAATTTATTAAAAAATATTTTAATTTGAAGATTGGGACGAATTATGTAACAGAAAAATAATATTGTCATTCATAATATCAATGCATTTGTTTACACAGAAAACTGACGTCATACCCACAGAGCAATATAATGGCGTCCACTGCGTCCAGCAGCGTTTTCGGCAAATTACGCGCGAAATATGAAAATGAAAAATTTTAATGCATTTTTATGGTACTAATCGATTCAATGCAAATTTAGTTTTTTTTTGTGATTTATTATTATCTATCATTTTAGAATCTAATTAATACACTTTTTCAGAAATGGGTGTGATACCCAATTATGGACACATACCTACATACATATAAAAGTAGTATTCATCCTAAAGAAGGGTATAATTTATTAGGAGTTTTGGGAGTAAAAAGAGTAGTAAATAAATGTGCAAATTTTCGTGATGTTAGTTTTCGAGGTAGGGGGTTTCAAGGGAGGTTCAGTGGCGAAAATCAGGAAATAAAAATCCAAAATTACGGCCATAACTACTGGTGGATCTGAGTAAATAGGTTGGTTTTCACACGGACAACTGTAGGTATGTCGGTGCTCTTTCGAGCAACATCGCTTAATTTATTTATCTATTTGATTGATATCTCCAACAAAGGATACATAGAAACAATAGAAATCACAATAATATAATATTGACAATTTAATAGTTTTTTGCCTGGTTTTGAATATTTTTTTCAACAGCGCTCTTAATTTGAGTAATGACCGACGTTACGGGGCGTAATGTAACATTCGCAACGAGCATGTCGTTACACCGAGTGCTAAAATCAGTGTTGCTCGCTCGCATGTTTTGCCGTACTGACTGCACGAATGCTCGCTTGGTAACAAGTTAGGTGCATTTTGCCCCGTGACGCCGGTCAGTATCCACCTAAACATTTCTTAATTGTTTCTATATGTTAAACTATTATCCCCCGGGAACGTACCTCCCACGGGGATAAAAAGTATCCTATGTGTTAATCTAGGTTATAATCTATCTGTTTGCCAAATTTCATCCAAATCCGTTCGGCCGTTTTTGCGTGAAAGAGTAACAAACATCCATACATACAAACTTTCGCGTTTATAGTATTAGTAAGGATTAATTATTTCCATTCGTTTATTTTTAATGCAAATTAACGCAAATTATACTTAAAGGCACTGTTGGCGTCCTACCTAAAAGCGCGATCGTATTAATCATGTATTAATAATAATATAATATCGTCATAAGACGACAAAGCGCGCGATCTTTCAAAAAGCTGGTCTCGCATTGTAGATATAGGATTTCCGTACAGTGTGAGATCAGCGTAAACTGGAAATGTATAGCTGGATGTGTACCTACGTCATAATTCATACAAACGTGAATTCGCATGCTCGCGCGTCGATCTCTATTAGTTAGGTATTAGGACGCGTAAATGTGTAAAGAATCGTGCCGTGCATTTTCAAATTGTAGGTACGCACTAGATAAACTTACGTACCTAAGCTATTAATGAATGTCATCGGATGCAACGCAGTTCTATTGTAATTCAATTTGGGAAAATGAGTTCAGATTACTACAGACTTGTCACTTAGTCTCGCTTGCTCCGCAAATGACTAAATGCGTTTAGCGCTAAACATCGACTGCTCGGGCGGGCTTTAATAACTAAGAAGTTATTAATAAGTACCTACATTGCAAATAGTCTCCGGTTTGATCAATATTTATTCGTATTATATATTAAATAATATTAGCGTATGTATATCCTATTCAACCATTTATGATGGATGACCATAATATACATCTAAAATGAGATTCTGTACTCCTTTTCAAACGATGTCACCCGTAACGTTAGCGTACAGGCTGTCCCCGGCGCTGCTAGTAGCCGTGCAGCTGGTTGTCGAGGCTGCGGCACTGGCGGCGCTCCAGCACGGCGCCGGGCGCGCACTGCCACGGGTCGGCCGTGTGGCGCTGCCAGCGCAGCAGCCGCGACTGCAGCTCGCTTTCCACTTGCTGCAGAGATGGCTTGCCTGAAAAAAATGTGGTCGGTTGACGTTATGGGTAGGAGAAATGAGCAGTAAGACAAAATCGAGTAGGTATAAATAAAAGAGCTATAGTTTGACGGAAACCTCTGCACCGCGCGTTAGGTATGAGCGCGGCAAGACGGGGGAGCAGTGCAGGCCGCTGTTTCGTCAGTGCAAGCACAGATTACAAGCCGCAGTGCCATTCACAGCGTCCTGTCCCACGCCTCGCAGTGCATACCTAAAGCGCAGCACAGCGGTGTCGGTCAGGCTATACGAAAATCCGTTGAAATCAAGGTGACAGTCATACCATGCAAGTTTGTACTCTCAGTGGGGTCGGCGCGGACGTCGTAGAACTCCCACTGCGGTCGGTAGTAGTACTGCGTCAGAGTCTTGTACCATGGCAGCGTCTGCTTGTTACGCGTGCGGTTCAGCACATCCTGGAACCATAACCATGCCATGTCTGTACCAAAGGTCCCAATTTCATAAATTACCTACGATATGTCGGTGTATGGACCTACTAAGCTGTACTGTTTGACCCCTTACCTGAAAGGTCGGGGACACGTACAAATCCTGGTCTATAGGAAAGGGCATTCCAAAGTTGAGGTTGTGTATCAGTTTGTAACGCCGCGTGCGCATTGCGCGCATCGGGTAGTACATTGTGATCTCGTGATGTGTCTGTGACGCGAATATTGCTTCATCTTCGGAGTAAGGTGGTTCTAGAAAAATAAAAAGGTAATAAGTACACGAAATGCAATGTTTGATCGCATTTAACGCAAACCTCGCAACCACTGGATTCAACGCCACTTAGTTCTAACCTTTTTCTAAAATAGGAAGCAAACTTTTAGGTTTATCCGACTGCAGTATATCATTGCTGTCCTGTCCAAATGGGATGTTGAACCAGTCCATCACGGTGGGCATGACGTCTAGGAGGCTGACCATGGCGAAGGATGCTTCATTCTTCCTCGTATGAGGCTCTGGGGAGGCGATGATCATGGGCTCGCGGAGACCAGGGTCGTAGAAGTTCGTGCGGCCAGATGGGAATGGAATGCCGTTGTCCGACGTGTAAATGACGAGGGTGTCCTCCAAATGTCCAGCGTCTTGCAGCTCTTTGAGCACCAGCCCTACACCTGTGAAATAGATTTTGTTTAGATTGCCACTTAGTTCTTAAAGGTCGATTATAGCATGTTTCTACCTACCTTGATCGAGTCGCGACATTGTCGTATATTGTGCTGCGATATCTCTTCTGGCTGCTTCTGTGTCCTGGGGCATTAGAAAAGAATTATTACCTACGCTATACAAACACGCGTATATTTTTTGATTGTTTTTCTCTGTATTTAAGTACCTGAACAAAATAAGGCAGTTGCACTTGCTCCCACTGGTAATATATCGGACGCCAGTCGGGTATGAACCCCATGCCCTCCTCGCCAGAACCGAACCGCTCGCAGAACGGACCGAATTGCGGCTGCGTGTGGCCGCATCGGTGCGGGTCGTGGAAACTCACGTATAGGAGAAATGGCCTGAAGGTTATGAGGAGAAATACATTTCTAATTTCTTTTTTTTTGTAATAATTTTATTACCTAAGTAGGTAGTCGTGGTTGGGAAATAAGAGACTATGACTGGCACATAAGTAAATCTCTTATTTCAAGTGTACTCCTAAGTAAATTATGATTGAACCCATGAGCAACAATGTATTTCCAATAGTTGATGAGATCTTACTTGTTATCCTGGTTAGCTTTAGCGAGGAATTCCCTGGTGAGAAGCTTGATGTGCGTTATGTTCCGGCCGACCTGGTTCACGTGGTTGTTCTCCTCTGTTTGCTCGTAGTCAAACTTGTACACCGCGGCGGGGCCCACGTCTTTCTTGCCAATAATACCTAGAAATATAAAATTCTTTAAGAATATATAAAATTCTTGAAGACATTATTATGACGTAGCGCATCAGAAGGTAGGCCATTTAGCTATAAGTAGATTGATACAAAAACATTTATAATGTCATTAGAATACGAAGTTCTTGCGAGAATTCCTATCAGGTAGATAAAGAGCTCCAGCAATCAGCTATGCTCTGCCCACTTACCAGTCATCACATCGTGTTTGCTGAGCTCATTGGGCATGCTGGCGACGGCGTCGAAAGAGTTGAAGTGGTGCTCGGCGCGGTGCAGGCCGTACATGCCGTTCTGGTGGCTCGGCGCACCCGTCAGCAGCGCCGCGCGGCTGCGGGTGACACGTGATATTACGGTTACCGGGTGCTAGCTTCAGTAGCTCCAGTACAGCACGGGGGCCTTAGATGTGGCACATGGAGTTTTAGTAAAAGTTTCCGAGACATATTAATGCTCTGAAGAATAGGTAGGTATCCTTCGGTTATGTTGGCGAGGGTCCTTACCAAAGGCGGTGGTCGCGCGTCGATCGCTTTTGGTTGGTGCGATTCTTCTGGTCGTCATCGGTCGCCGTAGACAGAGAATGCTATAGACAAATTTCACAGGCTTCACAGAAGGAGGTGACTGCTTCCCATGCACTCTCGCTCCGTACCATGGCCTGGACCAGTGCCGGACGCGAGAGATCGCCGCCGCCAATCGCCTCCGCGAGGATATGGTGATGCTGCGCCCAGGCAGGGCAGACCTCCACCGTGTCCTCCAGGCGATCCACACAATGGTGACAACCGGGCGTATCTACCCGCCTTATCCGGAACAGGAACCTCCCGAAGCAACCGTGTCCGGTGAGGACCTCTGTAAGGCACCACGGCGTATTTACGGCCGCAATTGTGGCGTGCCCATAGAGGTAGATACCTACAGCTTGGAAATGAGCTTACTTACTCCTTCAAATCTAAATAAGATGCTTAGCCAAGGTGATTTACTCCTTCAAATCTAAATAAGATGCTTAGCCAAGGTGATTACTACTTAAATAATTAAACGCTTATTGCACAGAAACCTTGGCGAGCAGCTGCTGACTGAAGTGAACGCATTGTTGAAGAGTAGGCCGCGCTTTGCTAGCGCGTCAATGTTTGGGGTCTGGCATATCTTGTTCAAATACGAGCCTAGCTCGAAACCTCCATCGTCCGCTGCAACATAAACAATACCTATTATAAGTTAAGGAATTCCGAGCAGACGCTATTTGGTGTAGAGGAAGTCCGGGCAATATGGACACCACAAAAAAACTAGGTAGGTACCTACTGCACCTACATGACATCAAACAATGTAGTCTGAATAAACGTAATCAACAGATTGTAGGTAAAGTTTTAATGCTCACGGTAAAGCTACGGTTATTATTATTTACCTACCTACTACTGTTAGCAATTTCGGAACAAAAAAAGCAAAATGATAAGTGTTTTATTGGCTTACAAAGTGGACAGAATACCTACCTAGTTTATCTGTACTAAGATCTTTTAGTGCATGGCCTAAATCGGAACTAACGCCACCACCCTAAGTTTTAATACAATTTCTGTGACAATTTTACAAAAGTTTACCGAAAAAATTTTGGTAGCGCTCTTGCTCATACGCGCTCTCTCCTCTCACTCGTTTTTTTGTTTTTATACAAACTGCTAGGTTTGCGCCACAGAGTACTTTGTAATATAGGTAATTAGGTACTGGTTTGCGCGGACCAGCAAATTGAAAAAAACATAAGAAAATTTGAATTTCGCGGGCAACTTTAGTGCATTGCGTTCGCCTTTATTTTTATTACCTAATTGAAAATACTATAGTGGAGAATCATAAATAGAGGAGAGTAAATATATCGGGTAAGATCGAGTAAGATAGACGATTTCTAAGTACACGTACATATTAGCTGTCAAACTGGTTAATATTATCAATGAACATGAACTTGATACTCACCAAATAGTATAAGAACATTTCCCGATTTAGCAGTAACATCAGTTATCACGATTGTAGAGACAAACACAACACACACAATAACAGTACGTAAACAGATCCCGGAGCGCTCGCCATGTCGTCCGCCCGGCTGATAACAAAGCATTTATTTGACGTGTCTCAGTGATGTGTTGGCACTTTACGACCGCTGCCGATGCCGGCTGCCCTACTTAGCGACCGCTTTGCCTCCAAAATTCAAATAATTTTCTTTAAAAAATACAATGGCTAGTCGGAAATCCATCTTGTATCTGTTCGATGTGGACGGAACCCTCACCAAGCCGCGCCAGGTCATCACAGAGGAACTGAAGCACTTCTTGTTAGATAATGTGAAATCTAAAGTATCTGTAGGACTCGTCAGTGGATCTGATTATGTCAAAATAGCTGAACAAATG
This sequence comes from Antitype chi, assembly GCA_947359405.1. Lineage (NCBI taxonomy): Eukaryota > Metazoa > Arthropoda > Insecta > Lepidoptera > Noctuidae > Antitype > Antitype chi. Next base: position 22,268,167 of record OX375814.1, on the reverse strand, counting down.
GATGGGGCTGAAGTAGCAGCCAAGTTTGACTATGTGTTCTGTGAAAATGGTGTGGTGCAGTATCGAGGCGGCAAGCTGATCAGTTCAGAAAGTATTCTCAGTCATCTGGGAGAGAAGTTGCTACAGAAAGTCATCAATTTCTCACTTGGGTTTATGTCCAAGATTGAATTACCTGCAAAACGGGGTAACTTTGTTGAGTTCAGGTCAAGCATGATTAACATCTGCCCGGTCGGGCGGTCCTGCAGCCAAGCAGAAAGAGAAGAGTTTGTAAGGTTTGACTCTGTACACTCAATAAGACAAACATTTGTAGATGCATTACAAAGCGAGTTTGGAGGTTCAGGCTTGACATTTGCACTTGGAGGACAGATCAGTGTTGATGTGTTCCCTACTGGTTGGGACAAGACCTACTGCCTCAACCATGTAGCAGACCAGGAGTTTGAAGAAATCCACTTCTTTGGAGATAAAACAATGCCAGGAGGTAACGACTATGAGATTTACAATGACATGCGGACTATCGGCCACAAGGTCACGTCACCTGATGACACCAAAGAACAACTAGTGAAGTGCCTTAATATTGAGTAACTCTTTGTTTAATATGTATTGTAAATGTTTTTATTACATCATAAACATCAATGAGCTGTCTTTTGTTTATTGCGTTTATTAATTTTGCCAAGTACATGGAAACAGTATGAATAATATTATTATGAATAATCTTGATACGATTATAGGCAAGACTGCCTATAATCGTATCAAGATTATTCTTATTTTCAATTATTTGAAACTAGTACCTATTTCTCACATATTTACCAACACTTTTTACAAACTTTATACTCATTTCATCATATTTTAACCAACTGTCATGTTTTTCACTGAGAGCTTATCTGCTATCTGTTTTACAAAACAGACAGTATTAAGAAAACAAAAAGTGAGTGCAGGCAGGCTAAGGAAGCACTTCCTGCTTTCGATGCCCCCTCATGAAACAGGTTCTCCGTTTAACTATACCACTGTTGCGTACAGTTACAGCAGCCGTGACTGACCATGGGTCATTTAACAAACATCTCTTTCTCATAGGAGTAACAGACAGTCCGCTGTGCAGAGCCTGCATGGACAACGAGACAGCAGCTCCTGTAATTAGTGACCACCAGGCAGTTTAACAAACTGCCTGGTGGTCACTAATTACAGGGCAAAATACTTCGGTAACCCAGGTACCCTACGTGACATTTTCAGCAACACCAAGGCGTTGTTGGCCTTTCTCGAGGAGCTGGGGTGGATCGAATAACTGATTCTCCCACACATACGCAAAATACGCGCTTTGACGTGGAGTCGCGGAAAACACCCTGTTTTACCTATTACCTTTAAGGAAACAAAAAGTAAGTTTTAATAATTTATTTAAAAAAGGATATAACTATAAAAAATTCCAAATGCCTTGCATAATATAAATATATAACCATCAAAAATATGTACTCTTGTGTTTATACAACATTAAAAATTATATCATAACACTTATTGATATGTTGGTTTTGCCTATAAACAATAATATAATTTGAGCTTCAGTGACCCTCGTAGATGGGCTTCCTTTTCTCCATAAAGGATATCATGCCTTCCTGCCGGTCTTTTGTGGGAATGTTAAACTCATAGCACTTCTGTTCCACTTCATAACCATCCTTGATACTGAGCTGTATGCCTTCGTTGATTGCTTGCTTGGCACACCGGAGGGCTATTGGTGCATTGAGTATGATCTCCCGCGCTACTGTTAGTGCCTTCTCTAGTGCTGCGTTGTTTGAACTGCTCTGTGGTACCACATGGTTTACTATGCCTGCAATTGATTACATATTGTTATAAGGAAATCTAAAACAACAAAGTTTTATCTTCGATGGGTGACTTTTTAAACCTACCTAAATCCTTGGCTTCCTGGCCACTGACTATTCTTGAAGTGTATATCAGTTCTTTAGCGATATTGATGTTGACTGCTCTGGGCAGTCTCTGAGTACCTCCAGCCCCAGGGATGAGGCCTCGGCCGGTCTCCACCAGACCCAGCTTGGCTGTTTCAGACACCACCCTGATGTCACAAGCCAGGGCTAGCTCCAAACCTCCCCCAACTGCTACACCTTCAATAGCTGCTATTGTTGGCATGGGCAAATCTTCTATTTCTATGAATGTGGCTCTCAAACCTTTGACAAATCTGGCTACTTCATCATCTGCCATCTTAAAGCGTTCTTTCAAATTGGCCCCTAAAGTAAACCAATGCAAAATTTTATTTATTAGAAGATAGAAGTTTGAACTAAGCAGAACTATGGGAGGAGTTATAATTTAATTGTACACATCATTTATGAGATGTGTGTATTGACATGTGTACTTACAAAGCTATAGTTGCATTTAAATATGTTCTGATTCTATAAGCAGTTGGTACCTACTAGGTATCAAACATTACATTATAAATTTCATGGTACCACAGATGGTACTAATTGACTCTCAGTCATTATTTTCTAGAAGACAAACTCACTAACTTCCACAAGGTTATTTAAAATCTTGTAATATTCTTACCAGCACAGAATATGCCAGGCACCATGCTGTGCAGTATAACAACAGAAACCTTGGTATCCTCCCTGATTAACTGGTTGACTTCCCTCATGGCTTCGATCATATCGAAGCCCAGCGCATTGCGGTCTTTAGGACTGTGCAGTCCGTACAGCGCAATGCCTCTGTCCGTCCCCAATAACTTTTCGTACACCACAGGACTCACATTCTCAGTATACTGCTGCGTCTGAGTCGCTAATAAACGCGCCGACCCATTTTTTATTATTGAACTGTATTTAAACAACCTTGGAATCAACATTTTCATTTAGGACTCACTAGCCAAAACAGTTAAATTCCAGACTGTTATCTAGACCAACCACTATATAATATGTATTATATCACGAGAGCAAATAATTATTAGCGATTCTTGAATAATCTTATCACATAAGATAAACATAACTTCGATTCAAATTCCGTCCGTCCGTCCGTCAGTCAAATTAAATGATGCGCATACAAACAAACCTGGAGTACCTATATGGCCACATTCCGTATTAGAAAAATAGCGCTATGAGCGCTCACATCAATAATTTGCGTTCCGTTATACATATCACGATTATGGCAGCAAAGAACTGTCATTTTTGCTGTCATTGCTGCTTCTACGTGTGGACATTGCGGTGAAGAAGGACACACAATACAGGACTGCGCAAGAAAAGCTGAAGCGCCTAAATGTGCTACATGTTTGCGCTTTAAAAAACAGGCCAACCACAAGACGGGAGACGCAGATTGTCCGGCCAAAAAAGCTGCCGAAAACAGGTATATTAACTCGATCGATTATGTAGGCGCCTAAGAGCGCCACATCCTCTTTTTTATATTTTAGACGTTTAGGCTTTAATTTTCTTTTTTCTTTTTTTATTGTTATTTCTTTAATTTAGTATGGATATTAACTTATTTACCAATATAGATAACTCATTTTTAACTGTGTCGAAAACATGTGAAGTTGAGGATTGCAAACAATATCTTTCCGATTATCAAAAGTCACTAACTATACTGACCCAAAACATTCGTAGTATTTATAAGAACATAGATAGCTTTAAAATTTTCCTTCATAGACTTAATTTCGATTGTGATATAATTGTACTAACTGAGTGTTGGCTAGCGAACCGCATAGATAACCTTCCACTAATACCTGGGTATAACTTATTGCATACTACAACAAATTACAATCAAAATGATGGTGTGGTAGTTTTTGCCAAAGAATGTTTAAAGGTCACAGTCGAGGAACCTACTCTTCAAGACTGTATGAGTAATTGCTTAGTTATCAAAATTGGCGCAACTACAGCGATAATCGCTATGTATAGGTCCCCTTCTGCTAGGAACTTAGATTGTTTTCACAATTCCTTAAATCAGATTTTTCAAGCACTAAGCTCTTTTAGGAATGTTATACTAACAGGTGATTTAAATATAAATATTGCCGCCGAAAACTGCGATGCAGGGACCGAAAATTACCTGAATATCTGCTCATACCATGGCTTTCTCCCCGCTCACACATTGCCTACTCACCAAAGCGGTTCTTGTCTCGATCATATGATGATCAAAAGCAGCTTATCATACATTACGCTTGTTACTAACGCAACAATTACTGACCATCACGCTGTCCTACTTACCGTAAATTTAACGCTGCCTAAGCAAAATCGTCCCCTGACCAAAAGCAAATTAAACACAAACAAACTCGAATATGACTTATGCAACCTCGATTTTAGCTACGTTTACAATACTGCTGACGCTAATTTGGCTTTATCGTACTTAATTAAACATGTCAAACAAGCAATATTACGTAACACGACAGTTTCTACAGTGGATAAGAAACGTTATAATATTAAACCATGGATTACTCCTGGACTAATTCGATGTATAAGACACAGAGATAAACTTCATCAGAGAGCAAAGAGATACCCTGATAATCTAATCATTCAAACCACCTATAAAAGATACAGGAATTTCTGCAACAATCTACTAAAGAATTTAAAAAATAATTACGATAAAAACGAATTAAGTAGAGCAGGTAACAATAGCAAGCAACTTTGGAAACATATTAAAAACGTCACCAATATGTCTAAACAGCGCGAATCAAATTCGAGTTTACTGCTTACTGATCCCTCACCACTCCTTTCTGCTAACAATGTTAATAACTTTTTTGTCAATGTTGGGAAAACTCTTGCGGAACAGATTCCGAAACATTATTGTGACCAACCTTCCCAAAAATCAAACAATTGCTGTAACCTGAAATCTTTTGCTATCCTGGACACTGACGAAGACGAAATAACCCGAATTATTGCTGGGCTTAAAGATGACTGTGCAGTTGGATGGGATAATATAAGCAACAAGATCCTTAAACTCTATAAGCATATTTTAGTACCACCTTTAACACATATATTTCGAATCTGTCTTTCCAATGGAATTTTCCCGAGATGTCTAAAAAAAGCAGTTGTAATCCCTGTCTTTAAATCGGGAAGTAAAGACTTAGTTAATAATTATAGGCCAATAGCGTTACTCCCATCAATATCAAAAATATTAGAGAAAATTATAAACAGTAGACTAATGAACTATCTAGAACACAATCATTTCTTATCCCCTGCGCAATTTGGTTTTAGAGCCAAATTATCCACAGCCGATGCGGTGCATAGCCTGACCGATTACATTTCAGAAGAACTCGGCAAAGGGAACCAGACCCTGGGAGTCTTCCTTGATTTAGCCAAGGCCTTCGACACGGTGTCCGTTTCTGTCCTTCTCAATAAGCTAGAGACTATAGGTATAAGGGGAACGCCACTGAAACTATTTGCTGACTACTTACATGACCGATACCAATGCGTTAGAATAGATAAAACCATGAGCGATGAGCAGAAAAGTACGGGTTTTGGCGTGCCCCAGGGAAGTATTCTGGCCCCTACCCTATTCCTGATTTATATTAACGACCTGTGTAATCTTAATATTAAAGACGGGAAAATCATATCATATGCTGATGACACGGCGCTTATATTTACCGCTAAGACCAGTACCGAACTGTTCGAAATCGCACAACTAGGTTTTGATACTGTGACTAATTGGCTTCAAACAAATTTACTAACATTAAATGCTGACAAGACAAAATATATTCACTTCTCCATGCGCAAGCCTCAACTTAACATTACTAACCCACAACTATATGCACATCAATGTGGAAACCGTTCAGTCAACATGTGTAATTGTCCTTTTATCCTCAAAACGAACAACATAAAATACCTCGGCGTAATAATGGACGACACTCTATCTTTCAGAAAACATATTGAAAGTCTCGTTAAAAGAGTGCGCAAATTAATATTTGTTTTTAAAAAACTGCGATCATTTGCAGACTCAAAATTAATCACACAAGTTTATTTAGCCCTATGTCAATCAATAATTCAGTACTGCATCACATCATGGGGTGGCGCACCAAAAACTAATCTGCTTCCTCTTGAAAGAGCACAGAGAGCAATTTTAAAGGTTGCAAACTTCCATCCCTTTTTCTTTCCCACAGATCTGCTATATAAATCCTGCAACGTGCTGACTGTTCGACAACTTTTCATTATGCACTTAGTACTAAAACAGCACACCATGCTTACCTACACTGCTGACAATACTTACAAAAGACGGAATGATATAGTATGCACATCCAATGCAACCTCAAAACATGTTTTTGTAGAAAGATTTTTTTTTACATTCTTGGGCCCATTTCTGTACAATAGGTTAAATAGGAAACTAAGTATCTATAAATTAAATTACTTTAGCTGTAAGAAAATTATACTTAAATATTTACTAACCATCGCTTATGCACAGACAGAAGATCTACTTATTGTCTGCAAATAGAACGACTAACATGCTATTTTATTACTTTTACTTTTATTCCCTAGTTTTAATTTACTTTTACCTTATTTAGATTGTTAATTTATTACATTAAGTATTCATGCACTTCATAGCCTGAAACACAGGTTCAACCTAGTTCAGGCAATAAGCAACTGTGTTCTATTTTAATTTTTAAGATACTTTGTAAATGTGCTCCTTTTTATAAATAAACGATTATTATTATTATTATTATTATTTTTGTCAACAATACGGAACGCTCGTGAATGCGCTAACAGTGCTCACTTAATGTTAAAACCTATATAAACGATATAAACCATATAAAACTTGTATTCACCACAAATTTCGTCTTATTTGGTTAGGTGGCGACTCTAGCCAAACGCACTATAACCAAGTCAGCTAAAGTTAGGAAACGATTCAAAAAACAAAACAGCACAACTGTCATTTTTGACAGCGCTCACAGTGATATTAGTATTACGCATGGTCGGCGTTATTGCAAGATGGCGCATGTCATGACGTCATCTATGACGATTCACGGGATATTGTTATCGCGCTCACGCCAATTCGGAACGGGTGTGAGCACGCTCAAATCGATATTATCGTATCTCGGAACGTAGCCTATGTATTCTGTGATACAAACTGTCAGTGTCACAAACATCACACATTTTCAGTGTGACCATCATATAAATGGCGAATCCATAAAAATCCATGGAAACGGAAAAAAAATACGCAACGAATTCAATGAAATTTCTTTAGTCAACAAAACTATATAACAATTTTCTTAACACACTACTTACTCTACGTATCTGCATTTGCCTCCAAATTTTCGTAATTTTCGGTGTACAGACACTAGCACATCAAGCTACTCCAATCTGTCAAATATCTTTGATAGATTTTCAACTTTATTACAATACGATAGGGTTCATGTTCAATTGGGAAAATTTGACAGTTTGGGATAGCTTGACCTGCTGTCGTCTGTACACTTGGGAAAATTTGACAGTTTAGGGTGGATTGATGTGCTGGCGTCTGCACACAGATTTTGACTACATCTTTTTGATCATGTTTTTAGTTGCTTTAAACCAAAACCATGGTTCTCCGGTTACAAAAAAGTATCCAAAACTGTAATATCTGTTATATGCAGAATTCGCTTAGGTTTTTGTTGCACTCCTGTGTTTCTACACAAAATCCATGCCCGCGATTCTTCGCTCTGCGAGTGCGGATTGGAGGATGGCACCCTTGACCACATATTTTTCGAATGTTCCAATAACGTACCACCTCTAGATTTGTATAGCCGTCTCACCAAATTTAAGATCCCTCTTCCGATCAATTTCCCCTTTCTTTTAACTCATTCCTCTCCTGAACTGCTTGTGGCGCTGATGATTTTCATCCGTCACAATAATATAAAATTATGATTTATTCCCCCAATCTGTGTTTATGTTGTAGATAATGTATCTTTAATGTTCTAACAATTTTATTATAAGTATGTAATATATTTATTCTTTGTTTGTTTCAGTCCAGTACTAACCCCACAAGATGATTACCGCCATGGGATCTGGAGGCAAAGGTCCTCGCGCATATCTGGGAGTGGCGCGAGGAGGCCAAACGCCGGGGCGTTACTCCGCTGCCGCGAGAAATCGAGGTGCAGCGGACAGAGCTCGGGCGGGATCTCATGGCGACATGGAGAGCGCGATTGTCGCAACCCGGTGCTGGGCACGCCACGATAGCGGCGGTAAGTCCCCTCTTTGAGGAGTGGCTTGAGAGGCGGCATGGCGTCCTCACCTTCCGCCTGACGCAGGTCCTCACCGGACTCGGTTGTTTTGGGAGGTTCCTGTTTCGCATAAGGCGGAAGGAAACGCCCGGGTGTTTCCATTGTGAAGATCGCCCTGAAGACACGGTGGAGCATACGGTGGCGGTCTGCCCGGCTTGGGCGGAGCACCGCCGTGTTCTCGTGGAGGCGATCGGCGGCGGCGATCTCTCGCGTTCGGCCCTGTGAATGGTTAGCCGTCACATCCTTCTGCGAAGCAGTAATGCTCGCGAAGAGGGAGGCGGCGCACGTGAGGGAGAGGCAGTATATGCGCCCTCACGGCCGTAGTCGCCGCGGGAGACGCCCTGGGCTTCGGGAATCCCAGGCTGATTCCCGGCCACCGTAGGCGCGGGCTTGCGGACGGCGAGTAATGGGTAGTTCGCTGTCCGGTAAGGACCAAGCCCGGGTCGACGGCGCGTTGTGTTCCACGCGTGCCTCAAAGAGATGTCAGCACCAAATGGGGGGGGGGGGGGGTCCGCAAGGGCCGAAGCCTGCCACGGGTGCGGGTTGTTCGAAAGAGATACCGCGGCCCCTGGCACACAGGCAACTGAGGGAATACGGGTGGGTTTTAGTCAGTAAAAGTCTGACACGCCCTCCCGCTCCACCCAGAGCGGGAGAAGTTATGTGATGATTTCCCACCCAAAAAAAAACCCCACAAGATCAACAGTTATCCCAACTGTATCATCGAAGATCATTAGCGTTTTTTTTTTGCAATAACACACGTTTTTCCAATTCACTTAGACATTGGCAGAATAGTCGACATCGGCTTTGCTTGCCATATGAAAAAACAACCGACTTCCAAAAAAACACTACAAAGTGAAAAATAACTTTAATTTCGGAAGTCGGTGTCTTTGGAGCTGTATTTGAATTTTTTGTCACCGCCTTCCGAAATTAAAGTTATTTTTCACTTTGTAGTGTTTTTTTGGAAGTCGGTTGTTTTTTTTTGGAAAAAGTTTTTATTTTTCACTTTTTAGTGGTTCACATGTGCTTACCCCTTCACAGCATACCGGCGTGATGTTATGTTATGAACTGGTGTAAGCAATAGACAAACATGAGATTTCAGCAATCCCAGTCCATTTGCTATCATTTATTGAGGAGTTCCGTTGCCTATCGCCAAAGTTCTTCATCAGATCTTCACCAAATTGAAATGAGACCACTACGAGAAAGTACTCTTCCAAAAAATACCTAAATCGCTTCGTGTGCCTATAAAATTTGAAGAGTTCTCTCTATTTCTCCAGGATCCCATCATCAGATCCTGACTTGATGATCATGGGACCATCTGGGAACCCTTTCAAACAAAAAAAACAAAATACAAATCGGTCTAGCCATCTTCGAGAAATCGGGGAACATACATAAAAAAAAAGAAAAAAAAAAAAAAAGGTCCCGACGAATTGATAACCTCCTCCTTTTTGAAGTCGGTTAAAAATAGAATAGAATAGAAAGGAGACACAGTCTTCGTATTCCTTAATCCCGTCTTTTGTTGTACCTAATTAAGAGCCCATGCATAAAATTCATTCGCTAGAGTTTAGGCAAATTCATTGTGATACTATGTTTGTGTGCACCGTTCACGCACTACGCCTAAAGTTCGAGCGTAGTGATCGCTTATACAGTTTTAATCTTTTACATTATATTTTTTAAGTTATATAAGTATGGTTGAGAAATAAAAGTCTAGAATGTTTGTGTGTATTCGTTTAGTATATCTATCACAATAAACAGAAATTCAACGTTTGGAACTACGGATTTTTTCGAGGTGTTGTCTAACTTTGAATTACTATCTTCTTCATTCTGAAAGTATAAACAGTTAAAATTATATACATGCAGTAGGAATATTATAAATATATAATTTGTTTAGATAAGACAACGGCAGCATTTTCATCGATTTCCTAAAATTAACAACAATAAAAATACGAATGTACTTACTCGTAAATACTTCTTTATGCACTTCTAACGCTGATCAAAAGTAAAAAACTTACACGTTCTTGAAACGAAACCGTAGCGATTTGGTTGGAATAACGTTTTGCAAGAATTTGTCTGATACGTGCCAATCCCACGTTTCGTCTTTTTTTTGGTGATGCACTGGTAATGAATGTGTTCTTTTCTTTCGACGCATTAACTACAAAAAATATTAACATCAGTAACTTATAGGCGCTATTGGGTTCAATCACTTAAATTTTCAATCGATTGTTTTGTCCAAACTAGAAATTTGGTAACGGGGTCGGGGAACCCCTGTATGTCGTCAGGAACCAAGTTCCTTACGCTTTTTGTTCAACTCCGAATGTAACGTCATTTAGTCTATCTTTGAAACACTCGAAACTTTATTTTGATCTCACTATTGGCTTCAGTAAATACCCACGGAAAGTATAAAAACGATCTCTCTGTCGTTCTTTTTCTATTACATCACAAAAGACTTTAATGATTTTACGAAAAATCGTTATGCCTAGCTTAAGATTTTTATTTTTTTATTTTGCCTTAGTAACTATTTGGTGTTTCATTTACATATTTCTCAGTAGTTCCTTGTAATTATTATGTTTAAAGTCACTTCTTTAACTTCAATCATTTATTGGTCAAAAAATATATGTATGGTTGAACAAAAGAAATACAGAAACATTTGTCTTACAATTTTACAATAAAATAGGCATCGCGACTGAGAGTCGCGGAGGATCGCTGTGTTACGTCCGTTTTCGTCGCGATCGGGTCGGTCTCTCTCTCTCTCTCAAACCAAAAAAAAATGACATCTGAAAACAGTACCTAGAGTTTGGCAACGAAAGCTGACCACGAATGATTAATTCAACCTTTTCTATATAATGCCAAAAATGCCATATACCGGGTAATAAGGTTATACTGATGTAATTAATAGGTCTTTACCTATGAAATTGCCGTTTTGTATGAAAAAATTTAAACGAATTTTTTTCATGTATTTTTTATTTGTATTAATCGAAGTAATCACCCATGCAATCAATGCATCTTTGCCATCGCAGTGGCAGTTTATTGATGCCCTTCTTAAAGAAATCAGCTGGACGGGAGGCAACAAATTCTTCAAAGGCATTTTGTACTGCCTCTCGGGTATTGAATTTTTTTCCCGCCAAGAAGTTATCCAAATTCTGGAAAAAGTAGTAGTCTGTAGGCGCAAGGTCTGGTGAGTAGGGCGGATGACGGAGAGCTTCCAACCCCAGTTCTTGCAACTTGGAGACCGTCTGCTGTGCAGTATGAGGTCGCGCGTTGTCGTGCAGGAGCAGCGGAGACGAGCGATTGACCAATGCTGGTTGGAGATGTGCCAGCTTCTCCATCATTGTGTTCAGTTCTTCACAGTACACATCTGCAGTAATGCTCACCCCGTTTGGTAAGAAGCTGTGATGAAGCGGCGGCGGCTGCGGCGCTAGACCACCAAACAGTGACCATCACTTTTCTAGGGGTAAGTTTTCGTTTAGGGCATTGTTTAGGTGCTGAACCAGGATCCAACCAACTTGCTGAGCGCTTGCGGTTATCAAACAGAATCCATTTTTCATCGCAGGTAACAATGCGGTTCAAAATTCCTTCATTTGTGTGTCTGTTGAGCAGTGCAAGGCACGTCTCGACGCGTACTTCGCGCTGACGATCATTGAGTTCGTGGGGCACCCATTTGTCAAGCTTTTTTACCTTGCCAATTTGACGCAAATGGACCAATATTGTTTTGACGCTAAGGTCGAAAGCTGCTGCTAATTCAGCCGTAGATTGTGTATCATCAGCTTCCACAATCGCCTTTAATTCGTCATTGTCGACCAAAGTCTTCGGACGACCGCGAGGTTCATTTTTCAGGTCGAAATTTCCAGAACGGAAGCGAGCAAACCAATAACATGTGGTGCGTTGGTTTGTAGTGTTAGCTCCGTAAACGTCGTTGATGTTGCGTGCCGCTTGTGCCGCGTTGCTGCCACGACGACGGTACTCATATTCCATAATTACTCGAATTTTTAACGTATCCATGATGACGAAAAAGATTGAAATGCGATGAAAATGTAACACTAATCAATAAACAAATGACTACTTTTGGAAAAAAAAATCCATGTTTTTAAAATAAAATTAATTTGAAATTAGAATTCTTACCCAAACAAAAATTATTTTGATTTGAAATGGCCAGTACTGCAAAACGGCAATTTCATAGGTAAAGACCTAATATATCGCATAAAATTATGTCTTCAATAATAATTAGTATCAACTCCATTTAAGCCAGGGTTGACAGCTCTTGATCTTTTAAAATTCCCGCCTTTTTTCTTGGACAGCTTTCGTTGGTCAGACTTTACAACAGGGAAATTGAGGCTTTCTGTGTGAGTCTTTGCCAAAAAGTCACCAACTAAATAAAAAAAACGACTGTCATATTGTAAACTTCCAATTTTTGACAACTCTACTGTACCTACTGAATGTACTGAAGTACTGACCATTTTCTCTGGGAGTGGGTCGACTGATAATTTATTAGTATCTGTATGTAAGGAGTATAATGTGTTCTGTGGTATGTAGGCTGTAATTCTGTATGTTGTAGTCTGTGAGTATAATAATAATAATAATAATAGCAACACTGATACGTCAACCACGTAATAAAAAATCATATCTCCTATTTTCCGTTTTTATTAATTCCTGTGAGCTGCATAGCACAAGAATCACAACAAATCATTCAGAATAAAACCATAAATAAATCAACAATAAAAAGCATCATTATCATGAAAAAACTAAAAGAAAATACAGAAAACCGAAGAATGACGGCTGTCAAATTTAGACTTCTATGAAGGAACGAAAATTTGGAATATGAAAAACGTGAAAAACATCCAATGTTGACGAGATCAGGAACTCGAAATGCACGCCTACCACCCCCGGACTCGTCGCTCAGCTCCGCCTCGCCGCCGCCGGAACCCAGCCCCATCGACAGTGCTGTGACACCGGCCGTGGCAGTTGCGTCGAGCTCGAGCGACGAATATTTTTCCCCGCCGACGTCGCCAACACCTGTACGTCGGCAGGGGAGAGGCCGGCCACCGAGGAGTTTGGGACTTAGGGGCCATCCGGCCCCGAGCCGGGTCCCCGCTGCCGGTGGTTGTGTGCAGCGCATGAGATGGACTCAATCTATGAACGAGAACGTCATGCGCGCATATTACGGGTCTACAGAGGGGGGAACTAACCTCACTGCGTACCGCGTAAGGATGCTGTCTCTGTTCCAGGTACTTGAACCAACCGTCAACGTCTCGGCCCAACGACTATCGGATCAAGTGAGGGTCATCCAACGCAATCACAGGTTGGACGACACCGCACTTGATAGGCTGCGCTCAGAAGTACTGAGCAACCATATCGTCTCGACTCCGACACAAACCGCGGCACAGGCGTCAACTATTGATGCTATCTCGCCGCGGTCCAATCATGTTGAAGAAGAGGATGATAGGGTTGCCACAGTAAGTAGTCAGTACAACGCCCGATTGAGGAGAGCACTGGAGGATGCGTTTCGTGAGTATCGGTCCACTCCAACCGAACTTAGACCCCGATTACCACGGTTACCTATGCACAAGAAAAATAGGGCGCTGGTGTATGCCTTGGACTCGCAGCTCAAGAATATCTTCGAGAGCAGCGAGGATCTCGTTGATACACACTCGATCCTGTATTGCGCGGCTGTTGCGGCATGTCGTTTAGCTAACGTCAAGTTTCCAAGCTGTGACGGAGCTTCTCGACCGAAACCAGCCGCACCAGCCTGGCAATGCAGGATCGAGCGTCGTATCGATGGGGCCAGGGTACTCATCGGCAAACTATACTGCTTCAGGGAGGGCAATACACGACCACGAGTGATGCGCTTTGTGAGGCGGGTTTTCTCGGGGACTGGAATTAGTCCTTCAGAATACATGTCCCGTGTCACAGAGCGCATCGACTTCCTGAAGCAGAAAGTCTGTGCATGGGCGAGCCGTATTCGGCGGTATAAGCGGCGGGTTGACCGGTACATACAGAACCGCATGTTCCAGAGCGATGAGAGGTGGGTATATAGAGCTTGGGAGCGACCCGAACAAAATGTGACAGACGTGTGCCACCCAGATGATGCCACCACGAGTGCATTTTGGCGGAGCATTTGGTCGGTGCCCGTCTGTCACGTTGAGGCAGACTGGATGCAAGATGTCGAGCGAGTGTGTGAACCAATACCAGAAATGGAACCCGTTTTCATCACACCAATAGATGTAGCCAGAGCAGTCCGTCCGTTACCGAATTGGAAATCACCGGGACCGGACGGACTGCATAACTTTTGGTTAAAATTGCTTACTAGTTCACACAGTCGCCTGGCATCTCAATTCCAGTCATCTTTAGAGTCTAGGTCGCTACCACAGTTTCTAACAACAGGCGTTACCCACCTGCTCCATAAGTCAGGTAGTCCCACGGAACCCAAGAATTATAGACCGATCACATGTTTGTCGACGGTTTATAAACTTCTTACATCCATTTTGAGAACGAAAATTAATACACACATTGAGAATAACTCGATTATGTCTCCCTCTCAAAATGGGTGTAGGAATGGGTCTCGCGGGACTAAGGAGCTACTCCTCATTGACATGGCCATAAGCCAACAGGTTCGTCGATCCCGCAAAGATCTGTCGACATGCTGGATAGATTATAAGAAGGCCTGCGACTCGGTGCCACATACATGGCTCATGAAGGTGCTGGAGTTGTACAAGATTGATGCAACTCTACGCACCTTCCTTGAGTCGTGTATGGGGCAATGGAGGACAGTCCTTCGCTATCCGGGATGTTCACAGATCCAGGGGAATGATGAACCTATATGGATCAAACGGGGAATATTTCAGGGCGACAGCTTGAGTCCACTTTGGTTCTGCTTAGCCCTGAATCCTCTAAGCACACTGCTGGGGGATTCAGGTCTAGGCTATCGGCTGAGGAGAGGTGGTGAGGTTATATCTCACCTCCTATACATGGATGACCTTAAACTCTTTGCCCCCAACAAATTACAACTGATGGAGCTACTGAAGGTAACTGAAACTTTTAGTAGCGCCATCAGGATGGAATTTGGTGTGGACAAATGTGCAGTCATGCATGTAAAGCGAGGTGAGATTATGGAATCCGAGGGAATTCAACTTTCGGATTCCATACACCTCAGATCCCTCTCCTCATCCGAAAGCTATAAGTATTTGGGTATGTCGGAAGCGTTAGGCATCAACGCTGCTGACATGAAACAATCGTTGAGGGAGCGTTTCTTTGGTCGCCTGAAGAAGGTATTAATTAGTCTTCTTTCAGGCGGAAACAAGGTGCGCGCCTTCAACGGTTGGGTCATGCCGGTTTTGATGTACTCTTTCGGCATACTCAAATGGACTCAGACTGAACTCGACGCCCTAGATCGACGGGTCCGTACACTGCTGACTGCAAACCGGATGCATCACCCACGATCATCGGTGATGAGACTGTACATCCCGCGGAAGTGCGGGGGTCGAGGCTTTTTAAATACGAAGACCCTCCACAACCGCGAGGTGTGCAGTCTCAGGGAATATTTTTTAAAAGCCGAAATGGGTATGCACCGTGATGTGGTCGCAGTGGACAAGGGGCTCACCCCGTTGTCCATGGCTAAAGAGAACTGGCGCAAACCTGTAATACTAACTATCGATGACCGCAAGGAAGTATGGCAAAACAAGGAGCTTCACGGGCGCTTCTATCGGGCTCTCCATGAACCCGGTGTAGATTTCATAGCGTCCGTATCCTGGCTACGTTTCGGTGATCTTTTCGGGGAAACTGAAGGTTTCGTCTGTGCAATTATGGACGAAGTTATCTTGACGAATAACTATCGGAGACATATTATGAAGGACGGGACGGTTGACGTGTGTCGGGCATGTCACCGTCCGGGTGAGTCTATCAGACATATTATCTCCGGTTGTTCTCGTCTGGCTAATGGCGAATACTTGCACAGGCATAACCAAGTAGCCAGGATTATTCACCAGCAACTTGCTTTGCAATATAAACTTGTGGATTCCGAGGTACCGTATTACAAGTATGTGCCCGACCCAGTTCTCGAGAATGACCATGTCACGTTGTACTGGGACCGGTCTATCATTACTGACAGGACTATTGTAGCCAATAAGCCTGATATAGTGGTGATAGACCGGTTAGCGCGCCGCGCAATGATTATCGATGTTACCATTCCACATGACGGGAACCTCGTGAAAGCTGAGAAAGAGAAACAGATTAAATATCTCGACTTAGCACACGAGGTTGTTGACATGTGGAATGTGAACTCGGCTGTCATTGTGCCGATTGTCGTATCAGCCAATGGACTGATGGCCGAAAGCCTCGATCAACATCTCTCGAGGCTCTCGTTAGGCGGTTGGATCAAGGGCCTGATTCAGAAGGCAGTACTCCTCGATACGGCTCGCATCGTGAGGAGGTTCCTGTCTCTGGAGCCCTAACCACCGGTAGCTTGGACCCTGCTCCCGATACCGGCGGACCACTATTTTTTATATTTTTAAATGTTTTTTATAAGGTTATTTTATAAAAATATTTAAAAATGTATTGAAATATGTAGTTAGATTGAATAAACGAAATAATAATGGGAGAGTTGGGAGACTGTTCAGACCTCCCTAGAGTATAAAAATGTTGAATGTTCTGTGGTTCAGACTGTACAACTCTCTGACTAGTATAATAGTATAAAGTTATCTGTGTAGTCTGTGTACAACATAACAACACCAAACTGTGCGATCCACAAATCAAAATAACCAAGAAATTGATTTAAAATGTATGATAGTGATGATTAGATTGAGGTGATAAGCAGAAAATCATTGAAAAACTAAGACCGGATAGCGCATTGCTATTTACTCTCATCGAAATAAATAAATAATAGATTCCCAGCGGTGAGCGACAAATATCTTTTGTGGTTTATTTTTGTTTGGGGTTGGTACAGATTTAGATTGCTTTCTTGCTTTTTATAGAATAGGTAATATAATATAATACATAGGTACAAACTGTTTGTTATCAATTTTTTGTTTATTTCAGCTATCATGGCGTATGAGCCTTATGTGGTCGAACTAGATCCAGACACGAAAACTACATTGAAGATGTACCTATTCCAAAATGTTGAGAATGTAGAAGTGATAAGAAATAACATTGTTCAAGGCCTTTGGAGCTGTGCTGCAATCAAGCCCCAGTTAATAATAGAGCCCTTCCAAGTAGCGGTTGCAGCAAATAGGGCCGTGTTGTCTTGGAAACACAATGTAATGGTCACCAGAACAGTGTTTTCTGAGATATTGTATAATTTATCCATCTCAAAAAACATCACACAGAGTTTGAGCAAGTTTGGTGTAGAGAAGGACACAACACTGTTGATTTGTTTTGTAATTACTGGAGAATCAGATGTGAGTAAGGAGATTTTGCCACAAATTGAGGGTGAATTGCTACCTATGAGTGACTTGAAAAAATTTACATGTAAGAAGACTCTGAATAATGTTTATAAATTGAATAGTATACCAACTGATCAAGACTCTACTGATGTTATTGTTAGCAGAATGGTTACAAAGAACTTTGTAACACATTAAAATATCAATATCACAATAAATATATCGCAGGCATACTGCTAACTGAGACGGTGCCTGAGGTAAGCTGCGCAATGCAAGTGGGGGGGTGTGATGTGTGGCGAGAACTGTCATTCATCTCAGTTAAACAGGAAGGCCTTCAGTTTGTCAGTCCTCTGCTTATTGTCTCTAAATATCATACTAACGTGTACTGAGAGAAAATAATGCCAAAGTCTACTGAGAACCTTTTCACCCCTATTAATTGTCTCCATCAGAATTAACCGTCACTAGGTGTATTTAATGTTGAATTTATGCCCAAGAATTGCTTCTATTTGCTTCGTATTCTCAAACAATTGCTTCAATCGTATTCTAGAAGAGAAAAAAAAAACATTTTAAGAGTGACCGTTCATTCTGATGTCAGGACGGCTGGTCACTGAGTCGTAGTGTCCTTGATAAAAATAGTTATTGAAAGTCATGGTGGCCATTAATTACTTCCCGTTTGCTTCTCTCAATGTTTTGTAACAATAATACTGTAACTATCACGGCAATAAAGATATACTTACACAAAAGTGTTGTTAATGAATTTTTAAGAGCCTGACAAAAAAATAAATGTAAAACTTATACCTATTTATCATTGCAGTTATGCTTGAGTAGGCGATAAATCTGTCGTATTGTACCGGTGACCTACAGCTAAGTATTATGTTATTAAAAAGAAGTGCCAATCGTATTTAGTGACAAAAATTCATATGTAATAAACACATTTAAAGATAATATTTCATTTCAATTGTGTGTGGAGTGTCTCATGCAGCTATTCAATTCAATTAAATTTTTATTTCAGGAACAATTCACATTGCGTTTGAAAACATACATAATAAATAAATAAACAAGCTCATTAAAATTATAAACTAACACATTCTTAATACAATAAAATCAATAACATACAAAATATAAAATTAAATTTCACTATCATTACAGCTGCCATTACATACTAATATTACCCAGTCTCACATTAACTATTATAAAAAAAAACGTGGATAAGTCATCACATCATCTATCAAATACAAAAATTTCTCCAATAGGAACGCTTTGAGTCTTGACTTAAACGAGCTCTTGTAAATTAAAGTTTTTAAGTCCAATGGTAACCTGTTAAAAATCCGCACTGCTTGATATTGAGGACTATGCTGAACAATATTAAGTTGGGGTTTTATTTTGTTTTTAAAATCTTTCCTGCGCGTACTTTCCCTTAACTGTCTCTCCTCATCTGTTTCATAATTATGTAGGTATATTTTGAAATTCACCAACAATACTAAAACATAGAGGCTGGGTACAGTAAGAATTTTTAAATTTATGAAATGTGGCCGACAGCTCTCTATTTGTGATATCCGGATTATCTCCGGACCATGGTTCGTATGGCTCTCTTTTAAAGTACCTACAAAGGCCCTCTGGCAGTTATATTTAAAACTATTTCCCCAAAACTGGACACTAACAGGCTTATTCATAAAAAGTTATCGAACATCTAAACAACTATTTAGATGTTCGATAACTTTTCAAAGAGAAACCAGACATTAGCAACTGCTAATGTCTGGTTTCTCTTTAAAAACCAGACATTAGCAACTGTTTAGATGTTCGATAACTTTTTATGAGTAAGGCCGTATATCTCAACCTTGATTCTATTAGAGCATAGTATACCATTTTAAGTTGCTTTATGACAATTTCATCCCTAAGACTGCGTAAGGCATAACACGCTGAGGAAATGTATGAATCAATTGCTTGCAATTCCCTTTTCCAATTTAAATATTTGTCAATGTAAACCCCTAGAAACTTTACCTCACTAACGATGTCAATTTTAACTTCATTAAGTGCGACCGTCATTTTGTCTTTATTACGAGCTGTTGTACTGAATAACATTATTTTGGTCTTTTCGGTGTTCATTATTAGCTTATTTATTTATTTGCTCTCATGCACATTACACATTTGAAAAAAAAAACGTCACAAGTGCTGCTAAACGCTCTCACAATTAAAATAAAAACAGTGCAAAAGAACATCCGTGATTCAAATCAATTCGGTGCTTGTCTGCATCGATAAACACTAAAATAACAACAAAAAACAGTAATTCAGTGATTCAATCTCAAAATAAAATTCTAGTCATTCAGTTTTTGAGGTTACATTTCAATCAGCAAAACTGTCATAGTGTAGTGCTACCAACCAAACCAAACAAGTCAAACAACACAAAGTGTTCGTTCGAAAACTTGTCTACCAAAAGAAATTGCGTTTCGTTTCTCCGAAAAACATGTCTTCCGAGCTGTTGAACCATGAAGGTTATAATGCACTATGTTCTAGGAGTAGAGTCTTCTTAGGTTGTTGCCTAGCAACTGTTATGTTCTGTTCTGTCATCTTATATTTCCAGATGAGTTTAATTTTATATTCATAAAATGTAAATTACTTGATTAAACCACTGTGTTACAATGATGTTCTATTTTCATTGAAAGCAAGCTCAGCCAACAGGTTATGGGCCCAGACGTGATCTGGTGAAATATCTGAGCAAAATAAAAGTATCTGATCTCAATTTCGAATATGGAACAAGCTGTTGTAAAGAGTATTGAGAGATTGGCAGGCCAAGCCAATTATGGAACGTGGGCTTTTGCCATGGAAATGTTCCTGACCGACCTCGATCTATGGGAGTGTGTGAGCGATGATTTTGTGGCAGACTCTGCAGAGGCTAAAAGAAAGGATGCCAAAGCTCGGAGTAAGATCTGCCTCATGTGCAAGGAAAATATTTATCCTATGATCATGCATCTCAAGACAGCGAGAGATACTTGGCCAATGAATTTGTTGGGATCATTATGTTGGCCGGTTTAACCAATGCATACAATCCTCTGGTGATGACATTGGAGCATTCAAGCATGAAGATTACAACAGAGTCTGTGCAGGCAGCGTTGCTCAAAGAAAGCTTGAGGAAAAGCAGCTCAATGAACACAGCTGAAGATGACACGGCAACGGCACTGATGT
The DNA here is from genome assembly GCA_947359405.1 of Antitype chi. Taxonomy (NCBI): domain Eukaryota; kingdom Metazoa; phylum Arthropoda; class Insecta; order Lepidoptera; family Noctuidae; genus Antitype; species Antitype chi. The sequence continues at coordinate 22,247,458 of OX375814.1, read as the reverse complement.
CAAAGTCCAAAAAGGGTGTTATATGCCATTTGTGTAAGAAGAAAGGGCATTATAAATGGCAGTGTCAACGTCGTAAAACAGGAGACAAGTCTGAAGACAACAAAGACACATATTTCACTAAGAAGAAAGACAGTAAGGAGACCTCGGGTCTAATGGCCGCTCTATCTATGACGGTTGGTGAGGGCCATTGGGTCGTAGATTCCGGAGCTACATCACATATGACGTCTGACGTGCATATTCTAGAAGATAGACAGTCCATTAGTTCTAAGCTAGTGACGACCGCGAATAATAATAAAATTATATCTAGTGAACAAGGGGATGTGTATGTCATGGGGCGCTCTGTGAGGTTCGAGGATGTACTTATGCTTTCAGGTTTGAGGACAAACTTGCTGTCGGTTAGTAAAATGTGTGCTAAGGGTTGCACTGTTGTTTTCGATGAGACTTGTTGTAAGGTTTACCAAAAGGATTACAAGGTAAAAGTAATTGGAAAGCCAGTATTGACAGCACCACTGAAACAGGGGTTATATGTTTTAGGTAAAGAAGCAGCAATGGTTCTGACGTGTCCTCCAGAAGAATCTTCTCGTGCTAGTTTTGATTTGTGGCACAGAAGACTAGGTCACCTGAGTGGAGCTCTGATGGTGAAGTTGAAAAGTTTGGCAGATGGTCTGACTTTTAAAGAGGTGAGCACGGAACCTTGTGAAGGTTGCTGTAAAGGGAAGGAGTGCGTCAAAATGTTTCCGAAACGTAAAAGTAAGAGAGCAAAAGACTTTCTTGAACTCGTGCATTCGGATTTAGCGGGCCCAATGGAGGTGGAATCCTGGGGCGGTAACAGGTATTACCTGATTTTTGTGGATGACTTCAGCCGAAAAACATTTGGCTATTTGTTGAAATCCAAGACCGAAGTTTTCGCTAAATTCATGGAATTTAAGGCACTAGTTGAAAATCAGACGGGAAAGAAAATTAAGAAATTTCGTAGCGATAATGGCACTGAATATACCAATGGAGAATTTCAAGGTTTCCTGAAGAAACATGGAATCCAACACCAGAGATCAGTAGCTTATACTCCTCAACAGAATGGAGTGGCAGAACGAACAATCCGCACAATAACTGAGAAGGCTAGATGTATGGTGCATGAGGCTGGTTTGGACAAGAGATTCTGGGGCGAAGCTGTTGGTTGTGCCGTGTACCTGAAGAACCGATCTCCAACAATGGCACTCAAGGATAAAGTTCCAGAGGAGGTTTTTACAGGAGAGAGAGTCGATCTATCGAATCTGAAAATATTCGGATGTAGAGCTCAGGTTCTGGTAAAGGATCACAGTCGCAAGAAGTTTGATCCAAAAACGATTCAAATGATAATGACTGGGTATTCGACCAATTCGAAGGCGTACCGATTTATAAATTTGAAGGATGATCCAACGAGGATTGTCATCGCTCGAGATGCTACTTTTATGGAAAATGTTCCCATGATTATTAAAGAAAAACAAGAAACTGTTGTTCCGGTTTCTAAGAAGGATGCTGTGGTCATAGATTTACAGTATGACATTCCAGGAGTTAGTCGTTCCACTACTCAACCAGAGGTGCCAAGGATTGCTGGTCCTGTTGCAGTGGGGGTTCCGGTGGCTAGTTCGAATGAAGAAGAATCTGGAAGTGCATCTAGTACAGCGAGGGCCAGTTCACCGACGAGATCGGATTCTGGAGAGAATTTTTACGACTCTGTTGACGTAGAGAATTCTACGACAGAGGATTTGCAAAGTTCAGCTTCTGTCGACTTAGAGCGTCCTGTGGCAGAAGATTTGCAAAGTTCGAGACGTTACCCTGCTCGAAATAGGGTTCCAAAGCGGGAGAAAGACATGGTATATAATTTCCATATGTCAGAAGATCCTGATCCTATTTCTGTTAAGGATGCTATGGAGCGTTCGGATAAGAAGTTTTGGGTGAAAGCGATGAAGGACGAGTTCAATTCCTTGAAGGTGAATGGTACCTGGGAATTAGTTGATCGACCATTAGACGCTAATGTTATTAAAACAAAATGGGTCTTCAAGTTAAAGGTTGGAGCGGATGGCAGTACCCAGCGCCATAAGGCCAGGCTGGTAGCTAAGGGTTATTCGCAAAAACCTGGTGAAGACTATTTTGAAACATTTGCACCGGTAGTCAAGATGTCGTCAATTCGCCTTCTACTAGCACTGGCAGTTGAGAAGAACCTGAGTGTTCATCATATTGATGTTACCACCGCTTTTCTAAATGGAGATCTGCATGAAGAAATTTATATGGAACAGCCGCAATCTTTTGTTCAAGAGGGGAGTGAAGGCAAGGTTTGCAAATTGAAGAAAGCCATATATGGCTTGAAGCAAGCTGCCAGGTGTTGGAATCAAAAGATTCATGACCATATAATAAAGATGGGTTTATCTAGGTCTAAATATGACCAATGTGTCTACACAAAGATTCATAATGAAATTTTCACTGTAATAGCTCTGTACGTGGATGATTTTTATATATTTACAAATAGAGCTGAAGAAGCCAGGATGGTGAAACTTCAGATTGGCAGATCCTTCAAAATAAAGGATTTGGGTGAGGCAAGAGAATGTCTTGGAGTCCGGATTGAGTGGAAGAGTGCTAGTGAAATACACTTGTCTCAAAAGAAATACATTTCAAAAATCTTAGCTAAATATGGAATGTCGGACTGCAAACAAGTTAGTACGCCAGTTGAAGTGAACCTTCGCCTGAAATCTGGTGAAAAGAATGACAATACCCGATATCAGGAAATTATCGGTTCACTAATGTACCTGGCATGTTGTACAAGACCTGATATATCGTATGCAGTTACGATGCTGAGTCAATTTAATAACTGCAACGATTCTACTCACATGGCGGCACTGAAACGTGTGCTTAGGTATTTAAAGGGGACAGCGGAACTAACGCTGTGTTACAAGAAATGTAATAAGCCTTTGGTTGCCTATGCAGATGCAGATTGGGGAAATGGGCCTGATGGGAAATCTTTCTCTGGATATACCCTTATTTTCGGTGGTGCTGTGGTGTCTTGGCAGTCCTTAAAACAGCGTTGTGTTGCGTTAAGTACTGCTGAAGCTGAGTACATCGCAATTTGTGAGGTCGCTAAGGAAGTGATATCAGTTAATGGATTATATTCTGAACTGACTGGCTGTAACACTACTGTTACTATTTTTAGTGATAGTCAAAGTGCCAGTAAGCTAGTTTATACTCCTGCTATTGGAAAACTTTCTAAACATATAAACATAAGATATCATTTTGTTAGAGAGTTAGCAGAGCAAAGGGTTATTTGTGTTGAATATTGTGAGACTACCCTTATGCCTGCTGATATGATGACTAAGGGAGTTGGTAAGCAGAAACATGTGTTCTGCACAAAACATAGTGGATTAAGTGGGGGTGTTGAACCATGAAGGTTATAATGCACTATGTTCTAGGAGTAGAGTCTTCTTAGGTTGTTGCTAGTGAATAGTCCCGGGAAATCCCGGAACCGAAAGTACCGGGAAATCCCGGAAATTTGCGTTGTTTTAGGAACCGGAATTTCCAAAACCAAATCCCGGTTCTTTCGGTACTTTCGGTAAAAGATTCGCGTTTAGAATTTTTCTAATTTTATTGCCTAAAATCCGACCGCTGCACTGTTACTATACTACCTAGCTACCACCGTTGCTACCTGTAATACAAGAACATGATGCGCGAGGGTGCGGAGGTGCGGGAGGGGCAGGTGGCGGCCATCTTGTAGACGCGCGTCCCGCTTAGTTAGATTGTGATCGCGTCTTCGGAATGTTGTGCTAGTGGGATTTCGGTGTACAGTGCTTTGCAAAAACTACTCAAACAAGACTACTTCTTTTGGAAAGTGAGTATTTATTTTTATAAAACAAAATTAATGAAACATGAGCGGCTTTATATAATTATTTAGTTATTGTAGCCACCATTCTCATTCTCCATCCTCATTTTGAACATAAAATACGAGCAGCTGATTGTTCACCAAGCCACCAACCGACATGGGATTGGTTGGGAAGTTTATTTAATACGTACGCTAATAAAATTTGCTGTTCTAAAGTTTTACATATTCAGTTTATTTTTAATGTTACTTACGGCACAATAACACTACAATGCACTGTATTAAATAGTATTAATTAAGCAAGAAGTAGTTTAGGTACGACTAGCTGTTTGTTTACCAACCTACATGGGGTTGGGAAGCTTATTTTATTCGTAGACGAATAATATTAGCTGTTCTAATGATATTTTTAATAAGCTTTTTTTTAATGTTGCATACTTTACCTTAAAACTACAGTGCACTGTGCTATTGATTAAACATCAAGTAATTTAGTCGGTACCAACGTTTTTCGTTTAACTTTGTATTTCAATAATTACTCTATATTTTGTTACAGACGATGGATTTTGAGGCAGTCCTTAATAAAGCCAACGATAAAACGTCAGTATGGCATTATTGCCTTAGATCTAAAGACAAAAATAACGCGAAATGCAAAACGTGTAATAGAATTTTGAAGTGTACTGGAGGTAGTACGAGTGGTCTCCAAAAGCATTTGAAAAATGTGCATCAGATAAGCATGAACACAGCAGATAGTCAAGTTCCTCAAAGTGTCGAATCTCGTTTAACATCGACAAATACTGAAATAATACCAAAGAATAAAGCGAAATTAACTGATTACTACGAATCTGACGCAAATCCTTCCATGGAACTCATAGTTTCCCGAATGTCAGCTATCCTTTCCGAACATTTGTGGAGTCTGAAGATCTGCGAATGCTGTTTCGAAAATCCGGACATAAATTGCCGAAGGCTGCAAATTCAATTCAAGTGAAGATGTTTAATAAATGTTTCTGTTATATATTATGTAGGATTAGGTATAAAAATCGTTTAATGTAAAAAAATGTTGCTGGCATAATATGCGTAATTACCAGTAAAATTATACTAAATAAGACTGATTTAGTGTCTATAAAACAAGAAATAAAACGTTTTATTTGATTTGATTAAAATGTTTTTACTTTGCCCTGTCATTTCGTCTTTTTTTACTTTCTCCGTTTCAACACTTTCAACTCTCTTACAAAGACTTATTAAAGTATCAAAAGTATCGATAGTACCGGGAATCCCGGTTCTTAAGCCAGAAGGTCCCAAAAATCCCGGTTCTTTAAAACAGCACCGGTTCTGCATTCCCTAGTTGTTGCCTAGCAACTGTTATGTTCTGTTCTGTCATCTTATATTTCCAGATGAGTTTAATTTTATATTCATAAAATGTAAATTACTTGATTAAACCACTGTGTTACAATGATGTTCTATTTTCATTGAAAGCAAGCTCAGCCAACACGAGCTGTCACCAGAAATGTCATTGCTCCTTACCAAAATGACAGAACAATTCAAAATACAAACAAATGTTATAACAGAAAATATCACTGCAGTTATATTACAAAAAGTGGATGAAAAACTAAAACCGATTATTGAGGAGAATCAAAACCTGAAAAACGAAGTGGATAAACTAACAGGTTCACTGTCCACAGACCACATATGGTCTGTAGAGAGACTTCCATATCAGTCCACAGACCGCATGTGGTATGTTCGCCCGTACAATTTCTAAGCCATCTGATACTGTGGACGTAAGGAGAAAGTCTCATATTTAATGCGGACTTGGCAGGACACATCATAAGGATTATAAAAAGTGCTGGGACATAGGGAAAAAGTCGATATTTTTTTTCTAAAGGGTATGAAATGAAAAGTGTCAGTAAATCAGTGTATGATTTGAACTTCACTGTCTGAAATGTCAATAACGTCATATTAAATGCTACAAACTGTCAATATCACCAGATATTTTTGTTGCCAAACGATAAAAAAACGTAATAAAAAGGAAATTATGCGCAGACCACATAGGGTCTGTGGACCATCTGTGGACTCACGAGGTAATTTTTACCGTCCTGGAAGCGCTACGAATCCATAGACCATATGTGGTCTGTGTTAAAAAATATATTTCAGAAGAGTATAAAAATTTTGTAACACATAAATGCATACATTTTAATCACAAATAAACTGACTTTAAATAAAAACATAACTGGACTTATGGACCATTGCCACTCTGGAGCCTGGACAGTGAACCTGCTAAACAACAAGTTAATAAATCTTGAGGCGAACAGCAAGCGTAAAAACGTATTAATTCATGGGCTCCCAGAGCCTAATGGAGAAAATCATGAAGACCTAACTACTCTCGTTACTTCAACAATGGAGGAAATCGAGGTGAAACTAGAAATAGGGGAAATTGATAGAATTCAGAGACGGGAACTATATTTTCTATCACCAAAATTTATATTTGTCATCAAGTTGTATCACCTAATAAATAGATCTATCGCCACGAAATATTTTCGTTCTCAGATAAACAAAAATTGTTCCCAGGTATGAATTATCAAATTAATGTTAATATATGTGTAAAATAAGAGATCGATAACCAATAAAATTATATTGCATTACATGAATATAAACTTCGTTCTTATAATAACAGTTTTGTTACTTAAATAATAGCTCTGTGCTCAGAATGGTAGATCTGTCACCAAATAAATCGATTATCGATCCCTGACTGCGACTCCTTTCTGGCGACACCGGTCTCGCGAAATCCACACGCTTTTGTTTTACTACGGAATCGTACGATCCCGTGTTCAATTCGCGTCAACTGAGCACGCTTTTGTGATCAAGCAACGTTAAAAGAAGTTTTACAAAACAGTGTGTAGGTAATAATGTTAGTAGGGTGGCAAAGATAATATATCACCAGTCTAGTTAGAGTAGGTTATTTTTTTTTTAATGGTTAGGTTAGGTTAGGTTAAAACTGTGACTTCTTACGCACGAGCCGAGCGAGCGAAGCGAGCGGTGCCGCGGCAGCGGCCGGCGAGTGCCAGAAACGACTAGATTATATAGAAAATCTAAACCTGCCCTAATAATACAATAATAATATATTATTTATGAATGCCCATTTTCTATTTTATTTTCGCCATTAAGTTTCCGCTTAGATATTAATTCTGTTCCCAAAAGAAAAATATTTTTTTATTTGAACTTAATGCAATTTTCTAGTAACATAATATGATTTATTGGTGATCTCTTTAAATTAGTTTGCTAAATCTAAATCTCAGGATTTTAGGTGATTTATTGTGGAACTGATTTTGCATTGTTTGGTGACTACATTTTGGTGACAGATCTACTATTTTGAGGACAAACCCTATTATTTAAGAAACACAAAACTAATTAAATTGGTGATAGCTTAAATGATACCCTTCAGAGACTGGGCAAAAAAGGAAACAATGATGCCAAAATCAGACCAATCTTGCTAGCTACCACAACCCTTGAGAAAAAAATCCAGATTTTAAAAAACAAAAAGAAAATGAAACCAGGCACCTACATTACACATGATCTACCAAAAGCAGTACTACAGGCTAAAACTAGAAATAAAAACCTCAATACAAATACTGACAGTGAAAAAAGAAAAAGATCTGAAACTCCAAGCCCCAACAAGCAGAATACAAACACCTCTAAGATGCAGAAGAAAGATGCATTTCAGTACCTGCGGGAGAGATCACATTCTGTTTCAGGGAACATCACATACAAAAACTAACACACCACCAATCGGATCCGAAGAACTGCAACTAACTAAACTAAGTCAACCACAACAAATAATTCTACAACCAAAACAACACCAAAACAAAAATCAACAACCAATGCTCCCACCACGGCTGGTCACCGCGGGAGAAATAGACCATTACCCTCTAACAAAAAACAACAAATTGCACATTGCAACATTAAATACCAGGACGTTAAGAACAAATGAATCTCTATTAGAGCTTGAAGAAGCGTTAAATGAACTCAACTGGGACATACTGGGAATAAGTGAAATGCGAAGAGCTGGCGAATCAATAGAAGAACATACAGAATATATAATGTTTAACAAGGGAGAAACTGGGGGACAAAGAGGAGTTGGATTTATGGTAAAAACACACCTAAGAAATAATATACTGAGCTTCATCGGAGTTACTGATCGATTTGCAATTTTACTTATTAAAATACCCAGTCATGAAAAAACATGGACAATAATACAAGCCTATGCACCAACCGAACAAGCTGTCATAACAGAACACAGTACCTTCTACAACAACCTATCCCAAATTATATACAAATATTCAAAAAATATTATTGTTCTTATGGGGGATTTCAATGCTCCAGTGGGGACCAAGCAAAACAAAGACGAATATGTACTGGGGAACTTTGGCCAAGGCAAAAGAAGCACAAACGGGCAAAGGCTAATTGAATTCTTACTGGAGCACAACTTAACTCTCCTGAATAGTATCTTCAAGAAAAACCAGAAAAATAAGTGGACATGGATTTCCGCAGATGGTAAATACAAAAACGAGATAGATTACATTATGTCCAGTCACCCAAAATTATTCACAAACACTTCAGTGATATCAAAGCTAAATTTTAATACAAACCATCGAATGATAAGAGCATCCCTCAAACTAACACCACCCAAAAAACCTAGAAAGCACATTACAACACCCAGCACGGTTCATTATCCAGAAAACAACAAAGTAACATCCCGTTCCTTGGTAATACTTGGCAAGGAATTACTGGAATATGACAAAAGAGATGTAAAGGCAAGCTATGCCAAACTACAGAGTCAACTTACAGGTACCAACACCGGCAAACCATCAAAGCATAAATACATACTGAGCGATAAAACACTACAATTAATTCGGGAAAGAAAATGTCTATTTGATAGCAAAATTAAGAAACGGAATGTTCAAATGATTACCAAGCTAAGTAAGGAAATCAAGGAAGGCATCAGGAAAGATAGAAAAACCACGAGGCTGCAAAAATTAGAAAAACATATTTTAACTACTGGAGGAACAAGAAAAGCTCTTAAAGAACTACGGGAGTCAAATCCATGGATACCAAACCTGAAAAATAACCACTGTAATATAACAAACCGAAAAGAAATAAATAAAACAGCTACAAAATTCTACCATAATCTATACTCCAACCAAGATAACACCAATCAGGGAAATGATGAAATCCTTAGACATAACCCATACCCTTCAGACCCAGAACCTGAAATCTTACCCAGTGAAGTCAGAAAAGCAATACTAAGCCAAAAATCAGATAAAGCACCAGGCCCTGACAAAATTACAAATGAGTTGCTTAAAGGAACATTAGAAGAATTGGCTCCTATTCTAACTAAAATCTTCAACAATGTTATAACTTCAGGAATCATACCCGAACAGTGGGAAACATCTCATATAATCCTAATTTACAAAAAAGGACCGAAAGAAGATATAGGAAATTATAGACCGATAAGCTTGATGTCCAACGTCTATAAGGTTTTCTCCAAAATCATCCTAGATCGCATAAGTACTAAACTAGACGAAAACCAACCAATGGAGCAGGCAGGCTTTAGAAAAAAGTTTGCCACAGTGGACCATATACATACTATTAAACAACTTATAGAAAAATACAACGAGTATAACAAGCACCTGTATATGGCCTTCATCGACTACACCAAGGCCTTCGACAGCATTAGCCACGAAGCTATATGGGAAAGTCTAGAAAACCAAGGAATCCCCACACAATACATAAAAACCATCAAAACTATTTACTCCAACACTAAAGCAAGAATACAACTAGAAAGTTTGGGGGAGACCTTCAATATAAATAGAGGTGTCAGGCAAGGAGATCCACTGTCCCCCAAGCTTTTCTCTGCAGTATTGGAGAATATATTCAGAAAGATGGAATGGGACCAACTTGGTTTAAGTATAGATGGACGAAGACTAAACCACCTAAGATTCGCAGACGATATTGTCGTCGCAGAAGAAAACCCTGAAAAACTAGAGAGAATGATCCAAGACCTAAACAGGGAAAGCGAGAGAATAGGGCTAGCCATGAATATCACCAAGACCAAACTCCTGACAAACTCTGATAACCCTGTTATAACAATAAATAAAGAACCCCTCGTATACGTGGAAGAGTACATATACCTGGGACAGATCATCTCGTTCAAGGATCAGACGGACAGGGAAATCAAAAGGCGAATAGCAAACGGCTGGAAAAAATATTGGTCACTTAAAGAAATCATGAAGGCCAATGACCTTAGCATCAGTACAAAACGGAAAGTCTACAACACTTGCATTCTACCTTGCATCACATATGGCTGTGAAACATGGTCTCTTTCAAAACACCACCGAGATAAGCTGGAATGCTGTCAAAGAGCGATGGAGAGAAGCATGTTAGGCATCAAGAAACAAGACAAGAAACGAAACACCTTTATAAGAGCCAAGACAAAAGTTATGGATGTACTTACGAAGATAGACCAACAAAAATGGAGATGGACAGGCCACATGCTAAGGAGTACTCAGGAAAAGTGGAGTAAAATTGTGACAGACTGGTATCCCAGAGATGGAAAAAGGAAGCGGGGAAGACAGCTTAAGAGATGGGAAGATGAGCTGAAGCTTACAGCGGGTCCTTATTGGAGAAGAGTTGCCAGAGATAGAACACAATGGAAAATGTTAGAGGAGGCCTTTGCCAAAAGGCACACTGAACTTAGAGATATCCTCTAAACGAGGAAAAACAAACACTTCATAACAGACGGAAGTTCAGGATAGAGGGCTTATTGATTGATTGATTGACATTACACATTTTACAATTCTGTCGGTTTTTGTAAATGAACCCTGTCAGGGCACTGCAAAGCACAATGTCGGTTTGCTGTTGAGTTTCAATTGAATTAACTTAAATTTTAATTTGAATTAACATACACATAATTATCTAAACTAATATTAATACGAATTATTAACTAACACAATACAATACATGTCGGTAATCAAAATAAAATAAAATAAAAAGTCATTAGGATGTCCAATTAACAGTAATAAATAACATACAATAACATACATAAAGTCTTATGTAGGTAGTCAGATTGTATTATATTACTTTCAAACCAAGGATTAAAAATTGTTAACACTGCATTAACCTTAGCGGAAAGCTCCTGCATGTCGTTAGCTTCAACTATTGCGTTAGTGTCATCTGTAAATACTGTCAGTTGTGTGTCAGAAAATATTGTATTATTGTAATTAATTAAATCATTTGTAAATGATATAAACAAAACAGGTCCCACAATCGTAGGCAATATATTTGTTATTTATATTTCATAAAAGAACTGATTCTTTGTATCAATGTTATTATTACTTTCTCTAATGTTTTATTTTAATTAGTCATTAGCTAACTAAATAATTTTAATAGTACAAAGTTAATACAGTGTTTTATTTTCTGCTAAACTATTGTGTACGCACCTGTACGAAACTATTAATTAATATAATAACGATACTATACTGGAAAATGTAGAACGTTAGCTCTATATACTGCAGGCCCGCTTTTTCGTAGCCTCTCAAACTTGGTCGGTTTATCCACGTATTGCGGTTGTTCTAGCATTTTGATTATATCTCTTTAATTATTTAGTGTAATGAGTTGAAATTTTACGCGTGAATAGTTGCATTAATACACTAAATATCTGCATATTTTGTATTCTGCTTTTCCTATAAAAAATCCTACAATCGGATGTCAAAAATATAGCGGTCCAGTCGTAGTAAATTATGCCATTGCTCATTAATTACAAAGAGCACATAAATGAAACTTGGCAAGACATTGTAGACCCCTACAAGATACAAATAAACGTTATAAGTTAGGCTCTACACTTCCTATTTTAAGTACTTGGACCTAATAACCTTATTTTACTTTTACGTGTATATCTTCTGAACGGTATATTTTTTCCAAATTCTGTTTTCACTCACTTTATACACAAATTCAAAGCAACGTGTGTAAAAAATTACAACTGTGCACTAAACTGTTTTATATGGTTTTCATCAAATAGCCAAACGTCAGCGCAGCGGCAACTTGATTATCTCCGCAGTGTATTGACACACAAATTTCATTTAAACATACACATTTACCTCTCGTTACACACTAATTATTGAATGAATTTATTTTCTTGTACGACCATTTTAAAAAAAAAGTGCCGCTGGGATGACGTAGTCCCAGCGGAAACAGTTTTTGTTGAATAGCTCCTCAATGGTTGGATGCACAAATTTTTATTTACCACACACAATTACACGACGTCATACACTAAATATCTGCTAAACTGAAATTACGAAATTCCTGGGACTACGCACACGTGTAATTGTGTATGGTAAATAAAGATTTGTGCATCCAACCATTGAGGAGTTATTCAACAAAAACTGTTTCCGCTGGGACTACGTCATCCCAGCGGCACTTTTAAAAAAAAATGGACGTACAAGAAAAAAAAATCATTCAATATTTAGCGTGTAACGAGAGGTAAATGTGTATGTTTAAATGAAATTTGTGTGTCAATACACTGCGGAGATAATCAAGTTGCCGCTGCGCTGACGTTTGGCTATTTGATGAAAACCATATAAAACAGTTTAGTGCACAGTTGTAATTTTTTACACACGTTGCTTTGAATTTGTGTATAAAGTGTGTGAAAACAGAATTTGGAAAAAAATATACCGTTCAGAAGATATACACGTAAAAGTAAAATAAGGTTATTCGGTCCAAGTACTTAAAATAGGAAGTCTAGAGCCTAACTTATAACGTTTATTTGTATCTTGTAGGGGTCTACAAGGTCTTGCCAAGTTTCATTTATGTGCTCTTTGTAATTAATGAGCAATGGCATAATTTACTACGACTGGGCCGCTATATTTTTGACATCCGATTGTAGGATTTTTATTGGAAAAGAAGAATACAAAATATGCAGATATTTAGTGTATTAATGCAACTATTCACGCGTAAAATTTCAGCTCATTACACTAAATAATTAAAGAGATATAATCAAAATGCCAGAACAACCGCAATACGTGGATAAACCGACCAAGTTTGAGAGGTTACGAAAAAGCGGGCGTGCAGTATGTAGACGTAACGTTCTAAATTTTTCAGTGTTGTACCATTATTGAATCGGTACAGGTGGGCACACAATTCTTGAACCAGTAACTAATAACTTTCGTGATTAAACTAGTAAGTCACTTGTTTTTTCCTAAATTTACGAAATGATTACAATAATAATTACATCTGTATTAACAAATGCATTTATTTGTCAGAATATTAAAAAAATTGTAACAGTAGGATGTCCTTAAATGAAGAAATTCGACTCTTTTCCGCTGTGACTACACACACTGTGAGTTTTCATTTATTTGTCATTGCTGACAAAACAGGTACCTACTTAAAATAAAAGACCAATATTTTAAACATGTTTTATTTAACAACAACAATTATCATTATTATGTAAAATGTACATTTTTTAAATTACATATTATGTAATACGTAAAAGCAAAAATCGATCACTTCATAGATGAAATGCAAGTTTCAGTATACTCAACAACCGATTGGCATTTGTTCATTGTATTGACAAAGTGGAGGTTTGATCACAACAAGTGACAACCGCTTACAACTAACTATAGTTTTCTATGGCCACACATTTCATAAGTGAATTCTGTATTACATCTCCAATATTATCAAACTTTTGTTCAATGAAAATCAACTTAATCATCACATATTACCTATTCACCATTACAGTTAAATGCTCATTATATCTCTTAACATTATAGCTACCGGTATCCCTCATTTCATTTGGGTAGAAATGTGAAATGATAAAAAAAATTAATCCTCTGAATTACACACGGGCATAATTGTAATATTAAAATCTATTCTAGAAACGAACACAAAATCGTTAACTTATTACGTAGTGAACAAAACCTTCTACAGTTTAAAAAATGGCAGCTAGTAATTATTGAGTCTTAGGAACTTTCTGTAAATCACAAGACAATTTAAATCATTTGGAACGAAAAAATATACACATATCTCGGCTTATTATAGAAAAGAAGCTTATTAATATGTACACATACGAAGTAGGCGCTGGAATACTTGTGTATAAGTAACATAATATATTTGTATGACGACGTTGTATGTATGTAGCACCCCGTGAACACTTTGGTGGCGATACTGTGGCGTGTGGCGCGAGGCCTTGGGCTGGCATGCGACACGCGAGGTGCATGCCGCCATGTGTGAACACAAACTGGGAAAATCGATAAAATAATACAACCATAATTTTACATTATTTTTACAAAAGTCAATTTTAGCGATAATCTTAGGATCTCATTTTGTCAATTAAAATTTTAGCAAATGTTACAAAATTAAATGATAGAAGTCTAAAATTGCGTCCTATTTAAGAAAACAAAGCAAGTGCTAATCGAGTAAGTAAAAACAAAGCAAGTGCTAATCGAGTAAGTAATGTTGCGTTTTCAGCGTTGAGCCCACATCACTAAACGATGGAAACACGGACACGCGCCGCGCGGGCGGACGCATGAGATATAATGTGCGTCCAGTCACTCATGTAGTATCCGTAGTTTCCACAACATCCACATGACAAAATCGTATATCTCGAAACAAAACCCTACACTTACATAAACTATTACACATTGCATTAGTGGTACATTATCTTATGATCTAAAATAGCTTTAACTCTCGTCTCTTTCGTCTTCCTGATTTATTTCCAGCTTGCTTTTCTGAGTCCAGAAGGGCGTCGGCAAGGGGGCAGGGACGGGCAGCTGCTCCCCCCAGATATTTAAGTAAAAACCTTTTTGAACTAGAAAATAGTATAAAAAAGCTTGAGGCTTAAAGTGTAAGGATGTTCACGCCTTTTAATGATTTAAAAGCTTGTTTTTAAAAACCTTTTTACTAACATTTTTAATTTATACTCTATCCCCCATATTTATAAACGCTGCTTAAAATTAAGCTATGATTAGCGTCTGTTTACATACATACATTTATGACGTTTAAATGTCTCTTAACTTTAAGCAACGTTTATAAATAAGAGGGTTCAGCGTTAGAATTCCTTTAAATTAGCACCTTCACTTGAAAGGTACTTGTAAAGACAAATCCAACAAACCCAACTGCGCCTTTTACACAAATCATGCTGTGAAGCCAACGGAGTTGCACTATTAAAGTCATAGTTAAGAACGAACAATCATAATTGAATGCATCTATAAAATTTCATGCCTGTACTGTTGACCGCTGAGATCTCTCGTATGGAGTCAATTTTAAAATGAATACTTATGTTCTTGTTTATATGGATAATAAACGACTTTGCGCACTATCCAGGTAGCCCGAATGCCCGACCCACACCGAGCACGCCAAAGGACTGAAGCGCCTTTGGTCATTGTTAAAATAGCGACCGCTCTCGGACCGACCGCTCAACGACCGCATGTACTCGACTCGCGCGAGGCACGTCCGCACCGACCGCGGGTGCACGAGTCGCGCGAGGCACGTCCGCACCGACCGCGGGAGCACGAGTCGCGCGAGGCACGTCCGCACCGACCGCGGGTGCACGAGTCGCGCGAGGCACGTCCACACCGACCGCGGGTGCACGAGTCGCGCGAGGCACGTCCACACCGACCGCGTGTGCTCGAGTCGTGTGAGGCATGTCCACACCGACCGCGTCTGCTCGAGTCGTGTGAGACGTCCACACCGACCGCGTCTGCTCGAGTCGTGCGAGGCATGTCCACACCGACCGCGTCTGCTCGAGTCGTGCGAGGCATGTCCACACCGACCGCGTGTGCTCGAGTCGTGCGAGGCATGTCCACACCGACCGCGTGTGCTCGAGTCGTGCGAGGCATGTCCACACCGACCGCGTGTGCTCGAGTCGTGCGAGACGTCCACACCGACCGCGTCTGCTCGAGTCGCGCGAAGCATGTCCACACCGACCGCGTATTTAAATTGCGCTCCTGTCGCGCCTGATTGGAGGGCACTGGATAGTCCAGTGTGGACCCAGAACCCTATTCATAATCGACGGAAAATTTGAGGCAAATTATCCGAAATCATTTTAATTTTATTTAAAATATAATAACCTTGTTTACAAGTTTTATTTGTTGTCCAGTCAAGACCTTGTCGAGCTTTACACATTGGACTTACGTTCTTATTACAATAAAGCCGCTGTAGAGGTAAGACTCGCATTACAAGTGTAAAGCTTCATGTGCTCTTGACTGTATCTTAAATTCTTACTTTCCCATTCTCCATATATCAACTGGCGACGCCCTTGTTCCAGTACACGCTTCAGGCGTCATAAGCTTAGTCTGTTGTGCTCGTTTTCTCGTGACATACCGTCTGTGTGCAGTAACAGCAAAAAAGGCAAGCATGTTGCTATGCAGGCAACTAGCCAGCAGCTTGATCAAGCCACGCGAGTGTGCGTCCTAAGTCTCTCGGCACAGTTGCAGGCCCTCTATCATTGCAGACATCGACTGTTTCTGGTTTCCTGTCCGCACATGTTACAACACACGAGTTCATATTATAGTACAATTGGTATATTGTCCTATCTTATTTACACGAAAATTACATAACTACTTAAAGCGTTACATTTTGTGAATAATTTAATTAATAATACAATATGAATATAATGTGTGTATTGTTGTATTATTTGGCTAAATTGTCTGCAACGCGTTGCGATCGCTGCGGCGTGCGTTCAGCGTATGTTTGACACAGCAATCTGAACAACACACTAATGTACAGTTTCAGATAACTGGCCATGCCTGTGGGGCACATAATATAATGTTGTATAATTAAGATATTTCATTATAGCGCGAATACAATGTTCGGTTATAAATCTTTTTCTAATAACATCATGTTGTAAAAAATAAAATACATAGACAATTACCGTAACGTAAGGTAGCTCTGCATACAAACGTGTAATTAATTGGATGAGATACCTATTCGTATCTACTTTGAGCTCATCCCTTTAACAGAAGGCACAACCAATTATAATTATTTAGCAATATAGCATTCCGAGCCCACAGACACGTGCGCAGCACGCGCTCCTCCCGGCGGTGACACTGCGCTCATCAACAACAATCAACTAACATTACAGTATCGGTATAATGTAGCACCAAATATTCTTACCACGGGCGTTCGTATTCACACCAGCACATACCAATAGGTACCTATTGTAGATAATATTAATTTGAACGTCGCGTTATTCTATTAACTGTACCTAAAGTTCTGAGTATTTTTGGTAACTCTTTGATTACACTTATAGTGTGCACTCGAACGCCGGGTACGTACGAATATAACCACAAATCAAAATAAATGATACTTGTACGATTAGACTAATCATTTAAATCGATTTGTAGGACAACCCTACAATACCTGTACGCTAAATAAGTATTCAATGACATATTGATGAACAAAACAAATATTTAAATGTGTCATTTAGATTAGACATTTTAAGGGCTGAGTTTTCAATCTTTAGATGAGTTTTCTTTGAGGAACAAATATGACAGTTTTTGTATAAAAAATAATGTAAAACCGCTAGTTTCATTCTTCAGATAAAAGTTATCTGGCGATTGACAAATCGGCCTTTGTTGTATAATGTTTCAGAGACTAGATGTCAAGCATTACCAACGGCACGACGTCGCTTACAAGTGAACTAAGCTAGGAGTAGACCATGCCAGTGAATAGATACTTGTATACAGTTATGTACATGTCGGGGCAGCCACTGGCGTCGCACCTGGGGGCAAAACGATCCGTTTTATTGAATGACACGCATGCGACTGAGAGTGATATTAATGCACTAAAGCATCAAGAGAAAGAGCGAGATCAAATTAAGTACGGATGAATAGGATAAGTATCCGGCTCGGCGCTAACCTGGCTCACGAGTGGAAGGGCAGCGGCAGCGAGTACAGCGAGGGTCACCGCCGCGCCTCCGCCACGTACACCGACACCGTCGAGTCCTTGGAGCCCACGCCCATCGCGCACCTGCACCGGCCACTCATTTATTTACATCAGGCTTATAAAATACACTTTGAACTTCAGCTTCTTGTACAGAAACTCCATAGTTACTCTTTTAAAATGTTTTAATTGTTGTAAATTAATTATACGAAAAGGTGATGTACCTTTTTTGTTTTTGGACGGGAAATCATCAAATGACAAAGCTACATCATATTTTCGTATAATGAATGATGTATCTGGATAATAATGACTGTACTACAATAGGTACAGTGACGAGCACAAATATATCACTATGGACAGCGCGGCAATAATATCTGCGGGGAAATTGCGTAATTCACTATCAGTAGGAATCGCTTTCATTTTGACAGTTCCACAACATTCATGGCGTTATTCACGTTGATAAGTCGACAATTTTTTCGGACATAATAATATATGAAAGAATGGAGTAGCAATAATCTTCAAAATGATTCAGATTCTGAATAATGGTATGTTAAGCAATTAGGGTGCTGACTGCATGACTCATGATCATTTGTGGAAGGCATAATTATATAAACAAGTGAAAGCACAAACATGTGAGATCTAAGGAACACTAAAACTGTCTGGCGAAACAAATAACGCCAAAATATGCAATACATCTGCCTACTCAGTTAAATTCAGAACAATGTGATACCTATACTTGGACTCACAATCGTATTCAGTAACTTGACCGTTGAAGGGTTACCAGATTATGACAAAAAAAAAGATAGTGAGGTGGTGTAAGAATGAATGAACTTAAAATAATATACTTACATGATAATTCCGAAATTAAGTTATTTTTCACTTTGTAGTGTTTTTCCGGAAGTCGGTTGTTTTTTTTTTTGAAAAAGTTTTTATTTTACATTTTTTAGTTATAGTACCTACCCCACGCCAATTCAAAATTTCATCATCCTTGGTCAAAAACAAAGACTATAAAACCACTTGACTGCGCATACAGTGCCCTGACGCACGAAAACTATTGGTACTTTATCGCCTATGGATAGGCTACGGTACTAATAACCATTTTAGTTATGACCGAGTGTTAGACCTGTGTGCACCCTAAATAATTAGAAATTGTTATAATTTTTTATACAATTGATAACGCATAAAAATGGAAAGAGTTGTGGGCCGCCGTCGCGAGCGGTCGCGTGTTCCCGCGCGACTTCGAAAACAAACCTAGTTTTTTTTGTGTGTGCCTCCGTCAGTGTCGCAGTCTGTAAATTGAATTGGATTTGTTTGCTGAAGCTGCGTGTGACCCTTGTTTGCCGGGCGCCCAACCAACGTTAGGTATCTCGGGCGATCGTTGTGGGCCAGTGTGCTAACACGGGCAAATGGGACGGTACAAACGAATTTACGCTATTATTCTAGTACGAAACACGGTATCGCAATCAAAGATTTGATTATTGTGGCATTGTAGGGCTGCAGCAAGGTTGCCAACGGTAACAAAAATTTCCTCGTACATATGCAGCTAAAAATCTCGTATTTTGACATTCAAACCTCGTACATTTATTATGCATCGAAAACGTGGTAAAACCAAAATTAAGGCATATTGAACTACTGGATTTAGGACTTTTTACTCAATGAAATAAACGATTGCAAGTTTCCTACTAAATAAAACATCACTTTGTGTTGTATTTCAAAAAATCTTTATTATTACTCAAGTAAAATCACAAAAAAACTACACAACTACAAACTAAAACAATGTTTATTATTACGAAAATTTGCAAGGTAACTTAGTTTACATCTCCTCTCCGAATATTATGTCAGGAACATCCTCACTGTCATCGTTTTTTCTGCCGTATATTTTATCTGTTGTCAAGCGGCTATACATTTCTTTTGTGGGTTCAAAATTGACGCAGTTTCCAGTACGAGTTGAACCTTTTGCGATCTCTGCAGCAAGAAGTGTGCCGTTTAATGTTTCCACAGTTAGCCGGTATCTTATCTCTGTCTTTATTAAATTGACTTTACTAAAAACCCGCTCGCAGTCAGCATTCGCATGGGGTAGGGACAGTGTAGATAGAGCAAAATGAGCCAGCTCGGAAAAGTCTTCAGTAATTGATCCCAAAACTTATCTGGCTCACTAATTTCAATCAACCCTTTAGGATGACGAGCTTGTGCATTTGGCAACTCCTCCATTGATTGTCGATTATTTGTTTCTTTGCGTGATCAGCTGGTGCGATTATACGGGGAACCACTTCCATAAGAGGAGAGAAAGTAGAAATTTGCACCATGTGTGACAGAGACGACTAATGCGAAGAACGAAATGTTTTATTAGTCGGGGATTTCCCGGTTGACGGGATAGCTACCATAGACAAACATCGCGTAAATGCGGCAATGAAATTTTTGGTGTAAGAAGTTCCTACAAGTTCTGATAGATGGGCACTAGTTTTTACTATTATAATACAATGGTAATGCAAAATTTTCGTATGGCAATATTATCAAAATCTCGTACATAATTGTACGAGGTAGATAGTGTCCTCGTACCTCGTACGGAAGACGACAAATCTCGTATTTGTACGAGGAACCTCGTACGGTTGGCAACCCTGGGCTGCAGTTACCGGAATTTGAGTCGGCCAGAAGGCCCACATGTGCTGAGGTGTACAAAAAAAAAGGAACCCTTCGCACGGTTTATTCTACAGATCAACAAAAAAGCAACAAAAAAAAAAGGGACGAGTGAGCCCCTTAATTTGTACGTGTCTGAGTTGCCATACAAACAAAAGTGTTCACAATTATATTTACAAACCGAAAGCACGCCAAATAAAATAATAATTTAACGGGCTTAACATTTGATCAGGAAATTATCGTCAAGACCTCGCCGCGTATGTCTTGTAACATCGACATGATGATAAAATTCGCCTAGCACTTCTAAATAATGTACATTGTATGCTTTTCTCCGCAACAGCATTCTCTTCCAGGAACAAAGGATAGCTAAATAAATAACCGCACAATTTAATGTAACATTCAGAGGAGGCGAAGATATCATCATAGTTGTGTCCGAATACTATCTCGTAATTATGTGCATGTGCACTGACACACAGGGGTATTCACCTATTGGCGAACCAGTACCCGCCAACAGCCACATCCTAAGTACAACGTTAAAACACCACAACATACCAAACCTTTAGGTAACCGGTACAACCACACGAGAGCCACGAGAGCAAGAAGAGGCCACGAAACCCCAGCCTTTAACGAACAGCCCCCAATAAGTTAACTCATTCAAACCGTGTGGAAAACAAGAATCAACACTACCCACACCGATATCAGACGTATTCGTGAATGAAACCCAAGCAAGCACACTTGCCCAGACTTGTGCATTGCAACTTGAAACGTTCGCGGCGCCTCGACACCAGCCAAAGAAAGAAAATCAAATAGGCGCTGTACCTTCACGTAGCGGCATTCATATAGCCAACCTACGGGAAACAGGGATGAACTCAGGAACATACATGTAGTGGCACTACTTACAGAAAAATACTTCGCAACAATTATCTAAAAACACAAAAAGAGGTGGCGCCATCTACAATGCCACAGGCGAACTGCGCAAGACTTACGCCACACAAATCCTGCATCACGCAATCAGAGTTTACCGCGCGACTCGCATAGGTACAACATCCCGACATCAACCGTCGGGCAGTTGCCCACCAGACACAACACCCGTCTGGTCGGAGGATCCTCCTTTTACCAATAGAGTATGAGCGAACTTTACACCCTGTTCCTCATACCTCTATACTGGTGACCCCGAGAAAGAACGTCAGCGCAGCCTTTGTGCAACACTTCAGCGTGACGTCAGCATCATCATCAAGACCACTTCCTCAAGCTTTCAAGCAGCGAGACAGATAGCTAGCTAGCGTCAAATGGGTATCCCTGACCACCAGCATGCAGCGGAAGCACATTCCTGGTCAGCACCCTCAGCCACAACAAGCGACCATGGCATTACTGCTCTTCGGCCGGTCGAGAGCTAGATCTCCCGGTCGACAACAGCAGTCAGCCACATCGCGGCACTGTACCACGACGCACCGGAGCAGCGCCGGCCCCGACTCACTGGGGTTCGCACCACCGCAGACAGTTCCAACTCACCGCGAAGTATGCGTCACGCGGTTCCGACCCACTGGAACCATAGCTGGCCCTAGCAAGCAACACTAACTCAGCCCACTATCGACCTCCGGTCTCCGGGGGGAGTGATGTAGCGACACTACAGAAAAATACTTCGCAACAAATATCTGGAAACACAAAAAGAGAAGTGGCGCCATCTACAATGCCACAGGCGAACTACGCAAGACTTACGTCACACAAATCCTGCATCGCGCAATCAGAGTTTACCGCGCAACTCGCATAGGTACAACATCCCGGCATCAACCGTCGGGCAGTTGCCCACCAGACACAACACCCGTCTGGTCGGAGGATCCTTCCTTTACAATAGAGTATGACTGAACTTTACACCCTGTTCCTCATACCTCTATAAACATATCCACACACTACGGATGGCAGGCTTAAGAAAAGCGGGTAACCTACACCGGGCTCTTGCAATTCTATTAAGAAAGTAAGCTAAAATTGAACTAGTTAATAGTAATAAAAGGATACCGACGCGATGTCAGCTACCGCGAGGTAGGCATGGGAAAAGACCTGTGACCTGAGATAAGAACCTCAAAAGAATAAGTATACCAACAGTGGACGAAATCAAATACCTAGGCACATACATGACATCCATAATAAGCAGAAAAAGCACAATTAGAAAACGATGCCAACAGGCCACGAGAAACGCCAAATCATTACTACCATTCATACTAAACTCAAAGATGGACTTTAAGTTAGCTAGACTTTTGTATCGAATGGTGAACTCGTACATGGTATGATATATGGTTTAAAAGTATTGACCCTCACCAAGGCGAACAGATCAAGACCCAGAAGATATGAACGAGTTACCATGAGAGACTTTATTAACTTAGCCAGGAATAAACCAAGAAGTAAGAAAATGCACCAGATCTTGACCGAAAAACCGTAACAAAATGAATCAAGAACCACAGGAAGTGCTACTTAGCACACGTTTTCAGACAGGATAAACCACACCTATTTCATGCAGCATAAGGCTAAGTCTAAGAAGGTCGGACGACCTATTTACACTGGAATGACAACCTAAAACAGTACATGAAATAGTTCGACATGGGAATCACGTTTTGGAAGGACATGACCGGAAATAGAAACAAGATCAAGAAAGCGGCTAGCGATATCTACAAAAAACCAGGAACTGATAGCAGCGAGAACTCAGAAGACGACTATGTAAATAACAACACAGTACATAGTGAAGCAACGACATAGAAAAGAGCTAAGAAAACAGTTGAACCTACCCAAGAAGCTCGATCTCGATCAACATGCCGGCGACGTCGTGAAAAGATGCCCTCCTATAAATAAATACCACCCGTCTCTCCACTAGTCCAATGCTTACTCAAGGATGCATATCCGGTAGGCTCGCAATCCTTTCCTATCCTAAGGGCACGTCTACCTGACCATTACCGCGCCCCCCGGTCTACTTCTTGATATGCAATGGCCTCTGTAACACCATGAAGCATGAGGCTCCAGGGGCTAGTGCAAATCTTGGGGTTCATTCGATTAATCGAGTCTGGTCAAACCACGCTGGGATCGGTGCATTACATTACATTACAATTGATAACGCATAAAAATGCCTTCACGCGCGGTGAAGTGATGCAGGAAATATTACAAGACATCTAGTTACAAAAAGAATGGCATAACTATTCATCGGTAAGTAAACACTTCGAAAATTTGTTTTTATTAAATCAGATTATGAGCCACCGCAGAGGTCTATTTAAAATGGTGGTTGGGTGAACGAGCACCCGGATGAGTCGCGCGCGTTGATGTCTTTTGGAAAAGTCCCATTCTAATTCTTTTATCCCTTTCCTTCCCTTTGTATTTTTATCGTAAAACTCTGTGTTGTGTTACCCATAGCTGAAGTCGATATCGATAGTAATAAATTAAAATAATAGAATCAACAAATTATTTGATTGAATTAGCAAGATGCAAAATTCAGAAATATGTATACGCTCGTTTATAATTTTATACCAAGAACAATCAGGACCCTAAAACTTTAATTCTAAAAACATATACCAAATTAATTCATTTTAAAAATCAATAATGACAGGATACTTGTTTTTCTTTTTGTGATTGACTGATTTTGATTAAATATTATTGTGATATGTGATTTTTATTGAGTATTTTCTATAATGTTAAAATCCATTTTATCGATTTCGACTATTTTCCCTTAATCAAGTAGAGCAATCCCTAACCAGGCATACCTACGCAACTTGACCTTGAATTGACCAATTGCAGCCCCGCATTCTTCCTCGTCCCCCGGCCCGCAGTAGTGAGTCGTGTACTTTGAAGAAATCGGCCTATACGCTCTCTAGTGGTTTAATACTCTATGGTCATAACAATGCATATATTTTATGAGATAGCAGCAATCGCGGTTGATTTGCTGTAATTTTTTGAAGAGTACTGTTGTGTCTCCGAAACTTTTCATCAGATCTATATGAAATTTTAGTAGGACCATTTCGGAATAAACCCCTTTCGAACAAAAAAGAATTTTGCAAATCCGTCTTTATATGACGGAGTTATGCCCGAACATACATAGAAAATTAATAATATAAGTAAACATGTCGAATTGATAACCTCCTTCTTTTTGAAATCGGTTAAAAATAGTCGAATTAGTTATATATTCTTATATTCCACATGTTACAAACGATTTTTTAAAGTTTTATAACGTAATTAAATCATTTTTATCATTCGTTCTTTACGCAAAATCGTTCAATACCCCAACACTATTTAGTTTTAGTGTGGTAACATGATTTTTCTTCGATCTGTTAAGTTACTGAATACGATTATAAGTCCAAGTATAGTTGTGATCGAAATTATCTGACATCACTTTAGCGGCATAGAAACCTGACAGAATAATACTTATTTCTAGTTGTATTCTACTTATATCGCAATCAGTGCCGCTCATATTGCAAGAAAATGTGACATCAAGGCACTACACACTATGACGGCAGCCCGACTGGCGGCATACTCGGTTTCTGCGACAAGTGCTGGCGGCCTAATACCCGCAAGGCAAAAACCCGCCCGCATAGTGTGTGGAGCCTTCACACTGGAAGCATGAATATCTGACAGTCATGTTTGAAAGTAGAAGGGTCAATAATAAGCGCTTTTCCTGAGCCGATATCGAATATTCTGCCAGTATCATCCCCCCCCCCATCTTAAAGAAGGTGAGTATTAATTTAAATATACTGTATCTGTCCAGCACACATAGTCGCACGGTCAGCACGGTCGTGAATCATATTTTAGTCAACATACAATCTGACACTGATTTGTAAATAGCAAAATAAATGTAAGTAAATTACAAAGTCCCGGGCTACCTTAGCGCGTCGTCCTCAAAGAATGTCCCGGGCTACATTAGAGCGTCGCCCTCAAAGAATGTCCCGGGCTACCTTAGCGCGTCGCCTTCAAAGAATGTCCCGGGCTACCTTAGCGCGTCGCTCTCAAAGAATGTCCCGGGCTACCTTAGCGCGTCGCCCTCAAAGAATGTCCCGGGCTACCTTAGCGCGTCGCTCTCAAAGAATGTCCCGGGCTACCTTAGCGCGTCGCTCTCAAAGAATGTCCCGGGCTACCTTAGCGCGTCGCCCTCAAAGAATGTCCCGGGCTACCTTAGCGCGTCGCCCTCAAAGAATGTCCCGGGCTACCTTAGCGCGTCGCCCTCAAAGAATGTCCCGGGCTACCTTAGCGCGTCGCTCTCAAAGAATGTCCCGGGCTACCTTAGCGCGTCGCCCTCAAAGAATGTCCCGGGCTACATTAGCGAGTCGCCCTCAAAGAATGTCCCGGGCTACCTTAGCGCGTCGCCTTCAAAGAATGTCCCGGGCTACCTTAGCGCGTCGCTCTCAAAGAATGTCCCGGGCTACCATAGCGCGTCGCCCTCAAAGAATTTCCCGGGCTACCTTAGCGCGTCGCTCTCAAAGAATGTCCCGGGCTACCTTAGCGCGTCGCCCTCAAAGTTAAAATCTGATCGTGTGCGCATACGGCTAGTCAGATCGAACAGCACAGCTATTCGTCAGGTTGTTTAAGACACATTTTATTACTAATTTGGCCTGCCACCGGCAGCGAATAGCTATCGGAAGAATGCGGTCGTCTATTTGATTTAAACTGACAACATTTTGGGGTTTTAGATTGTGAACAGCCTTTAGAAGACTTTTGATAACAATAATAGAAGTTCCATTTGACACGGAAGCGTAGGTACCGAACGGTTATGAATAGCTACGCAGATCAGAATTTTTCTGTATAGATTGGTTCCTAACCTTAAAAAAGGCCGTTTTCGATTGTTCGTCGCAACACAGCGCGTCACCGAGAATGTCTGATGAGGTTACCTGAGCGGATGGAAGGTGAGGCAGGAGACCGGCCCGATGCGCGCGCCCATGAACCCCTCGTGGAACTTGATGGTGTTCAGTGGAGTGCCCTTCAGGTCGTAGATGCTGATGCTCTGGTTCACTGAGCCACTGGTAGACAAGTTTTATTAGTAATGAGCAGTTGCCCGCGAGTTAGTATGTCTTGTTTTTCATAATTTTACACAACATGCCAAACAGTTACGCCTGTATTCGCCGAAGGGGTTAGCAGAGGTGTACTTTAGTACACCCACATTTCGCTAGTTATGGTTAAGTCCCATGTAAAAGAGGGTGAGCCTATTGCAATCAACGGGGCACAAATCTAGACTACAACTATCAAAAAACGCAAATATCCAGGATGAAAAGTAGCCTTTGGCCTTTCCAGGTCCCAGGCTACCTATTTTACATTTCATAAAGATCGGTTCAGTGGTCACTCTGTCTATCTGTATATCACCCTTTCACTCCTAGTGAAAGGGTGATATACAGATAGACAGAGTTATTTTAACATTTATAATAATTATTCATATGGAGTATGGCTTATTTATTATGACCCAATAAGTACGTGGTATGTGTATGTATATATAGTATTAAGAGTCACATCCAAAATATGTTCGCTAATTTAAGGTGTATTTTTGTCTGCTTTAAGCACGACACAATCTGCTATAACAATTCAGCATTTTATATTTCGTCGCAATGTCAATACTTTATCGGTCATCGTAGGCATTCAAAGCATACAGACGTGTACATCAATGCATTTAAAGAAATTAAATAAATTAACGTTTGCATAAATAGTGACCTAGTTTTGTGTATTAGCGTGTTATACAAACAAACATTTTAAGTGATAAGTTAAAATAATGAAATGACTGGATAATTTGTAAATTGTGAGACACGAGTATATGGAAGGCAGCCCCTTTAATCGGAGCGCGATGATGCGACGCAGCCCTCCACCGACACCGACCCCGATCCCGGTACCAACCCCGGCTCCGACAACGCCCCAAAAAGTAAAAAAGGACCAAGATGAGGCTATTGAAGTAGTTTCCACTCCGGAGATCCAGAACTGGATGGGATCCATTGAGCAGTGCCTCAATGAGGTCTGTGGTATTGCTTCGGAGGGAAAGCTTAACGCTGAGCAGAAGCTAAAAATTAGCAATCTTTGCCGAAAAATAGGACATGGAGTTTCGCAAATGGCTGTTCAATACCAGTCGCTTAAGCAAAAGGCCATACAGACCCATACCTCTCTTAAAACAATGACCGAAGCACGAGACTTATCAGACTGTCTCACAGAGATGAACCGGACAATCCAGCAGTCCTGTACGAAACAGGATGCGGCAACTACATCTTTTGCAGACATGGTGAAGAATGGGTCCAACAGTTTTGTTCGCCCAAATACTTTTAGCTCCGTGGCGATTTATCCCTGTGATAACTCGAAGACCAGTGATGAAACCAAAAACATGGTTCAAAAAATCATAAGCCCTGGGGAAATGAAGCTGAAAGTACGAGGCGTACGCAAAATAGGAAAAGGAGGACTGATAATCAGCACTGAGACCAAAGATGACCTAGAAAAGCTGAGGCAAACCGTCCAACTCGCTTCGTCAGGGCTTACCGTCGACGAACCTAAAAAACGCAAACCTCGCATTATAGTTATAGGAGTTCCCACAGCAATGGCTGAAAATGAGGTTTTTAAATGTATATACGAACAGAACTTGACTGAAAAACTGCCAACACTGACCCAAGATATATTTTTGACCTCCATAAAGCTGAGCCACAAGTCTGGCAGGAAAGACGCTGAGAATTGCAACTACATAATAGAAGTTCCAGCCGTCATTCGTAAGGCCCTCATCACACAGGACAGATTATTTATTAATTGGACATCCTGCCCGGTAAGAGATTTCACACTTGTAACTAGATGTTACAAGTGCCAGCAGTACGGTCATGCAGCCAAGACTTGCAAAATACCTGTCCCCACATGTGGTCATTGCGGTGAGGAAGGGCACTCAACCCAGGACTGCGAGAAGAAAGCCAATCCACCTAAATGTGCTACATGTTCGCGCTTTAAAAAACAAGCCAACCACAAGACAGGAGACACAGATTGCCCCGCTAAAAAAGCTGCCGAATACAGGTACATAAATTCGATTGATTATGAAGGCGCCTAAGAGCGCCACATACTTGAGTATATTTTAGACTTAATTTTTATTGTTATTTCTAGTTTGATATGGATGATACCTTAATTACAGATATAGATAACACATTTGTAACTGTGTCAAAGACATGTGACGTTGAGGACTGCATAAAATATCTTTCCGACTTTCAAAATTCTCTAACCGTACTGACCCAAAATATTCGTAGTATTTTTAAGAACATGGACAGCTTTAACATTTTTGTTCATAGACTTAACTTTGATTGTGATATAATGGTACTCACCGAGTGCTGGCTAGCTAACCGCTATGATAACCTACCAGTAATACCGGGGTACACCGTATTACATACAACAATAAACCACAATCAAAATGATGGTGTCGTAGTCTTTGCTAAGGAATCATTGAAGGTCACGGTTGAGGAACATAATCTACAAGACTGTATGAGTAATTGTTTAGTCATCAAAATTGATACTACTACAGCGATAGTCGCTATTTACAGATCCCCTTCCTCTAGAAACTTAGATCCTTTTAACAGATCCTTAAACCAGCTTCTTCAAGCACTTAGCCCATTTAAGAACGTCATACTAACAGGTGATTTAAATATAAATATTAGTTCTGAAAACTGCGATGCAGGAACACAAGATTACCTTAACATCTGCTTATACCATGGTTTTCTTCCCGCTCACACATTGCCTACCCATCAGAGCGGTTCTTGCCTAGATCATATGATGATCAAAACTAGCCTGTCTTATATTACGCTTGTTACTAACTCAACAATTACTGACCATCACGCAGTCCTACTAACAGTAAATTTATCGCTGCCTAAGCTAAATCGTCCTCGGACTATTAGCAAATTAAACATAAACAAACTCGAATATGATTTATGCAACATTGATTTTGGCCTAGTTTACAATACTGCTGACGCTAATTTGGCTTTATCGTATTTAATTAAACATGTCAAACAAGCAATATTACGTAACACGACAGCTTCTACAGTAAATAAGAAACTTTATAATATTAAGGCGTGGATCACTTCTGGATTAATTCGGTGTATAAGACACAGAGACAAACTTCATCAGAGAACAAAGAGATACCCTGATAATTTAATAATTCAAACTACCTATAAAAGATACAGGAATTTTTGCAACAATCTCCTAAAGAACATAAAAAACAATTACGATAAAAATCAATTAAATAGTGCAGGTAAAAATAGCAAACAACTTTGGAAACAAATTAAAAACGTCACCAATATGTCAAAACAGCGTGAATCAAGTTCGAGTTTACTGCTTGCAAATCCTTCACCACTCATATCAGCTAACAATGTAAATAACTTTTTTATTAATGTTGGGAAAAACCTTGCCGAGCAGATTCCGAAGTGTTGCGACCAACCTACTTTCCAAAAATCAAGCGATAGCTTTAACCCAAAATCTTTTGCTATGTTGGACACTGATGAAGATGAAATAACCCGAATAATTTCTGGGCTAAAGGATGATTGTGCAGCTGGATGGGATAATATAAGCAATATGATTCTTAAACGCTTCAAGCATATTTTGATACCTCCTCTAACGCATATATTTCGAATCTGTCTTGCCGAAGGAATTTTCCCTACGTGTCTAAAAAAGGCAGTTGTAATCCCTATCTTTAAATCCGGAAGTAAAGACGCAGTTAATAATTATAGGCCAATATCCTTACTCCCCTCAATTTCAAAAATACTAGAGAAAATTATAAACAGTAGACTTGTTAATTACCTAGAGAAGAACCAAATTTTATCCCCTGCGCAATTTGGTTTTAGACCCAAACTATCGACAGCCGATGCGGTGCATAGCCTGACTGATTATATTTCAGAAAACCTCGGCAAAGGAAACCAGACCCTAGCAGTCTTTCTCGATTTAGCCAAGGCCTTCGACACGGTGTCTGTTTCTGTTCTCCTGGACAAATTAGAGACCATAGGAATAAGAGGAACGCCGCTGAAACTTATTACTGACTATTTAGACGGCCGATACCAGTATGTTAGAATAGATAATATTACGAGTGATGAGCAGAAAAATACTGGGTTTGGTGTTCCGCAAGGGAGTATTTTGGGCCCCACAATATTCCTGATTTATATTAATGACTTGTGTAATCTAAATATTAAAGACGGTAAAATTATATCATATGCCGACGACACGGCGTTAATTTTTACCGCTAAAACCAGTAGCGAACTGTTTGAAATCGCTCAATTAGGTTTAAATTCTGTGACTAATTGGCTTCAAAGCAATTTACTAACATTAAATACCGACAAGACTAAATATATTCACTTCTCCATGCGCAAGCCTCAACTTAACCTTACTAACCCTCATCTATATGCCCATCAATGTGGAAACCGTAAAGCCAGCATGTGTAATTGCCCTTTTATCCTTAAAACTAGCTACATTAAATACCTGGGGGTAATAATGGACGACACACTTTCTTTTAGAAAACATATTGAATGCCTAACTAAAAGAGTGCGCAAACTCATATATGTATTTAAAAAATTGCGAACGTTAGCAGATTCAAAATTAATCACACAAGTTTACTTGGCCCTATGTCAATCAATTATTCAATACTGTATCACTTCTTGGGGTGGTGCACCTAAAACTAATTTGCTTCCTCTTGAAAGAGCTCAGAGAGCAATTTTAAAGGTAGCAAACTTTCATCCCTTCTTCTTTCCTACAGATCTGCTATACAAATCCTGCAACGTACTCACTGTTCGCCAGCTTTTCATTATGCACTTAGTATTAAAAACAGCACACCATGCTTACCTACAATGCTGACAATACTAACAAGAGACGGAATGACATAGTATGCGTAACGAATGCAACCTCAAAACATGTCTTTGTAGAAAGATTTTATACATTCTTAGGCCCATTTCTGTACAATAGATTAAATAAAAAACTAAGTATCTATAAATTAAATTACTATAGCTGTAAAAAAACTGTACTTAAACATTTACTATCCATTGATTATGCACAGACAGAAGATCTACTTGTTGTCTGCAAATAAAACCGCTAACATGCATTTTTACTTTTGTTGACCTAAGTTTTATTTTAGTTATTACTTTATACACATTGTTAATTTATTATTTTAAGTATTTGTGCATTTTTTTTTTGTAGCCTGAAGCACAGGTTTAACCTAGTTCAGGCAAATTAGCAATTGTGCTCTATTTTATTTGTTAAGGTATTTATTGTAAACCGTGCCCCTTTTATAAATAAACGATTTTATTATTATTATTATTTCCTTTATTCAATTAAATAACACATATAAATTATATTTTTAAATATTAGTATACAAATATAAAAACATTTAAAAATATAAAAAATAGTAGCCCACCGGTATCGGGAACAAGGTCCAAGCTACCGGCGGTCAGGGCTCCAGAGAGAGGAACCTCCTAACAATGCGAGCCGTGTCCAGGAGTACCGCTTTCTGAATCAAGCCCTTGACCCAGCTGCCCAACGAGAGCCTCCTCAGATGTTGGTCGAGGCTCTTGGCTATTAAGCCATTGGCTGTAACAACTATCGGTACAATGATCGCTGAGTCCACATCCCACATGTCGACAACCTCGTGAGCCAAGTCAAGATACTTGATTTGTTTATCTTTCTCGGCTTTCACGAGGTTCCCGTCATGCGGTACCGTTATATCAACGATCATTGCACGCCGCTCTAGTCGATCCACCACCACTATATCAGGTTTATTGGCAACAATAGTCCTGTCAGTGATGATGGATCGATCCCAGTACAGTGTGACATGTCCATTTTCGAGAACTGGGTCGGGCACATACCTGTAGTACGGCACTTCTGATTCCACAAGGCTGTATTTCAGAGCAAGTTGCTGGTGGATAATCCTGGGTACTAGGTTGTGTCTATGCAAGTACTCCTCGTTAGCTAGACGAGAACACCCAGAGATTATGTGTCTGATTGATTCTCCTGGACGGTGGCATGCCCGACAGATGTCAACCGTGCCATCTTTCACAATAAATCTCCGGTAATTGTTCGTCATCATAACTTCGTCCATAATTGCACAGACAAAACCTTCGGTTTCCCCAAAGAGGTCACCGAAACGTAGCCAGGCTACGGACGCTAGAAGGTCTACATCGGGTCCATGTAGGGCCCGGAAAAAGCGTCCGTGAAGCTCCTTACTCTGCCATACCTCCATGCGATCTTTAGTGTCAAGCACTACAGGCTTGCGCCAGTTCTCTTTACCCAAGGAGAGCGGGGTGAGGCCCTTGTCCACCGCAACCACATCTCGATGCATCCCCACGTCGGTTTCTAGGAAATAATCCCTGAGACTGCATATCTCGCGATTGTGGAGAGTCTTAGCATTTAAAAAGCCTCGACCTCCACATTTTCGCGGGATATACAATCTCATTACCGATGACCGTGGGTGATGCATTCGATATGCAGTCAGCAGCGTACGGACCCTCCTATCCATGGCGTCGAGTTCGGTCTGAGTCCATTTGAGTATGCCGAAAGAGTACATCAAGACCGGCATGACCCAACCGTTGAAGGCACGCACCTTGTTTCCGCCTGATAAAAGACTATTAAATACTTTTTTCAGGCGGCCAAAGAAGCGTTCCTTCAACGATTGTTTCATGTCAGTAACATTGATGCCCATTATTATTATTATTATTACTTACCGCAGATTTAGATTTCCTGTACATGTCAGAACGATTTAAAAAAAAATGCAACATGACAGTCTGAAAATTAAATTCAATGTTGCATTTTTTTGTAAATCGTTCTGACATGAAGAGGAAATCAATGTTTTATGTGGTCTTCAACAAAAAAGTAGCCTATGTCTTTCCCCGGGGTTCAAAGCCATACCCAATTTTATCAAACTCGGTCCAGGCGTTTCGGAGATTAATCCCTACCTACAAATAAATTGAAGCAGTTCATAATATGAGTAGTGTGCAGTGCACGCACCAGGCTAGCAGGTTGCACAGCGGGTGCACGTCGATGGCGGCCAGCGGTGCGGGCGCGCGCACGGTGTCCAGCACGGCCATCTTGCGCGTGTCGTAGATGCGCACCTCGCCGTCCATGCTGCAACGGGCACGCGGGTTATTTAGTTGCTCATGTTCAGTCTTATCACACTTATTTTGCCTTTGATTTTACATTACTGTCAAAAAAACCACAGTGATCTTAACATTCGTTACAATAAGATTGCCGCCATTCAGAAGACTGCCGAAATTACAGTGATATTTATTTTTCATTCAATAAGGTTGATTTTTGGATTGCTGCAGTCGGGGCGCTGCAGCGCGGCCAGCACGGGCGCGCGGTGCTGCTGCAGACTGCACAGCGCGGCGCGCGAGTGCGACATCGCGCCGTAGCTACACTCACCAGCCCGTGAGCATGGCGCACAGGTCGGGGCGCTGCAGCGCGGCCAGCACGGGCGCGCGGTGCTGCTGCAGACTGCACAGCGCGGCGCGCGAGTGCGACATCGCGCCGTAGCTACACTCACCAGCCCGTGAGCATGGCGCACAGGTCGGGGCGCTGCAGCGCGGCCAGCACGGGCGCGCGGTGCTGCTGCAGACTGCACAGCGCGGCGCGCGAGTGCGACATCGCGCCGTAGCTACACTCACCAGCCCGTGAGCATGGCGCACAGGTCGGGGCGCTGCAGCGCGGCCAGCACGGGCGCGCGGTGCTGCTGCAGACTGCACAGCGCGGCGCGCGAGTGCGACATCGCGCCGTAGCTACACTCACCAGCCCGTGAGCATGGCGCACAGGTCGGGGCGCTGCAGCGCGGCCAGCACGGGCGCGCGGTGCTGCTGCAGACTGCACAGCGCGGCGCGCGAGTGCGACATCGCGCCGTAGCTACACTCACCAGCCCGTGAGCATGGCGCACAGGTCGGGGCGCTGCAGCGCGGCCAGCACGGGCGCGCGGTGCTGCTGCAGACTGCACAGCGCGGCGCGCGAGTGCGACATCGCGCCGTAGCTACACTCACCAGCCCGTGAGCATGGCGCACAGGTCGGGGCGCTGCAGCGCGGCCAGCACGGGCGCGCGGTGCTGCTGCAGACTGCACAGCGCGGCGCGCGAGTGCGACATCGCGCCGTAGCTACACTCACCAGCCCGTGAGCATGGCGCACAGGTCGGGGCGCTGCAGCGCGGCCAGCACGGGCGCGCGGTGCTGCTGCAGACTGCACAGCGCGGCGCGCGAGTGCGACATCGCGCCGTAGCTACACTCACCAGCCCGTGAGCATGGCGCACAGGTCGGGGCGCTGCAGCGCGGCCAGCACGGGCGCGCGGTGCTGCTGCAGACTGCACAGCGCGGCGCGCGAGTGCGACATCGCGCCGTAGCTACACTCACCAGCCCGTGAGCATGGCGCACAGGTCGGGGCGCTGCAGCGCGGCCAGCACGGGCGCGCGGTGCTGCTGCAGACTGCACAGCGCGGCGCGCGAGTGCGACATCGCGCCGTAGCTACACTCACCAGCCCGTGAGCATGGCGCACAGGTCGGGGCGCTGCAGCGCGGCCAGCACGGGCGCGCGGTGCTGCTGCAGACTCCAGAGCGCGGCGCGAGGGTCCCGCTCGTCCCAGGCTCGCACGCCGCCGTCGCCCAGCCCCAGCAGCAGCAGGCCGTCGGCGCCGCGCCACAGCGACGTGGCGGCCGCCTCGCATTCTGTAACGGACCTCGCTTTTAAGGCTACAGGGAAAAGAAACGCGACGCATCGGAAAATCATCCTTCATCAGTCATCACTTTCACATATATTTTTTTATTTTGTTTTACAAAACAATAAAAAAAAATGGTTTTTACAATTTTGCTCGCCAAACTTTGCAGCTTGATGGCGAGAAGCGCTTGTTATTTTGTACATTTTTAATTTAATTTTAAACATATAAGAAGCTAACCTTAAATAAAACTACTAACCAATTAATAGGAAAACAAAAACGAACTATAAGGGGTTCGAAGTGAGTTCATTTCTCGATAGTGGCTGAATCCTCGTTATCGAGAAATAAACTCCTTAGCTTCGATTTTAGAATACCTTTACTGAGTTTAGGGGTCGTCTTAACATATCTATTTTATTAAATACTTTTGATACTAAACATCTAGAAATTCTTTCCCGATAGTAATTTATTATTTTCGGTGCAACTAGTTTCTCTGACACTTCTTGTATTATATTTATTTTAAACAGATACTTTATACTCATCACTAAAATAATGTACTAGGCTTATTAGATACTCACCTTTCCAGTCTATTGGTAGCAATAGACAGGAAAGTTGAAGATTTTTCATATTCTTTGTAACAGTCTTTCTTATCCTTTTTGCTAACTAGGAATTTGATGAGTCTTATCTGTAATAGTTTTATGTTTTATAAGTACATTTTAAACGTTTGCCCATACACAAATAAGTTCATAACTAATTATTCACCACACTGTTTAACTGATAAAACTTCCTCAACACAGATCTCAGCTTGTTACAGGTGTAACTTTGAAGGAACGCACACTGCAGACGAGCCGCAACACACGACGATGCGTTGCGCTGCGGCCCGTTGCGGCTGTAATGTGCGCTTAACGCCAATGCACTTCACAAGACAATGGAATGGGACATGATTTATCTAGTCTATAAAATCTATCTGAGGTGAACAGTTCCCAGACGTAATTTAAAAAAAAGGAGCACATACCGTCACTACTAAATAATAGAAGTAAAAATAACATACCATCACAACCGTTTTCTCCAGATAGTTGAGCAGAGGTTTACCTAATGGTATCCCAACATTTCGTTCAATTATGTAAGTCCTATGATTACAATACGCCTCAATTATGTAAGTCCTATGATTACAATACGCCTCAATTATGTAAGTCCTATGATTACAATACGCCTCAATTATAGAGCCTGAGCTTCTTGCCGTCAACTGAGAAATTCCAGATGGGAAACTCAATAAAAGTTTTCCCGAGCTGGTATCGCTCGCGTACATACGGACTTACCGGTGTCGATGTCGGTGAGCAGCAGCTCGGTGCTGGCGTCCCACAGCCGCACGCGACTGGCGCGGCCGGCCAGCGCCACTCGCGTACATACGGACTTACCGGTGTCGATGTCGGTGAGCAGCAGCTCGGTGCTGGCGTCCCACAGCCGCACGCGACTGGCGCGGCCGGCCAGCGCCACTCGCGTACATACGGACTTACCGGTGTCGA
Organism: Antitype chi; assembly: GCA_947359405.1. Taxonomy (NCBI): domain Eukaryota; kingdom Metazoa; phylum Arthropoda; class Insecta; order Lepidoptera; family Noctuidae; genus Antitype; species Antitype chi. Next base: position 22,210,906 of record OX375814.1, on the reverse strand, counting down.
TGTCGGTGAGCAGCAGCTCGGTGCTGGCGTCCCACAGCCGCACGCGACTGGCGCGGCCGGCCAGCGCCACTCGCGTACATACGGACTTACCGGTGTCGATGTCGGTGAGCAGCAGCTCGGTGCTGGCGTCCCACAGCCGCACGCGACTGGCGCGGCCGGCCAGCGCCACTCGCGTACATACGGACTTACCGGTGTCGATGTCGGTGAGCAGCAGCTCGGTGCTGGCGTCCCACAGCCGCACGCGACTGGCGCGGCCGGCCAGCGCCACTCGCGTATATACGGACTTACCGGTGTCGATGTCGGTGAGCAGCAGCTCGGTGCTGGCGTCCCACAGCCGCACGCGACTGGCGCGGCCGGCCAGCGCCACTCGCGTACATACGGACTTACCGGTGTCGATGTCGGTGAGCAGCAGCTCGGTGCTGGCGTCCCACAGCCGCACGCGACTGGCGCGGCCGGCCAGCGCCACTCGCGTACATACGGACTTACCGGTGTCGATGTCGGTGAGCAGCAGCTCGGTGCTGGCGTCCCACAGCCGCACGCGACTGGCGCGGCCGGCCAGCGCCACTCGCGTACATACGGACTTACCGGTGTCGATGTCGGTGAGCAGCAGCTCGGTGCTGGCGTCCCACAGCCGCACGCGACTGGCGCGGCCGGCCAGCGCCACTCGCGTATATACGGACTTACCGGTGTCGATGTCGGTGAGCAGCAGCTCGGTGCTGGCGTCCCACAGCCGCACGCGACTGGCGCGGCCGGCCAGCGCCACTCGCGTACATACGGACTTACCGGTGTCGATGTCGGTGAGCAGCAGCTCGGTGCTGGCGTCCCACAGCCGCACGCGACTGGCGCGGCCGGCCAGCGCCACTCGCGTACATACGGACTTACCGGTGTCGATGTCGGTGAGCAGCAGCTCGGTGCTGGCGTCCCACAGCCGCACGCGACTGGCGCGGCCGGCCAGCGCCACTCGCGTACATACGGACTTACCGGTGTCGATGTCGGTGAGCAGCAGCTCGGTGCTGGCGTCCCACAGCCGCACGCGACTGGCGCGGCCGGCCAGCGCCACTCGCGTACATACGGACTTACCGGTGTCGATGTCGGTGAGCAGCAGCTCGGTGCTGGCGTCCCACAGCCGCACGCGACTGGCGCGGCCGGCCAGCGCCACTCGCGTATATACGGACTTACCGGTGTCGATGTCGGTGAGCAGCAGCTCGGTGCTGGCGTCCCACAGCCGCACGCGACTGGCGCGGCCGGCCAGCGCCACTCGCGTACATACGGACTTACCGGTGTCGATGTCGGTGAGCAGCAGCTCGGTGCTGGCGTCCCACAGCCGCACGCGACTGGCGCGGCCGGCCAGCGCCACTCGCGTACATACGGACTTACCGGTGTCGATGTCGGTGAGCAGCAGCTCGGTGCTGGCGTCCCACAGCCGCACGCGACTGGCGCGGCCGGCCAGCGCCACTCGCGTACATACGGACTTACCGGTGTCGATGTCGGTGAGCAGCAGCTCGGTGCTGGCGTCCCACAGCCGCACGCGACTGGCGCGGCCGGCCAGCGCCAGCGTGCGCCGCGCCGCGCACCAGCGCAGAAGCGTGGGCGGCGGCGTGGGCGCGTACGGCGCCGCGCCGCCCGCGCCCGCGCCCACTGCAACACACACAGGTTCCGGGTGAACACTACGCCCCAGACGTAATAACAATAAAACTTGACTCGTTCAGTATCCCTCACCCCATTAAAAAAGCGCCCTTGTGTAAGTACATACCTACATACAGTCTGTCAAGAAACACATGAAAAAAGAAAGGATGGGGGGAAGGGAGGGTTGTTCGCGAAGGAACTAAGCAAAAGCGCTCCCACGTTAGACTTAATTCCAAATCCCTCGCTTCTTAGTTCAGGTGAAAGCTCCAGGTCGGAAATGAAATTTCGCGAATCATATTCATAATCAAAATACAACCTGGCTCTGACCTGCAACTTGTAACAAACTTGAATAAATGTCGCGGGCGACCCTGGAGCGTACTGAAGCCAGAGGAGTGTATTAACGGCAAGACAGTAAAGGTTTAGCGCGGAGCGGCGAATGTTTATTTAAAATAGACAAACAAAAGTACACATGCAGGAGCAGTAGCAAGCGAAACGGGACGTCGAAACGGGAGCTGATGAACTAAAAGAATGACCTACTTCACTAAGGAGCTGCGAACTAAACTAAGCGATCCTGGTCGCGAACTAAAATGCGCAAGACTCCAGTAACCACCATCATTATATTATAGTATAGGCAAAAGCTGTAGTTCCCAATAACATTGTTTTCATAAAGTTTCTTGAAAGACTACTACCGCTAAAAGAAAGTTCATATTTAATTAGCATTTCTTGTTTTCTAAAACTCGGCATGTCATTTAATAATAGGGCGCATAAACAAAATAACTTTGTAAAATAAATAAAAAACGACTGAGTAAAAACTGAATTTTAAATCAAAAAATGAAAACAAGAAAGTTTTGTTTTAAGACCGTTCATCCCGCGCGGGCTGGCAACGTATACGCATTTATAGTGGTTTTTCGTGATTAATTAAATAAATATGAATCAAAGTACTATTTTTTTCAGCCAAGCACTATACTATACTTGTTGGTATTTATAATCGTTTTTTACATTTACTCTTAAGGTCTTTATTGTTCATTTTATTAAAATGCCGCCGACTGCATGATTTTGCATAAAGTATCAGTTTATTAATCAACCCCTTAAAACAATGGGCACGCCACGATTGCGGCGGTAAGTCCCCTCTTTGAGGAGTGGCTTGAGAGGCGGCACAGCCCGGCTTGGGCGGAGCACCGCCGTGTCCTTGTGGAGGCGATCGGCGGCGGCGATCGCGTCCAGCCCTGTAAATACGAAATCCGTAATCTCGGTCGAAGTTACGGGCGTTTCTTACTCCGTATCACTTAGATACCTATGATTAGTTTGGGGCCCAAACTAAGAATGAATTACTACACGATTTGACAGTTGTCCCTACTCCCTGTATGGTTTTACCGGTCCAAAAAAGTTAATTAATCAGCTGTCGAAGTTTCGAACTATTTTCGGACGGGCCCGTATTTTCGTTGACGGAGTTAGAGAGTAGCCCCCCAGGTCCAGGCCATGGTACGGAGCGAGAGTGCATGGGTAGCCGTCACTTCCTTCTGCGAAGCAGTAATGCTCGCGAAGAGGGAGGCGGCGCACGTGAGTATATGCGCCCTCACGGCCCTAGCCTCCGCACGAGACGCCCTGGGCGTTGGGAATCCTAGGCTGATTCCCGGCCACCGTAGGCGCGGGCTTGCGGACGGCGAGTAATGGGTAGCTCGCTGTCCGGTAAGGACCAAGCCCGGGTCGGTCGGTCGGACCAAGCCGGCCGATGCCTGCCAGGGGTGCGGTTTGTTCGAAAGAGATACCGCGGCCCCTGGCACACAGGCAACTGAGGGAACACGGGTGGGTTTTAGTTAGTAAAAGTCTGACACGCCCTCCTGCTCCACCCAGAGGGGGAGAAGTTATTTGATGATTTCCCACGCAAAAAAAACCCCTTAAAACAAAAGTTCCTTGTTTCCATCTTTTTGAAAGTTACCTTTTGACGCAGTTGGATTTTTTTGATTTTTTACATATTTCTTTTATTTTTCACTTTTCAGTTGATATGATTATTTTTGGCGGTAATGAGACCTATTTATGAAAGTCCTTATTTTGATATCCCTCTTGATAGGTATTGAGAAAAAAATCAAAATTGAATAAGCCGCCAAAAATCAGCCAATTTAATTTTCATAATTTTAATAGATCCAGTGTCACTCTCACAATTGTGACGAATCTAACGACGCCTCTCAAGCTAAAATCCATCAAGCCGTTTAGGCTACAGAGCGCGACAAAGGAATCCACATACATACATACAGTGGAAATACATAACCCTCCTTCTGACGCAGTCGGGTAAAAATAATGAAATGTCTTACTTAAAACAACGGTATTACAATGTGGACGTGACATGCAGTTTATAACAACTAATTTAATCGGGTCTGATCTAAAGTATATTATAATTTAACGAACAAATAATTATCTACCGTCTCGTCGTCGAACATGGCCATAGTACTGTAAAACCTTGCACTAAGAACAGTGAATGGCAGCAATACAGATGTTAAATGACAATGGCGAGGTAGTTAACACGTAATGTAATGAGCACTTATCGGAATAGTTATCCATGCCACATGCCGTAAAACTGCAACTCAAATTCCGGGATTACAAGAGACGTAAATCTGTGAATCTCGCAGGCGCATTCATTCTAACGCGTTAACCATGCATTGCACGTCCTATTCCGATGTGAGTGTTGAGTAGAGTGCTACAAGGTCTTGTGGCGGCTGAACGACTTTGACAGGAGCGTTGTTAGTCAAAATTTGTGAAATTGTATTGACTTATCAAAAAGAGAGCCTTTGGGTCCGACTTTGAGCACGCGCCAAAAGAACCTTGTAGCGGTGTGTGAGTGAGATGCCGCGACATGTACTCACGGCTGGCGTCCTGCTTGCCCTTGCTGGCGGCCTGCTTGTCCTCGGCCGACGCGAACTGCTCCGACACCAGCTGCGCTAGACCTGCTCCCCAACACGACACCCAACGTCAACACATGACAATCGACACTCAACTTACTATAAAAACTGTGGCTTTGATTCTGTGTGCACCGGCTTGCTTGACGGTAACTGGTTACTATGTTTAAATCGCAGGTCGAAAATACTTATTGGAAAAGATAAGAGCGGTCATATTATTTTGTGAAATGAAGCCTGGAGCAAGCTGTCGGACGCGACCTAAGTCGTAGGCGTATTATTCATTCATTGACATTTCTATGCGGCTCAGCATCGACAGTTGAAAATCCAACAGTGCAATAATATTTAGGCATTGTATTGGAGTTGCCTAGCTAGTGGTAGTGAACCTACATTATCGCGTCAAGGTCAATTCCACTTTCTATCCCCACTCTACTAAATATGTTTATGTTAACAGGGACAGATCATTCTTTCATTGGTCTATCCATAGTCAAATGTCAAGAATATTAAGAATAGAATGATGCTCTTGTTCATTGTTCGTTTGGTGTAAATGTAAACCCACCTTCAGTTAGCGGCATCTATTCATGGAACATCTTACACACAGACACTTACACACCCAAATTCACAGGGTAGGGGCTTAAAAAAAAAAGAAAAAATCTTTTTCTGTTTCTTTAATTTAATGAAATAGCTTTATTTTATTTTTTAGTACTCAAACGATAGCTACTAACGCAAATCCGTAGTAATTTGTAAATTTTATGAATAGAGAGAGCCATGGCACCCATAACACAAGTTTAATTTTAGCTTGTGTGTCGGAGGTAATAATCAGTTATTAAATCAGCAATGAAAAACAATAATATCGTCATTTACACAAAGGCGATAGGTTACTACTAACCTAACCTTTGTGTAAATTGAAAACTTGAAAATAAAGTTTATTCTCTTCTATTATTCTATTCTATCTGATCGTTTACGGGGACAACTACGACTTATTACTCTAGTATGAATGTTAGGTAGGTAATGTTACTGACGAGGTAAAACATCAATCAGTTAGTTACTTACGTTCGATCGTCTGCTCGGGCATTCATTTCGCATATGAGTTCAGATAAAACGAGTGCCAGACGATTACAGGCTTACAAAATACAAACTAGTGAACCAGTTGTCACACAGTCGCAGTCTGTCAGTACAAGATAGTCGTAAATAGTACTAGTCTACAAGACTGGTCGGTGCGCCACAGAATCAGCGCCAACACTGTTCTACTGTGTGAAAGCTTGCACGTTGAAATAATCTAAACAAGAAACTACAACCCAAAGACTGTTTGTCCAATAACAATTGCCAATATTTGTTAGATGATGTTTTGAATTTTGTGGACATGCAGTTATGAATGGAGTCGAGTTTTGGTTAAGTCGCACGAGTGGCATGAAATCATTAGTTACGTTCGTAACTCCCTTTACTATGTTTTATGAACCAAATAACAATAACGTTGAGCAAGTTATATCATACACCGGCCACACGGACAAGTCACATAACCTCCACCTTGCTCTCTGATGTGATACGAGCATATTTACTTTACCACAACAGGTATAGTTATTGGGGTTTCTAAGAAAGATTGCCGTCTGCATAGCGGCCACAACATGGCAGTAGATGACGGTAGGATTTCGAAATCACGGTGTCAAAAAACGCTTTCTATATTCCCCGTCATTGTGCGACGTTGTGGCGGCACCACTTTCTTAAGAAACTCAAATCTTAAGCTACAGCTTGGGGCTTATCATATGCACGTCAAACGCGCGCCACTCCGACACCAGCATGTATAATGTGTACGACTGCGCGCAGTGTATAGTGTGTAGCGAGTACGTACTGTAGACGGCCTGGCCTGGCGGCGGGCGGTAGTCAGCGGCGGGGCGCACGTCCAGCGCGCGCCACGCCGACACTAGCGTGTATACTGTGTACGACTGCATGCAGTGTGTACGACTGCGCGCAGTGTATAGTGTGTAGCGAGTACGTACTGTAGACGGCCTGGCCTGGCGGCGGGCGGTAGTCAGCGGCGGGGCGCACGTCCAGCGCGCGCCACGCCGACACTAGCGTGTATACTGTGTACGACTGCATGCAGTGTGTACGACTGCGCGCAGTGTATAGTGTGTAGCGAGTACGTACTGTAGACGGCCTGGCCTGGCGGCGGGCGGTAGTCAGCGGCGGGGCGCACGTCCAGCGCGCGCCACGCCGACACTAGCGTGTATACTGTGTACGACTGCATGCAGTGTGTACGACTGCGCGCAGTGTATAGTGTGTAGCGAGTACGTACTGTAGACGGCCTGGCCTGGCGGCGGGCGGTAGTCAGCGGCGGGGCGCACGTCCAGCGCGCGCCACGCCGACACTAGCGTGTATACTGTGTACGACTGCATGCAGTGTGTACGACTGCGCGCAGTGTATAGTGTGTAGCGAGTACGTACTGTAGACGGCCTGGCCTGGCGGCGGGCGGTAGTCAGCGGCGGGGCGCACGTCCAGCGCGCGCCACGCCGACACTAGCGTGTATACTGTGTACGACTGCATGCAGTGTGTACGACTGCGCGCAGTGTATAGTGTGTAGCGAGTACGTACTGTAGACGGCCTGGCCTGGCGGCGGGCGGTAGTCAGCGGCGGGGCGCACGTCCAGCGCGCGCCACGCCGACACTAGCGTGTATACTGTGTACGACTGCATGCAGTGTGTACGACTGCGCGCAGTGTATAGTGTGTAGCGAGTACGTACTGTAGACGGCCTGGCCTGGCGGCGGGCGGTAGTCAGCGGCGGGGCGCACGTCCAGCGCGCGCCACGCCGACACTAGCGTGTATACTGTGTACGACTGCATGCAGTGTGTACGACTGCGCGCAGTGTATAGTGTGTAGCGAGTACGTACTGTAGACGGCCTGGCCTGGCGGCGGGCGGTAGTCAGCGGCGGGGCGCACGTCCAGCGCGCGCCACGCCGACACTAGCGTGTATACTGTGTACGACTGCATGCAGTGTGTACGACTGCGCGCAGTGTATAGTGTGTAGCGAGTACGTACTGTAGACGGCCTGGCCTGGCGGCGGGCGGTAGTCAGCGGCGGGGCGCACGTCCAGCGCGCGCCACGCCGACACTAGCGTGTATACTGTGTACGACTGCATGCAGTGTGTACGACTGCGCGCAGTGTATAGTGTGTAGCGAGTACGTACTGTAGACGGCCTGGCCTGGCGGCGGGCGGTAGTCAGCGGCGGGGCGCACGTCCAGCGCGCGCCACGCCGACACTAGCGTGTATACTGTGTACGACTGCATGCAGTGTGTACGACTGCGCGCAGTGTATAGTGTGTAGCGAGTACGTACTGTAGACGGCCTGGCCTGGCGGCGGGCGGTAGTCAGCGGCGGGGCGCACGTCCAGCGCGCGCCACGCCGACACTAGCGTGTATACTGTGTACGACTGCATGCAGTGTGTACGACTGCGCGCAGTGTATAGTGTGTAGCGAGTACGTACTGTAGACGGCCTGGCCTGGCGGCGGGCGGTAGTCAGCGGCGGGGCGCACGTCCAGCGCGCGCCACGCCGACACTAGCGTGTATACTGTGTACGACTGCATGCAGTGTGTACGACTGCGCGCAGTGTATAGTGTGTAGCGAGTACGTACTGTAGACGGCCTGGCCTGGCGGCGGGCGGTAGTCAGCGGCGGGGCGCACGTCCAGCGCGCGCCACGCCGACACTAGCGTGTATACTGTGTACGACTGCATGCAGTGTGTACGACTGCGCGCAGTGTATAGTGTGTAGCGAGTACGTACTGTAGACGGCCTGGCCTGGCGGCGGGCGGTAGTCAGCGGCGGGGCGCACGTCCAGCGCGCGCCACGCCGACACTAGCGTGTATACTGTGTACGACTGCATGCAGTGTGTACGACTGCGCGCAGTGTATAGTGTGTAGCGAGTACGTACTGTAGACGGCCTGGCCTGGCGGCGGGCGGTAGTCAGCGGCGGGGCGCACGTCCAGCGCGCGCCACGCCGACACTAGCGTGTATACTGTGTACGACTGCATGCAGTGTGTACGACTGCGCGCAGTGTATAGTGTGTAGCGAGTACGTACTGTAGACGGCCTGGCCTGGCGGCGGGCGGTAGTCAGCGGCGGGGCGCACGTCCAGCGCGCGCCACGCCGACACTAGCGTGTATACTGTGTACGACTGCATGCAGTGTGTACGACTGCGCGCAGTGTATAGTGTGTAGCGAGTACGTACTGTAGACGGCCTGGCCTGGCGGCGGGCGGTAGTCAGCGGCGGGGCGCACGTCCAGCGCGCGCCACGCCGACACTAGCGTGTATACTGTGTACGACTGCATGCAGTGTGTACGACTGCGCGCAGTGTATAGTGTGTAGCGAGTACGTACTGTAGACGGCCTGGCCTGGCGGCGGGCGGTAGTCAGCGGCGGGGCGCACGTCCAGCGCGCGCCACGCCGACACTAGCGTGTATACTGTGTACGACTGCATGCAGTGTGTACGACTGCGCGCAGTGTATAGTGTGTAGCGAGTACGTACTGTAGACGGCCTGGCCTGGCGGCGGGCGGTAGTCAGCGGCGGGGCGCACGTCCAGCGCGCGCCACGCCGACACTAGCGTGTATACTGTGTACGACTGCATGCAGTGTGTACGACTGCGCGCAGTGTATAGTGTGTAGCGAGTACGTACTGTAGACGGCCTGGCCTGGCGGCGGGCGGTAGTCAGCGGCGGGGCGCACGTCCAGCGCGCGCCACGCCGACACTAGCGTGTATACTGTGTACGACTGCATGCAGTGTGTACGACTGCGCGCAGTGTATAGTGTGTAGCGAGTACGTACTGTAGACGGCCTGGCCTGGCGGCGGGCGGTAGTCAGCGGCGGGGCGCACGTCCAGCGCGCGCCACGCCGACACTAGCGTGTATACTGTGTACGACTGCATGCAGTGTGTACGACTGCGCGCAGTGTATAGTGTGTAGCGAGTACGTACTGTAGACGGCCTGGCCTGGCGGCGGGCGGTAGTCAGCGGCGGGGCGCACGTCCAGCGCGCGCCACGCCGACACTAGCGTGTATACTGTGTACGACTGCATGCAGTGTGTACGACTGCGCGCAGTGTATAGTGTGTAGCGAGTACGTACTGTAGACGGCCTGGCCTGGCGGCGGGCGGTAGTCAGCGGCGGGGCGCACGTCCAGCGCGCGCCACGCCGACACTAGCGTGTATACTGTGTACGACTGCATGCAGTGTGTACGACTGCGCGCAGTGTATAGTGTGTAGCGAGTACGTACTGTAGACGGCCTGGCCTGGCGGCGGGCGGTAGTCAGCGGCGGGGCGCACGTCCAGCGCGCGCCACGCCGACACTAGCGTGTATACTGTGTACGACTGCATGCAGTGTGTACGACTGCGCGCAGTGTATAGTGTGTAGCGAGTACGTACTGTAGACGGCCTGGCCTGGCGGCGGGCGGTAGTCAGCGGCGGGGCGCACGTCCAGCGCGCGCCACGCCGACACTAGCGTGTATACTGTGTACGACTGCATGCAGTGTGTACGACTGCGCGCAGTGTATAGTGTGTAGCGAGTACGTACTGTAGACGGCCTGGCCTGGCGGCGGGCGGTAGTCAGCGGCGGGGCGCACGTCCAGCGCGCGCCACGCCGACACTAGCGTGTATACTGTGTACGACTGCATGCAGTGTGTACGACTGCGCGCAGTGTATAGTGTGTAGCGAGTACGTACTGTAGACGGCCTGGCCTGGCGGCGGGCGGTAGTCAGCGGCGGGGCGCACGTCCAGCGCGCGCCACGCCGACACTAGCGTGTATACTGTGTACGACTGCATGCAGTGTGTACGACTGCGCGCAGTGTATAGTGTGTAGCGAGTACGTACTGTAGACGGCCTGGCCTGGCGGCGGGCGGTAGTCAGCGGCGGGGCGCACGTCCAGCGCGCGCCACGCCGACACTAGCGTGTATACTGTGTACGACTGCATGCAGTGTGTACGACTGCGCGCAGTGTATAGTGTGTAGCGAGTACGTACTGTAGACGGCCTGGCCTGGCGGCGGGCGGTAGTCAGCGGCGGGGCGCACGTCCAGCGCGCGCCACGCCGACACTAGCGTGTATACTGTGTACGACTGCATGCAGTGTGTACGACTGCGCGCAGTGTATAGTGTGTAGCGAGTACGTACTGTAGACGGCCTGGCCTGGCGGCGGGCGGTAGTCAGCGGCGGGGCGCACGTCCAGCGCGCGCCACGCCGACACTAGCGTGTATACTGTGTACGACTGCATGCAGTGTGTACGACTGCGCGCAGTGTATAGTGTGTAGCGAGTACGTACTGTAGACGGCCTGGCCTGGCGGCGGGCGGTAGTCAGCGGCGGGGCGCACGTCCAGCGCGCGCCACGCCGACACTAGCGTGTATACTGTGTACGACTGCATGCAGTGTGTACGACTGCGCGCAGTGTATAGTGTGTAGCGAGTACGTACTGTAGACGGCCTGGCCTGGCGGCGGGCGGTAGTCAGCGGCGGGGCGCACGTCCAGCGCGCGCCACGCCGACACTAGCGTGTATACTGTGTACGACTGCATGCAGTGTGTACGACTGCGCGCAGTGTATAGTGTGTAGCGAGTACGTACTGTAGACGGCCTGGCCTGGCGGCGGGCGGTAGTCAGCGGCGGGGCGCACGTCCAGCGCGCGCCACGCCGACACTAGCGTGTATACTGTGTACGACTGCATGCAGTGTGTACGACTGCGCGCAGTGTATAGTGTGTAGCGAGTACGTACTGTAGACGGCCTGGCCTGGCGGCGGGCGGTAGTCAGCGGCGGGGCGCACGTCCAGCGCGCGCCACGCCGACACTAGCGTGTATACTGTGTACGACTGCATGCAGTGTGTACGACTGCGCGCAGTGTATAGTGTGTAGCGAGTACGTACTGTAGACGGCCTGGCCTGGCGGCGGGCGGTAGTCAGCGGCGGGGCGCACGTCCAGCGCGCGCCACGCCGACACTAGCGTGTATACTGTGTACGACTGCATGCAGTGTGTACGACTGCGCGCAGTGTATAGTGTGTAGCGAGTACGTACTGTAGACGGCCTGGCCTGGCGGCGGGCGGTAGTCAGCGGCGGGGCGCACGTCCAGCGCGCGCCACGCCGACACTAGCGCCGGCTCCATGCTGCTGCCCGACGGCCTAAGAAGGCAAATAATTCATGTCAAGTAGGTACTTTTTAACGTCCACATTTACGAGAAAATATAATTACAATAAGAATAATTTATTTCGGTATGATGCACCCCTACGCACAGCTCGTACCGTGCCACAGTCCCAGATGTAGTGTACCTGTAGATGGCGAGGTTGCCGGTGTGCGAGGCCACGGCCAGCAGCGCGTGCTGGTGCGCGTTGAGGTAGGCCAGCGCCGTGATGCGGCCCCACGCGCGGCGCCACGACCCCACGCAAAGCTTGGCCGCTGTGCCCCAGTCCCAGATCCTGCCAGTGTACAAACAAACGTTTACTCTAATTTTTTGAGAATCAGCATTTCTGTAACATCAAAACCTACAAAAGACGAGTAGCGTCAGTACATAACACTATGCATTTTTACACGCTTTATATTAGCTCGGGTTGTATGTATGTAACGGAATCTTTGAGCGCGATTTTGACCCACTTTAAACGGTCAGATTTCATTGAAACTTTGTAAACTTGTTGAGGACAGATGACAATTTAATAATTTAAAAAAAAAAATGAGAAAAAAAAACACGTTTTGTAGTTAGCAGAACAAAAAAATAGAAAATAAATAATAGTTTAAAAAACTAAAAAAACACGCTTTAGAAACCAAACTAAAAAAGGAGAAAATAATTTAATTCAATTAAAAAGCGTGGGGTGCTTGACATTAATTGATTATAAAAATACCTCAAAAAGCACCCCACGCTTTTTAATTGAATTAAATTATTTTCTCCTTTTTTAGTTTGGTTTTTAAAGCGTGTTTTTACCTATTAAAGGCTCTTATTAAAGAGAAGTACAGATGTAGATTTTGCTACTTATACTAATAAAAATAAAAATCCATCTATGAAAATCATTAAGTTTTTTAATCAAGTCAGTTATCATGTTTTATTGTTATCACTTAAAAATATGGATTAAATTGAAATTAAATTAAATACAGTAATATTTTTTCTCCTGTTCATTGTTTTATTGGTATTGTTTTCAATAGTATTATTTTTATTTCAGTTATTTATTTTATTTTCAAATAACACTACGTCATTCTTCCTACAGTTTTATTACTGAACTCTCAACAAGACACCCAATATTTTGTTTAATTCAAAAAAAGTATCTAGGTATCGATATCAATAATGTAATAAAAAATTCGATGCATCTGCACTGGTGTGGCCTTGATCGAGTAGTAATAGATATCGACCTATGACGCGAGTGTCGACCTTATATTTATCCCGATTAAGTTTAAAATTGGGACTACTGAAAATACTGCCATCTATGGTCGAGTAGCGGAATTTACTCGGCAATCGAATCTAGTTTGACTTTAGATTACAAAACTTTGTAAATACTTTCTGAGCTAAAGCAAAATAAATCCTATCTTTAGAGCCTGAAGGTTTATTTCCAGATGTAGGATCTGTGACTTATGCTAGTTTTGACTAAAACTAAAACGACAACTCAAACGAATTGTTTATTTGTAGTGCATTATATGATTATCGGATTATGTGTGTGAGTTTGGCGACAACGGTTCCTATAGTATTTTTTTCGCATTGCAGTTCCACCTGTTTTTTCTCTCTTCCGTGGTCATATAAGTAATAAACACCGAAGAGTAGGAGCGCCAACTGGAGTTTACGTCCAGCTTTTTAAATGTTGTGCTCATTAAAGAAAGGTGTAACATGTCCTCTAAAGGGAACTTTAAAACAAAACCGTGCACAGACGTTTTGAAGTCTTTGGATCATTCTTTAGCATAATTATGGCATCTGACAACGAATTAATGTCAAATTGTAAATATAAATCAAGTTACTAAAATGTAGGTTGTTTCGATCTGAATATTATTTTATTATATCCTGACAAGTAACTGGTAAAATTCTTATATTTTTTGATAGCCGTCGTTGGCCGTACAATTTGTGTTCATACAACGTTTGTTTTTTTGAACGCGCTAATCTCTGAAACTACTAGTTGCATTTGAAAAATATTTTTGTATATGATAGCCACATTCATGAGAAAGGCTACTTAAGGATGAATCTAGTCGACATTTTTTCCATACAAACTTCGGGACTGTATTACTCCACCATTCGACAATGTACATCAAAACTTAAACATGGTATGGTTTTGTCTCACTATTAATACTGTCTGCACGGAAACAGAATACTAAAATAAAAACTAAAAGCCATTAAAAAGTTAGGAGCCAACAAAGATTAGTTTTTCTGGCTAAATTTTACCTAACTTTGGACGTGTTTAAGTAATAAAAGAAGATTAAAATCTCCAAAACCAAGTCGATACCGGCAAAGCCCAAATATCGAAAAGTTCAATTAACTTTATTGGTAATAAATTTATGCAGTGGTTTTTCATATACCGGAAGCCTTTTCTTAATTTTTAACGCGCCTGTTTTACTATTTTGGTAGTTTTTGAGTACTCACAGTTTATGCGTCGAAGACGGTAGGTTGAGCTAATGTCCGAGCAGAATAACGAACACTTCGGTAGGTTATACTAAGACAATTCTTTATTATTATCACACTATAAAGTCTTAGTGATAGTGTCGTGATTTCATTGATTTAGTTTGGAAAAAGTGTATTATCTTAACACTGAATTATAATATCCACTGTGGTAGCACTGTTAAGTTATTTATTATCATGAATTGTAACGGTCTTTTTAACCGACTTCAAAAAGGAGGAGGTTATCAATTCGTGATGTATGTTCCCCGATTACTCGAAGATGGCTGGACCGATTTGGATTTTGTTTTTTTTGTTTGAAAGGGTATATTTCCCAGGTGGTCCCATGTTCATCAAGTCAGGATCTGATGATGGGATCCTGGAGAAATAGAGAGAACTCTTCAAATTTTATAGGCACACAAAGCGATTTAGGTATTTTTTGGAAGAGTACTTTCTCGTAGTGGTCCCATTTCAATTTGGTGAAAATCTGATGAAGAACTTCGGAGATAGGCAACGGAACTCCTCAATAAATGATAGCAAATGGACTGGGATTGCCGAAATCGCATGTCTGTCTATTGTTTACACCAGTTCATAACATAACATCACGCCGGTACGCTGTGAAGGGGTAAGCACATGTGAACCACTAAAAAGTGAAAAATAAAAACTTTTTCCAAAAAAAAAACAACCGACTTCCAAAAAAACACTACAAAGTGAAAAATAAGTTTAATTTCGGAAGGCGGTGACAAAAAATTCAAATACAGCTCCAAAGACACCGACTTCCGAAATTAAAGTTATTTTTCACTTTGTAGTGTTTTTTTGGAAGTCGGTTGTTTTTTTTTTGGAAAAAGTTTTTTTAGATATGTTTTTCTTATGACAACTCGGGCAATTTAATGTGTAATTGTACGATGGCAACACTTAGAAACAACGTCACCTAGCCGTTATTTCTGGGTGGGGACAAAAAAGTGTTTTAATGTATTTTAAATGGTAAAATGGAGTGTAATGACCGGTTGAGCAGTCACGGCCTCTCAAGGCCAACTGCGAGATGCCCTACAAAAAAAAAATGGAGTGCGGGGTCATTGGTTGTTCGACAGTCGAAGAGAACAGTTTGTGAAATTAAAAGTATAAGCAAGTTATAAGTATCGTTTATAAGTCGGGGAATAAGAAGTTTCACGCGAACGAAGTCGCGGGCAGAAGCTAGTCATTTATAAAAATAAAATCCGCCACAACACTCAACATAATATGGCATCCCATGAGCCTGTAGGCATTGATCAATGTATCGGTCGAAATTTGGTGATGGCCACCTTGGTACCGTCACAACCAGATATTTTTTTAAATTAAAATTAATCGACTAATTAGAAAATATCAGAAATCATTAAAATGCCAAAAAGTTAACAAATTAAATACCGAACTTAGGCAAAAAAATAAATAATACAATAATTGAAGAAATGTAATAGTGAATTGCAATTATGTAATACCTTGTATGTTACTGACACACAGCACCTACAGGATGAATTGTTTGTTAGGGAATATGCTCGCAGACTTAGTCAAGTACAATGCAGAGAGGTACGAGTCTCTGACAAATAACGTCTCCTTTAGCTGTGCCTGTTCCCAGGCGCCTCAGCCTCAACTGGTCACACCCACAACCTCACCAGTTCAGCCAGTAGGTAGTTGTGATGGTAATAATAGTATGAATAATTTGATTAACACAACATGTTTTTTCTGACAAATTTGGTCAAGGTTTTGGTAGAATATTTAATCAGTGTTCTCAACAATATGTAATTAATAATTGTTCACCCGGTGCCAGTATTAGTCAATTAATAAGTAATATTAAATGGTCAAAAATAAACCCCAGTTCAACTGTTATATTATTAAGCGGGGAGAGCTTAAATGTTAGAAAAAAGGACATAAATAAATGTGTCCATTTGATGTTACATCTCAATGAGACGAATAATTGAAAATTTATTTTCTGTCGCTTTATTCACATTACTTGTCTGATGAGCAAAGTAGGCACATTTATAATTTAAATATGTTAATATTTAATAAGAGAAGTCGTCACAGTGACGCCATTTAATTTTTTGATAAATGATAAATGATTTTATTTCTGTAAGTAGGTTTGTACAAACACTTTTACACGTCAATCATATTTTTTTTTTTTTAACTAGATGAGGTCGGCGTTTCCTATCTGACTACTCTGAGAAGAAAGGCCGAAACAAACTCAGAGGTCACAGTCTTTTTTAAAGTCCAGACATAATCTTGGTCAGATCATGTGAAGACCATGTGGATTGGTGTCTGAAATGGTCTTTTGAGGAAAGAACCACACAGATTGAGTGGACCTGTCCAATCAGTGCACGCATTTATCAGTAATCATGCAGCTCAACTCAGAACTTGAGGAGCTCAAAGATTTGACGAACAATACCAAAGAAAGGACATTTGGGTAGGCCGCATAAATTACTCAAACTGGCAGATTAACATTATAACTAACTGAGAAAGAGATGAAACACAAAACAAAAAAAAACAAAACATGATCCACACAGTCCTCACATTCACAATAATTAAAACAATAATAATATTATACTTCTCAAAGTAAATATTCATGTCAAAGTGTATATAATAATAATCAAATGTCGAAGAGTATAAGTTTGCAAAAAAAAAAAAAAAGAACAACATTTAGTATGCAAAAATTGGAGCAGGTCAATCCCAAGATGTTTTGTCCTCAATATAATCCTTAACGGTATAAAAGGCTTTCTGGCACAACTTACGTTTAATGAATGATTTAAATTTATTGAGACTTAGATCTTGAACATGGCTAGGAAGTTTGTTATAAAAGCGTATACATTGACATCTGAATGATCCACCTATTTTTTTGAGCCTTGTTGATGGTACAACAAATTTGTGTTTGTTCCTAGTATTTATACTATGGATATCACTGTATTTTTTAAACAATTTAATATTTTTATGGGCATATAAAAGATTTTCAAAAATATACTGTGAAGGCACAGTAATTACATTAATCTCCTTAAATTTCTCTCTGAGAGAGTGTCTCGGACTTAATTTATAAATTGATCGGACAGCTCTTTTCTGCAACACAAAGATAGTTTGAATGTCGGCGGCATTTCCCCACAACAGAATACCATACGACATTACACTATGAAAATAGCTGAAGTAAACTAAACGGGCTGTCTCTATATCAGTTAAATTACGAATTTTTCTAACAGCGTATGCTGCCGAGCTAAGCTTTTTCGACAATTTATCTATATGTGGGCCCCACTGAAGCTTGGCATCCAAGGTTAAGCCCAAGAATACAGTGCTATCTTCAGGATTCAATTCTTCGCCCTTTATCAACACATTAGTTTTCACCTGCCTAACGTGAGGTAGCGTAAACTTAATGCATTTGGTTTTTTTTCCATTAAGAAGTAAATTATTAACATTGAACCAGTGAACTACTTTTGAGATTGCGCTATTTACATCGTCATTAACCAGCTGCTGACGTTTAAGTTTAAACAAAAGTGAAGTGTCATCCGCAAACAACACTGTTTCATGATTATCCTTTATAAGGTAAGGCAAGTCATTAATATAAATAAGAAACAAGAAAGGACCAAGAATCGAGCCCTATGGGACTCCCATTGATACTAAGGATCCGGGAGATCTTTTTCCATTTACATCAACACACTGAATCCTATTACACAAGTATGAAATAAGAAGATCCAGAGCGGTGTTCCGGATCCCGTAGTGGCGGAGTTTCCTGATTAAAGTTTCATGAAGCACGCAATCGAATGCTTTAGATAAATCACAAAAGATGCCCAAGGCATCGTATTTATTTTCCCATGCATTGTAAATATGCCCTAAGAGTTCAACACCGGCATCGGTAGTTGAACGACCCCTTGTAAAACCGAACTGTTTGCTGTGTAATAAATTATGTTTATTAAAAAATCTTTGCAGTTGGTCTAAAATTAATTTCTCAAAAATTTTACTAAAGGTAGGTAGTACTGAAATAGGTCTATAATTAGAGGGGTCTGATGTATTACCTGATTTAAACAAAGGTATTATTTTACTATTCTTCATTAGGTCAGGAAACTCCCCACAGTCGATACAATTATTAAATATTAGAGCTAAAGTAGGTGCTACAATGTCTATAATTGACTTAGCGACTTCTACTGAATTACCCCATAGATCTGCAGTCTTTTTTACATTCAAAGTGTGAAAGGTTTTAATTATATCTCTACAGCTAATATGTTCAAAATGAAATTCTGAATCACAAACATTAACATTTTCCTTAAGCAAAGACTCAGCAACAGAAGGTGATGAGTTAAGAGATTTTGTAGTTGAAACGGGAATATCTGTAAAGAAATTTTCAAAAGCCGCAGCGACTTGTGAGTCGGCTGTTATTATTTTGTCATTGATAGACAGGCTGTAGTCAGTATTTCGGTTACTAGACCTTCCCGTTTCACTATTAATAATATTCCAAGTCGTTTTAATTACATTACTACTGTTTTTAATCTTTGAACTCAAATAACGCGACTTGGCCATCCAACAAACTTTTTTAAATAATTTAGAATAATTTCTAACATATAAGTGAAATTCAGCAGAGTTTACATAATTTCTCTCATTGTACAGCTCATAAAGTCTTGTTCTACTTTTATGAATACCAATGGTAGCCCAGTCACTGAAAGAGATGTTACTATTAATCGAGATAGTCTTGGGAATAAAAGTGGAATTGAATTGTTTACAATATATCTTAAAAAAATCATCATATAGATGATTAGGATCAGAATTTGTACCCAAAACTGGTAATTTATTAAAGAGTTTAACTTTAAAGGCTTCTAGGCGAAATGCGGTTTTGGGGTTAACAATGATATCCTTTTTAGCCATTTTTTTATTTTGATTTTGAATGGTAATCCGTTGCCCGCAATGATCCGAATCTAGTAAATTAATAATCTCTTTGTGGCTCGGTATAACATCTGTATAAATATTATCGAGGCATGTGGCACTGGTGAGCATTATTCTTGTGGGCTCCATAAATTGGTTTACAAGATTGTAGGACTGAAATAAACTTAATATTTTACTACAGTAACCTGAATTATCCAATAAATTAACATTAAAATCACCGCAGACAATAATGGACTTGTTCGAGTTACAAATCTTGTTTAATACTTCATCCATTACCTTTTCAAAGCAGTCATACAATCCTGAAGGTGGTCTGTACACACTTAATACAACAAACTGCTCCAATTCTATACAGGCTATTTCAACTGTCCGCTCAACAGAGAGGCTCACAATATCCTTACGTTCTTTAAATTTTAACAAGTTACTTACTAAAATTAATGAGCCACCATGTATAGCATTTATTCTGTTGAACGAACTACCAACCTGGTGATTATTAAAATTAAACATGAACTGGTGGCTTTTAAGCCAATGTTCTGTCATACAAAGAATATCTATATTGTTACAGTTAAGGAATAAATCTACTTCTAAATCTTTGTTCAAAAACCCTTGAATGTTTTGATGCACCAGGTTGATACTATGTAATTCTTTTACACTTTCATTTGCCATCCTTACATTTTTGCAAGAGGTTGCCTCTGTTGTCTTAATTTCTAATTTAAATGAAGATCAATGTCATAGTTATTTGCCAAATTATTGGCAGAACAGTTAAACATGTCATTGCATTGCTCAAAAGGAGCAAGTTGTTTAGCCAAATTCTTGGCTGTAATGGAAAAAAAATATGATAGCGACACAGCTATTTGTCTTTTATGATAGTTAGAAAGATAGTACATCACAATACTATACCTATCTTGTGTCAAATGCAAATTATTACCAACATAATTGTTAGTATCAATTAAATGAAACAAATTATTATTAAATGTCAAATTATGCAATGTCATATTAATTTCAAATCTTAACCTATTTTCTTCCTGTGGCAAACTGTTACTATAAGGGAATGTAAACAACACAATTTTACTTAAACTAAGATTACATAATGTTCTATAATATTGGTGCAATTCTCCTTTGTTCACATTTCCCCTATTACCCATAAAAATTAACAATGTGGTGTTCCGATTAAAATTACATTTGTTAATTTCTTTCATAATATTATTTAAGGAACAACCAGGCATACAGTAATTAATTATGGAATGTCCCGGATATTCATCTGTCAACAAGCTGCCTAACTCTTTTCCAATCTCATCGCAGAATAACACTATATCATTTTTTCCATTTTGCTTACACTGTTTGTTGGAACTACTAATAACAGGAAATGTCAAATCAACACAGGGCTGTAGTAAGTTGGGTTTACATGTTGTCAACGAATGGTCCGGCATAGGTACATTGGATGGGGTTTGACACTGCTCACAGTTGCTTGTTTGTGAGTTTACCAGCTCATTCATTGCCAACACATATTCTCTCATGAGATCTTCTGAGGTATTATATCTATTAGTCATTGAACTAAGTTTCTCCTGTAAATGGTCTAGTTCAGATTGCAAGCACTCTGTGTCAATATTGTATTTCCTAGTACTTTGTTCCAAATTAGATGAATATATATCCAATAGTTTAAGCAAGTTTAGTCGTTCTCTATTAAGTTTTACATTTTTAATGAAGAACTTATGTCTTTTAACCAACCTTTTAGTTTTAACAATGTATTTATTAATTTTTATATATTTTTTAAGTTTGTTTCTACTTGTGACTACCCTCACTGAGTGACATGACTTTGAATCATTATCACCTGTCAAATCAATAGTGTAACATGGTTTTATAGTGGAAACCATTGAGGGGGCAACCGGCATCAACTCATCGAACAGACTTTGATTCAGCGAGGCGGTGATGTTAAGATTTGTAGTCTGAAGTTCAGTTATTTGACTATGCGCCTCAAGTACCTGCTGTTGTAGTAAGTGTTTATGACTAAGAGCTTGTTCATACTCTATGCTACACTGGCTGAATCCGTCTACAACGAGCTGAAGTCTGTCACGTTCCTCTATGGCATCAGTGTATTGAGTATATATCTGAGCCATTTCATTTTTCAACTTCCTATTCTTTTCATGGGCATCAAAGAGCACCTTTTCATTGTCATCTATTTCCTTATTGAGTTGGTCACAGGACTTCTTTGACGCCTGTAATTCGCTCAAAGCCTGATTGAGTTTGGACTCTTCGAGGCGAGCACGAGCGCTGCGAGTCATAATCATGATTATGGAATAAGGAACCGACAAGAAGGTGAAAGAGAGAAGGTAGCTATGCCAGCAGACTAAGAGAATGGAAAAAAAAGGAAATTTAGATGTTAAGAAGGAGTCCTGTCACCAAACCAAAGTAAGGTTATGTTTACGTTCAAAAGTCAATGGCATTTAGCCGTATTAAAAGGTTTAAACAATTAAACAGCTGGTAAAAATAAATAAAAAGAGAACGCAAACAAACTAATAGCACGTAAAATACAAAGTATTGTACCTGTTAAGATGACAATGCAAAAATTTACTTGTGCCGGTAACTGTCACTGATTCACATTGAAATATTTACACTTATTTTGCACTTGATACGTGAATCTAATAGATAATATACTTTATTATCCTATTTACTTGAAGAGTAATTGGAAATAGGCCACAAAAACAAAGAAATATAATAAATTAAAATTACGAGAGCAAATTCTAAACAGCTGTTAGCTGTAGTGTTGCCACCCAATTTAATACCCAATATCGCAATAACGTGTTATTGGACATCTAGTCAAAAACTTTAATGTGTGAATCCTCTCCAATAACCATTTATTTGTCTTCTAGCCATACAGTTTACTTTTCTCAAATAATTTATGATTATTGACGCAGTGCTCTATTTCTATTCAATGCTCTATTTTGCGCAGTGCAGACGCAGTGCTCTATTTTGATTGTAATCAATTAATTTCTGTTTACAAACTGACAAATTATACTATATATTTGCCACCTAGTTGTAGGAGACAAATTGCTAATCTCTTAGCATACAAATTACACCATGACACTGGTACCTGTAGTTTCCCATCGCTTACTGTTAGTAGTGCTACTAACACTACTTTTGATACGCCTAGTAGTTTAAACCATTCGGTGCGTCAACAGATAAGCCGCATATTATAATATGCAGGGTCTGTCCGGCAAAGAGCTAGAGTTAAGCTTATTTATGGAGAACTATGATGTTCAGGTGTTATGTTTGACTGAACACTGGTTGAAAGAACATGAAGTAGTGTTTATTAATGATGATCATTTACCGCACAAAGTGCATTTGTAAGAAAAACTGCTATTCGCGGTGGATCTTTAGTCCTTGTTTCAAACAAGTTGAAATGTAAACAACGTTTAGATTTAGTTAATCTTTCTATTGAGCGTACTATTGAGTTGTGTTGAACTCGAGCGATACGTTATAATTTGCGTTTATCGACCCCCTCTGGGGATTTCATTCGTTTCTAATCGGTAATAGAGGATTTACTCAATAAATTAAAATCAGTAATAAAAGTATAATTTTATGTGGAGATTTTAATATTAATATTTTAGATGTTACTCTATTATGTATTAGACTTCTTAATCTGTTTAGGTCTTTTAATTTAACTAACTTGTTTTTAGAACCTACCAGGATCACGGCTTCTACGTCGAGTTGTCTTGATAATATATTTAGTGATTGTGATGCCAAAAATAAATGAGTATTAACTGACTTGACGTCTGACCACTGTGGATTATTGGCTAGCTTCCCTTTACCATTACATAAAAAGCCGCATAAAGTAGAATGCAGGCCTTATACAGCTAGTCGTTGCAACAAATTTAAAAATAATATTGCTCATAGAATTACACCATCTATGGCAGAACACGAGAATCCTAATAAAATCTTTGGATCCCTTTTTGATGTTGTACAAAAAGAATACCAATCGACTTTCAAGACCAAAACCATTGACATTAATGGCACCTCCGTTGACTTCAACCAATGGGTAATTAATTCTTATTTAAATAATAGGCACCAACGTGTAGATATTAGTGGTGTGAAATCTTCCGGGCTTCCAGTTTAGTTAGGTGTACCTCAAGGCTCAATACTGGGTCCATTCTTATTCTTAGTGTACATTAATGATTTACCATTCTATTTAAAGGCATGTATTTAATGCGGCAACTAAGTAAAATGAATATAGGTTTTAAAAAAAATAGAGTGGGTACCATATACAGGGTGATTGGAAGATGGGTGCAAAGCTTTAAGGCGAAGATAGTACAGACAATTTAGAACCATTTAAGCCATGGTTGTCTTAGACGAAGTCTTACCAAATATTTTTAACCAAATTTTTAAGTTTTTTTTCGGAAATTCTCAAAATTTAATGTAAACTGCATAATTATGGCCAAATTGAATGATAAATGAATTAATTTTTTATTTATTTAATTAAAGTAATGTGCAAACAATCAAGCAAAACATGTTTTAGGCTTCTGTGTCATTAGACATTTTTTTTACAGATATTTAAAGCTCAGAAAAAATTAAAAATTTGTACAATACGTCTTTTAAACCTTATTTAAAAAAAAACGAAGGGTTCTTTTTTGTTCAAACCTTTTTGACGACATGCTTGATAATCGCTCTTTCTTTTGAGGTATCATTTATTTTTAAGCTTTGCACCCATCTTCCAATCACCCTGTATAATGGGTTGGCAGCTAATAAGGAGTATCGTAATAAGTAATAGGTAGCATATTAATATATCAGTAATAAGCTCCGTTTTAATTTAAACTAGCATCAAGTTTCTTTTGGGAACAGAATTAATATCTAAGCGGAAACTTAATGGCGAAAATAAAATAGAAAATGGGCATTCATAAATAATATATTATTATTGTATTATTAGGGCAGGTTTAGATTTTCTATATAATCTAGTCGTTTCTGGCACTCGCCGGCCGCTACCGCGGCACCGCTCGCTTCGCTCGCTCGGCTCGTGCGTAGGAAGTCAGTTTTAACCTAACCTAACCATTAAAAAAAATAATAATAACCTACTCTAACTAGACTGGTAATATATTATCTTTGCCACTCTACTAACATTATTAGTCGCCAAGTCATTATTTATAGCTCCTCGCCTAATATTTTATTTGACTGGTATAGTTTTTTTGCTACCTAAACGCAGCTGCTAGTTTTTAGTTTTTATAACACCTTTAATTTTGAACCTTACATAATATAATAGTCGCGAAAATATTTAATCGCTGGCAAGTTATTTTATTTGTTGCAAACATTTAGTCGACTTTTAAGTTATTAGTCACCCGGAAAATAATAAGCTCTATTTAAAGGGTATCTGTGACGTTGTACTGTTTGCTGATGATACCTCTCTTATCTTTAAAGTAGACAGGAATAGATAAGATTTGGACGACGTAAACAGTGCACTCTCAATGGTTACGGATTGGTTTACCACGAATAATCTAGTTCTCAATGCCAAGAAAACGAAATGTATAAAGTTCGCTTTACCGAATATAAGAAATCTGGGACCCAACATCGTCTTAGATCATGAGGTGCTTGAGACTGTAGACTCGGCAATTTTTCTGGGCATAACAGTAGATGCCAAACTTCAGTGGGCATCACATATATTAAGCCTAGCGGGAAGGCTCAGTTCGGCCGCCTACGTCGCCAGGAAAGTAAGACAATACACTGACGTTGATACAGCTCGGTTAGTCTATTTTAGTTATTTTCATAGCGTTATGTCCTACGGCATTCTGCTGTGGGGCAAAGCCGCTGACATCTAAAATATTTTTGTTAATCAAAAACGAGCTGTTCGTGCAATTTACTAACTAGGTGCTTAGGAGTTTCTCTGAGAGATTTTTTAAGATATTGATATTCTCACGGTGGCATCGCAATTCATCTTCGCCAACATCTTATACACTAAAAACAGTGATATTCATAATATGAATACTAGAAATAAGGACCAACCACGTGCTCCCTTTCACCGGCTTCATAAAGTTCATAACTCATTTGTTGGGCTTGGTACCTTTTTTAACAAGCTTCCCTCTTCTTGCTAGATTTACATTTTAATGCGTTTAAAGCTAAAGTAAAATCCAACCTTTGTTCTAATGCATACTATTTTATCAACGACTACTTAAACAATAAGAATAGGGTATTTTCCAATTTATTAAAAAGGATTTATTTTAACTAACTAAACATTTTATTTTTCTGTTACATATTTCGTCCCAATCTTCGAATTAGAATAGTTTTTATTAAATTGGAAAATACCCTATTGTTGGTCGCTGTGATTAACTCAAGACAACGTTTGTGTTCTTTCACTAGAATTAGCTTATCTACTGACAGGTCATATGAGTTACTTCATATCATTGTATATTTTAGTCGACTGTACAATCCATATTTTTTTATTAATGATTTTTTTTAAATGTTAATTACGAGTACTTACCTATTATTGTATAACAAGTTCTTCTAACATAACAGACAGCTGTGCTGCGGGACAGTTTGTTGCGCCACTTGTTCCCAGCTAAAGCACTAGGAAGTGGGGAGGGGCGGGCGCTTTTGGGGGACTAACTTAAGTAATTTTGACGTTCAAAAAGTGCTGACTCGCAGCCTAGTTTGACTTTAGATTTTGATTTTGAACCTCAAGGCCAGTTTTTCCTTCGGTTGAAATTCCGCCGCAAACTGCCCATGACCCACGCCGCACACTGGTTCAATATTGGAGAATTTTGGACATAGAGTCGAAGGCTGTCGAAGGTCAATGGATCGGCGTATAATTTTTTTTACTGGTAGCTGACACTAATAACCATATGCATTTATTAGCTAATTGCTATAGTGACAAACTTATATTTTTTGACACCAACACTTTTGTTGAGAAATTAAAATCGACTAGGGATACTGCGTATCTGCCTATTAGTTTTAGACGTCAAATAGCATGGCTATTAGCTTTTAATATAAACTCAGACATAAGTAGTATGTCGAAGTCTACTGTAATTAGCACCACAAAAATGAGTAATAATACTAATATTAAGGTGGTTAGTGATACCAATTTAAACTAGTCAGTAAGACAACAGAAGGTACCAGTAACAATGTTTTTAATCTCACCACCAACAAGGTATCTTCTGGCATTCAATTACTTAATTGTAAAAAAGGGGCTAAGCAGAATTCCTTGAAATTATTTCTTCAAAATATTCAGGGGTTTTCTTCCAAACAATTGGAAATTGAATTGTTTTTAGAAAAAACAATGTTTGATATTATTTGTATAACTGAACACTGGTTGAAAGATTATGAAATGTTAATTAATTATGAGAACTATAGTGTGGGCAGCTGTTTTAACCGAAAATCCATGCTTCGTGGAGGTTCACTGATCTTAATTAAAAATTGTATAAAATCTAAAACTCGTACAGACATAGTTAAACTATCAGTGGAACATAGCATTGAACTGTCCTGTGTTGAGCTAGATAAGCATTGTATAGTGTGCGTTTACAGACCTCCTAATTATCAAAACTACTCTATATTTGAGTCGGTAATGGAAGATGTTTTGGCGAAACTTGCAACTGATAATAAATCAGTAATTATTTGTGGGGACTTTAATATTAATATTTTGGAAAATAATTCAAATAGTAGCAGATTGATAAGCCTCTTTAAATCATTCAATCTTTCAAATGTGTTTTTGGAACCTACGCGAGTAACTACGGCTACTGCTACATGTATTGATAATGTTTTTTGTGACTGCAACTATTTAGATAAAGCCATTGTAAATTATCTCCCTTCTGATCACAGCGGTCAAACCGTTACTTTTGAGTCCAACACACCAATTCAAAAAGTACAGATACAAACTAGACCAATAACATCGGGTAATTTAAATAAGTTTAATAGCACTTTAATTAGCAAGTTAAGTGTTCAGGGCCTAAATGTGAATAATGGTAATATTTTGTATAAAGAATTCTTTTCATTAGTACAAACAGAGTTCAATCACTTTTTTAAGCAGAAATCCAAAACTATTTGCCCTAAATTTTTATTTAGTGACTGGGCAACTAAAGGCATCAGGAAAAGTAGAGAAAGATTATTTGAATTGTATGGCCTTAAGCCGTATATTAACACAGAAACTTTTACTAAGTATGTTGCTACTTACTCTAAAACTTTTAAAAATATCTGCAAAGTAGCTAAAGCTTCATTCATTAGCCACAAGGTTAAATCAGCAGATAATAAAATTAAGGCAGTTTGGAAAATTATAAACAATGAAACGAACCGAAGTAAAAGCCTTAATAATGATTACGCACTGAACACTTCCCGCGGTCTCATTAGCGATAACATCGATGTTGCTCAGGAATTTGCAACTTTCTTTACCAACATTCCTATTAAAACTACAGAAACTTTAAATTCTTCGCCCGCACTTGCTATAGATTTATTAAGACGGAACGTTGCAGCCTGTCCTGTGGAATTCAAATTTAAACATATTAACCCTGTGGTCGTTGTAAAGACATTTAAGCAACTTAAGATCAAAATTACCGAAGATCTGTGGGGCATGTCTACTAAAGTATGTCAATCCATTATTGAGACAATTGCACCCTATTTGGCTTTAATATTTAATTTGTGTGTAGATCAAGGGGTGTTCCCGGATTTAATGAAGTATAGTAAAGTTATTCCACTCTTCAAATCTGGCGACAGTAAAGATACTAATAATTATAGACCCGTGTCGATTTTGCCAGTTTTCAGCAAGGTGTTTGAAAAAGTTATGTTAAATCAAATGCTCAATCATTTTAATCGTAATAACATCCTACACGATCAACAGTATGGTTTCACCAGAGGACGTTGCACAACCGACGCCGGTGTCACGTTATTAAAACACATCTTTACCGCATGGGAAGAGGCGCAAGATGCAATTGGTATCTTTTGCGACCTATCCAAGGCGTTTGATTGCGTGAATCACGAAACACTTCTCTTGAAACTTGGGCATTACGGACTGGGTGAACTTGCGCTTAGCTTGGTAAAATCGTACTTGAATGATAGACTGCAGCAAGTTCAAATAAACGGTGTGAATTCCTTGGGCTTAAAAGTCAAAATGGGTGTACCGCAGGGCTCAATATTGGGTCCGTTCCTCTTTTTAGTATATATAAATGATTTACTTCATTTACTTAAAAACCGACTACAAATGGTGTTATTTGCTGATGACACATCACTGATTTTTAAAGTTAAGAGACATGCACAGGAGCTTGACGATGTAAATAACGCTATAGTTAAGGTCCATAATTGGTTTACTGTAAATAATTTGGTATTAAATGGAAAGAAAACTAAATGCATAAAATTCACGTTACCGAATGTTAGAAGTAGTGAATGTCACGTTGTATTGAATAAGGAGATACTAGAATTCGTCGAACAGACGGTTTTCCTGGGAATCACGCTTGACTCAAGGCTACAGTGGGGTCCTCACTTAACATCACTTGCAGGGCGGCTAAGTTCTGCCGCTTACGCTGTTTGGAAGATCCGTCAATTAACAGACGTGGATACCGCGAGACTGGTCTATTTTAGTTACTTTCATAGCATCATGTCTTACGGTATTTTGCTATGGGGACGTGCTGCGGATATTGAGTCGATCTTCATTCTGCAAAAGAGGGCTGTCAGGGCCATCTACAACCTACGCAGACGCGAATCTCTTAGGGAACTGTTCAAAACAATTAACATCATGACGGTACCTTGTCAATATATCTTTGAAAACATTATGTACGTTCGTAAAAATCTACATCTGTTTAGTAAGATAAGTGACAGGCACAATTTTAATACTAGCAATAGGAACAAATTAGATCAACCACATTTCAGATTGTCTAAAGTACACACTTCTTTTATGGGGTACTGTGTAAAATGTTATAATAAAATACCAGCCGATATTCTTGAACTAAATGAAAAGAAATTTAAATTATGCATTAAACGCACACTATGTAGACAAGCATATTATAAGTTAGATGATTACATTGTTGATAAAAATGCTTGGCTTAATGCTGGTCCGACTCCACAGGCACCTGGGCTTGCTATTTAAAATTTTCATATTTGGAAGAGATGCTTCCCTTTTTTGTTTTCTGACATTATGAACATTTCTGTTCCTATTATTTTTATTTTCTGACATTACGAATAAGTTTTTATTTTGACTGAATTAAGTATTATTTATAAAAAATTCAAAAGATATTAAATATTTTTCTTTCTTTTTGGAAATCAAATTTGATTAATTTCTCAAATAGTTACATTGCAAACTATATTTTTGTATAATTTAGAAGCATTTTGTTTAAACTTTGTAAATGTGAGTACCATGCATCCGTATAATAATTATATTGTTTTGATGTACGTTGACTTGAAAAAGCGTGGCAGTTGAGAGTATGTCATGCTCACTTAAATGTCTCGCTGATGGTGGCGCGTGTGTTGGATCATTCGGTTCCCTACAAAATGGTTGAGCTGGATGGTGCTGATCCACGCGTCAAGTTCGTGAACGGGCGCCGTCGGTTGAGACTGGTCATCTCCTAACTTCCATGGCTAATTTTAAATTTTATATTTAGAATTGTTTTTTTTTTTTACATTGTCTCACATATAGAAGCAACAAGAATAATGTTCCCAAGTTTTTGTAATACACAACATGATTAAAAAGAGTGTCCATGGAGTTTCTTGCCCGTTCTTCTCCATAGAGATCTACGTTTTGGAATGGGCAACTAGCTTCAACTTTCCAACTGGTCGAATTTTTGACAATTCAAAAGTGCCTGTAAATGGTTTAATTGAAATAAATGCTTTGAGTTTGAGTTTGAATACAAATCACTGTTACTGATGAAAGTTTTGTGAAATAATGCTTATTTTCTGAGAAAAAAATTGTTCTTTTAATTTTTGTATGGAGAAAAACGTATTTTTATTTTTTACTTGCGGGATTCAAATGGATTCAAACTAAAACTTGCTCTTAATTATCAAGGGTGTTATTACCTAAATTTCGGGTATAGTCACTTACCGCGGAGCACTGCGGAAGTTTGTTAAAAAAATGTTTTTTTTTACTTTGTCAACAAAGCTAATAACATTCAACTAGTGATAATCAAATATTAAATAGAGAGGCCATTAGTATAATCTGATAAAGATATGACGTCCTAATTTGCTAATTTTGTATCATTAGTAGATTTTAACTAAAAAACTAATTTTAGCTGAGAATTTCCTAGAAATTGTTTATTAATGACTGCTAATGAACTATTTAATTTAAATATGGATAATGACAATACGTACATATACCTAATTGCTTGTTCTCAATAAAAAGCAGAATGTGTGACGCAGATAATAGGTCTTTACCTATGAAATTGCCGTTTTGTATGAAAAAATTTAAACGATTTTTTTTCATGTATTTTTTATTTGTATTAATCGAAGTAATCACCCATGCAATCAATGCATCTTTGCCATCGCAGTGGCAGTTTATTGATGCGCTTCTTAAAGAAATCAGCTGGACGGGAGGCAACAAATTCTTCAAAGGCATTTTGTACTGCCTCTCGGGTATTGAATTTTTTTCCCGCCAAGAAGTTATCCAAATTCTGGAAAAAGTAGTAGTCTGTAGGCGCAAGGTCTGGTGAGTAGGGCGGATGACGGAGAGCTTCCAACCCCAGTTCTTGCAACTTGGAGACCGTCTGCTGTGCAGTATGAGGTCGCGCGTTGTCGTGCAGGAGCAGCGGAGACGAGCGATTGACCAATGCTGGTTGGAGATGTGCCAGCTTCTCCATCATTGTGTTCAGTTCTTCACAGTACACATCTGCAGTAATGCTCACCCCGTTTGGTAAGAAGCTGTGATGAATCACACCGGCGCTAGACCACCAAACAGTGACCATCACTTTTCTAGGGGTAAGTTTTCGTTTAGGGCATTGTTTAGGTGCTGAACCAGGATCCAACCAACTTGCTGAGCGCTTGCGGTTATCAAACAGAATCCATTTTTCATCGCAGGTAACAATGCGGTTCAAAATTCCTTCATTTGTGTGTCTGTTGAGCAGTGCAAGGCACGTCTCGACGCGTACTTCGCGCTGACGATCATTGAGTTCGTGGGGCACCCATTTGTCAAGCTTTTTTACCTTGCCAATTTGACGCAAATGGACCAATATTGTTTTGACGCGAACGTCGAAAGCTGCTGCTAATTCAGCCGTAGATTGTGTATCATCAGCTTCCACAATCGCCTTTAATTCGTCATTGTCGACCAAAGTCTTCGGACGACCGCGAGGTTCATTTTTCAGGTCGAAATTTCCAAAACGGAAGCGAGCAAACCAATAACAGGTGGTGCGTTGGTTTGTAGTGTTAGCTCCGTAAACTTCGTTGATGTTGCGTGCCGCTTGTGCCGCGTTGCTGCCACGACGGTACTCATATTCCATAATTACTCGAATTTTTAACGTATCCATGATGACGAAAAAGATTGAAATGCGATGAAAATGTAACACTAATCAATAAACAAATGACTACTTTTGGAAAAAAAAATCCATGTTTTTAAAATAAAATTAATTTGAAATTAGAATTCTTACCCAAACAAAAATTATTTTGATTTGAAATGGCCAGTACTGCAAAACGGCAATTTCATAGGTAAAGACCTAATATTTGGTAAGTAATTATTGGAAAAAGCGTTTTGCTAAGTACCCTCAACAACTATATTAAGCGATTTTTAAATCAAAATGATCACTCAACTTCTTGAGCTCTTAACTGCAACATACTCTTCTAACAAGTGAATAGTTAAAATGACTGCTTTTTTTTCTAATTTGGACATATATGTCTTTCTTAAAAACAGTGGTGATATAAAAGATGGCGATAAATTTTATAATACCCTTCTTGAACAATTTTCACGTGAAATTCCACCAGAAGATCTCAGTGCTATTAAAAAGTTTTACGCTAACTACACATTAAATTTGTACAGAAGATGGCAAAGTTCTGGTAGAAACGAAGCTTCGTTTAGAAACAAAAACACGATGTGGCTGGAATCTGAAGTTTCATGGCCAGTGTGTAAAACTGTTGATTTTTCTTCGCTTTTTAACCGGGAGAGAATGGATTTCCAAGAATTTCATACTCCATCTCAAGTCCAAAAAGCGGGAACATCGTCAAAAGAATCATCGACCAACACTCCGCACATAAGAAAAAATTTTGAAGATTTATCAAACAGACATAAGAAAAGACGATCTGGGTCACTGCTTTTAGAACATGATGAAGATGAATTATTTTATGCACTAATTTCTAAACTTAAAGAAAATGGAAACACAGTCTTTGCAAAAATTGTTGAGTATCTTTCAAAGCGTCCAGAAAAAGTGCTAGAAGTCAGTGATTTTTTATTCGAATCCACAACCATTAAATCAGTTCCAGTACCTACCTAATATCTTCGCCCTTCAGATCCATTAGCTTAAGCCAACCTTTTGCAAATACATTTGTTGTATTTTATATTTTTAATGTAGTTTTTATTTAGTTTTCTTAATGTAACATCGTAGTTTTAAGAATTTAATGTTTCCGAAATATTTTTGTGTCTAGTTTTACAATTTT
The DNA here is from genome assembly GCA_947359405.1 of Antitype chi. Taxonomy (NCBI): domain Eukaryota; kingdom Metazoa; phylum Arthropoda; class Insecta; order Lepidoptera; family Noctuidae; genus Antitype; species Antitype chi. The sequence goes on along the minus strand of OX375814.1, from coordinate 22,178,398 downwards.
TTTATATTTTTATGACGTGATTTTGTTGTAATTTAATAAATACGTAAACTTTCATTTAATGCTTTTTTATTTTGTTTGATGTATCTACCTATACATAAATAATAAATCAACAAATTTAAATAAGAAATTAATTAAAATATGTATATATAAATTAGACAAGCTTAGCACCCATTGATTATCTATTTCTAGGAAATTCTCAACTAAAATTAGTTTTTTTGGTTAAAATCTACTAATGATACAAAATTAGCAAATTAGGACGTCATATCTTTATCAGATTATACTAATGGCCTCTCTATTTAATATTTGATTATCACTAGTTGAATGTTATTAGCTTTGTTGACAAAGTAAAAAAAAAAACATTTTTTTAACAAACTTCCGCAGTGCTCCGCGGCAAGTGACTATACCCGAAATTTAGGTAATAACACCCTTGATAATTAACAGCAAGTTTTAGTTTGAATACATTTGAATCCCGCAAGTAAAAAATAAAAATACGTTTTTCTCCATACAAAAATTAAAAGAACAATTTTTTTCTCAGAAAATAAGCATTATTTCACAAAACTTTCATCAGTAACAGTGATTTGTATTAGTGTCAGCTACCAGTAAAAAAAATTATACGCCGATCCATTGACCTTCGACAGCCTTCGACTCTATGTCCAAAATTCTCCAATATTGAACCAGTGTGCGCCGTAAGTCACCTTCCCTAGGATGCAACATTGCTGAAAACTTTCCTACATCCATCATTGCCTTACAGCATAATCTGGGTTTCATTCGTAAAAAGAACCTAGCTCCGTTGCCGACATATTGCTCGTCAGTGTCCCTGTCACCGTGTATATTACGCTATTAGATTATAGCTTGGAAGCATATGCCCCGCAGTCCCGCAGCGCGAGTACAAGGTTGTAGTACTGAGTATGTATCAGCGGCCAGGTGTTTTATATGAGGGAAGCAGAAGAAAAACAAAATCAGCTAAGTGCGAGTCGGACCACGCAAAATGAAGGGTTCCGTAGTTGAAGACAGAAAGAAAATACATTTATTTAGCACAGACTAAGAAGATACATAAAAAATCAAAATAAAATATACAGTGGAAAATAGAACCTCTTCCTTTTTTGAAGTCGGTTAATAAGGCACACAATATACAGCAAATATATGGGACGTATTTATCCCAAAAACAAAGTTAACATTGTTATTGAACATGTTCTCCCACACCGATGTGTGGGAGAACTATTGACCGTGACGAATTTCGATATATTCGTCACGGTCAATAGTTCAATACCAAATGTAACTATGAATTAACGATTGTCGTGATTTTCCCTTTACTTGTGCTTTGGGACCTTGTTTCTTGCCAAATTTCATGATTCGAGGTTAACGGGAAGTACCCTATAGGTTTTGATATATGTATTTGCGAGTTTCAAAATATGTCCTATAAATGGCCGTTTTTGTATTAACTGAAAAGCTATACTTTTTAGAGTTCTAAAAAGTAGACCTACGTATTTGATATTAATTTCAACTTGATACCTCTACACGTAATTCACAAAAAGTGTATTGCCAGATTGATAGGCGGACAGACGGTAAACGTACAGTGGGTGTGGTACTGACCCGAAGTTGTCCTTGGAGGCGACGGCGGCGTGCTGCTCGTAGGGGTGGAACTGCACCACGGCGGGCGGCAGCGGGCAGCGCGAGTGGAAGGCCTGCGTCTCCAGGCGGGACACGCGCGCGTGCGGCAGGCCTGGGGGCAACGACGGGCAACGTGAAGGCTACTCGGCCGAGGTGCGGAGTGTACATGTACGGCGCACTCACCGGCGGCCTGCCCGCGCAGCCTGCCGTTCCGCGCGCGGCGCCACTGGCGCTCGTGGTGCGCCCTGCTCTCGCAGTCCGAGCGCCAGCTGTCGCCGCCCTCGGGCCGCGCGAACGCTGACGACGCCCACTCTACGAACTGCGTCGTCACTATTGCCTTTTTCGCTGGTTGACCTGACAAAAATAAAAGAAAAAACATTTATTTAAAGGAAGACTGAAGGTTCAATATTTTGAACGTTAAAAGTTACGAAAGACGGGTGTTTCGTCATAATAACTTCCTCCACAAACGCTCGAACGCGTCAAGTGTGAGTGAACATCGAACCCCTTAGCAGTCTCGTGAGGCGGCTCGTTCATTGTACACTCGGCTATTGACGTTCTTTTCGTCATGGCGATTGCGTTCTATTAACATTTTGAACCCAGAGCATACACGTATTGGCGTACCCCCCACACCAAGCCACAAGTTCAGTGAAAAAACCTAAATCAGTTTTCCAAGAAAGTCGTATAACTGAAGGTCCCGGACCTTTGGTAGGCGTACATACGCGGGGCCGAAGCCAACTCCCAGAGGAGAATTTAGTATTAAATGAGGCACCAACAGACGATTATCCCTGTATTCACTATGCAAATGCAACGAAGGACAGCCCCCGGTTGGTGCGGGACTATTGCAAAATGTATAAACAAAACATATTCAGCTATGGGTTAGGATGGCTATAGTCAGTAGCGTACAGTCCATAAAGACACTGCCTAGCCTACCCTATCCAAATCAGATACATATCTTTATTCATAAATCAGCTCTACCTGTCGAGCGTCGGTGGTATCATTAGTAACATCGATGCAATACCGGTTCGTTAGTACAATTTGACGCAACTTCGCATTGCGACGCACTAGCGCCGCTGAGTGCCTCGGGAGAGACACAAACTATTCGCGTCATTAAGAGCTGGATCTATGCCCTTGACCTTGCTCGAGTGGGCGTTACCGATGGAAATGCCCCGCGCTGTCTCCGCAAGCCCCTGGCTACAATTGAGCGAGTGGAGCGGAGTGGCATACGTACCTACCAGCGGCGAGGTGTCAATTTTTCGAAGAGAGAAGCCGTAGCGAAGTTGGCTTTAACTTACTGACATATCAATAAAGAATACTTACTTTCATTCTAAAATTAATATACGAATGTAAAGAATTAAAAACAAGAAAATTTTACAGCTGAAAATCAAATACAATGTGCAATATTTCTCCATCCCGTTCTCGCTGGAGCATTTTTCTATATATGTATCTGCCATAACCCGTTGTAAAGCGACTTGCTCTCGTACATATCAAGCATATCAAATTGTAAGGTGACGTAGTCTAGAGTATTCTTAGCTTTGTTTGATGAAAGTCCTTTCATACAAATAATTAGTATGAAGTGATTTTTTTTAATGAATAAACTAAAGGAAAACGAAAAATCATTTTACACAACAGATCCATTTATTATCAATTATACAATAATTAATATTTTTATTTCTTCGTACGTGTCGTTACACATACGAGAAAATAAAAATACTGACTATTGTGAAAACCACTATGTGATACTTAGAGTCCAAAAATATGTATTCCTTCGTGTAGTTTGTAGTGTAGCCCTCGCTTACGGCTGGAGCCGTAAATGCATAATCGTGGATACATACCTTTGGCCTCTTGTAGCACAATGTACAGACGCCCCGCACATCATGCTATCCCAAGCTGTCAAATTATCCCAATTGAACATGACCCTTATACTTTTGTAATAAAGTTGAAAATCTTTCAAAGAAATTTGACAGATATGGGCAGCTTGATGTGCTGGCGTCTTTACTATTAAACGAGGACACCACCGAACAATACAAGAATCCTACTACTTCTGTTTCATTTTTCTCGCCATTTCGAATTCATAACCGAAAATAACCTTTCCGTGAATGCCGAAGTGGCGAAAATAAAGAGCAGATTATTATTATTTGACATTATTTTAAAGTTCAGAACGTATTATGATGGATGAGTTCTTCGGATACATGCTATGGCAACAGTCAAAAGTAAAGTAAAGGCGCGTTTATTATATCTTTTTAATAAAACATTTATTTGATTCGTTTTTGGTGTTGAAAATATAGTAGTAAATAGTAAATATAGTATGCATAATATATATTTATGCATAATATATATTTATGCATACTATATATTCTTTCAACAGTATATAGTACGCAAATCCGAAATATAGTGCAATACTATTTTTTTTTTAATGAGTTTTTACATTTTGATAATGACACTTTTTTCAACTAAAACTAAATTAACTTAATTACCTACTAAGCACTTTTCTGTACGGAACATCATTCCATTCTGTATCTGGGGAAGGGCGTTGTTAGCTGCGCTGCAGTTTATACTTTTGCAGCTATCATCGTTTTACTTGATGTTTTACTAGTCATGTGTTATTGTTCCGAAATAAACTTTTTATTATTTATTTATTAGTTCTATTTTAGACAAAGAATTGTTCAAAAATTCAAGAAGTACGAACAAAATAGTTTTTATAAAATGAATAAGTAGCAAATATATCTTTGTCTATTTTTTTCTTTTTCCTTATTTTATACTATATTTTTTTAAAGCGTACTATATTTTTTATAGTTTATTAGTTTATTTCAAAAAATACTATTTTTCGTCGCAAAAATGTTGGCAACACTAGCTATAATGGATCTGTGATCTTCATTTTTTGTGGAAGTCGAGGATCAACCAATTCCGGCAAAACGCACTCTTTATAAAACTTTGTTAGTTTGGGTTCCATTTTTGTTATCATTATAAATTATTTCAGTTTTTAGTGGTGTATGTTCACCGGACCATAATTTTACGCACGAAATTATAAACGAATAAAATTATATTGTTTTTGCTCCGAGCGTTAGCTTCTATCCGTGACAGTGGTCAGCGATGCATCACCGCCCGTCGCCCACAAGAGCCCCCGCATCAACGCGAAACAAGTTTTTTCGAAAAACAACCCATCTTGATTTATCAAACACGTTTCAAATAAAAGCTATATACAAAAATTTGGGTGATTAAATTGTCTTTTAGATGGTGAAAGTTTCATGGAAATACGCCCGATAGTTTTTGCGTGATTATCGTTTTTATGTCCGCGATAGACATTACTTTACCAATTAATTACATTATGTTATAAAAATAGGATTTAAAATATTCACATATGAAATGACGGAGAAAATTGTCTAGTTTAACATATAATTTTTCCAAATACATGAGACATGCCGTTTAGACGTGATCTTCAATTTAAAGTCCTTAAAGTCATCTATCTCCCCCTCCCGTGGTCGTGTAGATTTATTGGGTGTGCGTTCCTATACACACGTCGCGCACAATGTAACAAATAACGCACATAACCGTACAGGGTAGTCACTGACTTTTATATCACGACGAATTACGAAACTTACGGAAGTTTTCCGAACAAAGTTGGTTATGCCTATTTTAAAAAGTAGCATTGTTTCATTGAACTGTCGCTACATGTGTGTGTGTTATATTCCGACGCCATTGTTTGTTTTGATTTATTTGTTTTGGTTGTGAGCTATGATGGCATGTATTTAAGATCTAATATCTTAAATACACGCCATCATGATAATAGAGTCAAAAATTGATAATATTGACTGTGAAACTTGTTCAGGTGGTGTGTATAGAGAAAACAAAAAACGATTTGTTTTCATAACTAACTTTAGGTGAAAAAGCAAAGTGATTGTGAAAAGTACTTGTACACCGGATTTGCAATTAAAATACAAACTAAAGGTAAAGTCAATCGTAAATTCAATACAAAACAATATGATTCATTTAATTGCCTCACATATTGCATGCTGTGCAGCAATCGGTTATTCAATACAAAACATTATGATTCATTTAATTGCCTCACATATTGCATGCTGTGCAGCAATCGGTTATTCTGTTGTTGTTGTTGTTTCTTTTTTGCCTTTTTTTTTCTGCCTGCCTTGTCGAAAAACTCTGTGCATGGCACTGGCTATAGTGGATTGGTTACCGTGAACTAAGGAAGAACTTGTAGAATATACACGGAAAAATAATAGTTTAAAAAACTAAAAAACACGCTTTAAAAACCAAACTAAAAAAGGAGAAAATAATTTAATTCAATTAAAAAGCGTGGGGTGCTTTTTGAGGTATTTTTATAATCAATTAATGTCAAGCACCCCACGCTTTTCAATTGAATTAAATTATTTTCTCCTTTTTTAGTTTGGTTTTTATAGCGTGTTTTTTAGTTTTTTAAACTATTATTTACTTTCTATTTTTTAGTTCTGCTAACTACAAAAACGTGTTTTTTTTTCTATTTTTTTTTTAATTATTGAATTGCCATCGGTCTTCGACAAGTTTACAAAGTTTCAATGAAATCTGACCGTTTAAAGTGGGTCAAAATCGCGCTCAAAGGAGTCGGTTACATACAAACAAACATACAAGTGAAGCTAATATAAAGCGTGTAAAAATACTCAATAATGGGCCCCCGGAAACGGTCGCTAGCAAAAAGTGTCGTAGCGACAAGGAGACAACATGTCCTGTCCACGGTTATCAGAACAATCCCAGAGCACAGTGATGGTCAAGATTCCTATACCAGCAATAGGGTATTTTCCAATTTAATAAAAACGATTTTAATTTGAAGATTGGGACGATATACTTAACAGAAAAATTAAAAATAAAATATTTATTTCCATTTACTCAATTAAATACGATTAAAATCAAAAGTATGTAAGAAAACCTTGTTTGTATTTTGTCTCATAATCGATAAAGCCAACCAGACGTCAAAGTTGACGGTGGGGACTTTTGAAGGATTCCTAAGATAGTTTAAAAGAAACATTCGATAGATTTTTATATTTTATATAATTTTTTAATTGTTGTTATGATATAGAAGACCTAAAATAAAGGCATTAGATGTTGTTTCTTTTGTTCTACAGGTGAGTGAATCTTTTGTTAGCAGATAAGTAATTTTTCTTTTAAATGTTGTAAATACCTAGTTATTGTAAGTAAAACTTTTGTTCTACAGAGAAACGCAATACGTCTTTGTTTTATGATTGCCAAGTACTCAAGAGTCTAGTACCATTTTCTTTTTCAGGGTGGGAAATCATCAAATGACTTCTCCCGCTCTGGTTGGAGCAGGAGGGCGTGTCAGACTTTTACTGACTAAAACCCACCCGTGATCCCTCAGTTGCCTGTGTGCCAGGGGCGACGGTATCTCTTTCGAACAACCCGCACCCCTGGCAGGCATCGGCCCTTGCGGACCCCACCAGTCCGGCGCACCAGGACACAAGGCACGCCGTGACCACCCCAGGAACCAAGTAGCACTAGGTCCCCAGACTACCCTGGCACCCTTGGCTCCCTTGGCCCCCTGCGACGGGTCAGCGCAGTGGCCCCGCCGCCTACCACTTCTCGGCCGCAGGGGATAGGGAGAGCGGCCAACGCTATACCGACACTCCTCTTCCCCTGCGGCCCCACCGTGTCCGCCATCAAACGGTGGCGGCCCCGTCCAGGCCACGGAAGGGAAGAGCGCTACTCAAAAGTACCGGCACTCCTCCTCCGCCGCAGCCTGTAACCCTCAGCCGCGATGCCTCCCATTCGACATCGCGGCCCGCCTCAGTTGCGGTGCACCTCACCGCAACCTACTTTTTGGCCGCTACGTCGTCGGCTTGGAGACCAAAGCCCTGACGAGCGGCCCCACCTTTGGGTTCCTCTTCGCTTCACCGTGGGAGCGGACCACGGCTACTGAGCCCCCCCGCAACGACAATGCGGGAACCCACTGGGGGGGAAGAGTCTAGTACCATTATAAGTATATTTAGTTTTTTTGAATTTACCGCCAAAACGGTCGTTACGAACACTTTTTTATCACGTGACATCGTGACGTCAGCTTTGAGTAAACGGCACTGGTACAAATACTTAATTTGGCGCTAGACATGGGCGAAGTAGCTCACTGAAAAGAAAAAGAGCGATTAGCTCTTTCACTCTAAAGAGCTATATCACTTTTCTAGCTCACTAGCTCTTCTATAGCTCAGTGACACAGACGCCGAGACGCCGACTGTTAGCTCAATTGGCTCACGCCGCACGCGCGTTGAAGGCGACACGAGTCGGCTCGCTCAGTAGTGAGTAGCTCTTTAGAAGTTTGGACTCTTTATTACTCATTAGCTCTTCTATAGCTCAGTGATTCAGACGCCGACTGTTAGCTCAATTGACTCACGCTTCACGCGTGTCGAAGGAAACGGCTCGGCCCGCTCAATAGTCATTGTCAATAGCTCTTTGGCAGATTGGAGTTAAAGTTAAGTTTTTCTGTTTTTTTATATAATGTTATGACTTTACGTAAATAACACGCAAAAAAATAAACAATGCAGAAAATACTTTGGCACATTATAAAAGGTTCCTTTAAAACTATGGTCATAAAGATAGATTTACAGTGATTTATGTCGTATGATAGTCTACAATAACGTATTGTATCGAAGAGCTATTGTTGGAAGAACGATCGGCCGCTGACTTCGGTCGGTCATCGGCATTGAGTATGGTCATCGGTATCTCGCTGAAGTACTGAGAATCTGAGAGCTAACTGAGCTAGTGAGCTGCTTAGCGAACGAGTGAGTGAGCGAGAGCGACGTCCATCAAAAAGAGCTAGCTCTTTTCTATCACTCGCTCACGAGCTACCCATGTCTATTTGGCGCAGTTTTAGAAGTATTTGTGCAGAGGCACCGCGCACCAGTAATATCACTTTCTATCTATTATAACTCTTGTTATTTATAAACTCGACATTCACTTGTTTACATAATAACTACTTTAGTACACACAAAGTTGACGTCACGTGTGGTCACGTGATAAAAAGTCAACGCAAGGAGCGTCTTGGCGGTAAATTCAAAACAACGAAAAATAAATTTGATTTAAATCGTTTATAATTGAGAATAAGGATATAAGTAAATCAATTTTTCTGTTACATATTTCGTTCCAATCTTCAAATTAGAATAGTTTTTAATAAATTGGAAAATACCCTATTAGTGGAATACTTCTTGCCTAGAGCAAGCGTGCTAGCGTTTGCTCTTGGGAATCTCCGCTCAAGCCGGCCAATAAAGGCAAGCCAGCCAGTATGAGAAATAATAATTCTCCCGGAAGATAGGGTCCGTGGGATCGCTCTGCCCGACTGCTCGCTACATACTGCTCTGCGGGTTTCTGCATCTCTCGTGGTCTGGCTCCTCCTCTCAGACCCGTTCCGGCAAAGTAAAGTTTACCGGCACAGACCTCTAAGTCCCGTGAGACTTGAGTACGGAGCGCAGCCTCACCACGAAGTCAACGAAAATATACGGTGGTGGGGTTATTATTGTTATGGAATAGGACTCACTAGAATTAGAAGAGGTGCTGTCTCTGTCGCGCAGGTCCCTGTCGCGGATGGCCACCGAGTCCTCGGAGATGGTGTGTGGCAGGCCCGTCTTGCCGCGTCTGTTGCCTGCACACATACACGTTTGTATCATGAGCAATGAACATTATGCTGCAACATACGCAAAAGATAAAAACCAAAAAAATAACTTAAGCCTGACTATCTAGCGTAGGAATCGCTGGCGTGACGATTTAGATCCGTTTATGGGCAACTGACCGGAGAAGGTAACGCCCAAGAAATAGTAGAAAGCTATGGGAGACTAAGTTTGTCTAGCATAACACCAGGTTAAAAAAAAAATCTATCAAGTCTCATGTGGTTATTTATTTGGAGATATATACAAAAATCACACTAATTTATAGTAGTTGATTTGTTTTCCCTTCCTTTCTTCCCTGTTGGCTGTCATGTTGTCATACATTGCCTTTTGCAAGCATGCAGGATACACCATGCATGCAGCAAGCATGCAAGCAAGCATGCAACATGTAGCATGCAAGCGAGCATGCAACAGGCATGATTTCTGTCAAGGCTCCGGCACTGCGGGGTTCCGGCGGTCCCACGCGAGCTTATCGTCGCAGATGGCCTAACGCTCACCACCGCAGCCTCGTCCTGCTGGCCAGCCTCAGCCGGGCGGCGAGTGTTACAACCAACTCAACTCAACTCAACTCGCGGGCCGCCTCTCCCTTCCGCGCCCACGCGATTCTAAATTACACTCTAGGGGTAAAGCAGATAAGACTGCGTGGAGTCGGATTTACAGCGGTTCGTTTCTGTCACTAAAACCTAATTTTTAGCAAATGTTTTTGGACTAACAATTTTATTATAAATGAACATTCGGAATAACACACATTATTTCATGCAAAATTAGGAGATACAATTATTATAGTACTCGATATTATGACAGAATAGTTTTAGAAGTAAAGATAATTATGTAAAACAAAATTTAGAATTTTTGAACATTATGGTTACTGAAGCTTGTAGCAAACGTATTATGGATAATGGTTTGCGGACAAACAAGTATAGGAGAAGCAAGGGAGTACCGTATATTTTTTACATAAGAAGACACAATGGGCGGTCTTATCGCGAAAAACGTAACGTCTTTTAATGACAACCTTAGTATGGAGACGGAGACCAAAAGTGCAGGTAGCGTACCTGCTGGCAAGGTCCTGGCGTGGTCGTGCTGCGCGAGCGGCGAGGAGCGCGTGTTGGGCGACGGCGGCAGCGACGCCGGCTCCTGTCTGCCGCGGGACAGCTCCAGCTCGCGCCCCACGCTGTCCACCTGCCGCATGACGTTACACTACAGAAAGAACTGCCTCCTAACCCGACTGGGAAGGAGTGCGGCAGCAGGGTGTGGATGTGGAGCTGTGTCACACATTATGTATCACTCTAATCCTGTCCACTGTGCCCCAAAAATGCAGCCACAGTGACCTCTGCGCTACACCGACGATGCCGTAACGTGGACATGGCAAAGTTTTGGGTAAACAAAATTTAATTTACTGTAGTACTATCGACACGACGAAGAGGAATATTTACGCAGAGTAAAAAGAGATTTTCATAAAAAGTATTGATAAAAAATGATGGTGTTACCAGCAGGCTTAGCACGCGAAACGTAGAGAAGCGTTTTATCGACGGAAGATTAGACAAAAATGTCGTTTCCGTGTAGACAATTGACAGTTTTGTACCGAGAAATTTAGACAAGCGATTTCTATTCTACGGAGTAGAAATAGAAAGCGTCATGCTAAGCATGCTGGTGGTGTGAAACCATACTATTATGAAAAAGGGTTTTCTCTCAGTTGCAATCGGTATTTCTACAATAGTTTATGCATTTTGCATAATTATGTCCAGGGACTCTTTCTTTCTCTTCTCAAGAAAAAAAAAGAGAATCGGAAGCAGATTTCGTTTCTCTTTATATTTTTTCTTTTTGCCTAAAAAGGGAGTTTTTGCGACTGTACATCAACATGAAATCATGCCTGCATTCTACGAACGGATATTTTGCCACATTTCACCCGTTATGTATAAGTCTCATGTAAAAAATACTTTAATACTTACACGATAGTACATAATAACTTAGTTTCACGATAATTACGAGCTCTAGAATAGTATTTGTAATCCTGAAAACTTAATTTATACTTAAGTAAAGAAGATAAAACGTCAATGGGAAGAACGATTTGAACAGATTTTTGAACTCGTAATTTGGAGCCGTTACGACTGTGCCACACTGACCACTCAGTTGAAGCTGTCTCACGTGCCTGTCAGACAGACAGACAGACAGGTCTCAAGGGTACGTTCTTTAGAAACTTGAGACCTGTACATACCTGGTTGGCGATATAGTTGATGATGTCGGTCGCCATCTGCGATATCTGCGGGTGCGGCTCGCGCGCCATAGTCGTCAGAATGTTCCACAGCTTCATGTACACCGAGCCGAAACCTACATTACAACGGTTAAGTAAACTTGATGACATGTTAAACAAGTAATTTTAGAAATATTAAGGTGAATCTAGGCGACATTTTAACCATATAAACTTCGGGAGTGTATTACTCCACTGTTGGACAATGTACATCAAAAATTAAACATGGTATGGTTTTGTCTCATTATTAATATTGTCTGTGTGGAAACAGAATACTAAAATAAAAAGCCATTAAAAAGATCCGACCTAACAAATATTAGTTTTTCTTGCTAATTTAAAGTGAAAAATAACTTTAATTTCGGAAGTCGGTGACTTTGGATATGTATTTAAATTTTTTGCCACCGCCTTCCGAAATTAAAGTTATTTTTCACTTTGTAGTGTTTTTCCGGAAGTCGGCTGTTTTTTTTTTGTTTGGAAAAACGGTTTATTTTTCACATTTTAGTTATAGTACCTACCCCACGCCAATTCAAAATTTCATCATCCTTGGTAAAAACAATGCATATTTATGAGATAGCAGCAATCGCGGTTGATTTGATGTAATTTTTTGAAGAGTTGTCCGTTGTCTGTCTCCGAAATGCATCATCAGATCTATATGAAATTTAAATGGGACCATTCCGGAATAAACCCCTTTCGAACAAAAAAAATATGCAAATCCGTCTATAAATGACGGAGTTATGCCCAAACATACATAAAAAATATATATATATAAACATGTCGAATTGATTACCTCCTTCTTTTTGAAGTCGGTTAAAAAGAAGTGCAAAATCTGCAAAACTAAGTCGGTAGGTACCGACAAAGCTCAAATATCTAAAAGTTCAATAAACTTAATTGGTGATAGATTTATGCAGTGGTTTTTTTATAAAACTCGATCTTCCGAAGGACTTTTCTTAATTTTTTACGCGCCTGTATAAATACTATTATTATTATTAATTCGGGATTTATGTAAGGAGACTTCAATGCACGTGTGTGAGTATAATAATATGTTAGAATGCAAGTTGGAATACAAGTGTAAGCGGCCAGCGAGCGCTACACCCAAGTGTAAGCAGCCAGCGAGCGCTACACCCAAGTGTAAGCAGCCAGCGAGCGCTACACCCAAGTGTAAGCAGCCAGCGAGCGCTACACCCAAGTGTAAGCAGCCAGCGAGCGCTACACCCAAGTGTAAGCAGCCAGCGAGCGCTACACCCAAGTGTAAGCAGCCAGCGAGCGCTACACCCAAGTGTAAGCAGCCAGCGAGCGCTACACCCAAGTGTAAGCAGCCAGCGAGCGCTACACCCAAGTGTAAGCAGCCAGCGAGCGCTACACCCAAGTGTAAGCAGCCAGCGAGCGCTACACCCAAGTGTAAGCAGCCAGCGAGCGCTACACCCAAGTGTAAGCAGCCAGCGAGCGCTACACCCAAGTGTAAGCAGCCAGCGAGCGCTACACCCAAGTGTAAGCAGCCAGCGAGCGCTACACCCAAGTGTAAGCAGCCAGCGAGCGCTACACCCAAGTGTAAGCAGCCAGCGAGCGCTACACCCAAGTGTAAGCGGCCAGCGAGCGCTACACCCAAGTGTAAGCGGCCAGCGAGCGCTACACCCAAGTGTAAGCAGCCAGCGAGCGCTACACCCAAGTGTAAGCAGCCAGCGAGCGCTACACCCAAGTGTAAGCAGCCAGCGAGCGCTACACCCAAGTGTAAGCAGCCAGCGAGCGCTACACCCAAGTGTAAGCAGCCAGCGAGCGCTACACCCAAGTGTAAGCAGCCAGCGAGCGCTACACCCAGGTGTAAGCAGCCAGCGAGCGCTACACCCAAGTGTAAGCAGCCAGCGAGCGCTACACCCAAGTGTAAGCAGCCAGCGAGCGCTACACCCAAGTGTAAGCAGCCAGCGAGCGCTACACCCAAGTGTAAGCAGCCAGCGAGCGCTACACCCAAGTGTAAGCAGCCAGCGAGCGCTACACCCAAGTGTAAGCAGCCAGCGAGCGCTACACCCAAGTGTAAGCAGCCAGCGAGCGCTACACCCAAGTGTAAGCAGCCAGCGAGCGCTACACCCAAGTGTAAGCAGCCAGCGAGCGCTACACCCAAGTGTAAGCAGCCAGCGAGCGCTACACCCAAGTGTAAGCAGCCAGCGAGCGCTACACCCAAGTGTAAGCAGCCAGCGAGCGCTACACCCAAGTGTAAGCAGCCAGCGAGCGCTACACCCAAGTGTAAGCAGCCAGCGAGCGCTACACCCAAGTGTAAGCAGCCAGCGAGCGCTACACCCAAGTGTAAGCAGCCAGCGAGCGCTACACCCAAGTGTAAGCAGCCAGCGAGCGCTACACCCAAGTGTAAGCAGCCAGCGAGCGCTACACCCAAGTGTAAGCAGCCAGCGAGCGCTACACCCAAGTGTAAGCAGCCAGCGAGCGCTACACCCAAGTGTAAGCAGCCAGCGAGCGCTACACCCAAGTGTAAGCAGCCAGCGAGCGCTACACCCAAGTGTAAGCAGCCAGCGAGCGCTACACCCAAGTGTAAGCAGCCAGCGCGCGCTACACCCAAGTGTAAGCAGCCAGCGAGCGCTACACCCAAGTGTAAGCAGCCAGCGAGCGCTACACCCAAGTGTAAGCAGCCAGCGAGCGCTACACCCAAGTGTAAGCAGCCAGCGAGCGCTACATCTAAGTTAGTCGCAGTTATTCGGCTATTTAGTATTTTTAGGACAGCAGAATAGGAATTATTTGAGGTTCGATTTAATCAGTGTTATAAAATGCGTATGTGTGTAGTCAGTAACATATTAATTTAACGTAGCTATTATGACACACAACCAGCCTATAATGTTCCAACTGCTGGGACACAGGCCTCCTCTCTGTGAGATGAGCGGGCTTTAATCCACCACGCGGGCCCAGTGCGGGTTGGTAGATGTCACATGTCTTCGAATTCTTGGTTCTAGAATATGCCGGTTTCCTCACGATGTTTTCCTTCACAATTTTGAAAGCAGTGGTGATGAAATAATTTATACAAAGGCACCTGTTTGGGTCGAATCTACAATGTACATCCTAAGTCGCGGCCGTCACCACTGGCCCACCACTGCTCTTATGATAATTATTATTTATTCTTGCTTTCGCTTGCTTGTCTGCTGTTTCTTGTGCTACCCTAATATTGTCAGTAAAAACTTTTAATTGGCCAACTTTTACTAACTGTCAACTATCTGTGTCCTAGCTGTAAGTTTTCTTAGGTAAAAAAAACCGGTTTTTTTTTTTTTTTTGGGTGGGAAATCATCAAATAACTTCTCCCGCTCTGGGTGGAGCGAGAGGGCGTGTCAGACTTTTACTGACTAAAACCCACACGTGTTCCCTCAGTTGCCTGTGTGCCAGGGGCCGCGGTATCTCTTTCGAACAACCCGCACCCCTGGAAAAAAACCGGTCAAGTGCGAGTCGAATTCGTGCGCCGACGGTTCCGTACCTACCCATTACACCGCCATAATAAAAAAGATGTGGGCTAATTTAGATTTTCGCGAAAACTTATAAGTACCAAAATTTATCTTAAATTTCAACTTTTTTATTTTTTGGAATTTTTCCTTTATTTGTGCTGTAAGACCAAAGAGAATTAAACCACTTGAGAGCTGATAGACGGATTCGTCTAGGCACACGACTCACCACTGCGGGCCGGGGTACGAAGAAAATACAGCGGTTGTGATTGGCTGATGCAACAATGTCAGGACGAATGTTCCAAACATAGTGATGCATACGTCAGTTTTGCAACTATATTTTCGATATCTATAACATCGACGGGTATTAATTCTGCATTTTTTTAACTATACTGGTATGTTGTTAACTGGGTGCAAATAAAACACTGACGTAACACTTCAAATTTAACTTTATTCAATTAAATCGATCAGCTAATTTAATCGACAGAAACTAGGTCTAATAAAAATAATTACGTCGATCCCTGTCGGAAAGAATAATAAATTCTCATAAATCAAATCCACTTTTCTTTCAGTTCCGGAATATTTGGAAATCTAAAATGTATACATTAAGTAATATTACCTTTTTACCATTAGGAAACACGGATAATTTGTGTTGTCACTATTGATTTGTTTTGAAGTTGTCATAACACTGCAGCATTAGTACAGATAGAAATGGACAGACGTATTGACAATACCCTAGTGAGAGAAAGGGACTTTTCAAAAGACATCAACGCGGTATACATTTTTGTGCAATTTTACGTAACCGACCAGTTTAGCTTGAGCCCTGCAATTATTCATAATAATTAAATTATAAATATATTTTACTAACTGATTAAAACTTATGCCATCTTTTTTACAGCTGGATGTTCTGGATGATTTCCCACACCACTTAATAGAACAGGAACTCATAATTATTGTTTGTATTTATGCAGAAAATGTTTTAAAAGGTATCAAAATAATCGCGTGTGCAGAGATCCAATAACTCGGCAAAACTAAAATGGCCACTAATTTTTTCATATATCCTATGTGCAATTTAATTTATGTTTCGTGAGCCTGGGTCGCCCGTATGATCAGTCAAGAGGCTATATTATACTCATTGTTTCGTGCGCCTGGGTCGCCCGTATGATCAGTCAAGAGGCTATATTATACTCATTGTTTTCTTTTAATTTATGTTTCGTGAGCCTGGGTCGCCCGTATGATCAGTCAAGAGGCTATATTATACTCATTGTTTTCTTTTAATTTATGTTTCGTGAGCCTGGGTCGCCCGTATGATCAGTCAAGAGGCTATATTATACTCATTGTTTTCTTTTAATTTATGTTTCGTGAGCCTGGGTCGCCCGTATGATCAGTCAAGAGGCTATGTTATACTCATTGTTTCGTGCGCCTGGGTCGCCCGTATGATCAGTCAAGAGGCTATATTATACTCATTGTTTTCTTTTAATTTATGTTTCGTGAGCCCGGGTCGCCCGTATGATCAGTCAAGAGGCTATATTATACTCATTGTTTTCTAGACCTTGCTTTTTTGCCAAATTTCGTGATTTTAGGTCAACGGTAACTACCATAAGGTTTTCGACCCAAAACCTATAGGGTACTTCCGGTAGACCTAGAATTGACAATTTTGGTTAAAAACAAGGTCTTATAGCACAAGTAAAGGGAAAATTCCGTTAAATAAATAAAAGTTGAAAATTAAGATAAATTTTGGTACATACAAGATTTCGCGAAAATTTAAATTTGCCCATATCTTTTTATCGTGGGACTATAGACTGAGGTATCTGGTATAAATTTCAACTTGCTAGGACCACCCGTTCCTGAGAAAATCGGTGGTGACACACGGACAGACAGACGGACGGACAGACGGACAAGAGAGTGATCTTATTAGGGTTCCTTTTTTAACTTTTGAGGTACAGAACCCGAAAAATAAAAAGCTATTAACACGCATTCGACAGGCTGCTGTATCGTAAATGACAAACTTCGATATAGCAGCCACTTACCGATGGAGGGCAGGGCGGCGTTGCGCACGAGCGCGTGCGCGTGCGCGCCGGCCTGCGCGCGCGCGTCCGTGAGCGCGTCCCAGCCCTGGTCCACGCGCCCGCCGCGGCTCGTCTCCCTGCCGACAAGCGCAACGTCGTCACGGGTGGCACTGTACTGCCGCTGTCTAGTGTTCATAGTTTGTGAACCCGACATTGTCGTTGTTATATCGTTACAAATTAACTTTTGGCGCTTGTGAAAAACAAATATGAAGTCTTGGACAAAGAAAGCATGATTTAGATCTGTGCAACAGGTTTTTGAACAGAGTACATTGACCATGCTAAGTCATAGTTATTTGAATCCTTGTCGTGAAGCAAGATGAAAGTATATCGAAGAAAAGATAAAAGACATAAAGACCTGGACGACCTCATAACGTTGCTGAAGACAGATCCTGAGCTTATTCCCATTTTTGTGGCTAAAGATTTGGGAAAATTGCCTCGAGTAACTTTTGACCATGTCGGTGTGACGGGATTTTTAAGGGATTTACTATTAAAATAATACTGCGACGAGTATAAGAGATGTTGGTACATTCACAGGCAGATGCGCATACTACACCCATTGGGTGATAAAATTAAAACGCATTAAATCACAAATTCCAATGAACAGATATCTTTGTCAGAGGAATTATGTTACAACTATATATTGTAACAAACTATTAGACGTGCAATTTTATTCCACGGATAAAATAAATTATATCCGATGTTGGACAATCTAAAATATTTCATATGTTTCGACTGCGACCTCTCTGCTGTCAATCAGCAGTATTATTTAAGTCCACAGTTCACGTCCACTATTCTGAATATGCTAAAAATTCTAACTGTCTCACCTGTCACTTTTTCGTAATCTCTCCTGTATGTACACTGCGATGAAGTGCTGTTCGAATATTAACACCATCCATTGTATAGCTGCAAACACAAGATACTCTTATTATACATATTGGGAGTTATTAACAAATGTGTAGTGTGGAAACTGCAATGTTGATTAAATTGACGAACTTACATTGTCTATTTAATCACATGTGCGGTGCAAGCACAGGTCTTATTTCACGACCGTCCAGGCGTCCTTAATATATCAATTTTCTAGCAGTTATTATGTGATGTTAAAATTGCAATCCAAGATGGCTGCCACCAAAATTTCCATGCTTTGCGTCAAGCAAGGATGTTAACTTCAAGGTAACCGGCCAGCTTTCATGTGAAAGTAAATATATTTTTTACCGACAAATTGACTATTAAGTACTGCCAAACACTATTTAAACATGAATTTATATTATGGCGATCGGTAAGAAGCAATACAAGCAAAATAGCGAAGTGCTGACTGTACAAAATTGCAATGTTTTTGTTATTTTGAAATTCAGACGATACACCTTAAAAGAAATTGAAGCTTGGGTGTCGAACGATATAAGTCCTATGGTACAAAAATCCGTAGATTTTTGTCCCATAGGACTAATATCGTTTCCTCAAAAGAATAAGACGACTGAAAGGGCGACACGACGTTTAAGACCCACATGGCGCAGAAAGAAAAAGAAAGAAGCGGGAAGACGCCATTACGTTTCTTACCCACGTCACTGATAGAACTGAACATAGTGAACGAAAGTACTAGAAGACAGAGAGTGCACCCGTGTTTGTGCACACCTGTGCTATAATATCGCATGCGTACCTGGCCATCTTAACATTAAGTATACCTGCGAGTATCTCGTGCCGCACCAGCGGGCTGGCGTCGGGCTGCAGTCGCTCGGCCAGCTGCACGCCCACCTGCTGGTCCAGCGCGTTGGCGTGCTCCGTGCGCGCGCCGCCCGCCGCCACGAACGTGCCCAGCGCGAACGCGCACGCCGCGCGCACCTAAGCAAAACTCTCCGTCTTAACAAACTCTGTCCAGGTTCATTGTGCAATCACTCACTAAAGGGAAACGGTTATCGAAAAATCATCGAAGAAAATCGAGGTTATAATTAACTTCAATTGTCAAATAAAAAACCTCAGAACTGTAGATTTTGTTTCAAGTATTCAAATACTCAAATGAAAGCACTATTGGAACAGACCGTATATCTTGTACTTCTATTGTATTCAACTACAGTACACTTCATGTCAACGTCATTTCCATGGCTTTTGGAAGCGCTCAAACAATAATTCATGCCTGTAGTTGTCTGAAATCAAAAGACTTGGAGCAAATGAAAGGGCCTAAGTTTGTGTATATGGTACTCGAACCAATTCGCCACAGTTTTTTAATTATTTAAAAAGTGCGCCCAATAAGCTTGCGATGTGGGCCGACCTCGGGCTGGCGGTGCTGCAGCAGCGGGAACAGCTTCTCGTGCGCCAGGTCGCGCACGCCGGCCCAGCGCGCCGCGTCGTAGGCGCGCCACAGGCGGCCCAGGCACACGCAGCCCCACTGCGCCAGCCGCGCCGGCCCTTCGCCCAGCTGCTCCAGGCACAGGGAGATCACGGAGCCCTGCGACACCAACAGCTTTCCTTTATTGGCCGGCTGGAGTGAACACTGCTGAGAAACAAAACTCCCAGCTTTCTGGCCCCCTTCCCCCCTAGCCGGGGGACACTACCGATCAGTGTTACGTCTATTGGTATTGCAAAAGAAACTTTACCTGGCGTATAAAATTTGTGAGAAATATTCAACATTCAAGATCGTAATCAGTCATAAAAAAGGCAAAACATTTATTCTTCCCTTCGACGAAAATGCAAGATTCCATACCAATCATCCAAAATCCGCATGACTTATTTTTTTATATCTGTTTATGAAACGCTCATTAAAACATGAACCCGAATTAGATATTGTTACAAGTAGATCTAAATGGCACACACCTGTAACGCCGCTTCTTGTCCTGCGGGATAGTTGTCAACGATGCCAGCCAGCACATACGCTGCTAGCGTCCTGTGTTCACTCTGCAATACATATCATAAATGAACACTACGATCTGGTTTACTGGGCATTGCACGAAATCGACTCATTTTGTTCAGCACGGCTTGACGAGAATTACAAATCACTATTCGCTATATGTTTTCCGGAAAATTACGCAATAGCGATTTACAATTTCAATCAAGAATTTCATAAAATATCAACCATATCATTTTAATGGTATACCTGAATGTGGCTTCACCGCTTTTTTAAATTACGATACAATATGCAGAAGAAAAATACGGTTGATAAATCATTTAAGTACAAATTTTTCGTTAGCTTTTTTACCATAAGATTAGAAATCGATAAATGAGGATTTTGTTACGTGCACCCTTAAAAATACTCTTACTTCTCTTGTCTAACTCTGATACTTACGTCAACTGAAGGATCTTGTAGGACTGACAGGAAATATTTGTGTCCCTTCGCATTCACCAAGTCAACTTGACAGCTCTGTAAGAGGAGTGGAACAATAAAGGACCATAGGATACTCCATAGGTTGAGGTAGTTAAATAAAGGTAAGCAAATCGTACTAAAGGTTTTTATAGTTGACACTTTCTTGTTTAAAAATAAGGTGTAACAAAATCAAATTTATTTTCGATTCATACGATAGTTTCCTCTTTTATTCTTTCTAGATGTAACTACTTGAGCACAACTTTTTTGTTAGATTTATATAATAATATAATATTTTGTAATCTGCCTCTTGTAAAGAGCCCAAATGGACAGGTTCCCTAAACCTTTTAGAAAATACAATGAATTGCTACATTGAAAAGTACAACTGGGTGTCCCCTTGTTTCGCAGACAGAAATGTCATAGAATTTCGTTTCCCAGTTTTCTGGGAATAAAAATAATAGTTTAAAAAACTAAAAAACACGCTTTAAAAACCAAACTAAAAAAGGAGAAAATAATTTAATTCAATTAAAAAGCGTGGGATGCTTTTTGAGGTATTTTTATAATCAATTAATGTCAAGCACCCCACGCTTTTTAATTGAATTAAATTATTTTCTCCTTTTTTAGTTTGGTTTTTAAAGCGTGTTTTTTAGTTTTTTAAACTATTATTTATTTTCTATTTTTTAGTTCTACTAACTACAAAAACGTGTTCTTTTTTCTATTTTTTTTTAAATTATTGAATTGTCGTCGGTCCTCGACAAGTTTACAAAGTTTCAATGAAATCTGACCGTTCAAAGTGTGTCAAAATCGCGCTCAAAGGAGTCGGTTACATACAAACAAACAAATCAACAAACAAACATACAAGTGAAGCTAATATAAAGCGTGTAAAAATATAAATAAAATACAAGGATCAAAACATTATATGAAACATTTTTGTTTCATATAATGTTTTGATCCTTGTATTTTTATTTCGAATATTATTGTTTCAAAGACTATTTACTTGAATGAAACATATTTCACAAAAACACAATTCAATTATTTTTTAACCACTTTTTTTGTTTAACAAACTTATCAAACAGTGCAATTATTTTTTAACGAATATTGTTTGTTCGGTGTATTATCCATGGTATTTTATTTCAACGAATTAAAATATTGTCTTAAAAAGTCAATATGTTGTGCTACAAGTTAGTGACAAACGAATCGCTGCAAAACCGACTCCACGTAATATTGTTTGCCCTACCCCTAGAGTGCAGTGGCGTGCCTAAGGGTCAAAATTAGGGCAAGCCGACAGATTTTATACGATTAAAAAACAGCCAACTGAGGGATTAGCTGATTTTTCTAAGCGCCATCTATATTAATGAATGCGCATAACTATATAACCGGGCGATTTCACCTTTGATCATAATTCCTTACAAAATGCAAAATGTATCAATTAAAATCCACTAGATGGCCTTCCAAATTATCGATTTATTGCTCTAAAGCTATACGAATTTTATTTTGCTGTCGATTGAAAATGTAAAAGTGAATATATTATATATATATTATATATTATCATAATGATAATAGAAAACTGTAATCTACATTTCAAAACACCTACGAAGAACATCTTCGATACGAACATAATATTGTTATGATACCTATCTCGATGAGATGTGACAAATGGGTTAGTTTTTCAGTACTTTACCGAAACTAAAAATGCCATCCAAACAAAACTAGGTACCTATTCATGTGCATAAACAAATTTTGTCTTTTCATGGCACCAGCGAGGTATTTATGTACCTAAGTTTGTTAGGGGTAATGGGTAATCAATGTAATCATACTAAACAATCGAATGAATAGCTATCTATTTAATCTGGTCACAAACACACCAGTGACAAAAACGTTGCTTCCGAGTGCTTATTAATGTTGCCGAGGAATACATAATAATTAGAGGTTGGTTGCGGTGAAGTAAAGACGCTCATTTTCAAAAAACTCAATGTGTTTACATACCTTTTCGACGACAGTTTCCGAAATCATATCATGATAAAAAACAACACTATAATCACTTACAAAATCATAGCGAATGACATCGCCGCAATAATTATCACTTCATCACATCATTTATAACAAAACTAATTCTTAACCTCAACACCTAGAAAATACTGTAGGTACAACAATAACAAATTGGATCGCCGCCGCCGTCGATCGCTTTCGCAACTCACTTCATGCGAGTTATCGCGGAGACTCGCATTTGTGCGAACTTCAACTAATGCCTCGCAAAAGCCGGCTTTTTATTTCATAGTAATCTGCGTATTATGTACTTACCAATACATCAACAAATGTAACCGTTTCCATAGCAACCTGTAGGAAAAACTCCCAGACAAGGAAAGGTAAGGCAAGCCCCATAAAAGCCTACCATGTGCGAGCGTGATGGCGCATTTCAACACATTGTATGGCGCGAAAGCGAGATGGGCGCTTAGGTTTGGCAACAGCGCGTAATTTAAATTTTATTCTTAATACGATTATGAATGATTGAGTTCAATGAGTGCGTATATCTGACAACGCGGGAAAAGCGGGGATTTAGAATTTTTATTATTTAAACATACGACATGAATGTTTGAGTTCGATGTCATTGACTGATTTTTTTTTTGTATTTCTTTTTTTGTTGATAGGGTTATTTTTATGGTTATGAATTACTTACAATTTTATTAAGGCAAGCCGGGCTTTTTGGCTTCTATGAAGGTACCGCCACTGCTAGAGTGTAATTTAACGCGTAGGCGCGGAGGGGCGAAGCGGCCCGCGAGCTGAGGAGCAGGTGGTTTTAACGCTCGCTGCCGCGGCAAAGGCTGGCTGGCCTAGCCGGCCAGCAAGCCGAAGCTGCGGTGGTGAGCGTGAATACCATCTGCGACGATAGGCTCGCGTGGGACTGCCAAAGCCCCGCAGCGCCGGAGCCGTGACAGAAACCATACGTGCTGCATGTTGCATGCTCGCTTGCATGCAGCATGCTTGCTTGCACGCTGCATGTTGCATGCTTGCTTGCATTCTGCATGCTTGCTTGCGCGCTGCATGCTCTCTTGCAGCATGCAAGCAATAGGTTTGGTTAGAACTGAGACCCCAACAGAAATTACCAACAACAATAATAAGAATAAAATAATTTAAACATAAACAATAATAAAATGTTATTTTTGGTAATAAGTTTTATATTAAATAAACAATATAAGGATCAAGAATATTTGATTTGTTATTCTATGATATCGTTATTCTAACATTAAACATTATGTAAAACAAAAAAGAGGAAACTATTGTATAAATCGAAAATAAATTTGAATTTGTTACACCGTATTTTAAAACAAGAAAGTTTCAACTATAAAAAACCCTTTTTACGATTTGTTTACCTTTATTTAACTACTTAAACCTATGGAGTATAGATAGATATGTGTGCTTTCGTGGTCATTTCGACCTCATCTAGTTTAAAAAAAATATGATTGACGTGTAAAAGTGTTTGTACAAACCTACTTACAGAAATAAATCATTTATCATTTATCATTTATCATGCAGATTTTGTGTGCGTTCGTATACATACGTGGCACACAACCGTACAGGATAGTCACTGGCTTTTGACACGACGAATTACGAAACTTACCGAAGTTTTCCGAACAAAAGCATAGCCAACTATGCGACTATTTTTTAAAGCAGCATTGTTTCATTGAATTGTCGCTACATAAACTACCATTACTTTTTTGTCGTATTATTTTTATATTCCGATTTCCGACGCTATTGCTTGTTTTGATTTATTTGTTTTGGTTGTAAGCTATGGATAGCATTTATTTAAGATTTTAACGTTGATAATAGTGTGAAAAATAGATAATATTCACTGTGAAATTTGTTCAGGTGGTGTGTCTATAGAGAAAAGAAAAAATGATGCATTTTCAAAACTAATATCGGTGAAAAAAAAAAACCAGTGATCGTGAAAAGTAGTTGTACACCGGATTTGCAATTATTAAAAACTAAAGGCAAAGTCAATCATAAATTCAATACATAACAATATGATTAATTTAATTGCCTCACAGATTGCATGCTGTGTAGGTACTACAGCAATCGGTTATTCTGCTTTTTTTTGCCTTTTCTTTTATTTCTGCCTACCCTGTCTAAAATTCGGTTCAAGCCACTGCGTGTGTGTCTAGTGAAGTACGCTATGCACACATGCAAATCAATATGCGGCGGACGCCCAGGAACAAACTGCGCGGATTCAAGCTAAGACCCACGCATCCCAAGATTTAATATTGATTTATAGCATTGTATATGTTACCGGCCAAACCCGATTTCAGGCCAAACTAGTTTGTCCTAGGCCAAACTGGTTTATTAAGCCGGGGCACGCCGATTAAATGGGTTCGGTTAGGTTAGGTTAGGTTAGGTTAGAACTGTGACCAAAAGCGCGCGAGCCGAGCGAGCGTAGTAAGCGGCGCCGCGGCAGCGGCCGGCGAGCGTTACTTCCAAAGGCTGTTAACGAAATGGCTAATTAAGCTAGTTGGCTGCGACATATCACGCGTAGGATAAGTCTGTTTAGCCTAGGACAAACTAGTTTGGCCTGAAATTGGGTTTGGCCGGTAACTAGACAACAATTTTTGAAAAATATTATTTTACTTTGAAATAGACTGTCTTTTTTTCAAGAAAGCTGAATAGGGTATTACACTCATTTTTGAAAAGTGTCTTAATTAGATTCTAGAGTGCTAATAATCAACTAAAAAAAAACACAACATTTTTATTTAATCGATTAGTGCCATAAAAATGTATTTAAATTTTGCATTTTCAAATTTCGCGCGTAATTTGACAAAAACGCTGGACGCAGTAGTCGCCATATTGCTCTGTGGGTATGACGTCAGTTTGCTAAAAACAAATGCGCTGATATTTTGTATGACAATCGTTTACAATGAAAAAAAAAGTAGTTATTTTACTACTTATCGTTGGTTTGCTGTTCCTGAATGCAAAATACTCGTATTAATTAAATAAAAATTACTTTAGTTATGAAAATAATAAAAGTACAAAGTTGCTCAGTTGACATGCCGTATGACGAAATAACATGGCGACTACTATTTCATGGTGTTCAAACACAGATTAAAAAAACTGAAATCTTTAAATTGTATTTTAAAATTTGTTTTGTTGTTTCATGAACTAAAACTAACATTTTCCGACTGCATTTTGCCTATGCTATCGCAATAATATGTTTTTAGATTTTTTCTCGTATAGAGTAAAATACCCTATTAGTAACCTTAGTTATTAAATACTTTTTCTTTGAATTCGGATTAAACATACAGAGAAAAACAAATCAGACGAAAAGTTATCATTAGCTCTCTGTTTTACGGAATTAATTTTGGTGTGTTACTTACTGTGTGAAACATAATAAATTGAATTGAGTATTCCAAAAGAACAAGGTACAGTCCTACTATGGACATTTTTATAAATGACTAAACTATTATATGCTCCATGTATCAAAGCACCAAAAGATGGCCGAAAGTCAAATTTTATGAAACATCCTTTGCCGAGACAAGGTTTTTACTGACTTATAAACAAATTAAAATATTTTGTTAGAACACTCCTAAGACAATGAAATTTTCTCGGACATGTTTTATTTTTATTTTGTGGCTATATCTAAACCATAAGCACACATCAAATCTCGCGTCAAACGGTCAAATTCAAGAAAAAAAGTGATAATTTTTTTATGGTATTTTTGAACAACTCCTTAAAGTAAGGTTAATTTTTTAACACCTTATGTAGTTTTTGTTAACCCCCGACGCAAAAAGAGGGGTGTTATTTAATTTTTGATCGACAAGAGAAAACTTATCAAAGCAATGGCGATTTTCTTTGAAATGTGCTGCCACCTATGACGACCTTTCAGGTTTTGACCCCGTTCGTGTCAACTAACGATTGACGATAGAATTAGCTTTAATCTGTAAAAAATTCAAACAGTCGATTTAATTAGTTCTAGTTTTCAATTTGGATTTGATTAGTAATAACTAGCTGTAGTAAAAAAAAAAACCAAAAATTTATGGTTAACTAAACAAATTAATTATAATTAATTTGTTTAATTAAACAAACGGTTTTTACGAATAAGAATAATTATTATTTTATTAGTAAAACATAGTGTGTAAACATGCACATACAGTACAACTATTTTCTCGGAAAACTTCGTGTTTCGTCAGTCGTCGGATTTCTATTAGTAGCCCTTTGCACTTGGTACAGACCGGACGCTTTCAATCGACTTGGAATTATATAGAATTGTTAATACTCTTTTTACGTAATGTAATTTATTTTAAAATGGGAGAAAAGCTCGTTTGTATTCGGAAATGCAATGATTCCCGGGGGGCATTAACAAAATACTTGTACTATAAATAGGTATTTAATGAAACCTTAGACATTTTATCTATTGATGGAAAATTACTTTTTTATATAATTCCTTTACTATAATTAATAATTATTATAGTAGGATATAATCAAACAGGATTATTTTATCTGTGCATATGTATTTTATATCGTTTTACTTTTTTTAAATCTTTTACTCTATTAAAATCATCTGAACTTCTAAAGTTGGTCGGCGTAAAATTCCCATTGTGATCTTTTTAATAGGCGGTATTATTTATCTAACCAGTAAAGGTAGTGTAAAAGAAGCGTACACAGTTTATTAGAATATCAATTGAAATTCAGAAACATTTTTAATTTTCAATTGATATTCTAACTAGATTTTGCCAGCTTCGCCTGGGTGAAGGTCGGAAATTATCGCGCGGGAACGTTCTACGTTGATAAAAAACTATCCTATATGTTATTCCAGGTCTATCTGTGTGCCAAATGTCATCCAAATCCGTATACTTCACTCATTCGTTTGAAAAACTAGAATGATTGAGTTTTTAGTTAAAACTAAAATTTTCAATCGTGATTGATTTAGTTGAACTAATTTAATCACAAAATGTGTTGTTTAATTAATCAATGGATTGAAAATTTTAGGGATTGCGCCCACCACATTGATCTACTACACAATTAGTTTTCCCAAGTGTACATTTGAAGGCCAATTCCCGTAATTACAACATTGAAAATCTATTCGCAATCTCATCTTCATATTTAAAAAAATACTTGTGAAGAGTTATGTTGTTTTTTTTTCTGACATTTTGAAGCAACAGGAATAAGAATTTTGTAGTATCTTGATTTAATAAATAATAGTTTAAAAACTAAAACACACGCTTTAAAAACCAAACTTAGCTAACCAAAAAAGCGTGGGGTTCTTGATATTAATTGATTACTAGCTGTGCCCGCGACTTCGTCCGCGCGGAATGGTAATATTTTTATTATTAAATAAAAATAAATAAAATCTCTAAAATAAAAGTAGCCTAAGTTACTCCTTATTACATCAGCTATCTGCCAGGGAAAGTCTCGTCAAAATCGGTCCAGCCGTTTCAGAGATTAGCCGGAACAAACAGACAAAAAAATTATTAAAAAAAATGGTATATGTACCGTGTATACATCCATATGCACTTAGTAAAAAGCGATTATTTTAATATTACAAACAGACACTCCAATTTTATTTATCTGTATGTATGTATACAGGAAAAGTTTTTGTTCAGTGCGCAAACTGTAACCTTGAATTCAGCATATCATTCTAGACGGGGGGTCAGCATTCTAGACCCTCAGGGCAGAAATTTTTCGTCGGTTATACAAAAAAAAAACAGCTATTTCATAGTAAAATGCAATACCTACGCGGTCAAAATGTGTGGAACAGCTGATTTTTTTTTTAACCGACGAAACATTTCTACGCTAGGGGTTCTAGAATGATATGCTGAATTCATGGTTACAGTTTGCGCACTGAATAAAAACTTTTCCTGTATAGATAAAAAAAATCACCCCACGCTTTTTACATTAAGATTATGTCATTTATTAACGGTTGTCCGAGCGGTGGGATTCTCCTTTCTTGCGGAGATGGCAGCAGCTGCATGCCAGTGCCTGCTCATATATATATTTTTGATTTTGGACATTATATATATTTTTGACTTTAACTCTGTGAACGTTCAATTTGACATTATATTAAAATTTCAATTTTGTGACATATTATTTTATTCCAATTCTGTGATTTTATTTGATTTAATTTTCTGTTAATGACATTTTATTGTTTTCTGTGGCAGCATTTTTAAATTTAATTGTATTTTATTTTATTTGTAATATGGGTTTTGCCTGAAATAAATGAATTTTATTTATTTATTTATTAATCACTCATCCTTATTTTTATGAAATTACTGTCTACTTTTTTAGTTTGGGTTTTAAAGCGTGTTTTTTAGTTTTGGAATATATATTTTTTAGATCGGCTAACTATAAAAGTGTGATTTTTTAGTTTTGGAATATAATTTTTTTAGATCGGCTAACTATAAAAGTGTGATTTTTAGTTTTTTTAAATATATTTTTTCTTGCCAGAATAATGGAACTTTATGAAATGATTGAATTTTTATAGGTCCTTAAGAAAACGTGCAGTTTCAAATAAATCAGACGTTTTGAAGGGGGTGAAAATCACGTTCAAAGATTCCGTTACATAGATATATATACTAAGTTAACAAAAGCGTGTTAAAAAGAGTGTCTTGTGTAAAAGGAGTTTTGTGCTGGATCGTCTCCATAGAGATCATCTACCTACGTTTGGAAATGGGCAACTAGGTTCTACTTTCTGAATAACAGACTGACTCCAGCAATTCAAAAGTGCCTGTAAGTGGTTTAATGAAACAAATGCTTTGAATTTGAGTACGGTATTTTGACAGATCTAGACTGAGAGTAGACTACGAACGTTCTTAGAAATACGGGAATCGGCCCTACGGTAGCAGGTAGATAGTTACGGGGTCGACGGCGATGATCTTGGCCCAGATGTAGACCATGGAGGCGCGCAGGTCGGGCGCCGAGGCCTGCAGCAGCTTGAGCATGTAGGGGAAGATGCCCACGTTGAGCACGGCGCGCGCCGCCCACGCGCCCAGCGCCAGGAAGCGGCACAGCAGGCGCAGCGCGCGCACGCGGTGCAGCGTGCTCAGCAGCACCTGCAGCACCATGGGCAGCTGCGCCGGCGCCGCGCGGCCGCGCTCGCTCTGGCCCAGCTCCAGCCACACTTGGAAGGCCGACAGCTGGTCGCGGAAGAAGGGCGAGTGCGTGTAGGCGGCCGGCTCGGGCCGCAGCAGGCGCGGCAGCTGCGCCAGCGCCAGGTCCAGCGTGTGCTCCCAGGCGGCCCACAGCGGGTGCGCCGCCAGCGAGGGCAGCGCGGGCAGCGACACCGGCGTGCAGTTGTACGACCTGGGCCAACGAACAGTCGTCGTCTCGGTATTCACCCCCTTTCTGACCATATCATCTTTCACACAGTCCATCCGTAATTTCTTTGGTCTTCCACGGCTCATAATAATCCACATTCTTACTCAAAACTTTTCTTGTGACTTTTTCATCATTCATCAGCATCACATGCCTATACCGTAGCAACTCTTTTCCACACAACTTTTTTCTCCGCTTTTTCCAACAATTTGAAAACTAACGAAGCATGCTGATGATAACAGCTGCCAGGCTCGACTATACATAAGACGCTGCACTGTAGGTGACGTACAGTCGTCGGCCATTACGGTAGGTGCTAATAAGTCCGGTGGTTTTTGTTTTGTATTGCATGTGGAATGTATTTTATTAATTGAATTCTCTATGAGTAATTGTAACTTGAATTAATAAACTAATGATAATCACAGAACCTCATGAAAGCTAAAAAAGATAAGCAGATCAAGAATCCTGAATCTAGCTCGCGAGGTAGTTGACATATGGGATGTGGATACAGCAGTCATTGTACCGATAATCGTGACGACCACTGGCATGATAACCAAGAGCCTCGACCAACATTTCAATTCTCAAGAGGTTAGACAGCTAGATCAAGGACTTGATCCGCAAAGCGGTACTTCTGGACACGGCGCGTATCGTTGTAGAGGTTCCTCCCTCAGGAGCCCTGACCGCCGGCAGCTTAGCTGTTCCCGATACCGGTGGGTTACTATTTTTTATATTTTTAAATGTTTTTATATTCTAACAATAGGTCTTTGTAATTGGAGAATTTATAACCAGCATTATCAGATTTTATTATCTCTGGATTGGCGCGCAATTCGAAATTCAAATAAATTTTATTCTAGCTAGTCTCTCAATACCTTGTTGCAGAGCCATGCTGCCTTAAATGCAGCGCTAGACTCCCGAGCACGGCCCTGAGCTGTTCTCACACTTTGGCTAGCGAGTCGCTGCGAACGCTCGGAGCTAGATTCCCTAGCGCGTGTTATTTTCGAAACATTTTAACCAATTCACATATTGTACAGGATACATCTTATCTCTATGATGTCCTTGTGATCAGGTTTTTTTATTTGAAATGTATTAATATTTTGTTGTTAAAAAAATTATCCGAACGTAAGTCAATCGAAAAATCCTTTTTTAATACATAAATGGTACTATATCTGCTGAAACATAAAAAATAGGAATATGGTGTCGTGGACTTTTTTGTAGAACTATTTACGGCGGACTAGGTTGCCTTAAATTCTTTTCAATTGTATACAACTGTTTAAGCAGCGCATGCAAATAACTCTGTTTTAAGAGCCTGGCTAGACAAAAATTGTAATAGATCGGCTAATTACAGCCTATAGCACTCACGAATAATGCAACTTTCATCCAGTGTAAAAAAAAACGTTCATTCGTTTCTGAGATTACCCCCTATAATACAATCTTACAAACAAATTTTACCTCCTCTTTATAATATTAGTGTAGATATAATTTATATATTTGCCTAATACAATATAGGAAACAATAATCAGTCGTGGACTGTACCTCATGATCCTATCAGCCAGCAGGAAGTTCCTGCACAGCGAGGCCGTGAGCAGGTCGGCGCGGAACAGCTGCTGGAACAGCTCGGGCGGCAGCGAGCTCCAGGCGATGGTGTCCGTGATGGCCGTGAAGATCCAGTTGAGCTCGCCCAGCATGGTGCGGCGGTCCGTCACCTGCCCCGGGATCCTGCGGAGGGTCAAGGTCTGCACTACAGTCGCCGCGACAGGCCCGGGGCAACTCGCAGCGTTGGAGTTTTGTCATTTTTATTATTTCCAGGCCAGTGTCAAACTGTACGATAAGCAAAATATGACTCGCAACCGTAACACACGTGGCTTCACATTATTATTATCAGCAAACATCCCTCTAATCTATAAAGACAAAAGAAAAGTCCTGACTGGCTGACTCAACAACGCCCAGCCCAAACCCTTGGACCTAGAAAGTTGAAATTTTGCACAGAGGTTCCCTTTATAATGCAGACAAGGAATAAGGAAGGATTTTTCGAAATTCAACCCCTAAGGGAGTTAAATAGGGGATTAAAGTACCGCGCGGGCGAAGCCGCTGGCAAAAAATAGTTTCATTTAATTCCATTGATTGACTTTTCCATGAAATAAATAAATAATAAATATTTTTATTTATGATTCAGTTTACAAAACAGATAAACAATTAAATAAACTTTGGCGGCGTACCCTGGACCTTAAAGTTAGGCGAGTTATTGACCACATAACAGCAGGAGCACCGGATTTGCATGCGGAGATGTGTCTATTATTTGTTCCTCATAGTTACATTCGCTCTCAACTGCATAAATTATTAAAGTCCCATTTTGTCGTATTGTAACCCTATACTGCATGTGTTGATGATGCTCAGCGCGCTCGTGGACACCAACCCTGGATTGGACTTGTTTGCTGATGAATGGACGACGATTATGTTAAATGATTGCGATTTTTATGAATAAAGGATCAACCTCATTTTCTGATTTTGTTGTGACCACTAACCCAAATACAAAACATCTTTAATTTCAAGTACAGGTTTTCGATGAAGCCGAATAACAGCATAATTAGATAATTATGCTGTTATTCGGCTTTTTGGCATACCCGTACTTACTGAAGCCTACAGATGCAGGCCTCAGTAAGTACAGGTATGCCAAAAAAGTATACGCATCGGTAATATTCGTTTTTGCGAATTAGTACGAACGGTGCGCCACAGATAAACGAAGCAACGCTTCTAAGTTCTGAGCTACCACGCTTTGTGGACAGACGATGATTCCCGAAACGCATACTCTTCCTCGGAGATCTGTCTGTGAACATACTTATCGATAAGATCGTGTACGTCGGAAGGCGCGACGCGCGTCCTCTCGCGCAGCACGAACCACTTCATGGCCATCTTGACGGGCGTGGTGAGGCAGGCCGTGAACAGGTCGGCCGGCAGCTCGGGGCTCATGGGCAGCGCCTGCCCCGCGGCGCAGGCCGCCAGCTGGATGCAGTGCTTGTACGACACCGCGCCCTCTGCCGGCGTGGGGCTGGGCCGGGCCTGAGGGTGCTTCGACTATTAACGGGCAGGAAACAACATTATTACAAATAAGTGCATTCATTTAACAAAACGTGGTCGCTAGTGGCTACTTAGTAATAAATAAGGGTAAATATCTACCCGCATTCCTAGGGAATTAACAGGTAGTATTTACTGATATGATCAAGATTTATGTGCTTTATCTAACTTAAATATTAATATTTTATACACATACACTTTCCGGAATAAATTCTATTCTAATGATCCGACCTCCATTGACTTTACATGTACTGGCTCTGGGGTGTGGAGACCTCACCAGTCTACCGCATAAGAACGGTGTAAAAAGATGCTCCAAGAATCCGACGGTCACATACTCTTCCCGTAATTATGATAAAAAAATTGTACCGGACCATACCTAGGACGTCCATTGCTGGACATAGGCTTCTTAGCACCCGTTGCCTCAACTCAAACACACACTCGCATTTATTTCAAATAAACCAATTACAGGCACTTTTGAATTGTCAAGGTCGGTGAATTAGAAAGATGAAGCTAGTTGCCCATTCCAAAGCATAGTAGGTACCTATCACCGAAGCCTTGACCGCTACCGTAGCGTTTTGCTTGGTGTTTGTCATTTTTAAGGGGGTTTGCCATAATCGCCACGCTTGGCGATTGCAGTCTGTTGGTAAAATGCATAGCGAACACTGCTGCCCATTCTCTAGTAAGTCCCTTTTACGACACCCACGGGAAGAAATGGGATTGTGCTAATCTTTACATCCGGCACCACACGGAGTTTCGGACCTTCTGGTTACCGAGATATTAAAAGTCAAACTTTTTGATTACTTTTTAGCAAATCACGTTTTAACTGTTATATTTTAACCCCCGCAGCTCCTGTACCGTTGCAAGCACCCAGCAAAGCAATGTTTTGCATGCGTTTCATTGCGTACTACCGTAAACAGTGATTTTTTACGCCAGAAATAAAAGTCGTCTCTGAGAAATATTTTTTTCTCAATGTTACTTAATTTGTTGAGTAGATGACGATTATGTGATGGTTTTTTTACCCCCTTCTGTAAGCACAGCTTAGACAGTTTCGTGAGGAGAGTTTTGAGTGTGAATGTGGTTATAAGAATAGGGCAAGAACAAAGAAACGATGGATGTACTTGTTGGTTAATACTACCGAAATGACGACTAATAGAGAAGCATGGAAGAAAAATATCATAATTATGTTGCGCCGACCACAAATAAATTGGGCTAAGGACAAGGGGATGATATTAAGATCAGGTGAGACAGCTGGAACATTACCTCATACTCGCGCTCGTGCTGCTCGGCGAACCCCTTGAAGTTGTCGATGATGACGCCGGCGTTGGAGCAGTCGTACACGTACAGCGAGGGCGCGCCCATCCACGTCTGCAGGTCGTACATCGACAGCGGGATGTACTGCGTGTACGCCTAGTGGAGTGGGACACGTTTAATACTCATAACAGGCGTTATTAAAACACGACTATGAGTTTATAATAGTATCACAATCACACGTGTTTTAATGCCTGGATGGAATGTTGCTGCGGGGCGCCGTATTTACGATATTATTTTTGTGTGTTCTTCAGAAACTGCACATAACTAGGTATTAAAACACTCGTGATACTATTATAAACTCGTGGTTTAATACCCGATAGACAGTCGTTTCAAAAACAGTTATATAAACCCCGGATAAGTGGGAATCAGACTCGCGCAGGTTTCCGTACCATATAGACTTGAGGTTTCTTGCGATAGAAGACGCTGAGATTTTGGATATTTAATTTTCCGTGATCAGGACCATATAGTATTAACAAAGTTACAGCCACACTGATGGCGCAACGGCACCGGCGCTTTCTTAATAAAATTGCTTAGTGGGCACAAAATAAGTATAAATTCCAGGTTACCCTGTTGAAGACCCAGATCTCCCCCTGCGACGTGGGCTTGGGCACGCCATGTCCGTTGTAGTGGAACAGCACTCGCTCGTCCTTGGCGTTGCGGCGTAGCGAGCAGCACAGCTTCTTGACCTGCTCACACACAAACACAACACTATTATTGGTCGCACACAAGGACAACCTAGAATCAATTCTATTTTCATGTAAATGTTAACATTCAAAAGTGCCTTATAAGGGTCTACTTGAAATATATTATTTGACTTTGACAATTTTTATCACCAATCCAGAACGGAAGAAATAGACCTATGGCCAGAGCTCCGTCACTCACTAAACGTCGCGTGTAATAGGTTAGGTCGTTGTAGCCGGTAGTAGCCCTACTCGTACTCTCAAGAGTACAAGTATCAGAGGGACGCCGCACTAATTAGAAAAACCTTTCTAAGATCATTTGGACAATGTTTTGATGAATCGGCCGGCAATTACAATTTGCAAAATGTGGAAATTGATAGTTTCCTCCTTTGCTCTTGTATTCTATATGTAATAACAATTATTAACCGAATTCAGAGATGGAAATAAAGCTGTTTATCATTTTATTAAACTCAAACATTTTGATCATTTCCTGTCTTTTGTTTATTTATCATCTTTGTACAACCCTAGCGCGTTCGCTCGATGTCGCAGCCATACGCAGGTCGCGCGGTGGGCAAAGCGTCCTTTACTATCGGTACGTTCGCTCGATGTCGCAGCCATACGCAGGTCGCGCGGTGGGCAAACCGTCCTTTACTATCGGTACGTTCGCTCGATGTCGCAGCCATACGCAGGTCGCGCGGTGGGCAAACCGTCCTTTACTATCGGTACGTTCGCTCGATGTCGCAGCCATACGCAGGTCGCGCGGTGGGCAAAGCGTCCTTTACTATCGGTACGTTCGCTCGATGTCGCAGCCATACGCAGGTCGCGCGGTGGGCAAACCGTCCTTTACTATCGGTACGTTCGCTCGATGTCGCAGCCATACGCAGGTCGCGCGGTGGGCAAACCGTCCTTTACTATCGGTACGTTCGCTCGATGTCGCAGCCATACGCAGGTCGCGCGGTGGGCAAAGCGTCCTTTACTATTGGTACGCGTACAGAAGGTATATTTTTGCGTGCAGCTAACGCCTGGGCTTATTATTAAAATATTGTAGGCAATTATAACATAGGTATTTTGGCTTTTGTATAATAGTAATAAAGTGATGTATCTGTTACGTACAATATTGCATGTAGGAGTTGACTGACAGAAATCGTCACGTAAGGAAAAAGCGTTATGCCGTCAGCATGCGACTTTCTCTCTCTCTCTGTCTGTTATACATGAAAGTGTGTGTATATGCGAATATCGAGATTCGAGCAGACAAGCATTATGCGCGGTCGGTTGTATAGGTACTGATACACTTTTTTAGTTACTCTCTAACATTGTTTATTTATATCACTGTGCCTGTTATTTAAAACCTAAGTATATAGAGCGAAAGGAACTACGTTTGAACCGGCACGACACCTCTCGTTTTTTCTTTTCAGATTTTTGAGAACAATTTTAGTCGAGTATCAATGTACCTATGAGATATTTGCCTAGATTTACTTTTGCGTATAGAACGCCAAAATGCTTTACATATAAATTAGTATGAATCTGGTCTGTTTTTGGTGTAATTGTCATAAGTAAACTTTTTGCACATAACATTTTAAATAAAAGAACCAGTTTTTGTTGCTATACTGGCTTTCTTGCAGGGTAATTAAACAAACGAACTGATAAATGAAGAGTGCTGCACTATGAACTCTGGCCTCGCTTGAAGATATTTACATAAAGTCTTTTTCTTTTGGCAGAATACATAACCCCCGTACCTCCGAACTATCAGCTATAACTATATTTTTAGTATAGCATAATTATACCATCAATATAATTACTATGGTAATGACTACACTAATTTGCTCAAAATATATGGTCATGTATGAGTGTGATGTTCGATTAACACGGGACATGTAGGTAATATACATCGAATAGTAAAGCACAGAAAACCCACTCCTAACAATACACAACTATAATGGAATGCACCTTTTAGATAAAAGATAGTTACGACATAATAATACGACAGGGTCTTGGTAACACTTGAACCTATTTCACAATGAACTGGAGCTTACTAGTTTCGTTCACAGTATGATAAACTAAACGAAACAACACACTTCGAAATCTCGGTGTACTACAGTATTCAACAAACAAACGCATTCATCCACCAAATATTCATCCCATATTCATCCAAATGATTTGGTGTAAATTGCAATTTTTATCTACATATAAATTCCCTGACTAACCTAACATTACCTACTTTTTTTTCAGTTTGTTAGATAACAAAAATACATTTAGAAATATTAGTAACTAGCTATTGCCCGCGGCTTCGCCCGCGTGGAGCTCGGAAATGATCAAACTCCCACAAATTGGGGGAGGCCTATGTCCAGCACCAGACATCTTTCGGCAGAAATGATGATGATTACCCGACTAGGTCTTGTAGGTATATTAGATAGAACCAGTATACGAACGCAAGTGGCTGGCAAAGACTATCGCTTTCTCATCAAGTCATCAGGTACCTATACGCTGACAGCTAATCCATACAATAGTCTATCCACGGTGTAGGTATGTTGGACCTTCTTTGTCGAGTTCGCGCGATAGGTGTCTCGCCACAATTATCTCAAGGTCGAGTGTGTAAGCCGGAGGTCGCCCGTCGCGCCCTAAACTAATTATTGCGTTAATTTACGCGCGCCTAGCGACGACACCCTCATTTTTGTAGGCTTCCTACTGAAACCTATTTTGTTCATACACAATTACGCATCACAAATATTCTTGTATTTATATTTCTCAATAGATACATTATTATTTAAGTGTAGCTTTGGCTTTATGTCGATTATAACGAATAAAAACTTTAAAAAAAACAACTGACTTCCGGAAAAACACTACACTTGAAAAAATATCTTTAATTTCGGAAGGCGGTGACTTTGGATATCATTTTTTTGTCACCGCCTTCCGAAATTAAAGTTATTTTTTACTTTGTAGTGTTTTTCCAGATGTCGGTTGTTTTTTTTTTTGGTAAAAGCTTTTATTTTTCACTTTTTTGTTACAGTACCTACCTACCCCACACCAATTCGACATTTCATCAACCTTGGGGTAAAAACAATGCATATTTATATATGCGATAGCAGTAATCGCGGTTGATTTGCTGTCATTTTTTGAAGAGTTATGTTGTCTATCTCCGAAACGCATCATCAGATCTATATGAAATTGAAATAGGACCATTTCGGAATAAACACCTTTCGAACAAAAAAATTATTTTGCAGATCCGTCTATACAGGATGTCCGATATTTAATGGATAACCTTGAAATGGTTCATAGTAGAAGAACTAATGGCCATTCAGAAAAATCTTTTTTTTGTCTGTAAATAAAAAGGTATAAAAAAAACAACAGACTTCCGAAAAAACACTACAAAGTGAAAAATAACTTTAATTTAGGAAGTCGGTGTCTTTGCAAAACATTCAAAAATTTTAATTATGTATTTGAAATTTTTGTCACCGCTTTCTGAAATGAAAGTTATTATTCACTTTGTAGTCTTTTTTCGGAAGTCGGTTATTTTTTTTTACGGAATAAGTACAAATTAAAATGTTTTTTTTTCTGAATGGCAATTAGTTCTACCATGAACCATTTCAAGGTTATCCATTAATTACCGGACACCCTGTATATGACGGAGTTATGCCCGAACATACATATTTTTTTTTTATTAACATGTCGAATAGATAACCTCCTTATTTTTGAAGTCGGTTAAAAATAGGATTCCACCGCATTCCATGACTAAGATTTTGGCCGAATAGTCGATGTTTACACCTAAACAAAATGGTAGTAACAGTAAATGGTATACATAAGTAAAGGGCTTTGCTGTCTGATACGAGGTTTTTCGACACCAGACCAATCCGGGCACCGGTCCCCTTGCGGATCTTACTGTGAAGATGTTGGTTACCTCATCGCTGGTGGGGTCGAGGCTCTGCTTGTAGCGCGCGCGCGGCTGCCAGCGCTCGTACTGCGACTGGAGGGCGTGGCCGATGCTCTCCAGCGCCTTGCTCGGAGACAGCGATTGAGGGTCTGCAGAAAAAGCAAGGAATGCTTAGCACCTAGGTCAAAGCTTTCTTAGATCTAATATGAACCACTCGCTTCAATCTCAACACTAATGGCTTCAGTCGCGGTGGTTTAAGATTGTGGTCCATCAAACAGTGAATATCAAGTACTACCAGTAATATGCTCCTGTTTAGAAATTATTAACCTCCTGTTCAACAGTTTTGTACCATGTTGCTTTTTGTAACAGTAGAAAAATTGTCAGCATACATAACACAACATAAACCATGTTTCTGGGTGGACAGTTCTGCAAGTAAAGTATTACTTGTATTAGGTACTAGTCATCAAATAATAATACAGATGTCTGAAATAAAATTGTATCATCGTATCACTAATATGCCCTAAGGTTATCATTCGAAATAGCATTGATTATAATTGTCTCAGAGTACGAGAGAACTAATGATATCCACGCATGATTACCTACAGCTCAATCTTTCAAGTCTTTTACAATTAAATATCAATACCTCAACTAGTAAATCGAGGTAAATGTTCGCTATTCTAATACAGAGAGCTTTTCCTGCGTTATCCAAAAATAGGTAACTATTTCATGAAAACGTTTGTACGCGCTACGCAATATTACCGGTAGAACGATCAGCTGTTTGCTGTGTTGTCTTGGTGTGACCCTCAAAACGTTCCATAGCTGAGTCATCACTTAACGGAAAGTTGGCTGGTTTTATGTACATAACGCGAATATATATATCTCATCTCTTTAATGATGTATGTCCTGAAAGCTCAAGAGCATAATTTTTTACTATCGCTTCGGCAAAAGACCAACAACTATTTACAAAAGCAAACGGGATACGAACGTAGACGACGAACGTTGCTTGTCCTGCTCCACAAGGTACCTTAAACTAAATTGAATAAGTAGCATTTGTAAACATTGTTGGAGCTGCTGAAGACTGTAAAAGCTAGATACATTTGCATTGTATAAATTCAAACTTTTTATTATTGTATAATTGCATAGCATATGTGTGAGCACTATGTCCTTACTATATAGCTAACATTTACAGGGTACGTCTTTCATTGACTTGAATGTGCCCTGGCAGCTGAGAGTATGTCATGCTCACTCAAATATCTCGCTGGTGGTGGCGTGTGTGTTGGATCATTAACAGGGGCGTAGCTACCGCCGTATTTGCCGTATCAATTATACGGGGCCCCCGGGCCACGGGGGCCCCCAAAGTGTGTAAGGAAAAAGAATAAAAACTTTCTAATTTATTTTATTTTACAAATGACAAAATTCTATAAAGCAATTCCTTTTTTTCCCGCCTTAAGCGTGCGTTCAAAAGTTGGCAACACTACATCGTTATGGCGGGCTGCGGGACTTCCCCGTTTTACTTACTTCATCTTCAACTCAGCGGGGAATCCCCGGGAATCCTTCATCGATATCGCGATGTACGTGTACGTTGTTGTACTTTGCATTGGATGTTAAACCACGGAGTGCAGTGCACTGTTTATTTACGCGCTTTATATAAATGTGCATTACATTGTAATTCAGTACAAACAATATTGTTCTTCTGGTTTAGCAGTATTAGTAACGATTTGTAAAAGAAATGAGTGAAAGGAAAAGAGATTATCCCAGCGGCGCTGAGAAAAGAAAAATTAAACAGAAAAGGGACGAGGTTATAAAAAAAGTGCCCAAAATTTCTTAATTTTTTCAGAGACAAGATACTGTGAGTGATTTAGATTGGAAAGGTAAGTACTACACTACTACCCAACCCATTTATTAGGGGCCCGTAGTGATAAACAAGGAAATCTTTTAATTTCGGTCTGTCCATCTGTCCGTCACAAAAAGTTGTCTCCCCCCTCGATTTTCACAATTATACTGTTTTTAGGGTTCCGTGCCTTGATTAAAAAAAACAAAATTCTAACTTATCTATAGGATCGATTTGTTTTGTTGTTTGTTTATCAGTCCGTATCGTATCGTTAATTGCGTGTTGAGAACTTCAGATGTGCAGACTCGCTTTCGGGTTCTCGTTTTGTATGGCCACTACACTACGCGCTGCGTTTAAATAGCACGCAGGTGTATAGTAATGCACGGACGGGCTGCAGGTGATTTTGTATCTACTAATAGGTACGAGCACAATCCGCGTAGAATCTGTGTGCGTCTGAACTGAACACTCTCTAACTGTGACCCTTAGTAACGTTATTTATTTATATATAACTCTTTTTAGTTTAGTATCAAAGCATTCGTATTTATTTTTTAACAATTACTCGTTTATTTTTAGATTCTTCTGAAGCATGTTCTTCGTCACATATCCATCCGGAAATAGAAGAAAGCCAAGCACATACTTTATCGGATGTCCATCCAGAAATCGAGGAACCCCAAGTCAACGATTCTGATATATCTGCAGATAATGCAGATTGTAATATAATTTCATCAGATAGAGGAAATTTTGGTGACAATTTAACTGAATGCGAACGAAAAATAATTTTTAAATTGGGTCCATTTAAACCACAAGGACCATTTCCAAAAGTTTCAGAAAATAACCGACCTTTTTCAGCTTATTATTATTCATATTTCAATCAGGCAGGCATAAACATTATAAGACCATGGTTATGTTATTCTAACGTTTTAAACAAACCGTACTGTCACTTCTGTTGGTTATTAGCAGATCGTCAAAACAAATCGTACTCCTCTGCTTGGGTTAACGGTGTTTCGGTTAGAAGCAATTTCACACAAACTATTCTTGACCATGAAAAGTCACAGCAGCATATTAGTGCCTCACTCTCTTATAATAATTGGTTGCAAGGAAATACCATCGATACTCTATTGAAAAGTGAAATCGATAGTAAAATTACATTCTGGAGAGATGTACTGCATCGTATAATTAATGTTATAATTACTTTAGTATCTTGTAATCTACCTTTGAGGGGGCATGATTCTGATTCTGGCAATTTTATGGCAATTTCACGTCTGCTATCTAACTATGATGCAACTTTAAAAGAACTTTTTCTAAAACCGAAAGGTGAAATAAATTATTTAAGCCCTACGATTCAAAACGAAATTATTAGTTTGCTTGGTACTAACGTTAGGAACAGTATTATCTCAGAAATTAAAAAAGCTCCATTTCTGACAATAATTCTGGATACAACACAAGACTTGTCAAAAATTGACCAACTATCTGTAGTTTTGCGATATATCTCGGTTACAGAAAATGATGATAATGTGCCTAAAGAAATAAAAATCTGTGAGTCCTTTTTAGGATTCATAGCAGTAACCGATTGCAGTGCTGCAGGTCTGAAAACTGTCATTTTAAATTTGACTAAAGAATATGGAATTGATTTGACTAAATGTAGAGGACAGGGATACGATGGAGCAAATGTTATGTCGGGTGTGTATGGAGGATTACAAACCCTAATAAAAGAGCATGCTCCAAATGTTATGTCGGGTGTGTATGGAGGATTACAAACCCTAATAAAAGAGCATGCTCCAAATGTTATGTCGGGTGTGTATGGAGGATTACAAACCCTAATAAAAGAGCATGCTCCAAATGTTATGTCGGGTGTGTATGGAGGATTACAAACCCTAATAAAAGAGCATGCTCCAAATGTTATGTCGGGTGTGTATGGAGGATTACAAACCCTAATAAAAGAGCATGCTCCAAATGCCGATTATGTTCATTGTGCTGCGCACGCTTTAAACTTGGTTTTGAACGATGCTGCGAGACATGTTCGTGAAGTATCGACTTTTTTCGATAATTTAGAAAAAATATATACCGTTTTTGGCAATAGTATAAAACGCTGGGCTATGCTAAGTGACGATTCATCTGAAAAATATTTGATTACCCTTAAAAAGGTATGTCCTACCAGATGGTGTTCTAGGAACGACGCTTTATTAGCAGTAAAGAAAAATTTTTTACTAATCATGAAAACTTTGTACCAACTAAATTTAATTTCAAATAAAAAAGATGAACGTGAAGAATGTAAAAGTATAATTAATATTTTAGAGAGTTTTGATTTCTTAGTGCTCGTTACATTTTTTCTTCACTATTTGAAATTATTAATCCTGTTTCTAAAGCTCTACAGCATGAAAATAATGACTTACAGAAATCTAGTATTTTATTAAGTAATCTTTTAAATAGACTGTGCCAATTAAGAAATCAGAATTCATTTAATAGTTTGCTAAATGAATCCAAAGATTTAGCAAAAAAGTGGGGGGTAACAACTGTTTTTAAAAACAGTAGGCGAAAGATAACGAAGCGTTTTTTTGATGAGTTATCGCAAGATGAGAGAATTTCCGACCCGGAATCCTATTTCAAAGTCAATGTATACTATTGCTGTTTAGATATATTAATTTCTCAAACTAAAGAAAGATTTCAGAGCCTTTGCAACCTGAGTAGTATATTCGAAATATTACAACCGGAGAAACTCCTATCTTCTTCAAGCGAAGAGATATTAAACGCTTCCGGAAAACTGTCTGCTAAATACAGTAAAGACATCTCACTTAATCTTTGTGACCAATTAAAGGCTCTAAAAACATGCTTAAATTCTGAAATTAAAAAAAATTATTCCATTAAAGAACTCATTGAATTATTGCTAGTAAAATTCAATAGTCTTGCATCCAGTTTTCCCGAGGTAATCACAGCATGCTTTTTATTCTTGACCCTTCCAGTTACAACCGCGACGGCAGAAAGAAGTTTTTCAAAATTAAAACTAATAAAAAATTACTTAAGAACTTCGATGGGACAAGAACGGCTGTCAGACATCTCACTATTGTCCATAGAGGCAGAAACTTTAGAAAAACTAAAATCATCATCAGCCATAAATGATTTAATAAATCAGTTTGCCGATAAAAAGGCAAGGAGAGTGA
Source organism: Antitype chi (assembly GCA_947359405.1). Taxonomy (NCBI): domain Eukaryota; kingdom Metazoa; phylum Arthropoda; class Insecta; order Lepidoptera; family Noctuidae; genus Antitype; species Antitype chi. The sequence continues at coordinate 22,134,884 of OX375814.1, read as the reverse complement.
ATATTTAAAATTCGATTTTTATTTGTAAAATGGGTAAATTATGTGATAAATAAATATTACTTCTCACAATATTTTTTTTCTTTTGTGAAAAATCTTTACCTCCATATAAGGGCCTCCAAAAAAAAATTTATACGGGGCCCCGACAAGGCACGCTACGCCACTGATCATTAAGTTCCCTTCAAAATGGTTGAGCTGAATGGTGCTGATCCATACGTCATGTTCGTGAACGGGCGCCGCCAGTAGGGACTGGTCATCTCTTAGCTCCCACGGCTTATTTTAATTTCTAAATTGTTATTTTATTTTTGTTTTAATTACGGACGCTTATAATGTGCACGTCTTTTTACATCGTTCTCATATTGATAATTTCAACATAATGATGTAACCAACTGTTTGTAACAATATCATGATTTTAAAAAAGTGTCCTTGGAGTTTCTTGCCCGTTCTTCTCCATAGGTACCTACGCTTTGGAATGGGCAACTAGCTTCATCTTTCTACCTCACCGACCTTGACAATTCAAAAGTGCCTGTAATTGGTTTATTTGAAATAAATGCTTTGAGTTTGAGTTTGATGGAAATTGGGGAAAAATATTGTGAAATTGGATCGTAGCCTTTATTACACAGACTACGTAAAATGGCTTTGAAGCATGAAGTGATAAAATGAACATAATGTGTAGCCCAAATTTGTGAGGATGAATTCACATAAAAACCAGCCTTTTGGCACTGATATTAGCGAAAATTGTTAGGTACTGGAACTTAAAAAAATATCGAACACCACGATCCAGTAAATAGGGACGCACATTGAAGCGTTATTTAGGCACACGGCACGAAGTGTTCATAAAACTTTTTAATTAATTTCGCAAGAGCCATGGTGGATGAACCTATGGCACCCATTATGGCCTATGGGGTCGATGGCATACGCGATCAAGTAGTGTCAGCGTGGGAACCCTTTAGGTCCGGAACAGGGAACTCCAGGAGAATGAGCTTAGAAACTGAAAGCATGTCCGTGCGATGGCAATGACGGACAGTATGATAAATCCCTCAAAAATCTGACATCGCTTTTTTATTTTCTAATCGATAGTATACACTATTTTGAATGCTAGAGTAGAACTCTCATATTCGAATTCAAGTTAGAACCAGAGCTATAATTTAATTAATATTTTATTCTGGTTATCCATAGAAATAAAAAAAAATGTTATAATTTACTATTTAGGCATTATTTTTGTGTTTTAACTATAGTATGCGATAAAGCCAAATGTATGCTATTTTCAGAAACACAAAAATATATTTTTTGTGTAATTTAAAGCAAGTTACGTGTTTTTTTCTGTAATTTTGAATTATTTTTTATGCACAAGTTCTAGAGGGCAGTAGCATTTTATTTTCACACACATTATTGTTTAGTGTTACGTCAACCTGCCTTTAAAATATCAGATGCATAACACGAAGGAATTCGGATTTTTCGAGTTCAGTATATTTTTGTTAGGGTTATGTATCACAAATCAAAAACCTATAACCAAATTTTTTTAATTCTGAAATTGAAGTACGTATTACTCATTCATTATAAACAGTAGGTATAGAGAGGTGCCCATAGGTAATGTAATGGGATAAAAAAATATATTTTGGCAAAAATATTTTGTTGAATTTAAAAATTCCTCGTAGTGGCTGTTTGTAAGTATACATTGTACATTTTATTTAGTTTTACGCTTACGTTTGTTTGTTTCTTCTTCTTGGTCGCGTTCTTCATTACTGAAGGTCGTGTCCCTGAAAGGCCTTCGTGGCTTTATGCACGATGTTCTTCCACTTCGCTCGGTTCTCGGCTTCTCTCAGGGCGGTTGTGACAGTGTTTGTTTGTTTATTATATTGTAATATAAAACTTTAGTATAAGAACATTTTTTGTAGTTTTCTGATGAATCTAGTTAAAGCCAAGTCACAAGCCTCGTAGAGTTTGAACATATTGCACACAAACTGTTGTGACAGAAAACGAGGACTTTCTTCTTTAATGAATTACTAGCTTCTGCCCGTGACTTCGTCCACGTGAAAGTCACATACTTTTACCATACAACATCCTATAGCACTTGGCAATAGTTTAGCTCTCTATTTGTGAAAGTCACATACTTTTACCATACAACATCCTATAGCACTTGGCAATAGTTTAGCTCTCTATTTGTGAAAGTCACATACTTTTACCATACAACATCCTATAGCACTTGGCAATAGTTTAGCTCTCTATTTGTGAAAGTCACATACTTTTACCATACAACATCCTATAGCACTTGGCAATAGTTTAGCTCTCTATTTGTGAAAGTCACATACTTTTACCATACAACATCCTATAGCACTTGGCAATAGTTTAGCTCTCTATTTGTGAAAGTCACATACTTTTACCATACAACATCCTATAGCACTTGGCAATAGTTTAGCTCTCTATTTGTGAAAGTCACATACTTTTACCATACAACATCCTATAGCACTTGGCAATAGTTTAGCTCTCTATTTGTGAAAGTCACATACTTTTACCATACAACATCCTATAGCACTTGGCAATAGTTTAGCTCTCTATTTGTGAAAGTCACATACTTTTACCATACAACATCCTATAGCACTTGGCAATAGTTTAGCTCTCTATTTGTGAAAGTCACATACTTTTACCATACAACATCCTATAGCACTTGGCAATAGTTTAGCTCTCTATTTGTGAAAGTCACATACTTTTACCATACAACATCCTATAGCACTTGGCAATAGTTTAGCTCTCTATTTGTGAAAGTCACATACTTTTACCATACAACATCCTATAGCACTTGGCAATAGTTTAGCTCTCTATTTGTGAAAGAATTTTTGAAATCGGATGAGAAGTTTCGGAGATTACCCCTCATTATACAAATTCGCAAAATGTATCTCATTATACAAATTCGCAAATTGTATCTCTTTATAAATAGTACAGACATTAATAAGTACTGCACCCGGGCGCCGGGACCCGCGTTAATATAGAAAATAATATTGTCTCAATAGAAATGATTAATTTAAAAAAATATGTTTTGAGTGTTAACTGTTAACCCTATTATCAGAGAAAATTTTGAAAACCATAGAATCGTCATATCTTAGATTTCCTGAAAGATTTGAATCTGATTTTTTTATAGTTAATAGTACAGTTCTGAAGAATATTTAAAGATAAATATTAGGTGCTGCTTACAAAAGATGTTCGAGGGAAAAATATAAAGGAAAAAAAAAATCGGACATATTTGTTTTTCTATTATAGAAAAATCATTTCTCTTTCGCTTATATAATACCTTGTATATACTGTCAATAAACTTCAAAAACAAATTTTCAAATATGTTTATCACATCGTTTATTTTAGAGTTTTTCTGAAAATCCAGAAAAATCTGATAAAAAAATTAATTCTGTTTTAAAGTACTTATATTTAAGGTCCGGGTGTTCTACTCTCGCATTCAAAACAGTGCATACTATCGATTAGCAGAATAAAAATGCGATGTCCGATTTTTGAGGCATTTATCGTACTGTGTGACGGCAGCACTATTGTAATGTTACTTGCTGACATTAATCTGTCGATGTGTTTCTCTTGTTTAATTTCAAACATTAAATTGAAAGTGTACAAATGTTTGCGACTTATAGAGTGACCCATAAGAGTTTAAGAAAAAAATGTGTCTACCATTGGTGAAAAGTTAATATCTTCTATTAAAATATTTGTGAAATAAATAGATCCTCGCATTTCTGCATTTAACAGCTGCGTAAAGGGTACTGTTTAGAAAAAAAATATGTCTAGTGATAGTCTAGTATAGTAGACTAGTCATTTGAGTTGTTAATATTTCTAAATATGCACTTACCTAAAATGAGTTCATATTCCAATTTATGCTGATTTATAAAGCCTTGCCTTTCACCGCGTTTCGGGAATATAAAGTATCCTATGTCTTAACCCACGTGGCTTACCTGTGTGCTATAAATCTCATCCAAATCCGTTCAGTCGTTACGGCGGGAAAAGGTTAGAGCCAGGCAGACCGATTTACTTTCAAATTTATGATATTAGTACGCAGTTTGGATTTAAAAGGATGACGACCCTTGTTGGCTAACTATTTTGTTTGATTAGGTAGGTAGCAGGTAGTGCATTGCATCACATGACATTGTTTAATATGCGCAGTGCGACTAGCAGGTCCAAAAGGCATCGTGATCACTGCATGTCAGCATGAGCGATGTGATTCATTCTCGACAATCGGACAAACCGCAAACGGCGTGAATAGTGAATCATGCGGCGCATTTCAGCTGATCTCCAAATTTACTAAAGCTTGCCATTTTATGTGACCTAGTATGTTACATAGAATGGTTAGGTTTAGGTACACACGGCTACACATCAAGCTATACATTTCCAGTATAAGCTGATCTCGTATTGTACAGGATTTCCGTACAGTGCGAGATCAGCTTAACTGGAAATGTATACATATAGCTTGATGTGTAGCCGTGCGTTCTAAGCAAAATGACAAAAAAAAATATGATTCATCTTTGTTTTGATCACGACGTGGACCATTTGCCGTTGCTAAAACAAATTAATCGTAAAAAAAACAAATTATTATTCTTATTCTACATCATTTTTTCCTACAGCAATAAATTTGTTGCATACTTATAAATACAAATCATACTGAAAAAAAAAGCAAAGGGGATAGAACCGATCTGGCATATCGACCCGCCGCGCCGCCCTTTTGATTTTTTTTAGAAATCGCGGCGCACGATCAAAGTGGTATGTATGGGTAGAGAACACATAGACGAACAAAAAATGTCAAGTAACATGGTACACCAAAGTGTCACATTACCGAGACATTTAAAGGTAAATATCGACATGAGTAGGTACAACGACAATCATTAAAAATAGACTTATTACGTGTCTATAGGCGTCAGATTGCATCCAAATAATCGTTCCCAGGTTGATTATTATTATTACTGTTCATTGGAAGAGAGTAGGTACATTACATACTAGGAGCACGAGAAAACTACTACTACTATTTATCAAATACCTATATCGCATCGAAATGAAACGCAGTCGACATGTCGCTTGAAATAACCCATGGCAGGTTAGTGATGGCCAGTCCCCATTATCAAACATATTGTATGAGTCGGCACCATTTTGCTGGAAACTAAATGACCCAAGATAATGCACTTCTGTCTGCAAGACATTTGAGTGAGCTCAGCAACTAGGCCACATACATGTCACTCTATAGTACATAGTACCCACACCTGCGCTATTGGCAGCACTGAGACGTCAGGTCCGGGCACCTGTCAAAAGTGTCAAAGCGCCTACGAATTGAACGGTCAACAAAATAATAAACCAAATGACATCAAATATTTTAAGTTCACGGTCGAACTGGAAGACCTCTTGTCAAAGTGGCGCCAACTGGTGACTTGAATATTCATGAACACCCTCATTATATAATGCAAAGGAGATGAAGTTTATACAATGCAAAGATAGTTTTACAATCTTCAGCTGTAGCTCCAATGCTCCTCAATATTTTCAGGTGGTAATCAATTAGTTGTGGTTGTGGATAATTTTTATCAACCATGTAATCCCCTAACATACAATATGCCTGCCTATAATTGAATCCTGTTAACTTTTTGTTATAAACTAATAAGTACATAGTTCAATGTTTCTACCTCAGTTTAAAGTAGTACATTAGGTATCTGTTAAATTCATTAATCAATTGGTTGAACCGCTGAGTAGAGTTATAGTTTCCAGCCTGATGGTATAAATAAGCAATGTATCAACATTAAATTAAAACGTCTACATACCAATCCAGCATTCAAGCCGTGCGCACGGCTGTGTCTTCACCACGTCAGGTGGATCCACTCCAACATTGAGGCACAGCACCAGGGCCACGCAGTGCGTCTTGTACTAAACAAATACAAATTAATATTTTGAGAGAAAGAGACACATCCACCCCACCACCCACTCAGACCCAAATCTTCCCTTCTAACTGTTTTTTTTTAAATAATTTGTTTAAGTAATAATGCACCTTTATTATTGCAGGGAATAGGGATACAATGATGACTAAGAAATATTATTATATCCATAATAATTTATTCAAACGCTTATAATAAATTTACTTTATCACTAGGTATAATAATAAGACAAATAGGTATTACTGATTGAAATCCATAGTTGATATTTATTTTTGACACTATGACTAATATGCTATCACAAATTGTATTTTACAACTAAAATGGGTTAAATGTTCCTATTTACATACCAGTTAACCTCAATAGCCAATAGACAAATTGATTATCAGTATCAGCCAGTCATAGATACGCTTCAAGTTATATGAACCATATTATGTTGAGTCTAGGTACCATGCACAGTATACTACTAGCAAACTGTTATTTCCAAATCATGGTATTGGAACTTTCACTTTCAGATCCTTTGCAAATATACTTAATGCTTACTGCTCTATATTTTATAGATGTTTCTGTTACTACATCATAAAGTCAACAATGAATGGGCCCAAGTCAAGATAGTAGGTCTTATTATTGGTATCATTTTTGGCAACACAAGAACTAACTTTAGTTAACATAAATCAATAAAATCAAAATCAAAAGTCATTTATTCAAACTAGGCTGAGAGTCAGCTCTTTTTGAACATCAAATATTATTATCAAACACTTGAAATGACTTAGTTAGCAGTATATATAAGTTCATTACAGGGACCTATGCCAAGTTTATAAAAATTTCAAGCATATTTTTTTTAGACAGTACCAAGTTACCAACACTGTTGATTTTTTGTTAGCAAATATAAACAACTTTTTTTCCGTTTTACTTTGTTATTTTTATTGATTATTATTGTTTACATCCAAATGTAAGAATCATAAAAAAATTATAACGCGGGTATTAGCACAAATGCACGCAAACAACTAAGTACATAAATCATGAATGGAACAAGCATGGAAAACTCACAATCGTTTTTACTACAAAAACGAAGTTGTTTTTTTTATCGACCTAAGCTGAACTAACGACGCATTCATTCAATCAACCATGTGCGTTTGTTTTCATGGCACTTACGTTATTCAGCTACGCAGTAACGTACACTCAAGTTATCAATTGAAGTCACTGTCTTACCTTCTCTTTGACCCTCCAAGTGTGCTCCACGCGTTCAGCGCCCTTTATAGGCTCAAGGTGCCTTGGTTTATCGAAACTCAGTGGCAAATCCCAATCGTCTACGTCTGAAGAAGTATCACTGTCACCCTGACCACTGTTTTTCTCCTCATCTTTGACCGCGAGATAAGGAGGCATTTCTGTCATTTTCACACCACACTTTGTCACAAATTTGTCAGTTTTCACCGCTCAACGAACGCGAACAATAAAGGAAAACATTTTCAAAACCTCACAGAATCATGTGCGCGTCCATTTTTCCACCACATGGGAATAAACAATAAATTTATTTTTCATTTCACGGTAGTGCGTGTGGGAGATTATTTTATTAATACAAGTACTTAAAATTATATGTTTTACTTTTCTTCCAATCGTTTATCAATTTGCAAGTGTATTGACAAATATAATTAAATGAGTTCTACCCCATTTCATGAACAAAATATTGAAAAGGAACGTTATTCAACTGCGTTCATTATTTGTTTGAAGTTTTAATTTGACCACTCCTGTACCGACTATACTTATAGTATATACTATTTCCATGCTTGCCACTTAGGCCCGTCATATAGAACCTCACTCAAGATTTTAGCATAAGTTGAAACCACTTGAAACTAGTTCTAAGTAATGTTTGAGTCTCGAGTGAGGTTCTGCAACACGGGATTAAGTTTGGATTATGTCTGTAAAAAAAGTATCTGATGAAAGTGTCAACATTGTTCCGGTTGAATTCCAATGCAATTTCGCTCACTAGTCACTCAGTCACACATCATCTTTATTAAAAAGGTTTCAACTAGCTATCAATCTTACAAGTTTTTCCAACAATTATTGTTTGAAAAACATCAAATAATAAATCATACCTACGAAAATTGAGGTGATACCAGAAATAGGTAGGTGCAGACGCCAGCACTGGCCAGCACATCAGGCTACGCCAATCTGTTAAACTTTGATAGATTTTCAACTTTATTACAAAAGATGTTCATGTTAAACTGGGAAAGTTTGACAGATTGGGGTAGCTTGATGTGCTGGCGTCTGTACCTATTTCTAGTATCACGTTTGAAATTAAAAGCCAAGCGGTTAGTCGACTCTTCACGTGACTAGAGTGCTGGCCTATTCTTTGGCCAAAGAATCAGCATCGCCATACAACGTGGCAATGCTGCCAGCCTTTTGGCAGTTTATACAGGTTGAAATTGAAAACATGCGACAAACCGTAATGGGAGATTGTACTCATCATTATGAACAACTTTTACTAAGTGACCAATGATGCAATCGCAAAAAAAAACAGCTGTTCCCTACATTTTGACGAGTTATGCGAACATAAATGTAGGGAACAAATGTTTTTTTTTTCGCGATTGCATCATTGGTCCCTTAGTAAAAGTTGTTCATAATGATGAGTACAATCTCCCATTTCGGTTTGTCGTATGTTTTCAATTTCACCCTGTATATATTAGTCTATGCTTTTGGGCACTTTTCACAGAGTACATTAGAATATACTGGCACTTTTCCATTGACAACGCTGTGGTTAGGCGTGAATGTGGGCGTGAAAGTGTAACAGACAGACAGAAAAAGTTACTTTCGCATTTATAATATAATAAGGATAAGCAGGGATTAAAAAAAACAGAATGGCGACCTTGGCGACCTCAGTTCTGATATTAGCCACGCGCCAAAAGATTCTTGCGCATACCGTTGTATTATGTATTCTGTACTTATCGCATTTTTTTAAAAACTGTATTGATGGTAAATTGCGGCTCAAAGGATCCTTTAGCGCGATAAATAGCGATGCCGAAACGTGGGCAAAGAAATACTTATAGCAGCGATCCTACTTATCATAATATCCTTGATTTGTCAATAGTCAGATCTTTTATCTGAAGAATAAATAAGACAGCATGTGTTTATTTAATTACCATAAAAAGTAAATGTAGTTAGCACTGAAGTGGGTACCTACTTTCACTAAAACTTTTTTGATGCCAATCGATCCTGTTTCTTATAGGGATAAATAAAACCCTCCTTCTGACGCAGTCGGGGAAAAAGTATATCAGACCAACTTGAGGTTTGAGTACACGGAAGAGTAAAAATCTCTTCCGTGTTTGAGTAGGTACCTACTAGAAAGGGCAGAAATCACTAAAAACTTTTTCCATTCTTTTGGTAGGAAAGAACTCCCATCTTTAATTTTATTTAAATGTTGGACTGTAAGAACATAAACTTCCAACGAATATTTACGCGTTATAATTTTATTTACTTTAGAAACAAGATTGTTTGTTGCTTGTGACTTCGGACGCTAATCTCTGGGGTTATCAGTAGGATTTGAAAAATTCTTTGGTAGCCTAATCTTGAGGAAGATTACAGGCTATTCAACATCACGCTACATACAATTGGCTTAAGCCAAAAGAACAAAAAAAAAACCAGAATGAACGCTTTTACTTGTCGGGGCCGAAAATTTTCGCGGATCAATTCGTGGGCAGACACTAGTATTGACATGGTACAATGTAAAAAATCTACTCATTTAATAAATTACAACAACCTTTTTCGTTTTTATTTTATTGGTATCTGGGGTTTAGCTAATACAAGGAAAAATAATACAAGCCACTTCATTATAAAAGCACCAAACATTGATAAACATTTTAAATAATAGTTTGATTAACATAATTATACAAGTTGATAATGGAAAAATATTGTTTAATCATTATTCGTTATACATAATATATACAGCATCTATCTAAGAGTTGAGCTTTAGTGATTTGGGTCACATTTTAACAGCACTGCACACCGTACAAGTCTGGCACTGGACTCCCTCCGGAAGGCACTCTTTATGGAATGAATGCCTACAGTTGTACACCATCAAATCTGAGGCATTCGATAAGTCCCTAATAATGATCCGACCTTGGCACGCACAACACATGAAGTCATCCGTAACAGAAATACCTCGCTGCTGATTGATGATTAGCTTCTGATGTAATTCGAAGTAGTTCCGCAAAGTGATTACTTTACATGCTTCTTGGACTGAAAGCTGAAGGTGATAATCACACATCATCTTTGCTAATGAGTCTTTTAAATCCTTTATTTCACATCCGGATTGTATACTTTGTATTAATATTCGCGGGTCCACATAGTTACCTATTCTCTTGAGCAGCAACGTCACGTACTCAGGTTTGTCCACTGTCCGCTTGATGAGGTCCATCCACAATTCCTTATCATTGTGTTCTTGACAGAAATTGATAGCTTGATTTATATCTTTCAGCTGTTCTATAATAATTTGCAAAGCTTCTATCGTGTTGCCAATACGTCCCAATAGAAA